>JBAMCH010000007.1:30402500-31107500 GCA_037075245.1 Drosophila mimetica
CCTGATACAATTATTGATCATCCGTACATGCATTCCATAAAATGTAATTTTAGATTTAGAAAATCAGATAATCAGTACGTTTTTGTAATTAATCAGTATGGTAACAAGATTGAGTTTGATTCTGAGTCCTGGAGATCATTACTACGATTAGCTATATTTTTTACTACATTTTTATGTTGGAATTCTATATTACGACAGCAAGTAATATTCCTCTACAATAATCATATTATTCCTAAGTGTGCATCTTTACAAAGATTTGATATTCAATTATCTGATCTAGAGGGATCCTATGATAAAGATGTACAAATAGATTTAACGCGATTATGTTTTGAAATTTCAAAAAAGATGCGTACAGAAATAAAAAGAGATGTACTTGTATATAAGCAAACACTGTTAGCTAAGCAATCATCGTCATCTAATAAAAAATAAACCACTATTAAATAAGCATTCTAAAATGAGCAAACAACAAGTTGTTGACGAAATTCACAAACCAGCGCGAAAAAACTTTATTCGCCGAAAGTTCGTTCAGAAAGGGATCAATGACACATGGCAAATTGATTTAGTCGAAATGATTCCGTTTAGGAAAGAAAATAAGGGTTGCAGATATTTACTGACCGTTATTGACACGTTCTCAAAGTACGCATACGCTGAAGCAGTTAAGACCAAGTCTGCTCAGGATGTAGCAGAGGCAATGAAAACTGTTTTTAAAAAGAGTAAAATTAAACCCAAGAATATTCAGTCAGATCAAGGAAAAGAATTTTTTAATTCCACTTTTAAGGAATTAATTACCAAATTTCATATTAATCATTACCATACCTATACGCATCTTAAGGCTTCTATATGTGAGCGCTTCAATCGAACATTAAAAAATCGTATGTGGAAAATGTTTAGTATGCAGGGAAAATATAGGTGGATTAATAATATTAATTACCTCGTAGATCAATACAACAATTCATATCACCGAACAATTAAAATGAAACCTATAGAAGTCAACTCTAAAAATGAAGAGTTTATTTTAAAATCAGTATATAGTATTCCAAAAATATTTCCAAAACATAAATTTTCCGTAGGTGATTTTGTAAGAATAAGCAAATATAAGGGAATATTCATGAAGGGGTATGAACCAAATTGGACCACAGAAGTTTTTAAAATTTTAAAAGTTAAGTGTACCAACCCTGTTACATATGAAATAGAAGATTATATGAGTACCCCTATTAAAGGGTCATTTTATCAAGAGGAACTTCAAAAAGTAAAAGATAAAAATGCTTTCCTAGTAGAGAAAATACTTAAGAGAAAAAATAACCAGGTGCTAGTAAAGTGGAGCGGTTTTGATTCCAGTCACAACTCATGGATTTCTGTAAATGACCTGTTAAAGTAATAAAACGCAACACAAGTAAATTCAATTTTTTGATTTATTTTATTTTATTTTTTTTTTATTTACATTTATTTTTGTAATGTTATTATAAAAATATTTCTTATTACTATGTTTGGTTACTGCTGAGATTTTCAATATTATAATGACCATGAGCTAATGTATTACAATTATCGGGTAAAATATATCTCTTATCGTCCTTATAATTTAGACTAATTTTATTCATAATTTCTGTATAGAGGATGTGTGATCTACTACGAATTACTCGCTGATCTCCATAAAATGTTTTTTTATATTTTATACATTCGATATAATCTTCATGATTTAGTTTCTTAATAACTGATTTCTTAACTCCTTTAACTTTTTTTATACAATCGCTTTCATTTCCTTCCTTATCAACTAAACAGGAATACGCCTTAGCTTTCAGTCCCGCAAAGGAAGTCATTACCCTACCGGCATGTTCATCCTTCATTTTTCCTGGCTCTCTATTATTAGCCTGAACTATATTAAATTGGTTTTCTATCTTATAATTCGAGGTATCGAAGCGTTCTGGATTATTTTTAATAGTTTCATAAAAATCTTCTTCTGAAGATAAAATGAATGAATCTGTATCCATATATATAATTTTAGAAGAAGGACTTTTAAGCAATAGAAAATTATAATAAAATTCATACATTAGCCATTTTGATAATTCTAAAACAGCAACTCCTATGTATATTGGTTTATCATACAAAATTTGTGTTGGAGTTGACTCAATCGCTGCTAGATCAGACCCGAATAGTTCAACGCTATGGAAGTCATGTCTAGCTATGCGTTGTCTAAAACCTGGAGAATTTTGTCTTGACTTATAGTGTTTTATTAAAACTATGCTTCTACGCTTAGCGACATTTTCTATTGTTTTTCCATATATAGCATTATTCATTAACTTAAAGAAGTTTTTTTCGAAATCATTTTTAGCTAGTTTTCTTTGATTAGTATTTAAGTCAATATATGGCTTTAACCAACATGATTGATTAAAGGATAAAATCCTGTGGATATTTTTTACAACTAATCCATGATCAATACAAAGCTGAAGCTGTTTTAAATGAATAATGTATTCGCTTTTATTTGTCAAATCCGCTATCAATTTTTCCTGCTTCCCTCCGGGAGGAATTTTCTTTTCTGGACAGAATGGCAAGTAGTTATGTGAATCATGCCGGTCAGTAGGATATTCTAAGTCCACTTCTAATATGTATCCCACATTTCCATCAATTGCGATATTTTTATAATCGAACGTGTCTATTTGTTCCCTATTCAGAAACTTAAACCCTGAAAGCGGTAAGGGTTGACTCATTGCCCATCCATATAAATTATTTGCATCAATATAACTAAGAAAGTTATTTGGTTTACTGTTATCAAAGTTTTTTAAATATTTGTTATTAGCAATAGAAATTCTTTGGGTGCATTGAGTTAACCCTCCTCGTGTTGCTCTTTTCAAAAAATTGAACATGTCTCCATCGCTAATCAGTTCTAATTTTACATTGGTATACTTGAGCATAGCATCCCAAGATATTGACGGTGCGGTTACATAGTTAATAGGGTCTAACTTATAAATTCTTTTACAAATTTCCCTAAAATTTTCAAACACATCGGTCAAAATTAAAACGTCACTTTCTAAATAAAGTTTTAAATAATCTCTTATAGATTTACAATTAAATGTTCTCCAAACCTTTTGGGCAAAATTGTAATCTTCAGTACTACAGTTTTCTTCATTGAGAGAATTATAAAAACTATCAATGCCAGGAAGTTGGGTCTCATCAAATTTTTCAAAGCTATCTAAATAGTCGTATGGGAAGACACCCTTCCTACGCATTTGCTTAAATTTTTCACCCTGAAACTTAGTACTAAGAACTTTAAAATGTCTATCCTCCAAATAACTAGATAGTTTTTCTAAGCTTGAACTTAAAAACCTGATTGAATCTATATATCTTATTTTATATCTACTTTTTGAATTTAATTTAATTGTCTGCGTTAGTGCTATGTAAAGTTCTTTATTACAAGGTATGGGACTTAAGTCTCCTTCTAATTCAGTGATAAATAAATGTATATCATATTTAGATAAGTTATGAAAAACTACAGGAAAGAAGGGATCAATTAATTTATATTTTGGCTTACAATTTTTATGAATGGGACCAATGTACTTTCCAGTAAATTGATCGTAGTGATTATCCAGGTCCTCAGCATTTATTCCTTTTTCACAGGCGCAGCAACTCCCTTCCTGTTCATCTTCATTGATTGGGTCGGTACTCGGATTTTTGGGGGTTGACCAATATTTGTAATACAAACTCTCGGTTTTTTCTTTGAGTGACTTACAAAATTGTTTAATGCACTCAGGGCCTAAATTATTTAGAAAAATTTTATTAGTATTAAATATTTATATTTTTTTTTTGTATTTTTTATACATACCTTCATAGGTACACAATTCGTTAAGAGCCGGATAATATTTATGTGCGATGTAAAATGACACTGCACATGCAGTATGCTTCTGCACTTTTGTTGTCGACGAAGTAGTTGATGAGTTTAGGCATGTACTGTAATTTTCAAGCACAGCCTCAATGTCGGCATATATCACCACCGGAGGGGATAATTTTTTGTGAATGGTGTTAAAGGATGTTGTGGTATTCGGTTCTGGATAGAAGGAGGCCACTTTTCCGCACTCGAGCTTGTTATGCGTGGTATTCTTCACGGTGAAAAATTGTAAGCAGTTGTCACAAAAGTATCCTCCCGCCTTCGATTTTGAATGTTGCGAGTAGCATAACGTCTTCACACTTGTTATGTAGGCGTAATGCATGTTTTCTTCGCTTTTATTGTCGATTCCCAAAATATTTACATGTTTTGAACGAATAGATTTTGTTCTAAAGGTTGGTCCGATAACTTTTTCACCATTAACATCAATTTCATAAATGTTAATGCTGAAGTCTGCATTATTTTTTTGAAACTGAATTATTCCTTTATTTGTGATTGGAAACTCGATTCCCGAAAAATCCAATCTAATTCCGTCATATACAATTATATCATTATTGATATTTATTTGATAATTCTTGGGTTCGGTCAATTTTTTTCTCTCATACTTTCTTTGATCTTTTGTGGCAAAGGTAGTACTCTCATGACGTTTATTAGCTATATATGCTAGTATGCACCACTTGAAACAAAATACATCTGTATTTTGTACATTTATAAGTGCATTTCGGTGTCTTATCGATTTCGGAGCCATGATGTATCCGCTAGCAGGAATGTCTTCTAGCTTTATTATAATAATTTCGAAAAATGTGAAATTTTTAATTGCCCAACCAGAGTCTTTTTCTTCGAACTCACTGCTAGATGTTAATAGACTATCTATTGCCGTGTTTAACTCAAGAATAATGTTTTCAATTTGGTATATCGATCTATATGCAGTTGCGAAATTTTTTGTTGTTTCAACTGTGCCTCCTTCTTCTGTTTGCTTTATATAAGTACCATAAACTCTTAGGTTGAATTTAATGGCTGTATATTCTAACATGCAATGCTTTATAATATAAATTAAATTTTTCTGACAATTTTGGTAAAATTCTTTTAAATCAATAGTATTTTCAGCAGAACTATTAATTTGATATGATTTTACTGGAAACGTAGTTTCTGATCTAAGTCGAATAATATTTTTATTATTCTGGACCTCTCTGCGCGATGCATTTTTATGCTTGTCGGTTAATATATGTTGCCGTTCTCTTGAGGCCAGATATTTTTCACCGCAAGTAGAACATAAAAGTTCATCTTTTAAATTATTTTCGGTTTCAGTTATTTTAATTCTTTTGGGATGATCAAGTATTTCCTCACCCTCCTCCACTCTCATTCGTTTGAGAGCATTAGCGGATGTCGTAGGAAGATCGTCTAAATTTGAGATACTTAGATTCAATGCATTTTTATGCACATCGCTTAATATATGTTGATGTTCTCTTGAGACCAGATATTTTTCACCGCAAGTAAAACATAAAAGTTCATCTTGCAAATCATTTTCGGTAATTTTGTGGTGATGGTCGCTTGAAGTCAGATATTTTTCACCACAAGTGGAACATAAAAGTTCATCTTGTAAATCATTTATGATGTCGGAAATTTCATTTTCTTTATGTTGATCAACTGTTTCCTTACCCTTCTCCACTCTCATTCGTTTGAGAGCATTAGCGGATGTTGTAGGACGATCGTCTAAATTTGATATACTTTGATTCAATTGTTCCGGATGTTGTTGTTCTTGATGTTGTTGCTCCTGGTGTTCATGTTCTTGGTGTTGTTGTTCCTGTTGTTGTTGTTTTTGATGCTGGTGTTGTTTTTGGTGTTGTTGTTTTGATTGTCGTTTTCCACCATTCATTAATATTTCGAACGCAGTTTTGGGTCCGTCGCAGTTTTGATAGTGCTTATCAAAGTCATAATTGTTGACCAGGGTAGAGCATAAGTCACATCTTATTTTAGATTTTGCCATTAAAACCTGGAAAGCATTCCTAGGCTTTGAGCACTTGGCATAATGAGCTTCAAACTCACTTATCTCAATATTTTTACTGCACAAATCACAAACAATTGAGGACACCATTTTTGGTTTTAGTTTCAGTTTTTATATTTATAATATATAAGTAAATAAGTGTAAATTGTTAATAAATTTCACCGAAATCAATGTAAACGTTTAACACAACTTGAATTGTTACGCGCAATAGCCGGTACCGAAACGGATCGAATATTTAATTAGAATGCAGTACTGAGGCATTTGAAGAACTGATCCTGAGCAATTTGAGTGGTGTCATTTTTATAGTCTAGAATGTTCACTTAACAGGTTGTTATCTACAGGGAGTGCATACAGGCATGTTGTACTCCTAGGACCAATCCGATTGGTTCTCGAATATACGAAGCAGACCAAGACCTCAGTCGAATGGTTATTAGAGGGAAAAGGAATACAAGGATTGATAACAAAATACCGGGGGGGTGAACATGGTGTATCGACTCTGAGCCAGGTTACGATGGTTTAGGAAAGGTAATCTTTGTGTAAGCAAGATACGAAAGATTGGGCACTTCGGTTCGGGCCAACATTTGCACAAGACGTTGCAATGCAACCATTTTCTCAAGCCTTAAGCTGAGAGTAGCTAGAATAAGCGGGAGCGGCGATTTTTTTTATTAGTTTTGTATAAAATCGTAAATTAGTTTACAGACGCAAACATAAACAATTCCCATAATCAGTGTGTTTGGTATCCGAGGGAATCCTATCGTTTATTGCATTTCAAAATATTGTGACCCCTCGTTATCTTCTGAGAATGGGCAGGAGAACGTGCACCCACGAACTCTAGTATCACCCCCTACCCTCAAGTCCTTGTGTGTGTGTCTACTTGTGCGTGGCTGCTTGTGCAAAAGGTGTGAAATTAAAATTTTTAAATTTTTATTCAAAATGTACAATTTTAATTTTAGAATCGTGAAAATTATACCAATGGAAAGGGCTTGAAAAATGCTTTCCAATGACACCAAACTTTTTTTTTTTTTTTTTTTTTAGTGGCGGTCGAAATATATATGGGTGATCGGGGATCGTCGTCATTTTCGCCGGTTTTTGGGTAGTAGTGGAGATATGGGTAAGCGGAGAAAAACTCCCTTAAATTCATTTGAATTTTTCCGTTACCCGTGCCGTTTTATTTTCCGCAGTTTGTAGTATACTTCGTATACTACACAGAAAAATTGTAAGTTGTCTTGATATCAATCCTTAAAAGGGATTCCAATAAATCTTAAATCTATTTTTCAACCTAATTCTGAATAGCATCTTGCAAGCTATTTTTTCTAGATAGATCCGTATAACTTTATCGTATACATAAACATTACTGGAATTCTGAATTCTATAATCATTCATGAAAAGAGTTCTCGAGAAGTCTTATACAACATAAACCACTCCTGAAATCGTATAAGAACTGCTATTCATCCTAGACACTAGAATTAGCGTATAAATTATCGTATAAGAAACCGAGGTAGGGCAGCGGCGGTCACGCGATCGACGGACACGGGAGCGGAGAACCGCAGCGGGTTTCTCCGCTTACCCATATCTCCACTACTACCCAAAAACCGGCGAAAATGACGACGATCCCCGATCACCCATATATATTTCGACCGTCACTAAAAAAAAAAAAAAAAAGTTTGGTGTCATTGGAAAGCATTTTTCAAGCCCTTTCCATTGGTATAATTTTCACGATTCTAAAATTAAAATTGTACATTTTGAATAAAAATTTAAAAATTTTAATTTCACACCTTTTGCACAAGCAGCCACGCACAAGTAGACACACACACAAGGACTTGAGGGTAGGGGGTGATACTAGAGTTCGTGGGTGCACGTTCTCCTGTCCATTCTCAGAAGATAACGAGGGGTCACAATATTTTGAAATGCAATAAACGATAGGATTCCCTCGGATACCAAACACACTGATTATGGGAATTATTTATGTTTGCGTCTGTAAACTAATTTACGATTTTATACAATACTAATAAAAAAAATCGCCGCTCCCGCTTATTCTAGCTACTCATATAGACGCCCGTCTTTCCCGTCTTCTTTTTCACCATCACTATCGGGGCGCTGTGTGGGCTTTTCGATGGTTCGATGCAGCCTTTCTCTATGAGCTCGTCCACTAATTTATTCATTTCCGTCTGCATTTTTGGGTTTCTGGGAAATTACCTCTGTTTTATCGGTCTTGGATCGGTCATCTTTATGTATTGTATTGTATTTATTAAGCAATGGACTGCTTGTAAAACATTATTAAAGTACATTTTGTATTAAAGGAACTAGTGCGCCAAACAACATAAGGGGAATTTTTTAAGGATATGCCCCTGCTCACATCGAGTTGTGGGCAATTAGAAATTACATATTTGAAGACAATAACGATAATACTAAGTTATAATTAGACACTGAAGAGACTCCATACAACAAGACGTGACTGAGATCATTATATTTATCACAAAGAACACGGAAAGGGTCATTAAGGGCAAAATTTGACCTGCACAATGGCATAGACAGGGGGCGATACCGGCGAACTGTCCTGCATGGTACATTCCAGTTTAGGGAACTAAGGAGAAAGGAGGAGTCGACATCACCATTTATTAATTTATGTATGAACATAACACCGTGACAAATCTTACGGTTGATCAGGGTGTGCAAGTCTAGTAAACGCAATCTGGCATTATAAGATGGCAACCGACGGCCAGCGTCCCAGTTAAAACCTCTTAGAGCAAATAACAAAAACTGCTTTTGAACAGACTCCAACATATTTTGACAAGTTACCGTCTGCGGTGACCATATACAAGAACAATACTCTAACGATGGCCGAACAAGAGATACATATAGAAGCTTAGTTGTATAAGGGTCATCAAACTCCTTAGACCAGTGCTTTATAAAGGCTAAAAGGCTTCTAGCTTTATTACAAATTAGTGATATGTGATCATTAAAACAAAGTTTATGCTCAAATAAAACTCCTAGGTCTTGAACAGTAAAAATACGTTGAAGGACATTGTTGTCAATAGAGTATGAATACATAGACGGATTACGACGATAAAAAGTCATAAAATTACATTTAGAATAGTTAAGATATAAATAATTAAGTTTGCACCAAGTCTGTAAATAGTCAAGATCTAATTGAAGACGAGAACAAGAATCCGGTAATGACATAGACAAACACAGTTCAACGTCGTCAGCAAACATTAAAACAGTTGCGGACTTAATAACTTAAGGTAAGTCGTTAATTAACAAGCCAAATAATAAGGGTCCCAAATGACTTCCTTGAGGTACACCAGAAGTAACATTTATAGTTTTGGAAGTTATATAATTATATTTCACCCTCTGAGAGCGGTCAGTGAGATATGAGTGTAGCCACTTTAGCAACTTTGGAGGGAATCCCATAAGGGTATGTTTATGAATAAGTAGGCCATGGTTTACCGAGTCAAAAGCTTTGGAAAAATCGGTTAAAATTACATCTGTTTGCTGCTTATGAAGAAAGCCACGGTTTACTAATGAGGTAAATTCAAGCAAATTAGTGGTAGTAGATCGGCACCTGGTGAAGCCATGTTGACAAGGCGAAATAAGCGACCGACATTGATGCTGCAATTGACAAGTTATTAATTTTTCGAATAATTTAGGAATAGCACTGAGCTTAGCAATACCACGATAATTAGCAATATCAGACCTATTACCTTTTTTAAACAGCGAAACAATAAAAGATTCCTTCCAAGCTGACGGAAAATTACATTGATTTAACGACATATTGAACAGGATTGTTAGAGGGCTGGAAAGAAAATTTGCACAATTTTTTAGAATGCAACTAGGGACCATATCAGGTCCTGCTGAAAAAGAGAGTTTTGAATCGATTAAGCCCTGGAGAACATCGGCTTCAAGAATAACTGGATTACAAATTGAGTCAAGATGAGGTAGAGGATGAGGATAGTTAAAAACATTGCTACAATCAGCTTTAGTATAGGTTGATTGAAAAAAATCAGCAAATAAGTTAGAAATGCCGTTTTCATCGGAAGCGATTACAGAATTAAAAAACATGGAGGGAGGAAAGCATTGAGATTTCCGTTTGGCATTCACAAATGAATAAAATTTTTTTGGATTACTTTTAAAGTCACTTTTACAGCGTGCAAGGAAGTTATTATAGCATTCAGAATTTTGTTTTAAGTAGTCAGATTTGACAACAGAATATTTGGCAAAGTCCATCTGCGAGCCAGTTTGTTTAAATCGTTTGAAGAGTCTGGATTTTTTGTTCTTTAGATAGGAAAGCTGACGGGTAAACCACGGAGAGCTGTACGGAGTTTTTCCACTAGAAAGGGGTACACATTTATCAAACAAATTGTAAAGGACACCATAAAAATAAGCTACACCATCCGCAAAAGGAACATCTATTAAGTATGTCCAATCAATTATAGATAAGGAGTGCAAAAGCTGCGGATAATTCGTTTTCCTAAAGCAAAAACTTAGCCTTGGCCTTGTTGAAGCTTTTACTGAGTTGAAAACCCCTGTTAAAGACAGCTGGAGGGTAGGATGATGATTATCTTCAGGAAGAGATAGAGGGGGGACACGAGACACAGCAGCGTCGCAATTATCCGATATAAAAGTCAAGTCTAGAATACGCTCATTGTGATTGAAAATCCAATTTATTTGCAGCAGAAACAGTTCAATAAGGCCTTCAATAAAATCGTTTTGATTTCTGGGAGTCATTGATATCGAGTCATTACACTGAAACCAAGAGACATTTGGAAGATAAAAGTCACCAAGAACAACGAGGTAATCATTATCATCAGCCAAGGAAGATACATGACGTATCGCAGACAGGTGGAGTGAATACATATTCATTTCAGAACCTGAGGGTATATAGGAGCAGGTAATCAACATATTAGACGTTGGAAGTGAGAGTTTGACAGCAATAAATTCAATACTTGAAGAGTCAGGAGTGGTAATAAGCTCTGAAGTCAGGTTGGATTTAACCGCAATGAGGACTCCCCCACCACGACGACACGGGCGATAATTTCTATAAATAAAGTAGTTTTTAGATAAGATTTCACTATCATTTACAGTCGAGTTAAGCCAGGTTTCAGAGAAAGCAATAACATTAGCATCAAAAGTAGCACTATCTTGAAATAGTTTAGAGAGCTTACTTAGCAAACCTCGAACATTTTGATAGTGAATCAAGAAATCTAGATTTGGAGCAGTAGAAGCATTGCGCGAGCCACCAGAGGTTCTAACTGTCGTATTGTCTTTTTTCAAATATTCATGCACAATAGTATTTTCTGGCCAAAAGCTCGAACAAATAATTTTACTAAACAGCCCATCAGGAACATGAATTTTGAAGGAAGAGTAATCCCTTCTGAGTTTAAAATTAAATTTGGTGATGCCGACAGCACTAGGATCGGTAAGGGAGAGTCTCGTGACAATATGATGTCTCACATCATTCTCAGTTGCAGAAGCTAGCAGTCTCGACACAAAAATGCACTTTTTGGGAGCCAAGGCCGTCAGGGTAACTGGTTCAGAAGATGGAATAGTTGGTGGACGTCGGGGAATAGCCAGCAGAGCCGTCACAGGGGCAACGGTTTGTGCAGCCAATGAAGTTTCAGCAGCCATATGGTCGATATCAGCGGTTATCAAATCAGCTCCAGTTGGAGTCGCGGAGGTACTGCAAGGCCCTAAAATTGACGATGCAGATGATTCTTCCATCACGCCAGTATCAGCATGATCACAAACGCCAGAATCCAAATCGCCCCGAACTTCCGTAACGGAAGTTGGGGGAGGAATGGCGTTGGAGTCAAGCGATTCATCCTCAGAGGATTTTGAGCCCTATTTCCTAGAAATAGGGCTCAATTGCATAAGGGCGGCAGACTCTGGAACAATTAAATTGTTATTAGATGTGGAGCAACTACCCGTGTTTGGATATTGGGGAACACTTAGCAGTTTTAGATTCTTAAAGTGGGATTCCGCGGCCTTGAATTTCTCATGAAGCTCACGAAATTCAGTTGACAGGGCTTGGAACTCCAGATGGGTTTGCCGCATAAACGATTTCATATCAACTTCAATGTGTCTACAGCTCGGACACGTCCAGTTTAGGCCAACCCGAAGCTTTAACTTGTCGACGATTTGACCACTTGCGCGCCCCAGCTCAACACAAATAGGATGCGCCAAGTTGTCACAGATCCAGCAACAAACCAGCTGTTGACGAGTAGTAATTTTATTGTTGAACGCACACGAAGCAGCACAACACAACGTCATCTTGGTAGAATAAGCGTAGATAGCAGCAGCAGGTAAAATGCAAGCGATCAAAGAGCAGCGCAGAAGCAGCAGGGATTAGCAAAGAGCGGTCGGTAACAGCGATCGAAGAGCAGCACGGGAGCCGGGCAGAGAGCGGTCAGATATAAGCGCTGAAGAACCGCAAAGAGCGAAATGCACCGATTGCAAGGTCGAGTGAATGTTCGCGGTAAGCACAGAGAGAGTGGTTACAAACCAACAACACGAACTATAAGCTTAGCGGTACCGCTGGCAACAATAGAGCAGGTTCTCGTGGGTGTTCGCGGCAAAAACAGAGAGAGTAGTTTAAGCAACAACACAAACTAAGGGTTTTGCGGTAACGCTGGCAAAACACAGCAGTAGCAAAAATATTCAGTTCACAACTTAATTTTGCGAATAATAAAGTCACTGTCCATGTAAATTAACCGAATGGCCCGTATTAAACACGATTGCAGGGTTACTGACAAAATGTTAAAAATCTGAGCAGAACGGAATAGGTTTAACGTAGGAAAAACACGATGTGAAGGAGGAGCGTCAAAAACACGTCCGAATACTTTGACTCTCTCGACTTGACGATATGTGATGTTGAGCTATGTGGGACGTTCCTGAGAGTTTACTGAACGCTTCCAGTTCCTTGTTCAAGAACTGTTTTATTGCTGGATCGTCTGTTAGTGGATTCTCATGTATGACTGCTACTGATAGTCGTTCCTTCAACCACCCCTCATTCCTCGACCGTGGTACTATTTTTACTCCCAGACCCGCACATTCAAACCGCTGTCCCATTGTTCTCAGAAAATCCCATCCCAACACCAAATTGTCGATTATTCCTGGTAGGATTAGCAGTCTTATTTCGTGGCTTTCTTTTCCAAAGGTTTTTTGTTTCGATTTGTTCTGATATACCTGTATTTTTCCCGACTGCCAGACGTACTTGCCGTTTTATTCCTTTCCTTTTTGCCACCGTGCCGATTAGTTTCGCGAGGCTTATAAAGCTCCCAGCTGCTCCCGTATCCACCGTTGCTTTATACGCTGTCCCATCGATTTCCACCGTAGCTGACAGGTGGGTGCCTTCGTCTTTCAAGCTTCCGATCAGTTTTGAGGGTGTTCTTGTTCCGACCGCCGCTGCTCCCTCAATGGATGGGATCGGAATGCATTTCCCCTCGCTTTGCAGCAACGCCATGTACTCACGCCGATTCTTCCGCACTGCCAGCAGTACTCTAGCCAAGCGTTTTGGCATTCGCAGGCAAAGTGTCCGTCTTGCCCACAGCGTCTGCAAGCCATCATTGGGTTGCTTACGAATCCGTTACAGGCCCTCGGTGCCGGTTGTGGACCTTGTGAGTAACTTTCTTAGAGCCGACAGCACTCTTCTGGTGTTGGCTGGTATTGTACCTCCGCCGCCATGAATCTCGGGCGAGTCCTTGCTTCCGTTGTTTTTCCCTGTCCCTTTCGAGCTCTTCGAATTCGTCAGCTAATTTCATTAGCTGTAATAGGTTATCGCATTGGTATGGCCTGGCATATGCCCTTTTCTCTAATATGGTTTTGAGCTGATCCGTTGTTGAATAACGTAGGGGTCGCATTAATGTCTGTATCTCCTTCTTCGATTTACCTTCTCCCAGAGTTTTTGAAAATAGTCCCTCGGAAGGAAATAAACTTGGAAGCTGTCGATAAACTCCGTCCATCGATCTCAGTGTTCATTATTTGCTACATACCATTTCAATGCCATCCCTGACAAGAGTTATGTCATTGCTCGAGGGATTAGGTCTTTGTCCGGTCCATAAGTGTCCGCCGACCATTCTACCTATTCTAGGAACTCAAGGGCCTTTCCTGTTCCGTCGAATTTGAATCCCCACTCCCTTACTTGTTTTGCTACTTTTGAGTAATCTCTGGGAGTTTCGGGCAGGCGATAGTTTGGTTCGGGTGGAACATGTATTTTTATGGAGTCTGTAGCTGCTGTCTCACCTTTGGGTTCTGCGTTTCTCCCTGGAGATGTTCGCTGGTGCAGTTTTGCTAGTTCGTTTAATCGTTCTATGTGTTCCGGATCTTTACTGTGTGTTTCCACCCACTCGCCGAACTGTTTCCTCATCTCGTCCAGGAGTCCAGTTAGCTTGACTGTGAATTCTTCTCCATATTTTTAGAGATCTTCCTATCTTAGTCCCCAGACCCATCCTGGAGCCATTTTTGCGGGTTGACCTTATTGGTTTCTCTTGTTATTGGAACTATTCGGGTGTACTATCCACGTTGGGCGCCAGTGTAACGATCTCTGATCGCCCCGAGTTGGCGGAACTAGCTCAGGGGATTGGTTGGGTTCGGTCCACGAATTTATACACGTGGAAGTACCCCAAATAAGAACACAAGAATATCCAATTCACAACAATGCCTTTATTTCTGCTTATTTCTTGCCAGCCACACAACTTTCCGCTCCCCGGGTTTTCCGTCACTCCGCTCTTCCTCCTGGGGTCCACTCCGGTGTCGCCATCCCCGTGCGTCCGCTCCGAACGATCCGCTAGGACGTCGTCCTAAGCTCCGATTGGGCTGTCTTGACCAGCCTCCGCTGGCTGGGACACTCGCCGGCCTCATCGGCGGAAAACGCCCGACTGGACGACTAGCGCGCACAGCTTGGTCACTGTCCGATCCCGTGGTTTGCCGGTCCAACGACTCGGCTGGGGTGAGGCCTTCGATTGCCGGATTGGGCTGACAGGTGTCCTCCGAGCAGGATTTGTTGACCCCGTTGAATTACTCGTCTCCGGTGCTATTTCGCCTACTCCGTGGGCGCTTTCTCGGCTACGCCGTACCGCACTTGGTCTCCTTGTTTCCGCTAGGTTTCAGAACTCCTTGTCCTGGTGATTTCCACTTCACTTCACCGACCATACACTGACTCGCCTGCGCACTAGGAGACCCTCCAGCCGCCGCGACCCTCCTTATATACCCGGAACGCCGCCATCTTCTGCCGGGTAACTTTCCATCACGTGATCCTCCACCAATGGTATCGCCGCTGGTCCCGATTAACGGGTCGCAATCGTCTTTTGCTTTTTCATGACCAAATAAGGTAACAAACTTGGGTCCGCTGCACTTGGGCCCCCTTTCATGCCCTTATAAGGTAACAAATCTTGCCGACTCTCGACGCTGCTCGGCTCCTTGCTCCTTCACCATTCCTCGTAGTCCGCCATCCCACTTGACTCTCATTTCCCCAGCGTATTCTAACGGCCTTTCCCTCCATCCTCGGACTGGAACAATCAAGCGGTTCCCCGTCTAGAGGTACCGCTTCGTCCCCTTAGGTACTGTTCCCTGTATTTAGGTACCGTTCCCCGTATTTATTCTTGTGCGGTATTCCAATACCTCACAGTATTATATGAAATCTGGCATTTTTACTTTATGTTATGGTCTCACTAAGATCGGGTAGAAAAGGAGAAACAGTATTTGGCGGAATTAGTCGATTTGCGCCATCACAATAAGAGGAAAGAGAAACTGCGGTATGCCTAATAAGTAAATGTAAGAACGAAGTAGCCATTTTAATTATTTCAGAATAAAACACAACACAAAACGCTAACGCATCACGCCAACACGCAAGCGATCGAACGATCGAATGAGCGAACGAACATAACTCCAACTATTGTCCAGAGTTTATTTTAAAGCATTCCCCGTGGTCGGCCAAGCGGCGACATTAACTTTTATTCGCACTCTGCAAGATGATGCCCACGAAGCATTCGCCCCGGCGGAGCCCCAGGCTGGAAGCCTCAAGTGTTCCCGCAACTAGGACCACCACGGCCACAGAAACTGGCACCTCGGCCAGCTCTGCGAGTGTGGCTGGTGATCGGCAGCTGTAGTGGCGCTTGGAAAAAGCCAAAACATATAAACGAGAGCAATCTTAAAAGACCACTACAGGTTCCAAAAAGACGTCACACTCAAAAGTAGGCAATAGAAAATAGCACTGTGTGCAAAAGTGTTCCCAGCAACTGCTTAGCCGACGGCACAGTTTTAGATGCATGGAACAAAACTCGGATAGTTAAATAAATATGATAATAAATATAACTAAATATATACGTTAGTGGAATAAAAATGAAATTTAGTTTATATTAAAGTTTAAGTTATAACGAGAAATTCCCGAGACAAGGCGTAGCTGAATATAAATATAAAAATTTAGCTTCGAAACAGGGTTAGCTATAAAAGGGTCTAGCTATTTTTCCTAGAATAGGGACATATGGGAATAATCGGGATAATCAGAGTCGGCTACGATATTGGAAAGCTATACTCGGAAACCCGGCATACACGAGACCCCGATTTCCGGCCTTGGGGGGTATATAAAGCCGCCCGAACCTCAACCCAGCCTTTCCAATTTTAGTTCCCAAACGAAGCAGACGGTTCCAGAACATTTCCTATAAAACAGGAAAAAGGTTAAGTCCAACCCTCACTTGTGTTCCCAGTGGCGGTTATAAAATTTTAAAAATCATATTCCAGGGCGTAACCAACTCCAGAAATTTTGGCAACATAAAGTGGGAAATGACTAGACAATTTACGGAGGAAATCTATAACGATATTTTTCGGTGCCAGGGTAAATAAACATCAGCAGCCATCCGGCTAGATAGTAGTTAAAATTTCCAAATTCTCAAATTCTCTTAAACAGAATGGCACCCAGTTTCCAATAAACATCTTTCCAAAGTCATGTAAAGCCGCTGGCCGAGCTTCCCGAACACCTGTGAAGGCAAATTGAGAGAGAGCTAAATTCCCAAAATTGGAATAACTCCAAGCGCAGTATTCCCAAATTCGGCGAGCAGTTCGAATAGGCAGCGGTAACAGCAACAACACGCGCTCGAAGCGTCCGGCGGGTCAAGTAGTGAAAGTGCGGAAAAATTTCCCAAAAAAATTAGCCACCCACCGGCCTTAACCCTAGGGGTATTAGGGTGCAAGCTCGGCGGGAAAAAAATCGCTTAAAAATAATATAAAAACTCCGGGATCGCGAGCAAGCCCACGTGTAAGGGTTATATAATGCTCAATCAAAAAAAAATGTAGCGTGTGTTGGTGATATATGCATATATATATGGGTATAAAGGGTTAAGTGAGCCTCCAATTTTCTTTCTCTTCTATATTTTGTTATTTTTTTTGTGCGGAAAAAAATCTGTAAAAATTATAATGGCATAATCTGTAAAGAACGAACCCCGAAAGAAACCTGCAACTGGTCAAAAAGTGATAAAATACAAAAACAAAGTGGTACTAAAAATTAGTACAAAAATTGGTAATATAGAAAGAATGAGTGAAAATGAAAATATATAAATGAATATCAGTGGCAATAAAACAACTTAAAAAAGCCCCTACACTGAGAAAAATATTAAAATTAATTCTTGTCAAAATAATAAAAACAAAGTGCGTGATGCGAAAGCAAAATAATGGCAAAATATAAAAGAAAATAATAAAAATAACCCCTTGTGAAACCGAAAATAAAAAAATAGTAAAGTTTTGGCGAGTGATAATTTCTGCAGGTGTATTTCCCCCCGTCCAAAGATCTTTCGGCGATGGAGCAGCACATGCGTAAGTGATAAGCACCGTTTTTCTTTTGCCCTATTCCTTTTGCTCTCGGATTCACGTGGCGCTACACGTAAAGAAATTAAGTTAACTTAACGCCTCGTATGAAATTAAAGAAAAGACCACAGCATTAGTAATTCTAAATTGTTTATTAAAGCTTAATTAAATATTATTGCGGTGCTGCCGTAATAATTTTTCTGAGTGATAAATTTATTCAAATATATTAAATTTCAGTGCATGCAAATTAAATTGAATTTTAGTGTCAGCAGTGTTCTGTCGGTGTATGCCCATGATTATACAGAACCTTTCCCTTACTTTGGGATAAAATTGTAGTATGACGGTATACACCGTAAGAAATTCTTTGACTCATTTTATTTAAAAATTCAATATTAAATATTTTGTCCGAACTTCAAAATTTTTCCCGATTCCTGGTGTTTTTCTATGTACACTGAGAGAAATAAAAATACAACTTTATAATATTTACATTATTATTTGAATTATATTATGCTAAATATTTATAAAATTCGGACAAATTAATGGCCCTCACCATTCATTTATATAATTCAATTTCTTAAAAACTTATTATCTATCTTTATAATATCTATGATTGAACTATATTATATTATTTACTATATTATTAAATGTACATCTATATATATATATTTAACCCTTTACTTCCACAGCAGTGTTTCTTTCGGAATCTTTCTGCCACTTATCTGAATTAAAAATGTTTAATAAATATCGGTAGATTTTAATGTGAAATAATTAGTTTTTCCGTTTATTTTGAAAATTATTGAATATTATTATGGAGAATAAATTTATAACTATGAACCGAAACTAAAGTGTTATAGTTGGAAGCCATGCTTGACCGGAAGTCACTGGATATGTAGGATCGGATAAAAGGGATCGCCAGCTGTAGGCTGTGCCTAAAGGCGATCATGGTAGGGTGGGGAAATGGGGGACTACTAACACCCTAGTCTCCCCAATTCGTTGTCTGCAATTAAAATGTCTGAAAACTATCCC
This sequence comes from Drosophila mimetica, assembly GCA_037075245.1. Taxonomy (NCBI): domain Eukaryota; kingdom Metazoa; phylum Arthropoda; class Insecta; order Diptera; family Drosophilidae; genus Drosophila; species Drosophila mimetica. The sequence goes on from JBAMCH010000007.1 coordinate 30,421,205, forward strand.
CTTTGTTCTCACTCTCTTAAATTTCCTTTTCTAACTTCCGGTTTCCAATTCTAGTTTATATTCTCCTTCCTACTATCTACTTCTACTCTATCTACTACTACAAGCACGCGAAATTATAAGTCTATTGCGTACATTCGAGCCACTTGAGAGATCAGTTTGCATTTCTATTCCCACACCCATACTACCGAACTACATAGCCGGAACCAGCGCGTGCTTCGCTGTTCTCTCTCAATTATCCATCTGCTCTTCAGCCATTTATACGTTGTATGTTACAATATAGATTTATTGGCGCTCAATCGTGGTGGCCTTTGTTCGGCTGGCCCAAACCAAAGAAGCGAGAAATACACGTCAGCAAGACGAAAGAAATTTTATGTTCTTTGTATAACCGACTGCTTTCACTCTGCTAGACTCGTCATAAATGATAGGTTTTTGATCCTAAAAATAGTTTGAGTCCAGACATTTAAGATGGTTGTTTTGTTACAATTTTTTTTTGTTCTGCTAGACTTGCTATATATAAGGGATGCGAGCTTAAAAATGATTTGAGTCCAGATGATTAAAATAGTAGGTATTATATTCTTCTCGTATGTTCTTTGTATAACCGACTACATTCACTCTGCTAGACTCGTCATAAATGATAGGTTTTTGATCCTAAATATGGTTTAAGTCCAGACTTTTTTTTTGTTCTGCTAGACTTGCTATATATAAGGGGTGCGAGCTTAAAAATGATTTGAGTCCAGGTGATTAAAATAGTATGGTATCTAAGTGATAAATTCTAGCAGTGAGTTGAGCTTGAGCCTGGGTTATTACGTGGAAAAAATCTACGGCCTGGATAGCTTATTCAAACCGCAGAAACTCACTACAATCTTCTTCTTCTTCATTCTTTTTATCTTTGTTTCTTCTCAGACATTTTTTTTCCAGTTGACAAAAGAAAGTATTGGCTTCCAGTTTGCTTATACAGATTTTTGTTGAATATCTACATTACTATTCAAATTTATTTTTAAATATTACTGGCGCAAGTTTATATCAGGTCTAAAATTAAATATAAAAAAAAAATTAAATAGAAAATATATATCTATATATTTAAAATAATTAAATTAAAGAAAATAAATTACTCGGGTTGGTAGACCATATTAACTCAGTATAAATAAAAAACGGTTGCAAATAACAATATATACAAAATAAAATAATAATAAATAAATAAATAGAAAATATATATACATATTATTAAATTAAAATAAATAAATTACTCGGTGTGGTAGATCATATACACTCAGTAGAAATAAAAACGTTTTTAAATAGCAAAGGAAAATAAAAAAAAGATTAGAACAATGCCGGTAAGACACACTCCAGAAGATAGTAGCGCAGCAGCAGGAGATGGGCGGCATAATTGTAATATTTGTGCCCAAACTATAGAGTTCCAAGCGCAACTATATATAACATCGTGCAACCACGCGTTTCATCGCGTATGCTTTGCAACTCGGTTAGGAAACCAGAAAACTTGTCCCATATGCCAGGTAGCCTTGCAGACTTCAACCATAAGTCTAGTAGACGAGGGCGGTGCAGCTAATACCAGTGGACAAGGAACAGAAAGGGTTGGAGAAACTAGTACTCGAGAGAATCAGCAACAGCAAATTAAAGGTTCTATTAGCAACGATCCGGAATCACTAACTGCAAACATTCAACAGGTGATTGGCAACGCAATCGCTGGGGCTCTTGAAGATCAAATGCAACGCTTAACACGAATTATTGAATCAAATTTTCAAAGATTAAACGTGCGATCAGAGGGCGATCGATTTTCTAAACACCGATACCTGGGGTAGACGAGCGTAGGCAGGGAATCATGGGTCGAGAGTTGTTTTCACATTCTGGATCCCAATCTACTCAGGATCTAAGACCCGATCGAATAGGACAAATAATAGCAAATTGGAAAATACGCTTTTCAGGACATTCAGCCGTCCCGGTCGACGAATTTATTTACCGCGTAGAAGCACTTACGTCGCAATCTTTAGATGGAAATCTCGCTTTAGTGGCGCGGTATGCTAGCAATTTATTCGAGGGAAGCGCTAATGAGTGGTTTTGGCGATATCACAAAACTGTCACAAAGGTAACTTGGACAGGATTAAAGTCAGCACTTCGTGCTCAGTTTAAGGACGGTAGAAGTGATCTTGAGATTCGGACGTCTATGTCTCAACGAAAGCAAAAGCCTGATAGTCTACATGAAGCTATCACTTCTATGGCCGATAAACTAGTGCAACCGTTGTCCGAATCATCTATACTAGAAGTTCTGAGGGCAAATCTTCTACCGGAAATTCAACATGAAATCCTATATGTCCCAATTTCGACTATGGCTCAATTGCGACAAGTAGTCAGAACACGAGAGCGATTTCTGCAGTTTGTAGCAAGAAGTAGCGCAGGTAATGTTCGACCCATTCCTCGGCGGCAAATTCATGAAGTTATTGCCTCCAACGAATCAGATAATAAGGTAGAAGAAAGTGATATTGATGATGAGGAAATATCAGCTATGACATTATCCTGTTGGAACTGTGGGATTGCAGGGCATAGGTATCAGGAATGCACAGGTGAAAGAAGTGTTTTCTGCTATGGTTGTGGGAAACCAGAGACGTATAAACCAAACTGCAGCAAATGTAACGGAGCAAAAAACGCGTCAGGGCGTGCACTGTTAACCAATTCACGCAAACGAAAGATGAACCAATCAACGAATACAGAGTAACGGACTGTTACTCACAAAATTCAATACCGGACGTACAAAAATTACCAGCTTTACCATTAAACAGTAATCCTATCAAGCGCGGCTCCCTCTTGTGGATACCCCAAGTGTGAGTTTGGTGGGGGGGATTTGTAGTGGCGCTTGGAAAAAGCCAAAACATATAAACGAGAGCAATCTTAAAAGACCACTAAAGGTTCCAAAAAGACGTCACACTCAAAAGTAGGCAATAGAAAATAGCACTGTGTGCAAAAGTGTTCCCAGCAACTGCTTAGCCGACGGCACAGTTTTAGATGCATGGAACAAAACTCGGATAGTTAAATAAATATGATAATAAATATAACTAAATATATACGTTAGTGGAATAAAAATGAAATTTAGTTTATATTAAAGTTTAAATTATAACGAGAAATTCCCGAGACAAGGCGTAGCTGAATATAAATATAAAAATTTAGCTTCGAAACAGGGTTAGCTATACAGCTAGCTATATAAGTTATAACGAGAAATTCCCGAGACAAGGCGTAGCTGAATATAAATATAAAAATTTAGCTTCGAAACAGGGTTAGCTATAAAAGGGTCTAGCTATTTTTCCTGGAATAGGGACATATGGGAATAATCGGGATAATCAGAGTCGGCTCCGATATTGGAAAGCTATACTCGGAAACCCGGCATACACGAGACCCCGATTTCCGGCCTTGGGGGGTATATAAAGCCGCCCGAGCCTCAACCCAGCCTTTCCAATTTTAGTTCCCAAACGAAGCAGACGGTTCCAGAACATTTCCTATAAAACAGGAAAAAGGTTAAGTCCAACCCTCACTTGTGTTCCCAGTGGCGGTTATAAAATTTTAAAAATCATATTCCAGGGCGTAACCAACTCCAGAAATTTTGACAACATAAAGTGGGAAAAGACTAGACAATTTACGGAGGAAATCTATAACGATATTTTTCGGTGCCAGGGTAAATAAACATCAGCAGCCATCCGGCTAGATAGTAGTTAAAATTTCCAAATTCTCAAATTCTCTTAAACAGAATGGCACCCAGTTTCCAATAAACATCTTTCCAAAGTCATGTAAAGCCGCTGGCCGAGCTTTCCGAACACCTGTGAAGGCAAATTGAGAGAGAGCTAAATTCCCAAAATTGGAATAACTCCAAGCGCAGTATTCCCAAATTCGGCGAGCAGTTCGAATAGGCAGCGGTAACAGCAACAACACGCGCTCGAAGCGTCCGGCGGGTCAAGTAGTGAAAGTGCGGAAAAATTTCCCAAAAAAATTAGCCACCCACCGGCCTTAACCCTAGGGGTATTAGCGTGCAAGCTCGGCGGGAAAAAAATCGCTTAAAAATAATATAAAAACTCCGGGATCGCGAGCAAGCCCACGTGTAAGGGTTATATAATGCTCAATCAAAAAAAAATGTAGCGTGTGTTGGTGATATATGCATATATATATGGGTATATAGGGTTAAGTGAGCCTCCAATTTTCTTTCTCTTCTATATTTTGTTATTTTTTTTGTGTGGAAAAAAATCTGCAAAAATTATAATGGCATAATCTGTAAAGAAAGAACCCCGAAAGAAACCTGCAACTGGTCGAAAAGTCATAAAATACAAAAACAAAGTGGTACTAAAAATTAGTACAAAAATTGGTAATATAGAAAGAATGAGTGAAAATGAAAATATATAAATGAATATCAGTGGCAATAAAACAACTTAAAAAAGCCCCTACACTGAGAAAAATATTAAAATTAATTCTTGTCAAAATAATAAAAACAAAGTGCGTGATGCGAAAGCAAAATAATGGCAAAATATAAAAGAAAATAATGAAAATAACCCCTTGTGAAAAAGAAAATAAAAAAATAGTAAAGTTTTGGCGAGTGATAATTTCTGCAGGCGTATTTCCCCCCGTCCAAAGATCTTTCGGCGATGGAGCAGCACATGCGTAAGTGATAAGCACCGTTTTTCTTTTGCCCCATTCCTTTTGCTCTCGGATTCACGTGGCGCTACACGTAAAGAAATTAAGTTAACTTAATGCCTCGTATGAAATTAAAGAAAAGGCCACAGCATTAGTAATTCTAAATTGTTTATTAAAGCTTAATTAAATATTATTGCGGTGCTGCCGTAATAATTTTTCTGAGTGATAAATTTATTCAAATATATTAAATTTCAGTGCATGCAAATTAAATTGAATTTTAGTGTCAGCAGTGTTCTGTCGGTGTATGCCCATGATTATACAGAACCTTTCCCTTACTTTGGGATAAAATTGTAGTATGACGGTATACACCGTAAGAAATTCTTTGACTCATTTTATTTAAAAATTCAATATTAAATATTTTGTCCGAACTTCAAAATTTTTCCCGATTCCTGGTGTTTTTCTATGTACACTGAGAGAAATAAAAATACAACTTTATAATATTTACATTATTATTTGAATTATATTATGCTAAATATTTATAAAATTCGGACAAATTAATGGCCCTCACCATTCATTTATATAATTCAATTTCTTAAAAACTTATTATCTATCTTTATAATATCTATGATTGAACTATATTATATTATTTACTATATTATTAAATGTACATCTATATATATATATTTAACCCTTTACTTCCACAGCAGTGTTTCTTTCGGAATCTTTCTGCCACTTATCTGAATTAAAAATGTTTAATAAATATCGGTAGATTTTAATGTGAAATAATTAGTTTTTCCGTTTATTTTGAAAATTATTGAATATTATTATGGAGAGTAAATTTATAACTATGAACCGAAACTAAAGTGTTATAGTTGGAAGCCATGCTTGACCGGAAGTCACTGGATATGTAGGATCGGATAAAAGGGGTCGCCAGCTGTAGGCTGTGCCTAAAGGCGATCATGGTAGGGTGGGGAAATGGGGGACTACTAACACCCTAGTCTCCCCAATTCGTTGTCTGCAATTAAAATGTCTGAAAACTATCCCCTTTGTTCTCACTCTCTTAAATTTCCTTTTCTAACTTCCGGTTTCCAATTCTAGTTTATATTCTCCTTCCTACTATCTACTTCTACTCTTTCTACTACTACAAGCACGCGAATTTATAAGTCTATTACGTACATTCGAGCCACTTGAGAGATCAGTTTGCATTTCTATTCCCACACCCATACTACCGAACTACATAGCCGGAACCAGCGCGTGCTCCGCTGTTCTCTCTCAATTATCCATCTGCTCTTCGGCCATTTATACGTTGTATGTTACACAGCAGACAAAGACTCCGAAGCAAAGAGGAACAGCCGCCAGGAAAGCGGCGTCGGAGTGAGCGGTGCGGCGAATACACCGCCATGCTTCAGTGAAAACTTGCAGTTGAGTGACAATCTGCAAACGGAGTTTAGAGTTTCTCCTTCAATGCAGTTGCCGGCACAAATTAGTGCAAATTTGCCGCCATGTTTGAGTGGAAATTTGGCGCCGACGCTCGGCGACCATTGGGCAAACGGGCAACCTGTCACGCGGACACACACACCAACAACAGTGACCTATTCTCAGCCATTTTGTGTGGCCGCCACGGCGCAGCCTAAACTAGGTTATGTTCATCCGCCACGGGAGCCGACACACAATTTGGAGGTATCCGTACCATCGCCCCATTCATACGGAGTGGCGATGGCGAGCAAACCTGGATGGACGCCACGTAGATTGCTTGATCTTCCCGATTTCGAGGGTCAGCTAGAGGAATATGCAATATTCGTGTGCGCGTTCACGGAAACAACGGGAGCCTACCAGTGCACCGCATTGGAAAACAACCAGAGGTTGGTGAAAGCCCTGAAGGGCGAAGCCCGAGAGACAGTGAAGTCGTTGCTCATCCATTCCAGCAACGTAGAAAAAGTTATGGAGCAGCTTCGATTCCGGTATGGACGTCTTGATAGCGTGTGCGATGTGCAGCCAATACAGGAGGCCAACATCGCAAGGATCGTGCCGTTCGCGACGAAGGTGAGCAACCTGGCAGCGTTCCTGCAGTCAACCACGATCGGCAACCAGCACCTAGGGAACCCAACCCTAATGGAGGAGCTGATCGCCAAGTTGCCCCTAAGAAAGAGGTTGGACTGGGCGAAGCACGCGGTCACGATACAGCCGTATCCGACAGTGGTGCACCTGAGCGAATGGCTTCATGAATTCGCAAGACTGGTGAGCACTGTCACGGACGTTGGAGCCAAGGAGCAACCGAAGCGAAGGATCCTGCACGCGAATAGTGTTCGCGAGGAGGAGCGGTATGCCGACCGCCCCAGATGTTGCCCTATATGCGAGGCACAACACCAGATCAGGGACTGCAAGGAGTTCAACAGCTTTTCTACAACGACGCGGATCGAGTCCACGAGGAAGCTGAGGCTATGCTTCTAGTGCCTGGAACCCGGACACATGTCCCGGTTCTGCAGGAAGAGCCGCGGATGCAACGTCTACGGATGCCAAATGAGGCATCACTACCTTCTACACGAGTCACCTGGACATCCCAGACGGCCGCCAGTCGCAGATGGCGGCCGCAGGAGGGATCAGAGAAGCAGTCAGGACCAACGGATGTACAGAGACAGCAGCAAATGGAGAGGAATGCCACGACCAGTGGTTTCCAACAAAAGGAGCCGTCCTACGTCAGCCGCACTTATAGACGCGTGGCGTGAGCAGAATGAAAGGCAATCGACGTGTGACCGCCAGGAACTGTCGCATCGAAACCTGAGCTGCGTTGATTCGATTGAATGCCACCTACTATTCCGGATTCTACCCGTGACGCTGTACGGGGAGAATTCACAGGTCGACACCTACGCACTGCTGGATGAAGGTTCGTCTGTCACGCTTTTCGACGACGAACTCATCCGCAGCCTGAACCTGAAAGGAGAGAGTCGCCAACTGGTGAGAAATCTGCCAAAGAGCACACGCAAGTGGTCAGCCTGCAGATCAGCGCAGCGGGCAAACCAAAGCGCCATGGGCTGAAGAACGTGTACGGAGTGGCTAATTTGAACCTTCCGATGCAGAGCCTGAGCCGGGAGGATGTAAGGGCCGTGAAGGCGAATGCCCGTCAACCTGTGAAGCCGTACAACAATGCGACGCCAAGGATCCTAATTGGACTGGATCATGCGCATCTTGGAGCACCCCTCAGAACAAGAAGCTATGGATCTGGAGGACCATTTGCAGCAGCCACCGCACTTGGATGGGTGGTGTATGGACCAGTGAACGGAAAGGCGAGCTCACCGCTCCAGAGTTCGTGCCTCCTAGCCGTGCCCCAGGATAATCTTCTGCGACTACTTCGAGATGGAGAAAACTGGTCAACATCGCGCGTGCCTATAAGGGCATAATGGACGATAACGTCAAGAAGGGGTATGCACGTCGACTGGAGCCCCAGGAAGTTCAGAGGTTCCAGGAAGGCAAGGTATGGTACCTGCCGTACTTCGGGGTGGAAAACCCGAACAAACCTGGAAAAATCCGGCTGGTCTTCGACGCGGCTGCCAAGGTGAACGGCGTTTCCCTTAATTCAGCGCTAATGAAAGGTCCGCAGCGCTACAAACCCCTCCCAGCAGTGCTCTTTCATTTTCGAGAAGGAGAAGTTGGGGTTTGTGCAGACATCAAGGAGATGTTCCACCAGGTACTGATGCAGCCACAGGACAGATGTGCCCAGAGGTTCCTGTGGGGAAACGGAGAAGACCACCGGGAGCCGGACGTATACGAGATGCAAGTGATGACGTTCGGAGCAGCTTGCTCACCTTGTTCGGCGGACTATGTGAAGACCTTGAATGCCTCGCAGTACAGCAGCACCGATTCGCGAGCGGCCCTGGCTATTAAGGAATACCACTACGTGGACGACTACGTCGACAGTTTCACCAGTGAAGAAGAAGCTATCGCCACTTCGGCACGTGTGAGAGAAATTCATGCAGATGCAGGGTTTGACTTGTGTCGATTCACCTCCAGTTCTGCAAGTGTGGTCAGAGCGTTGAACCCACTTGAATCCATTGCTAGCGTCAAATGGACCGAAGCTGAAGAGAAGGTACTTGGAATGTACTGGCAGCCAGCTACAGACGACTTCAAGTTCGGCGTCAAATATCATCGAGTCCCAAGAAGCGTGATGACAGGGGAACCCTACCAAGAGGGAGTTCCTAAGCTTGGTCATGTCCACGTTTGACCCGATTAAATTTCTGAGCAGCTACATGGTGACTGCCTAATTGTTAATGAGAGAGATTTGGCGGAGAGGAGTCAGCTGGGACGAGCCACTACCAGATAATTTGGCCGCAGCCTTTGAGGACTGGCGGCAAGGAATGAGAAAAATCGATGAGTTCCGGTGTCCACGCTACTACTTCGGCGGTGGACGCGTGCGAATGCTACAGCTGCACATCTTCGTGGACTCCAGTCAGTCGGCGTTCGCAGCAGCGGCCTATTGGCGGGCCACTTACGAGAACGGAGACGTGCGGGCGCATTTCATAAGCTCGAAGACGAAATGCGCTCCGATGAGGACCATGTCGATCCCGCGACTGGAACTTCAAGCAGCAGTATTGGGCACTAGACTGATGGACACCGTCAAGCAGGGGCACGTTGTGGCGATCAGCAACTGCGTATTGTGGACGGACTCCAAGACTGTGTTGCACTGGATAAGCAGCACCCACCGGAGATACAAGCAGTTCGTCGGTAACCGGGTGGCAGAGATCTTGGAATCCACGGAGGCGTCAGCCGAAAACGTGGCAGACTACGCGACGAGGCCGCGTAAGGCCGTGGACCTGGATATCGATTCGCGATGGCTAAGCGGTCCACCATTTTTACAAGGACCAGAGGAGAGCTGGCCAAGATCGAGCGATGGATGGATTCCACCGACGACCGACGAAGAGGAGATGAAATGTGAATTTGCCTTGGTCATGGTAAACTTCATATCCTTGCAGAGGTTCTCCAACTACAATCGACTGGTAAGGAGCACCGCCTGGGTGCTGATTGAACTCTCGTCCGCTCACTTATCTACCAGTGGCGGTGGACCAGGAGGCTCTACTGACACCCAACGACTTGCTGAAGGGAGCACCCGATGTCCCAGATCTTCCCATGGATGATGGACAGGAGTCCGTGAGATGCGTTACCAGGAAGCAGTGGCGCATAGCGAGGATGATGCGGGACCGATTCTGGAAGCGATGGGTGCATGAGTACCTGCCGACACTCGTGCGCAGGGAGAGATGGTGCAAGCACGCCGAGCCCATTCGTCGAGGAGACCTGGTGTTCATTTGTGATCCAGCCATACCACGAAGGGAGTGGAAACGAGGAGTCGTGGAAGAGGTGTTCACCGGGAGAGATGGAGTACCTCGTCGAGCGGCGGTGCGGACTAATGATCGAGCCAAGGCGACAATGCGTCCCGCTTCGAAGCTAGCTGTTCTGGACGTGGTGAAAGCGGCTGCTTCACGGGGGTGGGGATGTCGCGGAACGGATTAGGGCCATCGATAGTTAGTCAAAGTTCAAACTTAGCGCCGATAATCGAAGTCAGTATTATATGAAATCTGGCAATTTTAGTTTATGTTATGGTCTCACTAAGATCGGGTAGAAAAGGAGAAACAGTATTTGGCGGAATTAGTCGATTTGCGCCATCACAATAAGAGGGAAGAAAAACTGCGGTATGCTAAATAAGTAAATGTAAGAACGAAGTAGCCATTGTAATTCTTTCAGAATAAAACACACCACAAAACGCTAACGCATCACTCCAACACATTGATTCTATATCCTTCCAAATTTACTGTTACCTTGATTTACTAAATGTATAAATGTATTAATTGTTAAGTTGTTAAGTTAGCTGTCCATAGTTAACTATAAGCCAAATAAATAAGTGTAGATAAACACAGCGCACTTTTCCGATTTCAACCCCTTGTTTCCATCGAAACAAGTATTTTGCGCAACATATATATACCCAGTCGGAAGTGGAACGCACCTAGAAGTAATGATGGATAGCATCCGAAGCGCCGCTGCATGCATGCCCGATTGATGAACTTCACACTTCCTTTTTACAGCAAAGCGGGACAAGCGGGTGACTTGGGTTGCATCTAGCACGCATTCTGGATGCTGTCCAACATTGTATCGCATTTTTACTGTGGAGAAAGATGCGATCCGGATGCATTCCGAACGCCGACACACGGTTTTTATAACTTGGGTACATTTTTTTCTAAGTTGCAAAATTAGGCGGCAACAAAAATAGCACTATTTTTGAAAAAACCTTAAAAAACTTAAAAAATTGAGATTTTAAAATTTTGTTTTTTGAAATATTTAATTTTATATATCTAAGGGTGAAAAAATGTTGTTCTGAAGCCTTGGATGCAGCAACAAGAACAAAAACGAGCCGGATTTGACGTCACTAGACTTCAGAAACTTTCCTTGGGGAAATTGTTCTGCGACTTTTTAAAAAAAGCTCAAGGTTATCCTTTCGTTTTGCATTAAAAATATAGTATTTTAACATATCTGCAAAGATTTTCGATGTGTTTTAGTTCTGGGGCCTGTGAAATCCATTTTATATAATTTAGCTTAATCGTCTCGAAACGTTAGAAGACTCTAATTCTGATTTATTTTAGATTATAATCGTGGTAAAGCTTTGAAATAAATGAATTTTGTATTCCGCATAAAATGGCATAATCATTTCTGAGTTATCAACGTGAACATGTTAATCCTATATGGGTTTACTTTATGATATTGAACCATCCCCATAGTACGAGAAACGTCTATACCATGATACCACGTTTATTCCTTTCAAATGTAAATTGGGGCTTCTATTTAATATTTGTTGGTTGTTTGAAGTGAAATGTAATGCTTTTTCATCCAAGCAACTATAATTTTCAGCAATCAGATCACAAAATGGGAATCCCCCTTGTTGTGCGTCTTATTTAAGACACGTTCTTCAAATTGACCCATGCTTTGCAGTCTAGAAAGATTTTTGTCTTGGACTTCAACCGCCAAATTTTTGTTTATGTACATAATGTCTAAAAATTTGTATCCTTACAAACATTAAGAAAAATTTTTTTTAACTTAATAGCCGTCTTAATTGGTACCTATTTGCATTTATGCACCTGAGCTTTTATCAGGTTTGGGGTCATAGCGGTTTTCATACTTCGTGTTATCCATTTGGGATCTCTTTTTAGGTGACTACTAATTATTATTTTAAAGAATTCGGCGATTCTACGTAACTTAGCTTTTGCATTGCCTTCAGAAATGAACTTTTTGAAATTCCTTCTTTTTCTCAATATAGTGAGTTTCATGGCACAAATGGGAAACTATATTATTAATTTTTTAGTCGAATCATATAAAAGTACTTATTCTTAATAAAACAAAAAAACTAGAGCACCAAGAAGCTCAAAAAAAAAGTTTTTATCTCGAAAATCATTAATAGTGCTATTTTTGTTGCCGCTTTATCTTGCTACTTTTTTGATAAATGAACCAAGTTATAAAAACCGTGCCTATTGTTTCCCTAACCACCCTTATTTTAGTAACTAGATATGTAATCCTACTTACTCATAAAAACAGAATGCAAATATCGCAAAAAATAGCCATTTTATAGCACAAATAAGAATTGCCTAAACAATGGTGCTATTATTGTTGCCGCAACTGTAAATCATCATAATAATCACAAACGCGTAAAAAACGCCTACAGATTGTCACTCTTATTATAATTAGTGTAACCTTAACACTAACAAGAGAGAACGCTATAGTCGAGTGCCTCGACTATTAGATACCCGTTACTCATCCAAACAACTTTAATATTAATTGACAATAATAGGTATTGCAGAAACTAATGAATATTCTTTTGCACGTTAATCTAGCTTTAAAACTGTGGGTGCCACAGTTTTTCGCGGTTTGCGAGCGTTAGGCGGGAGAGGGGGTGGTTTATTTTGGTCAATCAATAGGTATTGAAGAAACTATATAAATACACATTCCTTTTCCCGTTACTATAGCTGCAAAACTGTGGGTGCCACAGTTTTTCGCGCTTTGTGGGCGTTAGAGGAGGCGTGGCACATCGGCGTGAAAAACTTGCGCTGCGTATTAACCCCTACAATCTGCATGCCAAATCTCAATCTTCTAGCTTTTATAGTTTTCGAAATCTCAGCGTTCATACAGACGGGTGCCAAGGTTTTTCGCGGTTTGTGGGCGTTAGGGGGAGGGGGGTTTCCCACTTTGGTCTATCAATATGTATTGAAGAAACGAATACACATTCCTTTTCCCGTTAATCTAGCTTCAAAACTGTGGGTGCCACAGTTTTTCGCGGTTTGTGGGCGTTAGAGGAGGCGTGGCACATCGGCGAGAAAAACTTGCCTGCGTATTAACCCCTAGAATCTGCATGCAAAATCTCAATTTTCTAGCTTTTATAGTTTCCGAGATCTCAGCGTTCATACAGACGGGTGCCACTGTTTTTCGCGGTTTGTGGGCGTTAGAGGGGGCGTGGCACATCGGCGTGAAAAACTTGCGCTGCGTATTAACCCCTAGAATCTGCATGCCAAATCTCAATCTTCTAGCTTTTATAGTTTCCGAGATCTCAGCGTTCATACAGACGGACGGACGGACGGACGGACGGACAGACGGACAGACGGACAGACGGACAGACGGACAGACGGACAGACGGACAGACGGATGGACAGTCGGACATGGCTAGATCGACTCGGCTAGTGATCCTGATCAAGAATATATATACTTTATATGGTCGGAAACGCTTCCTTCTACCTGTTACATACTTTTGCACGAATCTAATATACCCTTTTACTCTACGAGTAACGGGTATAAAAAGTGTAGGCATGAAACTATTTTATAGTACCTTGAAACTACATTTTCTTTATACTACATAAAGTTTTTTTTTAAAACCACAAGTGTAAATACTAAATTGTCGAATATAATTAGTTCTCAACTTACACTACATGTCTGCGACTTCTTCTCTTTGGCGTAGCATTTGCACTACAAGGTCTACTGTTTAAACTAATTAGTGTTGACTCGTAAATGTGCGCAGCCCGATCGACAGCTAGCTCGAATGGTGGCGAAAGGACACCATGCCCTAAGAATAGGGTGGGAGTCGGAATTCAAGAAATTTATCGAGGATGTGTCTTATTGCTCTGGATACAAGATGCCAACTAGAAAGACTCCGTCCAACGTACTAATGACAAATTAGTTACCTGGTGATATTAAAGAAATTATTTCTTCTGCTTCTTCCGTATGTTTGACAACCGATGGATGGACTTCCTTGACCAATCAAAGCCAAAATCATAAAAAAAAGAAAGGAAGCTAACTTTGGCCAGCCAAAGTCTATATACCCGTGCAGTTAATTCCTATTTAATTACAAATTACAAAAATCTGAATTTATACTTGCAACAAACCATATTATAGCAATTTTTGTATTATTTTGACAATAATTGATTGATCATTACTATGACAGCTATATAATATAGTCGTCCGATTTATGTACAATTTATTTCGAAATTCTGAAATAATAAAATAAAGTTATATTCCAGAGTAGAAGAGAATACAATAAAAATTAACAAAGCTATAATTTCGTTTCTATTAATTTCCCTTTAGTTTTCCGATCGTTCCTATGGGAGCTATATAATATAGTCGTCCGATTTTTATAAAATTGAATTCGAAATTCGGGACTGCTAAAACAATTATATTCCCAAGAGCAAAATGTAATCTGTCAAAAAACACCGAAGATATAATTTTTTTTCCATTATTTTTTTGATTTTTCCTATTGGAGCTATAAGGACTAGTTGTCTGATCCGCCTGGTTCCGACTTATATACTACCTGCAATAGAAAGACGACTTTTGGTAAAGTTTCATCTCGATAGCTTTTAAACTGAGAGACTAGTTTGCGTAGAAACGGACAGACAGACGGACGGACAGACGGGCGGACAGACGGACATGGCTAGATCGACTCGTCTAATCATCCTGATCAAGAATATATATACTTTATGGGGTCGGAAACGTCTCCTTCACTGCGTTGCAAACTTTTATACCCTCTACAAGGGTATAAAAACTTGAGAATTTCCATAAAATCTAGAGAAATGTTTTAAGCAATTTTCTTTTAGAAAGGCACCTTTAAAACAAAAAAAATATATGCTAAAACAAGAAATGTAATTCTTGTTCTTCTTAGGGTGGTTTCTTTTTTTGAAGAAAATACATTTCTTAAAACAAGAAAAGTTCTTTTAGAAAGATGCCTTTAATACAAAAACAATTACTCTTGTTCCAAGAAGAAATATTTCTTAAATTGTGGGCTTAGACTAGAAAACATCGATGCATCGATGTTATTCTAATTTTTCAAAACATCGATGTTTTTTGGATTATTGATGTTTCTAGAGCCATCGATAAAGAAGAAGGCACGCTAAAGATTTGTAATTTCTTAAATTCTATACCATGATACCACGTTTATTCCTTTCAAATGTAAATTGGGGCTTCTATTTAATATTTGTTGGTTGTTTGAAGTGAAATGTAATGCTTTTTCATCCAAGCAACTATAATTTTCAGCAATCAGATCACAAAATGGGAATCCCCCTTGTTGTGCGTCTTATTTAAGACACGTTCTTCAAATTGACCCATGCTTTGCAGTCTAGAAAGATTTTTGTCTTGGACTTCAACTGCCAAATTTTTGTTTATGTACATAATGTCTAAAAATTTGTATCCTTACAAACATTAAGAAAATTTTTTTTTAACTTAAATTAAATTTTGGGCTTAGACTAGAAAACATCGATGCATCGATGTTATTCTAATTTTTTAAAACATCGATGTTTTTTGGATTATTGATGTTTCTAGAGCCATCGATAAAGAAGAAGGCACGCTAAAGATTTGTAATTTCTTAAATGTTTCGTATTATGTTACTATAATGTTTAACTGGTTGCTTGACTCTATAGAAAATGGTATCTCATTAAACTGTAAAATGATCTTGAATTTTTGGTTTTGTTTTTATTTTTCATTTCATAAATAAATTTTTGGTTTTGTTTTTTATTTTAAGTTTTATAAAAGAATTTTTTGTTCTGATTTTTATACCCTTGCAGAGGGTATATTGATTTCAGTCAGAAGTTTGCAACGCAGTGAAGGAGACGTTTCCGACCCTATAAAGTATACATATTCTTGGTCAGCATGACTAGACGAGTCGATCTAGACATGTCCGTCTGTCCGTCCGTCTGTCCGTCCGTTTCTACGCAAACTAGTCCCTCAGTTTTGAAGCTATCGAGCTGAAACTTTACCAAAAGTCGTCTATCTATTGCAGGTAGTATATAAGTCGGAGCCGGCCGGATCGGATAACTATATCTTATAGCTCCCATAGGAAAAATCGAAAAAAGAATTGAAAAAAAAATATAACTTATGTGTTTTTTGACATATTACCTTATGCTCTTGGAAATATCATTTTTTTTAACTGTTCTGAATTTCGAATTAAATTTAAAAAAAATCGCACGACTATATCATATAGCTCCCATAGGAACGCTCGGAAAACTAAAGGGAAATTAATAGGAACAAAATTATAGCATTGTTAATTTTTATTGTATTCTCTTCTACTTTGGAATATAAGTTTATTTTATTATTTTAAAATTTCAAATAAAATTTAACATAAATTGGATGACTACATTAATGTCAAAATAATCCGTAAACTGCTATACTTTTGTTTGTTGCAAATCTAAATTGAACAGTTTTGTAATTTTAAATAGAATAGGAACGATCTGCAAGGGTATATAAACTTCGGCTGGCCGAAGTTAGCTTCCTTTCTTGTTTTTATTTTGAATTTCAGAAATGAATAAATGTTTATACCCGTTACTCGTAGAGTAAAAGGGTATATTAGATTCGTGCAAAAGTATGTAACAGGCAGAAGGAAGCGTTTCCGACCATATGAAGTATATATATTCTTGATCAGGATCACTAGCCGAGTCGATCTAGCCATGTCCGTCTGTCCGTCTGTCTGTCCGTCTGTCCGTCTGTATGAACGCTGAGGTCTCGGAAACTATAAAAGCTAGAAGATTGAGATTTGGCATGCAGATTCTAGGGGTTAATACGCAGCGCAAGTTTTTCACGCCGATGTGCCACGCCCCCTCTAACGCCCACAAACCGCGAAAAACTGTGGCACCCACATTTTTGAAGCTATATTAACGGGAAAGGCAATGTGTATTCGTTTCATCAATACATATTGATAGACCAAAGTTGGAAACCCCCCCTCCCCCTAACGCTCACAAACCGCGAAAAGCTGTGGCGCCCATAGTTTTAAAGCTAGAGCAAAAGTGTAAACGTTATTTTGTTTGGGTTATTAACGCCTACCGAAATGTAGAAGAAATTTTTTAAATTTTTTGAAGCGGCTGCTTGGTTTGCCCTGCTTGAGACTGCTGACCTTAGCTGAGTAACGGGTATTTGATAGTCGAGGCACTCGACTATAGCGTTCCCTCTTGTTTGATTTTTATTTTTATACAATTTCTATTGAGATTTTTGAATTCTATTATATAATATAAAATAATTTTGGATGTTTTATTCGATGTTTTTTGAAAAACATCGAAAAACATGGATGTCTGCAAACATCGATGTTTCTGCACCTCTACTTAAAGCCTCTTCCCATAGAGTCTATCCGTGTGAAACGGTTGGAATTTTTGACAAATGTGAAATTAGTGTTCCCACAGAGCTTTTATTCACCATCCGATAACAGCTAACTGAAAGAGCAATTGCTCATGTCAAAATAATTAAAGGGGGTCTGAACTCGGGAAAACAGTTGTATAGTGTTGTTCTCCTAATCTTGTTGTAGAAAAAAAAATAGCATACGATAATAGTTTTAGTTACACTTGTAACTAAAATTGGTGATTATTTACGCATTGCACAATATGTTTTGAATCTTCTCAGCTAAAAATATTGTTTTCGGTCCCAGAATAGATTAAATTTTGGCCCACCCATAACAATTTGCTTGCAATGGCCTTTTCGCTTGTTGCAAGCGAATAATGAATTTCCAAAAATCAACAAGCTTAAACATTTATAAATGTTTTCCCGCCATTGGTTTGAATATGTTTTCGTAGTCAACGTTCTAGTTTTCACAGTCAGGAGGAAGAATTCAGAGTTGCACCGAAAAATCATCGGCTAACTATCGCATAAAAGAGCCCGTCAAAGTCCGACAAGTTTTAATGGGGAACTAACTGGACAATTTTCGGAACGGCAAAACCCTTTGGACCATCCGTTCAACGGATGGTGGAAGTGATCTCTGTGGGAAGACTCTATTAGACTCCAAAAATTATCAGCAATGATATCATTGTCATGGTCAGCAGTTACCATGCAAGCAGAGCAAGAACTGGTTGGGCATTATTATACCCTTGCAGAGGGTATAATGATTTTAGTCAGAAGTTTGCAACGCAGTGAAGGAGACGTTTCCGACCCCATAAAGCAGCGGTCGGCACACACATCCGATGACATTTTGTTTTATGTTTATGTGTGTAATTTGCACTGGGCAACAGATCGATGTGTGTGCGCAGACCGCTGTTCTACATTGTACGTGAGAGGCAGCGGATGGGCAGATTAATTCCCTATGCTCACTTATTAGGGCGCTGCAGACCGCTGTCATAAAGTATATATATACTCGATCAGCATGACTAGACGAGTCGATCTAGCCATGTCCGTCTGTCTATCCGTTTCTACGCAAACTAGTCTCTCAGTTGAAACTTTACCAAAAGTCGTGTTTCTATTGTAGGTAGTAATTAGTCGGAACCAGGACAACTATATCCATAGGAATAATCGGAAAAATAATGGAAAAAAATTATATTTTCGGTGTTCTTTGACATATTACATTTTGCTCTTGGGAATATAATTTTTTTACCTGTCCCGAATTTCGAAATAAATTTTGTAAAAATTGGACGGCTATATCATATAGCTCCCTTAGGAACGACGGAAAACTAAAGGGAAATTAATAGGAACAAAATTATAGCTTTCTTAATTTTTATGGTATTCTTTTCTACTCTGAAATATAACGTTATTTTATTTTTTCAGAATTTCGGACGACTATATTATATAGCTGACATAGGAATAATCAATCAATTGTCAAAATAATACTTAAATTGCTATAATTTGGTTTGTTGCAAATCTAAATTCAGATTTTTGTAATTTGTAATTAAATAGGAATTAACTGCAAGGGTATATAGACTTTGGCTGGCCGAAGTTAGCTTCCTTTCTTGTTTTTCGCCAGGTTCCTTTAAAGCAGTGGTTCTCAAAACTGCCTTATGGCAGTGCATTTATAAACACAATTAAAAGAAAATCACACTCACGCGATTAACGACTCAATATGCTCTGTGAGTTGGGACGAAATAAAAAGTTCAATGGAATTGTTGTTAGCTTGGCTCGTTACGAACAGCGACACAAAGAAGAACTTGCGTACTTGAAAGTATGGGATGTGCCGCTCCGTATGCTATGTGCCAAAACAAAAACAAATGAATGAATGAATGCAATTCTAAGTCAAAATAAGAAGCTAATCCGTTAAATCTATAAGGAATTTTCGGTTTGACTTTAAATAATTTTTAGAATTGATTTCAAATATTAGAAGCCAAAGAAGATGAATTGAATTGAATTGAATTTGATTGTATTTGAATTATTAAAAACAATTTTTAAATGCCAACGTTTCAGAATCCATGCTAAAGTTAAGTTCAAAATTGGAGGAAATAAGGGAATAGAGAAACCTTTTGGACAATAATAATAATTACACTATGTTATATAAAACAAAAACACCTCTTAACGAGGTAAAAACTAGTGACGATCGCACCTTCAACATACAAAAGTTCTGATATCAACATTTGTGACGACAGATGATTACACACATGATTAAATACACTTTTTAAAATTTATTTTTTCGGAACTCTGCAATAGTTCGTGCGCGCTGCCTCTGCTGGCCACCACTGCTTTATAGGCATTGCAGAGTGCCGAAAAAATAAATTTTAAAAAGTGTATTTAATCATGTGTGTAATCATCTTTCGTCACAAATGTTGATATCAAAACTTTTGTATGTTGAAGGTGCGATCGTCACTAGTTTTTACCTCGTTAAGAGGTGTTTTTGTTTGATATCAGCGGTTTTTGTTTTAAACATGAGTCATATCATATCTGCATACTTTTGCTTCAATAGGATCGTGAACTAGCGTTTTCTTTCCTCTAAATTAGCGGGTTTTGTCAAAGTCGTAAAAAAAAGTTTTCTATATGGAACGGTTTAAAATATAGTTTGGATACGCACAAACAAATTTAAATGCTCGAGCAGGATTAGTTGTTCTAAGCTAACAAAATTGGCCATTTTTGTATTTAAATAATTTTCAAACGTAACTTTTTACAATAACGTGTTACATACCAAAATTTAAGGAATCTCAAGGCCTCTACGGATTAATGTTTTAAAGAAAATCGTTAGAGCCGTATTTGAAAAAAAGCTAAAAAAACAATATTTAAAATTGTTTTGCTTATGGTTTTTTAACCATTGCATTTACATGCATTTTGTTATGAAGGCGTTTATTTTATTTAAAAATACCTTTAATATGAGGTGAAGCACAAGTCTGTAGCATTAATATTTCGCAAGTTACTTACTTACGAAATTTAGCCTTTTCTAGCGGTTTTCCCGCCAAACTAGCTTGTTTTTTTAAGAGTCGTAAAACAAAAGATTCCTAAATGGAATGGTTTAAAACAAATTTAACGACTCCTTGACCCTACAGTTTGGATACGCACTTACAAAATTCAATGCTTAGGCAGCGTTAGTTGTTTTGGGCTGGCAAAAGTGGCGATTTTCGTTTCTGAATAACTTTTAAACGTGACTTTTTACAGTAATGTGTTGTATACCAAAATTTAAGGAATCTCAAGGGCTATACAGTTTAAAGTTTTAAAGAAAATCGTTAGAGCCGTTTTTGAAAAAAATAAAAAAAGCTAAAAAAAAGTTTAAAAAAAAATTTGTTTTGTGCATATCTTTTTAACTATTACACAAATTACATATAGGTGGCGCTTACAGCATTTCAAAATACCTTTCAAACAAGATACAGCACAAGTCTGTAGCTTCAGTAGTTTAGAAGTTACAGCCTTCCGTATTTTAGCTATTTTTAGCTGTTTTCCAAAAGTGGTAGCAAATTTGTTTTCGGTATAACTTTTGAACGGAGCGTCCGATTTTCTGATATGACCCCTCATATTAAGCGCATTTTCAGTAGGAATACAACTAACGTAGTTTTCACTTTTACACTTTCACCGCTCTCTCTCCCAAACCAATTGATTTTCTTGAGGTCTTGGTATGCAATCCTTTAAGTTTTAGCAATACCTTTAATTTGGTGTATTACTCATTACGATCGGACTATCACAGCAGATTTTCAATTTTGCGGCTATATATAGTAGTCGCCTTCGCACACTCTCCTGGTGCGCTTCGTCACTACATGGACTGCCGTCCATAGTGATAAACAAGAGAGAACGCTATAGTCGAGTGCCTCGACTATTAGATACCCGTTACTCATCCAAACAACTTTAAGCTTCAAAACTGTGGGTGCCACAGTTTTTCGTGGTTTGCTGGCGTTAGAGTGGAGAGGGGGTGGCTCATTTTGGTCAATCAATAGGTATTGAAGAAACGAATACACATTTCTTTTCCCGTTAATTTAGCTTCAAAACTGTGGGCGCCACAGTTTTTCGCGGTTTGTGGGCGTTAAAGGGGCGTGACACATCGGCATGAAAAACTTGCGCTGCGTAATAACCCCTAGAATCTGCATACCAATTCTCAATCTTCTAGCTTTTATAGTTTCCGAGATCTTAGCGTTCATACAGACGGGTGCCAAGGTTTTTCGCGGTTTGTGGGCGTTAGGGGGGAGGGGGGGTTTTTAACTTTGGTCTATCAATATGTATTGATGAAACGAATACACATTGCTTTTCCCGTTAATATAGCTTCAAAACTGTGGGTGCCACAGTTTTTCGCGGTTTGTGGGCGTTAGAGGGGGCGTGGCACATCGGCGTGAAAAACTTGCGCTGCGTATTAACCCCAAGAATCTGCATGCCAAATCCCAATCTTCTAGCTTTTATAGTTTCCAAAATCTCAGCGTTCATACAGAACGGGTCACAGTTTTTCGCGGTTTGTGGGCGTTAGGGGGGAGGAGGGGTTTCCCACTTTGGTCTATCAATATGTATTGAAGAAACGAATACACATTTCTTTTCCCGTTAATATAGCTTCAAAACTGTGGGTGCCACAGTTTTTCGCGGTTTGTGGGTGCTAGAGGGGGCGTGGCACATCGGCGTGAAAAACTTGCGCTGCGTAATAACCCCTAGAATCTGCATGCCAAATCCCAATCTTCTAGCTTTTATAGTTTCCGAGATCTCAGCGTTCATACAGAACGGGTCACAGTTTTTCGCGGCTTGTGGGCGTTAGAGGGGGCGTGGCCTTCGTATTTTTATTTTTCTTATAAAATATACAATTAATATCATTATTATTACAATTGCTAAAATTAGGAATGCACGTCCAGTTAAATGATGAAAGTCTAGCTCCCTCAATTCTAGCTTGTGAGTTTTTAAATATTGAATCTGCTTTGACAAATGATTGATTTCGTCTGTATGATTAATTAATGGCATTTCGAGCTGGTTCCAAATAATTTTTGGTATTTCGTTAACTTCTCGAATGTAAGACAAAGCTAATGTTCCCTGATCTTCTAGCTGAATACTGTGTTGAGCAACCAAAATTTTACAAATTTTACAATCTGACCCTAAAGTTATTATTCCTTGTTCAGGTAAATCTACTATCTCTATTTTTGAGTTCCTACATTGAATTCTAGCCTTAGATTTGTTCTGAACCTTAAAAAGCCAACTACTTTTCCTTTCCAACTGAACCCAATATGACTTACTCTCAACAATCGATTTATAACTGCAGTTTGATGCCTTATTTGGTTTGAGAGGTTTAAATTTCACAACTATTGTCGTTAGCACTACTCCAAGGTAAAACTTCACTCACAAACTCTTTTATTTGACTGCCACCTTTGACATTTATTAATGGTAGATTCTGCCATAAGGTGATATGCATCGATTATATTATAAATTAAGTACTGAGAATCTACATGCACTGTAATCATGCAGTCGTCCAATCTAACCGGAACTGGAATAATTATATAAAGAACTGAAGCATGTCTACCAAACAAAGGTATTTTGGCATTAATTATTAATTTTTTATCAACAAATAAACCTATAGCCGTTAATAAAGTAAAACTACTTTTTTGATACCATATTGAGTTTTCTCGCATTCATCTATAATATTACTTAGCTGTTTGGTTATCATAAAAAAGTTGATAGACTCCTTGTACACATACTTAGCTTCTTTCAATACCTCTGTCATGTTCTTGATTCTTTCGTTCATTCCATTAAAATTTGAGTTAACTTCATCAGTGTTTTCTTTAAAATGTTATTTGTAGAATCGACTAAGGAAGTTTGTTTTCTACTCAAGGGCTAGTACAGAACCCAAAACAAAAAACTTCATATGAAAAAAAATTTCTTGACGTTTTTTTCATATTAATTTTTTTGTTTAACGAGTAAGGGCTAGTACACAACACAACAAAAAGTCGTCCAAAACAAAAAACTTTATATGAAAACAAGAGGGAACGCTATAGTCGAGTGCCTCGACTATCAAATACCCGTTACTCAGCTAAAGTCAGCAGTCTCAAGCAGGGCAAACCAAGCAGCCGCTTCAAAAAATTAAAAAAAATTATTCTACATTTCGGTAGGCGTTTATAACCCAAACAAAATGGCGTTTACACTTTTGCTCTAGCTTTAAAACTATGGGCGCCACAGCTTTTCGCGGTTTGTGAGCGTTAGGGGGAGGGGGTTTCCAACTTTGGTCTATCAATATGTATTGATGAAACGAATACACATTGCTTTTCCCGTTAATATAGCTTCAAAACTGTGGGTGCCACAGTTTTTCGCGGTTTGTGGGCGTTAGAGGGGGCGTGGCATATCGGCGTAAAAAACTTGCGCTGCGTATTAACCCCTAGAATCTGCATGCCAAATCCCAATCTTCTAGCTTTTATAGTTTCCGAGATCTTAGCGTTCATACAGACGGGTGCCAAGGTTTTTCGCGGTTTGTGGGCGTTAGGGGGGAGGGGGTTTCCCACTTTGGTTTATCAATATGTATTGATGAAACAAATACATATTTTTTTCCCCGTTAATATAGCTTCAAAACTGTGGGTGCCACAGTTTTTCGCGGTTTGTGGGTGTTAGAGGGGGCGTGGCACATCGGCGTGAAAAACTTGTGCTGCGTAATAACCCCTAGAATCTGCATGCCAAATCCCCATCTTCTAGCTTTTATAGTTTCCGAGATCTCAGCGTTCATACAGAACGGGTCACAGTTTTTCGCGGTTTGTGGGCGTTAGAGAGGGCGTGGCACATCGGCGTGAAAAACTTGCGCTGCGTATTAACCCCTAAAATCTGCATCTCAATCTTCTAGCTTTTATAGTTTCCAAGATCTCAGCGTTCATACAGACGGACAGACGGACAGACAGTCGGACAGACAGACGGACAGGCAGACGGACAGACAGACGGACAGACGGACAGACGGACATGGCTAGATCGACCCGGCTAGTGATCCTGATCAAGAATATATGTACTTTATATGGTCGGAAACGCTTTCTTCTGCCTGTTACATACTTTTGCACGAATCTAATATACCCTTTTACACTACGAGTAACGGGTATAAAAATCGTGTAATTCATAAGTAGTTTCCATTACTGTTTGTTGATTAATTGCTTTACGTTTCAAACTGGTCAGCAAATGATGTTGAACTTGAAACCAAATTTTTTTTAAATTGATTCAAAGAAACAACAATTAAAAAATCTTACCGTTACATTTTATTGTGAAGGAACATTAGACTTTCCACTTTGTTTGGATTTAAAAGAGATCGTCGCTTTGTAATAATTTCGCCTGCTGCTGAACAAGGCCTTTCACAAGGAACCGATGTTGCTGGCAAACACAATCTTTGTAATGCTAAGCAATATAATAGAGAATAAACATCTTTCTTTGACTCCTACCAGATTTGAACCTGTTTCCTTCTCGATATTCGCATCGAACGTAGAGTTAGAAACTTTTGCCTTTATTAACTCTACAGCTGACTTAAAGCACTATCTTGATTAAAAAAAACGCCCTTTAAAGCGAGGATCCAGAATGGTACTTTCCGCATAAAGTTCATTTTCTTTCAACAGATGGGCCATTTCGCTTTGCAACTTCTCGACAACCGATGCAACCAATAAATTTTCGGACGATATGTTTCTCATTTTAACACGTAAAAGGTTGCTAAGAATTGTGACCCTTGAGAGAATTACATTTCTTTCGGAATATATTTCTAGGGTTATTTGATAAAATGGTTTGAGCACCGGTAATACTTCTTCAATTATTTGCCAGTCCTCGTGGGCTAGTCCAAATCAGGTCGAAGTACTGACACTGCAACAATAACAGCCTCTTTTAATAATACGAGACGCTCAAACATTTTATACATGGAGTTCCATTTAGTTGGTACATCCTGCACCAACTTCAAGGCCGTCATATTCAGTTGCCTTTGGGTATCATTTAAATTATTTATGCCAACTGTACTGCGATTGAAATATTCAACGATCACCTTCACTTTCTTGTGCGTAAGCGAGATCTTTTTCAGTCCATTCTGCACAATTAAATTGAGTGTATGGGCAAAACAGGAAAAATCAGTCCACTTTCCAAGCTTAACTGCGCCCACGATATTAGCAGAATTATCGGACGTAATTGCGGCATTTTTGCCCTGCACACACCAATCAGTTGCTATTTTTTTTAGGTAAGAGCAAAGATTTATGCTGCAACATATGCGAATGAAAATTAATGGATTCCTTGATGATGTAATGAGCTGTTACCGCCATATACACTCATAAAAATATCTTTCTAAATTTTAGAAATCTCGCCTTTGAATCGGCCAGCCTTTAAATTAAAAAAAAAATAGTTCTTGTTTTTAGAAAATTTGCCCTTAAATATAGAAATTTTTTCTTGATACAACATTTTAAGCAAGAAGTTTTCTTAAAAATACAAAAATTAAAATCTGTCATTTTTTTGGGCTGTCACTGAAAAAAAAAATTGGTTACGTTTTGAATGGCTTTTGAATACCAGAAAAAGCAACCCTTAAAGCAGGGGTGTTCAGTCCTATGGCACACGGGCACGTTTGTTTTTGTTTTGGCACATAGCATACGGAGCGGCACATCCCATACTTTCCTAGGGCACACGCAAGTTCTTCTTTGTGTCGCTGTCCGTAACGAGCCAATCTAACAACAATTCCATTAAACTTTTTATTTCGTCCCAACTCACAGAGAATATTGAGTCGTTACTCGCGTGCGTGTGATTTTCTTTTTATTGTGTTTGTAAATGCACTGCCATAAGGCAGTTTTGAACACCCCTGCATTAGATAATCAGTTCTGGTATCCAAATTGTGAAATTTTGATCAGTTGTTTCTAAACCAGAAAAAAAACTTTGGCCGCCTCTATTGCGCTTCAAATGAATCTCTCTGCTCTTTACTCTCTCACTCTGCTTCTGCTGATGTTGTTTTTGTGAGAGCTGTGTTCGGAATTCGTTCGTGAGTGCTGCGAACTGCCGAAGCTTACACCCCGCAATCACCGCAATCTTACAAAAAAAATTATATAAAATCAACTGTGATTCAAAAAAAAAAAACCTCATTGATTTTATGGCATATCTCCACACTTTAAACCAAAAACGGATCCGATCGCATAATACGTGCGGAAAAATTAATTAAGTGCCTCAACCGGAAGTCGGTTGGAGGTCATCTTCTGGGGTTTCAAAGATTTCCACAAATAAAGCTTAAAATAAAAAAATTCACCTTGTTTGGTTGAAAGCTGTGGGAATGGTTAATGCTTTAATCAAAAAATTTTTAATTTTTGGAAATTCCTGGGAGTCCTTAGGAGCCGAATTTGAAAAAATCCTTTCTTAGTGCACACCTCCTCTAACACACGATTCAAACCCAATTTTTTTCAGAAATTTATGTCTTATGGTTTTGGCTGGGGGAACATGACGCAAATAGACTTCAACTCTTTTATAGAAATACTCGATTATAAATTTTGAAAAATAAAATTAGTTATCTAAAATTGGTACTAATAACTGTGGACGGCAGTCCACGTAGTGACGAAGCTCTCAAGGATAAATAAAAACCTATCTAACGAGTTAAAACACTAGTGACGATCGCACCATCAACAAAAGTACTGATATCAACATTTGTGACAAAAAATGATAACACACGTGATCAATATCTTTTTCAAGTTTTCTCACTAAGCACGCCTTAGCAAGCTATTCTAGCTTTTTTCCCTTCACGAGCATTTTCTGCACAGTGCCGAATGCGAACATTTTAGAAAGTGTATAATCACGTGCGTAATCTTTTTGTTTTGTTAATATCATTACTCGTCATGTTTAAAGTTAAGTTACAGTTTGGAAACAGATATACGAAATTCCATGCTTAGGCAGCGTAAGCTTTTCTGAGCTGGCAAAAGTGGCTATTTATGTTTCTAAATAACTTTTAAACGTGACTTTTTACAGTAAATTTGAGGAAAATCGTTAAAGCCGTTTTTGAGAAAAAAAAAATAGTTTTTCTATAATTTATTTCAGTACTGAAAGCTCTTTTCTGAATATAAACTACATTTAAAATAAGTTATGTAAATAAAATTTCTTATAAACAAAAATTTGTATACCCGTTACTCGTATAGTAAAAGGGTATATTAGATTCGTACAAAAGTGTGTAACAGGTAGAAGGATGCTTTTCCGACCATATAAAGTATATATATTCTTGATCAGGATCACTAGCCGAGTCGATCTAGCCATGTCCGTCTGTCCGTCCGTCTGTATGAACGCTGAGATCTCGGAAACTATAAAATCTGGAAGATTGGGACTTGGCATGCAGATTCTAGGGGTTAATACACGGCGCAAGTTTTTCACGCCGATGTGCCACGCCACGCCACCCCTAACGCACAAGCCGCGACAAACTGTGGCACCCACAGTTTTGAAGCTAGATTAACGGGAAAAGGAATGTGTATTCGTTCCTTCAAAACCTTTTGATTGACCAATATATATATATATATATATATCGGTAGATGCTGCCACTTTTAAACGGCTATTTGATAGTCAAGGCACTCGACTATAGAGTTCTCCCTTGTTGTTCTTAAATTCGTCGTACTTACAAGAATATTCGTGCTTACCTAACTTTCGATATTGTTCGAACTTGATTTGACATCTGAGTAGTTCGAATTAAATAAATAAAGTGGTAATTTTAATAAAACTAAGAAACATTTTTTCTTTAATTGGTTTTTTAGATAGCTTGAAGAATATATTTTTCTAGATTTAAGAAGAATTCATTCTTAAAATTTATTTTAATTTTAAACCGCGAAAATCCGTGGCACCCACATTTTTAAAGCTAGACTAAATGCTCTTACGGAAATGTATTTGTTTCTTCAAAATCCACTGATTAACCAAAACAAATGAGTGCAAATGTGATCTGCGGCTTGCTGAGTGTTCATGAGGTTAAAAAAAAATAATTATTATTAAATCAAATATTCAATTAATTTAAATTTTTATTTATAATTTAGGGACCGTAGTACAGTACTCCTCAGTGCGCAAGAGAAGCGTTCCCGATGGCAAGCTGCGATGCCCATTTACCAACGGAAACGAAAGCGCTGAGATTTGTTCATTAGTATCTCCACACGACTGCTGTGCGTTACTTTTCTATGACTCCTGGGACAACGATTGTTGCCCCAAGACCACGTCACCCTCGTCCGAACAATATTTTAAGTTCATTGCTCTTTTTCCACGCTTTTGGAGCTGACCGCCTGCTGCGCACAGTTGGAGCTTTTCCGAATGCTGCCAGTGTTCAAGTGTGTGCGTAGCCCCCATTCACCAAAGGATTTATATTACAAACGCACACATGAAAAGCACCGCAGGATAATTGGTTTTATTTGAATTTAATTGTAGTTTTAATCCGAAAGGTCGATTGTAGCCCATCAGATTCCCACTCTCTTTTAATGACGCTTTGTTCAACTCTCCAAGGGTGTGCTAATTTAAATTATTGGGTATGCATTTTTAATAATTACAGAACACAAAAGTTGTTTACTCGACTTGGTTTTGCGTAGGAACTCCTGCAAAGCACAGGAGTGCGGAAAACTTTTTGTGCATGACCAAAAATCGCAAGGACCAAAACTCAGCCGAAAGGGTATACCACGCAAAACATCAATAAACAGAGAGATCAAAGCATGATAATATACACCATGAGGTATTTCTTAATTGTTTGAAATATGAAAACATTTTTCCAAAAAAGGTTTCAAGAATAAATGAAAAAACCAAGTAATACCCCTGTAACCCGTGCAAGAAAAACTTTTTCAAAAAAGTATATATAAAAGTTATATAAAAGTTATAAAAGTTTATGCTGATCAAGAATTTATAAAACAACAATTTTATATACTTCATATGGTCGGAAACGCTTCCTTTTACCTGTTACTTACTTTTGTACGAAAACAATATACCCTTTTACTCTTCGAGTTATGGGTATTAATCAGTGCTGTGAACCACTCCGGAGCTGAACCACTCCGAACCGGAGTGGTTTACATTTCTTAGAAAACGAACCGAACCGTGAACCGGAGCGTCGAATTTTTTTAAAATTGAACCGGAACCGAACCGGAAATATAATTTTTGAAATTCAGTTCGGTTTACGAACAATTTCATTTTTGTGTTCGTGTTTTTTTATTCAACATTGTGGAGAATTTTCTGATCATATTAACATTAAGTTTATTTACTAAGGGAAATACAAATACGCAAAAATTTTGTCTATGCAATGCATACATCTAATTCAAGCAATCTAATAATATTTAATAATATTAGAGTATTTGCAGTAATGCTATAGACGATTTTTTATGCGAAATGTTAAAAAAAAACATATTCAACATCTTAAATTGATTATGTGAATGTAACAACAAAAATCGAGGAAAGTGTAAGTTTGAATAAAAGTTCATGGAAATATATGTTGACTTTATTATTTAATTAAAAAAAAAATGATTTATTTGAACCGTGGCTCGAACCTAAACCCTGCTCCGGCTCATCAATGAACCGGTTCGCAAACCGGAACCTTATCTGTCGATTAGGTTTGAACCCCGAACCGAACCCATGCAAAAGTAATATGGGTTCACAGCCCTGGTATTAATAAAAAAATTTGTTTTAATTTTTTAATTTTGTCCCCTTTTTTTGTATTTGTTTAACCTTATAAATTTATTTTGCAAATATATCACAAGGGATAATTACAAAAAACTATTGGTGTCTTCTTCGTAGCTCGAATTCATGACTGCGAGGTTATAAGGCAAACACGATAGCCTCTAGGCCAGCTAACCTTCTAATACACAAGGAGAAAAAGCAGGCACATGAAGTTCAATAGAGGGATTCGGAAAATAAAAATATTTACGCCATGTCATTTGGTGGGCTTGAACTTGAGCCTGCGCTTTCCTAAGATAATAATTTAAATTCAAAGTATCAACGCCTCCACCCGCAAGGCCACGCTGTAATACGGAATTTATTTAAAATTAAATCTTAATGAAAGGGCCGAATTAAATAAAACAACCTTTTCAGTTGAGTTTTGTATTAAAAATGATTTTTTTCTAAGTCCCTGCTTAGGAAGCTAACATGAAATTCTTATTCTGGTCTTATTTGTGACCTACGCAGAGGCCGCGACTGCTTGCGCGGAAGAGTTATCATTTGAACCCAGCACAGGAACCCTTAGTGCAGTGTGAGATACATCTCAAGTGATTATTTTCGGTTAGGCTTAAGTGGCCTGCATTAACACCGCTCCCTTGTTGGGTTTAAAATTACACTACATAGTTTATGGCTCTAAATCGATGTTCACTTGTCACATGACATGCACAGAGCTCATAAAGTATTCTATTTTATTTTTATTAGTGTTCGTCTGAACATGGGTCGGCAAGATTAGGTGTATTTGTTAATTAAAATTTATTTTATTTATTCTCAAAAACATTGCAATACAAAATTAGAGGACTGTATTAATTCGATATATTTTATTTTGCATAATAATTTAGACATCTTGCCACGGCTTGCAATTATTGTGTTTTAACATTTTAATGAATTTATTTATTTTTGAACAAAAAACATTATTCAACATTCATTGACTTACTGTATATACAAAATTAGATATTAAGCATACCGCTGGGTAATGCTATGGCTTGTAGCTGCCTTCGTATTTTTATTTTTCTTATAAAATATACAATTAATATCATTATTATTACAATTGCTAAAATTAGGAATGCACGTCCAGTTAAATGATGAAAGTCTAGCTCCCTCAATTCTAGCTTGTGAGTTTTTAAATATTGAATCTGCTTTGACAAATGATTGATTTCGTCTGTATGATTAATTAATGGCATTTCGAGCCGGTTCCAAATAATTTTTGGTATTTCGTTAACTTCTCGAATGTAAGACAAAGCTAATGTTCCCTGATCTTCTAGCTGAATACTGTGTTGAGCAACCAAAATTTTACAAATTTTACAATCTGACCCTAAAGTTATTATTCCTTGTTCAGGTAAATCTACTATCTCTATTTTTGAGTTCCTACATTGAATTCTAGCCTTAGATTTGTTCTGAACCTTAAAAAGTCAACTACTTTTCCTTTCCAACTGAACCCAATATGACTTACTCTCAACAATCGATTTATAACTGCAGTTTGATGCCTTATTTGGTTTGAGAGGTTTAAATTTCACAACTATTGTCGTTAGCACTACTCCAAGGTAAAACTTCACTCACAAACCCTTTTTTTTTTGACTGTCACCTTTGACATTTATTAATGGTAGATTCTGCCATAAGGTGATATGCATCGATTATATTATAAATTAAGTACTGAGATCTCAGCGTTCATACAGAACGGGTCACAGTTTTTCGCGGTTTGTGGGCGTTAGAGGGGGCGTGGTCTTCGTATTTTTATTTTTCTTATAAAATATACAATTAATATCATTATTATTACAATTGCTAAAATTAGGAATGCACGTCCAGTTAAATGATGAAAGTCTAGCTCCCTCAATTCTAGCTTGTGAGTTTTTAAATATTGAATCTGCTTTGACAAATGATTGATTTCGTCTGTATGATTAATTAATGGCATTTCGAGCCGGTTCCAAATAATTTTTGGTATTTCGTTAACTTCTCGAATGTAAGACAAAGCTAATGTTCCCTGATCTTCTAGCTGAATACTGTGTTGAGCAACCAAAATTTTACAAATTTTACAATCTGACCCTAAAGTTATTATTCCTTGTTCAGGTAAATCTACTATCTCTATTTTTGAGTTCCTACATTGAATTCTAGCCTTAGATTTGTTCTGAACCTTAAAAAGCCAACTACTTTTCCTTTCCAACTGAACCCAATATGACTTACTCTCAACAATCGATTTATAACTGCAGTTCGATGCCTTATTTGGGTTGAGAGGTTTAAATTTCACAACTATTGTCGTTAGCACTACTCCAAGGTAAAACTTCACTCACAAACTCTTTTATTTGACTGCCACCTTTGACATTTATTAATGGTAGATTCTGCCATAAGGTGATATGCATCGATTATATTATAAATTAAGTACTGAGAATCTACATGCACTGTAATCATGCAGTCGTCCAATCTAACCGGAACTGGAATAATTATATAAAGAACTGAAGCATGTCTACCAAACAAAGGTATTTTGGCATTAATTATTAATTTTTTATCAACAAATAAACCTATAGCCGTTAATAAAGTAAAACTACTTTTTTGATACCATATTGAGTTTTCTCGCATTCATCTATAATATTACTTAGCTGTTTGGTTATCATAAAAAAGTTGATAGACTCCTTGTACACATACTTAGCTTCTTTCAATACCTCTGTCATGTTCTTGATTCTTTCGTTCATTCCATTAAAATTTGAGTTAACTTCATCAGTGTTTTCTTTAAAATGTTATTTGTAGAATCGACTAAGGAAGTTTGTTTTCTACTCAAGGGCTAGTACACAACCCAAAACAAAAAACTTCATATGAAAAAAAATTTCTTGACGTTTTTTTCATATTAATTTTTTTGTTTAACGAGTAAGGGCTAGTACACAACACAACAAAAAGTCGTCCAAAACAAAAAACTTTATATGAAAACAAGAGGGAACGCTATAGTCGAGTGCCTCGACTATCAAATACCCGTTACTCAGCTAAAGTCAGCAGTCTCAAGCAGGGCAAACCAAGCAGCCGCTTCAAAAAATTAAAAAAAATTATTCTACATTTCGGTAGGCGTTTATAACCCAAACAAAATGGCGTTTACACTTTTGCTCTAGCTTTAAAACTATGGGCGCCACAGCTTTTCGCGGTTTGTGGGCGTTAGGGGGGAGGGGGGTTTCAACTTTGGTCTATCAATATGTATTGATGAAATGAATACACATTGCTTTTCCCGTTAATATAGCTTCAAAACTGTGGGTGCCACAGTTTTTCGCGGTTTGTGGGCGTTAGAGGGGGCGTGGCATATCGGCGTGAAAAACTTGCGCTGCGTATTAACCCCAAGAATCTGCATGCCAAATCCCAATCTTCTAGCTTTTATAGTTTCCAAAATCTCAGCGTTCATACAGAACGGGTCACAGTTTTTCGCGGTTTGTGGGCGTTAGGGGAGAGGAGGGGTTTCCCACTTTGGTCTATCAATATGTATTGAAGAAACGAATACACATTTCTTTTCCCGTTAATATAGCTTCAAAACTGTGGGTGCCACAGTTTTTCGCGGTTTGTGGGTGTTAGAGGGGGCGTGGCACATCGGCGTGAAAAACTTGCGCTGCGTAATAACCCCTAGAATCTGCATGCCAAATCCCAATCTTCTAGCTTTTATAGTTTCCGAGATCTCAGCGTTCATACAGAACGGGTCACAGTTTTTCGCGGTTTGTGGGCGTTAGAGGGGGCGTGGCCTTCGTATTTTTATTTTTCTTATAAAATATACAATTAATATCATTATTATTACAATTGCTAAAATTAGGAATGCACGTCCAGTTAAATGATGAAAGTCTAGCTCCCTCAATTCTAGCTTGTGAGTTTTTAAATATTGAATCTGCTTTGACAAATGATTGATTTCGTCTGTATGATTAATTAATGGCATTTCGAGCTGGTTCCAAATAATTTTTGGTATTTCGTTAACTTCGAATGTAAGACAAAGCTAATGTTCCCTGATCTTCTAGCTGAATACTGTGTTGAGCAACCAAAATTTTACAAATTTTACAATCTGACCCTAAAGTTATTATTCCTTGTTCAGGTAAATCTACTATCTCTATTTTTGAGTTCCTACATTGAATTCTAGCCTTAGATTTGTTCTGAACCTTAAAAAGCCAACTACTTTTCCTTTCCAACTGAACCCAATATGACTTACTCTCAACAATCGATTTATAACTGCAGTTTGATGCCTTATTTGGTTTGAGAGGTTTAAATTTCACAACTATTGTCGTTAGCACTACTCCAAGGTAAAACTTCACTCACAAACTCTTTTATTTGACTGCCACCTTTGACATTTATTAATGGTAGATTCTGCCATAAGGTGATATGCATCGATTATATTATAAATTAAGTACTGAGATCTCAGCGTTCATACAGAACGGGTCACAGTTTTTCGCGGTTTGTGGGCGTTAGAGGGGGCGTGGCCTTCGTATTTTTATTTTTCTTATAAAATATACAATTAATATCATTATTATTACAATTGCTAAAATTAGGAATGCACGTCCAGTTAAATGATGAAAGTCTAGCTCCCTCAATTCTAGCTTGTGAGTTTTTAAATATTGAATCTGCCTTGACAAATGATTGATTTCGTCTGTATGATTAATTAATGGCATTTCGAGCCGGTTCCAAATAATTTTTGGTATTTCGTTAACTTCTCGAATGTAAGACAAAGCTAATGTTCCCTGATCTTCTAGCTGAATACTGTGTTGAGCAACCAAAATTTTACAAATTTTACAATCTGACCCTAAAGTTATTATTCCTTGTTCAGGTAAATCTACTATCTCTATTTTTGAGTTCCTACATTGAATTCTAGCCTTAGATTTGTTCTGAACCTTAAAAAGTCAACTACTTTTCCTTTCCAACTGAACCCAATATGACTTACTCTCAACAATCGATTTATAACTGCAGTTTGATGCCTTATTTGGTTTGAGAGGTTTAAATTTCACAACTATTGTCGTTAGCACTACTCCAAGGTAAAACTTCACTCACAAACTCTTTTATTTGACTGCCACCTTTGACATTTATTAATGGTAGATTCTGCCATAAGGTGATATGCATCGATTATATTATAAATTAAGTACTGAGATCTCAGCGTTCATACAGAACGGGTCACAGTTTTTCGCGGTTTGTGGGCGTTAGAGGGGGCGTGGCCTTCGTATTTTTATTTTTCTTATAAAATATACAATTAATATCATTATTATTACAATTGCTAAAATTAGGAATGCACGTCCAGTTAAATGATGAAAGTCTAGCTCCCTCAATTCTAGCTTGTGAGTTTTTAAATATTGAATCTGCTTTGACAAATGATTGATTTCGTCTGTATGATTAATTAATGGCATTTCGAGCCGGTTCCAAATAATTTTTGGTATTTCGTTAACTTCTCGAATGTAAGACAAAGCTAATGTTCCCTGATCTTCTAGCTGAATACTGTGTTGAGCAACCAAAATTTTACAAATTTTACAATCTGACCCTAAAGTTATTATTCCTTGTTCAGGTAAATCTACTATCTCTATTTTTGAGTTCCTACATTGAATTCTAGCCTTAGATTTGTTCTGAACCTTAAAAAGCCAACTACTTTTCCTTTCCAACTGAACCCAATATGACTTACTCTCAACAATCGATTTATAACTGCAGTTTGATGCCTTATTTGGTTTGAGAGGTTTAAATTTCACAACTATTGTCGTTAGCACTACTCCAAGGTAAAACTTCACTCACAAACTCACAAATAACCGGAACTTTAATAATTTTATAAAGAACTGAAGCATGTCTACCAAACAAAGGTATTTTGGCATTAATTATTAATTTTTTATCAACAAATAAACCTATAGCCGTTAATAAAGTAAAACTACTTTTTTGATACCATATTGAGTTTTCTCGCATTCATCTATAATATTACTTAGCTGTTTGGTTATCATAAAAAAGTTGATAGACTCCTTGTACACATACTTAGCTTCTTTCAATACCTCTGTCATGTTCTTGATTCTTTCGTTCATTCCATTAAAATTTGAGTTAACTTCATCAGTGTTTTCTTTAAAATGTTATTTGTAGAATCGACTAAGGAAGTTTGTTTTCTACTCAAGGGCTAGTACTCAACCCAAAACAAAAAACTTCATATGAAAAAAAATTTCTTGACGTTTTTTTCATATTAAGTTTTTTGTTTAACGAGTAAGGGCTAGTACACAACACAACAAAAAGTCGTCCAAAACAAAAAACTTTATATGAAAACAAGAGGGAACGCTATAGTCGAGTGTCTCGACTATCAAATACCCGTTACTCAGCTAAAGTCAGCAGTCTCAAGCAGGGCAAACCAAGCAGCCGCTTCAAAAAATTAAAAAAAAATTATTCTACATTTCGGTAGGCGTTTATAACCCAAACAAAATGGCGTTTACACGTTTGCTCTAGCTTTAAAACTATGGGCGCCACAGCTTTTCGCGGTTTGTGAGCGTTAGGGGGGAGGGGGGGTTTCCAACTTTGGTCTATCAATATGTATTGATGAAACGAATACACATTGCTTTTCCCGTTAATATAGCTTCAAAACTGTGGGTGCCACAGTTTTTCGCGGTTTGTGGGCGTTAGAGGGGGCGTGGCACATCGGCGTGAAAAACTTGCGCTGCGTATTAACCTCAAGAATCTGCATGCCAAATCCCCATCTTCTAGCTTTTATAGTTTCCAAAATCTCAGCGTTCATACAGAACGGGTCACAGTTTTTCGCGGTTTGTGGGCGTTAGGGGGGAGGAGGGGTTTCCCACTTTGGTCTATCAATATGTATTGAAGAAACGAATACACATTTCTTTTCCCGTTAATATAGCTTCAAAACTGTGGGTGCCACAGTTTTTCGCGGTTTGTGGGTGTTAGAGGGGGCGTGGCACATCGGCGTGAAAAACTTGCGCTGCGTAATAACCCCTAGAATCTGCATGCCAAATCCCAATCTTCTAGCTTTTATAGTTTCCGAGATCTCAGCGTTCATACAGAACGGGTCACAGTTTTTCGCGGTTTGTGGGCGTTAGGGGGGAGGAGGGGTTTCCCACTTTGGTCTATCAATATGTATTGAAGAAACGAATACACATTTCTTTTCCCGTTAATATAGCTTCAAAACTGTGGGTGCCACAGTTTTTCGCGGTTTGTGGGTGTTAGAGGGGGCGTGGCACATCGGCGTGAAAAACTTGCGCTGCGTATTAACCCCTAGAATCTGCATGCCAAATCTCAATCTATTAGCTTTTATAGTTTCCGAGATCTCAGCGTTCATACAGAACGGGTCACAGTTTTTCGCGGTTTGTGGGCGTTAGGGGGGAGGAGGGGTTTCCCACTTTGGTCTATCAATATGTATTGAAGAAACGAATACACATTTCTTTTCCCGTTAATATAGCTTCAAAACTGTGGGTGCCACAGTTTTTCGCGGTTTGTGGGTGTTAGAGGGGGCGTGGCACATCGGCGTGAAAAACTTGCGCTGCGTAATAACCCCTAGAATCTGCATGCCAAATCCCAATCTTCTAGCTTTTATAGTTTCCGAGATCTCAGCGTTCATACAGAACGGGTCACAGTTTTTCGCGGTTTGTGGGCGTTAGGGGGGAGGAGGGGTTTCCCACTTTGGTCTATCAATATGTATTGAAGAAACGAATACACATTTCTTTTCCCGTTAATATAGCTTCAAAACTGTGGGTGCCACAGTTTTTCGCGGTTTGTGGGTGTTAGAGGGGCGTGGCACATCGGCGTGAAAAACTTGCGCTGCGTATTAACCCCTAGAATCTGCATGCCAAATCTCAATCTATTAGCTTTTATAGTTTCCGAGATCTCAGCGTTCATACAGACGGACAGACAGACGGACAGACGGACATGGCTAGATCGACTCGGCTAGTGATCCTGATCAAGAAAATATATACTTTATATGGTCGGAAACGCTTCCTTCTGCCTGTTACATACTTTTGCACGAATCTAATATACCCTTTTACTCTACGAGTAACGGGTATAAAAACGTCAAGACATTTTTTTTGATTGTTTAATAAGTTTTTCATATTATCCTTCATTTGTATCCTGTCGTCTTCATCCATTATTCAAAATAGAATGTGATAAAGCGATCCCATAAAACCAAATGGAGCACGTTTACTTCTTGACTTTCCCTGAGCCATAAAAAGTTTATTATTTTCTTGTATGTCTGAGATCTGCCTTTCCGTGTTACTCAGAACCAAAAGGCATTGATCCTCAAAACTATGATGCCGTTTGTTCAGTCAATTCGGTGGCGATTTACTTTTGTAAAAGAATGTAACAATTAGTACCTAAGATTTCATGAAGTCGAACTTTCCCTCTCGTATTAAAAAGAGCTTTCGCTCCCTCGCACTCGCGAGAACCACTATTGTAACTTTGAAACTCATATAATGGCTCTAGAAGAGTTTGAATAAATGTGATTGGATCACTCTCAATTTGGAAACGAAAGTGTCTACAAGTACTATTCTTGTCTGTCCGAATTATTAGTTAAAAATAAATTGCCGTATTGGCCTTCGTGATTTGCACGAACATTTTGGCGCCCCCCAGGTGGACATTTTGTGCCATAAAATTGGACACTTCGAGTTTATATCTTTGGACACTTTCGTCGGACCCATTTCGTTGGAGCCAGGTTGTTGGAGTCATTTGGAAAATTTGGTTGGAGCCGATTTCTGGGCGCCGGGCAATTAAATTTAGATTAAAAGCCCTCATCGCAAAAATTGGTTTGAGAGTGAGAATGCCTTATTACAAAAATAGTTGGCATCAAACAAATAAGGTAAAACCCTAATAAAATATATTTCATAAAGGCAGATGCACATTGCATAAGGCCACATATATATTACCGCTAATTCGCAAGTACCAGTAAAAAGGGTCACAAGAAAAGAAGTACCGTATCGTTGGTAATCGTCTTCTCTTTGTGCCAGTTTCGTTTTGCTGTGGCTGCATACATAAGTGCATACAGTTATTTAAGCCCCTTGACCGCAGCTAAGCCCAGCTTATATACATCAAAAAAGTTGAGTGATTTGCATGGTAGCTTTTCACTTATTGTTTGCACTGCGCTCGTCTATTTGGAAGTCACTCTTATATTCGAGCCACATTGAGCCCTTTTAAGTGATTTGGTTTGGAGTGACAGTGGTACATTGTGAATATGTAATAACAGCTTTGCACAATAATAAAAAAAAAAAAAAAATTATTTTTGGATATCACTGCGCTTATTTAATTGGAGATCACTAATACGGAGTTCGATTGTTTTGAGTAATTTGGTTCAGAGTTACAGTGGAACATTTCAACAATTATAGCTTTGCTAAATAATTAAAATTTTGTTTGTAATTTTCTAAAAATGCCTAAACGTCGTGGAGTTTCTGACAGCAATACTTCTATTGTAGAAGCTGAATCAGAAAATATTTTGAGAAAATTGGATTCAGTTAAGAAGGATATAAATCGTATAGCTAAAGCCGTGGAAAATAAAAAGATTTCGTTTAACTCTGAACAGTTGGATTGTCGTTTGAGTATTTTAGATACGTATATAGATCGCGCATTTTCGTTACAACTGCAAATTGAGGATGTCGATCCGGACTTGGCATCGCGATCTGAACTTGAAGATTTATGCGTGCTAACCAGAGCATTGTTATTGTTGTGTTCTCGATGAGTTCTATTTCAGACTGCTTTTATTCTATGCGAAGCATACAGAGTTGCCAGATTCTTAAAGTACTAACAGAGTATAGAATGGAGGAATAGAAAACAGATGTTCGGTTGACAATATATAACACATCTCCTCCTTTAATTAAGAACGAATAGGATTTTTAGGTTTTCGAAAATCCTTGGGCTTGAAACGATTTACTTCTTGGCGAACACGACTACTTTGGCGAACAGGTATGCCGGATGAAAGTCGTGCTGGTTGTTTTTGCTTTGGTTGTTGGTTAGATGATGTGGAGCTCTCGGGTGGCTCAGGTTCAGGATCAGGTTGCTGAACGGCTGGCGGAGTTACCGGTTGATCTTCTTGTAGTGGTGGGTGATCTTGTTGCTGTGGTGGTTGATTTGAAGATGTTTGCGGAATATCCGGGATCCAAAGGAACTCTGGAGGTTTTTCGATGGAGCTGCTTGCTGATAACTTCGGTTTTAGCTGGTTGACATGGCGCTTGATATAACCATTTGTGGTGCGAACCATGAAAAGCATTTTTCCAATTGGACGGTCGATAGAGCCTTCAATCCACTTTTCTCCCCTTGCATAATTACGAGCGTAGACCATTTGATTTGGGACGTACTTGGTAACCGATTGCTTGGCTTCAACAGGCTGCTCGAAAAGTTGACTTAGTACGGTACGGACTGGACGACCATGGATTAACTCGGCAGGAGTTTTTCCGTTGGAATTTGGAGTGAACCTGTAAGAAGCAAGGTATTTAGTAACTGCTACACGGACTGGTATACCGTCTTTGAGGTTTTTCTTGACTGAGAATTTGAACGTCTGAACGAAACGCTCTGCTAATCCGTTGGATGCCGGATGGAACGGTGCTGTGGTTATGTGTTTTATTCCATGACGTTTGCAGAATTCCTCAAAGGCGTCAGCCGTAAGCTGCGGACCGTTGTCGCTGACCATGGTTTTTGGATAACCTTCGATGGCGAATATTGATGATAGTGCAGCGATCGTGTTAGCGGTTGTAGTGGACGACATTTGAACTACAAACGGGAACTGCGAGTAAGCGTCTACACAGATTAGCCACATGGAATCGAATATTGGGCCGGCGAAGTCGATATGAATTCGCTCCCACGCTGTTGTTGCTGCAGGCCAACTTTGATATTCTTTTGGAGGAGCAGGATTGTTGCACTTGCAGATGCTGCATGACTGGGCAAGGTTTTTAATGTCTGCGTCGATCGTAGGCCACCAAACATGCTGTCTAGCTAACTGCTTCATTCGAACAATGCCCCAATGTCCTTCGTGTAACAGCTTCAGGATATGCGCTTGAAGAGTTACTGGGATTACTACACGACTGGCATCTGTGTGTAGGCAAAGCAATTTTTTGTTGATCGTGAGGGCCAATTTTCGATTAAAGTATGGTGATAATGCTTCCTCGCCTTGCTGAAGTTTTTCTGGCCATCCTACAGTAACATACCGTAAGACTTGTTTTAGAAGTTTGTCCTTGTCGATGTGGTTGCGAATGATCTCAGAATTGATCGGTGGTGACAGTTCCATTACGATGTGGCAGGCTTCTTCTTCTCTGTCGAAATCCGGATCCATGCCCACGGGAAGGCGCGATAAGGCATCTGCGTTGCCATGAGCAGATGTAGATCGATACTGTATTTCAAAGTTATAAGCCATGAGAATGATGGCCCAGCGCTGTAGCCTGTTTGACGTCATTAATGGAAGATGCTTGCCTGGATTGAAAATCGATACAAGTGGCTTGTGATCCGTTATAAGGGTAAACTTTCGGCCGTACAAATATTGGTGAAAACGTTTTACTCCGAATATTATAGAAAGTCCCTCTTTTTCGATTTGGCTGTACTTAACCTGATGTTTGTCAAGTGTTTTTGATGCAAAAACAATAGGTCTCTCCTTGCCATCTTGTTGGATATGCGAAAGGACTACACCGATACCAAAAGATGATGCATCCGTTGCAAGGACTAGTGGTAGGTTTTCATCGAAATGAGCTAGCTGAGTCGCGTTGATAATATGGGACTTCAGGGCTGTAAAAGCTTGTTGTTGTTGCGGCCCAAAAAGATATGCTACATTTTTTCTACGAAGTTGGTTCAAAGGAGCGGCCAACTGAGAATAATTTGGTATAAAATTGCAATAGTAATTAACTTTACCCATGAATGCTTCTAATTGCTGTAGATTAGAAGGCGGACGCAACAATTTAACAGCCTCCAAGCCTGAGCTGTCTGGAAGAATCCCTTGAGCGCTGATTCTTCTTCCTAAGTACTCTATTTCGTCCTTAAAAAAGAAGCATTTCTCCTTTTTGCATCTGATACCGTTCTCACGAAGAATACTGAGTACTTGGTCGATTCGCTTTAGATGTTGCTCGCTTGTGGGTGCTGAGATGATGATGTCATCTAAATAGTTGCCACATCCTTCTACTCCTTTTAGAAGCTGCTCCAAATACCTTTGGAAAATCGCTGGAGCACTAGCAATCCCGTAGGGAAGGCGCTGGTATTGAAACAGACCAAGGGGTGTGTTGACGACCATGATTGTTTTTGAATCCTCATCCAGTTCCATTTGAAGATAGGCATCCTTTAAATCGATTTTGCTGAACTGCTTGCCGTGACGTATTATGTGAAACAGAGACTCTTTTGTCGGTAGCGGGTACTGTTCAACATCGATCTGTGCGTTGACTGCTTGCTTAAAGTCGCCACAAATGCGAATAGCGCCACCTGGTTTTGGTGCTAGCACAATTGGGGATGCCCAATTACTGAATTTGATTGGCTTCCAAATTCCAGCTTGTGTAAGTCTGTCTGCTTCAGCTCTGAATTTGTCCATCTGTGCAAATGGAATTTGACGGCTCTTGAAAAACTTTGGTGTTGCTGACTGCTTTAAAAAGACACTTGCTTTGAAGTCTTTTATGACACCCATGGCTGGTTCGAACACCTCGTTGTACGTGCTGCAAAGGTCACTTAATTCGTCTTGGTGCACCTCTTGAACGTTTGATACTTGCATGATATCAAAGCCGAAAATGTTGAATAAATCCATGCCAAATAGATTGTTTGATGTCTCAATGTTTGCAACGATTATGACCACTTGCTTCTCTTTTTCACCGCACTTTGCAATTGTGTGCAACTCCCCAAGCAGTGGTATTGGTGTATGACCAAAAGCATGTAATACTCGGGAACACTTGAGTAATTTTGGCTTATTCAACAGCGCGTACGTAGTGGCGTTGATCACGGAGGCTGTGGCTCCGGAATCCATTTGGAATGATATCACTTTGCTGTGTATTTCGAGATCTATAAGAATCTTGTTCTGCTGACACTTGACTTGACCTGTAACACTGTTTACAGCTTCAATCGTTTCGATTTCGTTTGCTTCGGATTTGCGACTTTTTTGCATTTGCCATTTACTTTTGTCTTGCTTCGACATGCATACAACAGCTATATGTCCTTTTCTACCGCACTTGTGACATACGGCATCGCGAAACTTGCACTTCTCTCTGGCATGATTGTGTCCACATCCAGAGCATGATTTTAGCGAGCTTTTGTTTGATTTGGCATCACTTTCACCACCACCAAGGAATGGTTTTTTTGTATAGGTGTGAACTGCGTTTATTGGGTCTTGCTTTGATACTGTTTCTTTGAGGGCTGCCACGGTTTTTGTAGTTGTCTCATAGGTTTCTGCAACTATAAGCAC
Source organism: Drosophila mimetica (assembly GCA_037075245.1). Lineage (NCBI taxonomy): Eukaryota > Metazoa > Arthropoda > Insecta > Diptera > Drosophilidae > Drosophila > Drosophila mimetica. The sequence continues at coordinate 30,464,412 of JBAMCH010000007.1, forward strand.
ATCTTCAAGAGTTGGCTGGGACTTCTGAAGAGCAGATGCACGGACGGCATCGTATGGTGTATGTACTATGATCTGATCTCGAATCATTTCATTTACATAGTTAGAAGAACAACCGTTGGCATTACAGACGAATTGGCATTCCCGAGCGATCCCGCGCAAGTCGGCTACCCACTCTCTGTGCGTTTGTGAATGTTTCATCTCCCTCTTAAAAAACTCATACCGAGCAGCAACAACGTGTCGTTTTGTTGTGAAATGTTCTGTTAACTTGTCTGTGAGTTGCATGTATGTATACGTGTTCAAATTGTTGCTCCCGAACAGATTTTTTAATAGTTCGAATATGCTTATGCCACACCACGAAAGAAAATAAGCCTTTTGCTTTATTTCTGCACTAACCGAATACGCGTTAAAGTGCTGGGTCAACTGTTCAAGGTAAGACTCCCAGTTTTGATTGTCTTTGTCGAATTTGTGGAATGGAGGACACGCAGATAATTCACCCGTGTGGCTTGAAGTACCCTGCCCTGGAGAAGCGTTTCTATCCATCATTGCTTGCATCCATTTTTGTTGCTGCTCCATAATGTCTTTTGTAAATGCTTGCTGTTGAGCAAGTATCGATTGGATCAAATCCTCATCTGCCGGCATCTTGATGAAAATCAACGACTACTCGACACGATTTAACTGTTTTTATTTTTCGACTAAATATTTCACTTTTTTCCTCGTCGCCAATATGTTGTGTTCTCGATGAGTTCTATTTCAGACTGCTTTTATTCTATGCGAAGCATACAGAGTTGCCAGATTCTTAAAGTACTAACAGAGTATAGAATGGAGGAATAGAAAACAGATGTTCGGTTGACAATATATAACAGTTATTGTCAGTAAAAACTCCAGCCCCGTCAAGCAATCTAAACGAATCAGTGTTTAATACAACTCTATCGAATACTAGACACCTTCCTCGAATGCAGTTGCCCAAGTTTGGTGGTAAATATTCTGAATTCAAAAACTTTATTGGATTATTTTCGAGCATAATTGATAGTGACCCATCCCTAAGCAACGTTGAAAAGTTTAATCATTTATTATGTTGCTTAGAAAGCGAAGCGTTAGGTACTGTAAAAGCCTTTCAGGTGACGGATCAGAATTATGCAAAGGCACTTGCTGCTCTAAAGCAAGTTTATAACAACGAGTGCCTTATATTTTTTGATGGCATATCTCGACTTTTTGAGATACAGTCTATCCAAAGTCCATCTGCAAGCGCATTGTGGTCGTTTATTGATACAGTATCGGCAATATATGAGTCCTTGTTGTCCGTTGGCGACGAAAAGGTTATTGCAAACGCACTATTAATTCACATTGTCATGTCAAAGGTTGACGGAAAGACTCGCTCTAGGTGGGAAGAGAATTTAGATTACCAAAAAATCCCGTTATGGTTACTGCCCTTAATAAGCGTTTTCAGCATTTGTCGGCTGAAGAGGCTACAAGTGGACGCTCAAAAGGTCGCAAAGGACAACAAGATACTAGAAACAAGCAATTTGGCAAAACTTCACTGGCAGTATCACAAACAATTAGAACCCCGGAAACAGCCAAATGTTCGTTCTGCAAGTCTATTGACCTTTTTATCACGACATGTCCATCATTCTCAGCTGCTTCTGTCATGGCTCGTTTTAAATTTGCCAAAGGGGTCCCACTTTGCATAAATTGTTTGGGAAAGGGGCATAATATATCCGCCTGCTCACTGCAGAGTATGCTCAAAACCCCACCATACATTGTTACATCGCTATACTGCTGACGCAAACATACAACAAAATTTAGATCCAGCGGCAAGCCATATAGGAATGCAAGCAGCTCAACACTCAAACGTGTTGTCGTCGAATCATGCAAGCACCCTCGATGCACAGCAATCATGCAACCACCCTCGGAGCAAGTTGTTTTGGCGACAGCAATTGTAGATATTAAAGGTGGCTCTTGTCAGATTCAGCCAGCCAGGGTACTTTTGGATTCAGGTTCCCAGGTCAATTTTATAACGGACGAGTTGGCGAGAAGTTTGCAGCTAAAGCGGATTCGAAAAGAAATTAACTTGTTGGGAATTGGAAAATCAAGCTTATCTGCGCACCAAGTTGTGCAAACAACAATTAGTTCTCGCATTCAAAAGTATGAAATGGTTGCTGACTTCGTCGTTCTAAAATCTATTTCCTCTTATCACCCAGAAAAAGGCGTTTCAATTAAATCAATTAATATTCCTCCAAATATACAGCTTTATCCAGCCTTTTATAAGCCACAAAAAGTAGATCTGCTGCTCGGAGCAGACGCGTTTTTTGATCTTTTAAAAGATGGCCAAATTAAACAAGAAAATACACTGACTTTGCAAAACACTGTTTTTGGTTGGGTGGTGTCAGGGCGGTGTAAATCAAAACAACCCCAAGGGACTGAAGCGTGTTCTTTGGTGAGCATAGTTGAGGAGTCTGGTCCACTTGAAAAACTAGTTAAACGATTCTGGGAGTTGGAACAAGTTCCAAATGTTTCGGGCGACAAACTATATACCCCAGAAGAAATGCTTTGTGAGAAAATCTTTCGAGAAACAATTGTTCGTTTACCCTCAGGTCGATTGCAAGTATCCTTACCGTTTAAATCTAGCCCAACGTGTCTCGGATCATCGTTTGAGATGGCGAGAAGGCGTTTTTTATCGTTAGAGAGACGATTAACTAAAAATCCGAACACGCAGTTAATGTTTAATCAATTCATGGAAGAGTATTGGCTCTCGGACATATGACTGCAATCGAGGGTTCAATTCCGAAAGATTCGCATTGTTTTATACCCTACCAATGGTCCTATGGTCCGATTCTGAAGTAGTTCTTCACTGGATACAAACTCATCCATCTCAGCTGGCTACATTTGTCTCTAATCGAATTGCTGATATACAAGACATTGTGTTATCAGCTGTTTGGCGGCATGTGCCAACCAAGGAAAATCCTGCGGATTTAGTCTCGCGAGGATGCTCTGTTGATGAGCTAAATACCTCATTTTGGTACAATGGTCCTAGCTTTTTACAAAAGGAAGCCGAGTGCTGGCCAATAAATTCTCATTTTCAGCTATCAGAAATAGACGCAGCACTAGAAACCAAAAAAGCACACGTTGCTCTCATCGCGGCCGATGTTGAAGTAAGCCCGATGTTAAATATTGTAGAAAGGTCATCGTCGTATCTGAAAGTAGTTCGCATTGTGGCTTATATATATCGATTTATCAACCGAAGAAAAAAGATGTCTTGAAATTCAATTTGTCCTTCAGCGGACGAGCTTGGTACAGCGTTTCTTAAAGTAGTTGAAGCTATTCAAAAGACGGCATTTGCTGAAGAAATTGTAAAACTAGAAAAATCCGCTAACATCCGTGCTGGAATTCAAAAATTAAATCCTTTTCTATCAGTTGAACAGTCTGGAACGTCGTCATATTCTTTGTTGCGAGTAGGTGGTCGTCTTCTACATGCCCCCCTTGCTCACAATGCTAAATTTCCCTTGTTAATGCCTAAAAATTGCAAATTTGTGACCCTATACTTGAGACACTTACATAGAACCAACTATCACGCGGGTCCACGGTCGTTGGTTGGGTTTCTCAGACAAGTGATTTGGCTTATTAACGCACGTCGCGAGTGCAGTACCATTGTACGGCAGTGCGTTCATTGTTTTCACTATAAACCAAAACTTCTATCACAGATAATGGGTAATTTACCAAGAGACCGATTGCATGGAAACAGACCCTTTGAAGTAAGCGGAGTGGATCTCTTTGGGCCTGTTAAAGTCTCACTTGGAATTCGGAGAAAGCAGCCAATCAAGATGTACATAGCAGTGTTTGTCTGCTTTGCTTCCAAGGCTGTACATTTGTAAATTGTGAAAGATTTGACGTCTAATACATTTATTTTATGCTTATCCAGGTTTGTGGGTCGTCGTGGTCCTGTTGTCAAACTTTATTGCGACAACGCCACGAATTTTGTGGGAGCTGCTCGAATCCTGAAGGAGCTTTTGGAACCTGTCGACACCAACGACCAGAGCATCATGTCGTATGCTGCGGCCCACCGATTCACCATCGAATTCATCCCTCCCAGAGCGCCACATATAGGCGGCCTTTGGGAGGCGGCCGTAAAATCGGCCAAGCATCTTCTTCTCAGAGCCATGGGCAGAGCTATTCTGAAGGAGGACGAACTCCATACCGTCATAGTGGAAGTGGAAGCCGTCCTAAATTCGAGGCCGCTCATCGTAGACAGTGGCAGTCCCAACGAGGGAGAGGTTGTCACGCCAGCTCATCTGCTAGTAGGCACAACGCTAGCAACGCTGCCATCCTTTTCTATCAGTTGAACAGTCTGGAACGTCGTCATATTCTTTGTTACGAGTAGGTGGTCGTCTTCTACATGCCCCCCTTGCTCACAATGCTAAATTTCCCTTGTTAATGCCTAAAAATTGCAAATTTGTGACCCTATACTTGAGACACTTACATAGAACCAACTATCACGCGGGTCCACGGTCGTTGGTTGGGTTTCTCAGACAAGTGATTTGGCTTATTAACGCACGTCGCGAGTGCAGTACCATTGTACGGCAGTGCGTTCATTGCTTTCACTATAAACCAAAACTTCTATCACAGATAATGGGTAATTTACCAAGAGACCGATTGCATGGAAACAGACCCTTTGAAGTAAGCGGAGTGGATCTCTTTGGGCCTGTTAAAGTCTCACTTGGAATTCGGGGAAAGCAGCCAATCAAGATGTACATAGCAGTGTTTGTCTGCTTTGCTTCCAAGGCTGTACATTTGTAAATTGTGAAAGATTTGACGTCTAATACATTTATTTTATTCTTATCCAGGTTTGTGGGTCGTCGTGGTCCTGTTGTCAAACTTTATTGCGACAACGCCACGAATTTTGTGGGAGCTGCTCGAATCCTGAAGGAGCTTTTGGAACCTGTCGACACCAACGACCAGAGCATCATGTCGTATGCTGCGGCCCACCGATTCACCATCGAATTCATCCCTCCCAGAGCGCCACATATAGGCGGCCTTTGGGAGGCGGCCGTAAAATCGGCCAAGCATCTTCTTCTCAGAGCCATGGGCAGAGCTATTCTGAAGGAGGACGAACTCCATACCGTCATAGTGGAAGTGGAAGCCGTCCTAAATTCGAGGCCGCTCATCGTAGACAGTGGCAGTCCCAACGAGGGAGAGGTTGTCACGCCAGCTCATCTGCTAGTAGGCACAACGCTAGCAACGCTGCCGCCCGCATCCGCGCAGCCAAAGGCAAACGGCAACCTCACGTACTTGCAGAGATGGCAGCTAGTCTCACCAATCAAACAGCGGTTTTGGAGCGACTGGTCGAGGGACTATCTTTTGAGCCTACAGCAGCGAGGGAAATGGACCAAAGGCGTGGACAATCTTCAGATCGGAACAGTGGTGGCAATCCACGAAGACAACGTTCCCCCCCAGCTGGGGATAATAGGCATAGTCGTAGAGGCCGTTCCAGGACACGATGGGAAGGTTCGCGTGGCTATAGTCAGAACCAAATCGGGTTTATATAAACGCTCCATTCACCGCCTTGCACCTATTCCTATTAGTTGAAGCATTTGTATGTTAATGCTGTCAACGCGGCCGATGTTCAGTCAATTCGGTGGCGATTTACTTTTGTAAAAGAATGTAACAATTAGTACCTAAGATTTCATGAAGTCGAACTTTCCCTCTCGTATTAAAAAGAGCTTTCGCTCCCTCGCACTCGCGAGAACCACTATTGAAAGCTTTTCCGACCATATAAATTATATATATTCTTGATCAGGATCACTAGTCATGTCCGTCTGTCCGTCCGTCTGTCCGTCTGTATGAACGCTGAGATCTCGGAAACTATAAAAGCTAGAAGATTGAGAATTGGTATGCAGATTCTAGGGGTTATTACGCAGCGCAAGTTTTTCATGCCGATGTGTCACGCCCCTTTAACGCCCACAAACCGCGAAAAACTGTGGCGCCCACAGTTTTGAAGCTAGATTAACGGGAACAGGAATGTGTAATCGTTTCTTCAATACCTACACCCAGAAAAAAATATGGACTGAAAACACAAAAAAATGAACTTAAAATAGGGTAATATGGACTAAATTTGGACCTAAGGAATCTTAGACTTATTTTAAGTCCATCTCGGTTAAGGCCATGATGGACTTAAAAATAGTCCATATTACCTAAAAATTTGAGCATTCAGATTTCCATATAAGCTTACAAAAGCAATTAGCCTCTCGAAAATAAGATAAGGGCGTAGCCCAGGGGAACTATGCCAGCTCCCAGTTTTTTTGAACCAGGTTCGAGTCCAGTACAAGACATGTTATTTTTTTTTTTGTATTGATTTTTATTATTACTAGGGGAGAGGTCTGTAGGTTTTTTGTTTGTTAATCTGCCATTTCGACAATCGCTTATGAAACTTCGCGCATTAGATACCAATCAAAAGGTTAGTCTTTTAACTTCAAGAAAAGCCAAAAAAATTAAAGTGTCAAAAAACGACATTTTGAAAAATAGGTCTGTAAGTTGGGACACTTTTAGGGTAGTTTTTGAAAAAAATTAGTAATTTTTTTCTGACTGTCAAATTAATATGATTCTTTTTTTAATTTGTTAACAGATAAAGAACTAATGTTTTAAACCGTTTACCAATTTATTTCAAGCACGTTTTTAATTTTTTGAAGAATTTTGAAATAAGTGGACAAAAACTTTTGGTACACGACTCTCACAGCTTAAATCTGGCTAGAGACTGGCTTATAAGGTTTTCCCCAAAAGTTTTGTCACTAAAAAAAACAAAAAAAAACAAGAAAGGGAGCTAACTTCGGCCAGCCGAAGTTTATATACCCTTGCAGATCGTTCCTATTCAATTTGAAATTACACAAATGTTAAAGTTAGATTTGCAACAAACAAAGTTATAGCAGTTTACGGATTATTTTGACATTAATTGATCGATCCTTCCTATGGCAGCTAGATAATATAGTCATCCATTTTATGTTAAATTTAATTCGAAATTCTAAAATAATAAAATAAACTTATATTCCAAAGTAGAAGAGAATACAATAAAAATTAACAAAGCTATAATTTTGTTCCTATTAATTTCCCCTTAGTTTTCCGATCGTTCCTATGGGAGCTATATGATATAGTTGTCCGATTTTTCTAAAATTTTATTCGAAATTCGGGACAGTTAAAGAAATCATATTCCCAAGCTTAGAAGATAATATGTCAAAATACACCGAAGATATAATTTTTTTTCCATTATTTTTCCGATTATTCCTATAGGAGCTATAAGATATAGTTGTCCGATCCGGCCGGCTCCGACTTATATACTACCTGCAACAGAAAGACGACTTTTGGTAAAGTTTCAGCTCGATAGCTTAAAAACTGAGGGACTAGGCTAGATCGGACATGGCTAGATCGACTCGTCTATTCATGCTGACCAAGAATATATATACTTTATAGGGTCGGAAACGTCTCCTTCACTGCAAACTTCTGACTGAAATCAATATACCCTCTGCAAGGGTATAAAAACATTTTTTTTAGTGGAAAAATTTTGAGAAAATGGAGTATCCCAACATAAAGACCGTCCCAACCTACAGACCTCTCCCCTATTATTAATAGTTAATGCATTTTACAACTGAAAAAAAATTTCAACTCATTTGCCCCGGTAGGACTCGAACCGGGGTCCTCTCGGTTCAGGGGCAGACACCTTACCAGTCGCACCATCAGACACTGTTAAGTACATGTGTCTATAATATATAAGTATATAAAAAAACCCTTATTTTTTAAATTTTTAATTAGAAGTTTATATATTTTGAATTTAAAAAGTTAAAAAATAATTAATAATAATAATGATAATTGTGAGCGCCGTACTCTCGCAAAATTTAAAATAAACATTGTTCATTTAACAGCATAACTAACACATGTCAAATGTCAAAAAATATATAAAAAGTGCTCGATTTATCTTAAATAAATTTTGAGTGTTATTGTTAAATACGTATGTTTGTGTTTATTAGAGCGTCTTTGATTACAGGTTATTTTCCTTTTACTTTTATATGACACTTTTCCTAAAAATACATTGAAGCCTTTTATTTCCTTTAAAAATATTATTAAATGGCCCTACCCCTATGGGTAAACTTTTGATAAGTATCAAGATAGTAACTCCCTTCCTAATATAAAAAATGGTTTGTCGTTAGATTTTTTTTATTTTTTGTTGAAATAATTGTTTTTTAATTTTCGTTTTTTTAGGACATTAGGATGGACTTTTTTAAGGTCAACTGAGCTCAGCATCTTAAATGATAGGTTTTATGCGAAAACAGAAAAATGTTATTTCAACGTTTAGGCGGTGCGCAATGGTCCTAAACTTTCGCTAAAAATTACGTGTGAAAATAGGAATTTACTTCATTCAGATTTCAAACGACTTTTTAATAAATTATGGCTAACGAAAGTATTTTCCTAATCGGCAAGCTTGGTCAAGTTTATTCCATGTTTTTTAACAGTTCAGTGGCATCTTCCAGTTTTTTTTTCCTTGTGCGTTCCTGACAATCCTCCATACTTTTGGATGGTCTTCCTCTTCTACGACCTGTTTATGTGGTGGGCTCTTCCTCGGCCAGTATATCCAGGATAGTTTCGTCATTGAGCCAGTCTTCGTATTTCATTGCAAACCTCCTTGCGTCGCGGCTGACTTTCAACCATTTTACTTTAATGCTTGCATATGTCAGATTAAGAGTGTGTAATATATTTTCGTTGCTCTTTTTTAGTTCTTCTATAAAAGCTTCTTTGAACTCCGAATAGGTAGTTGTTGATCTATACAGTTCATATAATTTTAAGTTGTTTAAAGCCATTTTTAACTAAAAAAATAAGGAGAATATAAAGAACGTGTCTCGTCAACTTTCAGTCATAGACTTATCCAGGGATTAAGCCTACAATGCAATATATAGTGTGCGTTTTCTTTTTAGTTAATTTTATTCTTTCATTTATTATTTTATAATTTTTTCTCTGAATTTAATATTTAAGTGAAAGATGGTGGATGCAAAGCCAATTTTTTTTGAGTGTGCAACAGATAAGCCGAGATGAATAAAGCTCAGCGTAACCAAAAACGAGTGAAATAGCAATAACACCAACAATAGCTCCAGATATGTGAACAAATGAAAATCAAAACAAACAAAACCAATGCAATCACAATCAAAGCGAACCCAATTTCGACTCCCATACAGGTCGGCGAAAGATCTTTCACCGATGGATCCATAAAAGAAGTAAGTGTCAAACAAAAACAATTTCTGTGAATATGCATAGGTACTGTTCTAGCCTTTCACCTGTTCATACTTTTTAAATGCCCCCTGCCATGTATGAAGGTATACCGAATTTACATTCATACATGGCAGGGCACTTAACTAGGTATACTTAACAATTAATTTTGTTTTTGATTTTCATAAATTAACATAATATTATACAATGGAAGGCATATTATTAGATACGCCTTTTCTTTACTTTACTTTATTCTTCCTAAACATTTAATACAATATATACAATAATTTACAAAAGTGAGCGAAATAAAATGAATAAGGAACGGAATTAGATAATGAAATAATAATTAAAGTTAAATGCATTAAAGTAATGGTTAATTCGTTTAGTCTAAGCAAATAAAACTAAAACATGTTAGATATTGAAAACTACAAATATGTTTAAAATAAATGTTTATATTATGATATATATGTTTATATTATTAACCTTGAGTATTCCGGAAATCATGGGATACAGATCATACGGATCACTACCAAAAATGGAGTTATACTGCAATATAGTGATCATGGTAGGGTGGGGTATAAGGCCACTAGCAAAATCGATATACTATTGTGAACATGTAACAGAGTATCTTCCCTTGACCTTCGCCCATAATGCCGACGAAGATGAGCCGGAACAGGCGCGTGTTTCCCAACCAAGTTACACTAACATCTGCTCATACGATTAATCAATTATTTTAAACGTTATATGCTACAGGTACCGGATCAAATATTGCCCAGGCCATGTTGATCTACATCGTGATTAACAATCAAACAATGCGATCAGCAGAGTCGTTGCCGCAGCTGCAATCAAGCTCATCACACAATGTTGCATCATGACAAGGAAATTCCGGTCATACCAGCACGTCCTTACAGCCGCGCAAACTGTCCAGTCCAGCCAAGTGATCCGATAACGTTCTCTCATCTGCACACTCAACCGGGACAAGTTATCCTAGCCACGGCTGTGGTTGTGGTTAAAGACGCATCAGGAACATACAGGCCTGGCAGGGCATTGCTTGATGCATGTTCTCAGGTTAGTCTCATCAACGAGGAATTCGTGGAATGGGAATCCGCAGCGTTGGAGACTCGTTAGCTAATATAAAACACGTGGCCACAACAACCATCTAATCACGTATCACAGATTGTCACTTCTCACTTGAATTCTGTGTCATCGGCCACATCTCGTATCAGCCAGATTCTGAGATTGACATCTCGTCTTGGAATCTGCCCACCAACACACCTTTGGCAGATGAAAGATTCCATGAATCTCGTCGCATCGATCTTCTATTAGGCGCTGAAGTCTTCTACCATTCGCTTGCCGTTGGTCAAATAAAGCTCGCACCTCACTTGCCAATACTCCAAAAAACATTGTTCGGCTGGTTGATCGCCGGCCGATGTCAACAACAACAGCAGCAGCAAGTTTCGGAATGTTTTATGTCAAGCACAGTCTCGATTGATAACCACTTGCAGAAGCTTTGGGAGCTAGAAGCCGTCGCTATCTCACCTGAGAGTCTACATCCGCATCACCAAATCTGTGAGGCGCTCTTGAGCACGTCAACCAAATTGCGAGTGGTTTTCGACGCCTCGTGCACAACAACTTCGCAACTGTCGCTTAATGACCTACTGCTTGTGGGTCCCACTGTGCAAACGGATCTTTATCTGCAGCTTCTCAAATTCCGACTGTTTCAATATGCCATGACAGCTGACGTGACAAAGATGTACAGGCAAGTCCTCGTCGATCCAAGCTTTCGAAAATATACATACATCTTTTGGAGAGACTCCCCAGGCGCAGAACTGCAGACGTTCCAGCTAAATACCGTCACTTACGGAACCGCCGCTGCGCCGTGTCTAGCAGTGCGCAGTTTACACTACTTGGCTGACAAGTACAAAGAGGAATTCCCGACCGGCGCATCGGTTATTAAATCGTAATTTTACGTGGACAAAGAGACTCAAAATCTGTGAGGAAAACGTACACGAGCGCACACGGCGTCATTTGGAATCAACTCGATGATGCGTTTCTGTTCACCGTTGCTCCAAAACGACAAACCTCGCCAGCTACAAAGAGATCCATCCAATCCATTGCATTTGACCCCCTTGGCCTTTTGTCACCGATCATCATCGTGGCGAAAATGCTTCTTCAGGAACTGTGGATACTCAATCTTAATTGGGACGAATTGGTTCCACAATCTCTAAATGATACATGGACCGACTACTTAAATTCCTCGAACATGTTGCCAACTCTCCAAGTACCTCGGTGTTGCCTGCAAAGTGCCAACAACATTCAACTACATGGATTTTGCGATGCGTCCATCAGGACCAAATAACACCACTGTTTGGTTGTGGACATCAAAGTCTAGAGTAGCACCTGTCAAGAAACAATCGCTTCCGAAACTGGAACTGTGCGCCGCACACTACTCGCTCAACTATTCAACAAGGTCAAAGGATTGTTCGGAGAAAGACTTATACCGTCTTACCTCTGGTCAGACTCACAAATCGTACTCCATTGGCTCCAGCAGCACTCCGTTACACTCTCAACCTCTGTAGGAAATCGCGTGTCAGAAATCCAGAGTCTAACATCTGCCGCCAAATGGAGATTCGTGCCCACCCAAAGCAACCCAGCCGATATTGTCTCTCGTGGTTGCACTGTCACCGAACTGGACGCATCAATATGGTTCACCGGTCCTCCGTTTTTGTATGAAGGCATTTCAACTATCTGCTGGCGTCACTCGAAAGGCACAGATTGTCTACGCATTGTCGCATGGATGTTTCGATTCGATTTCCAGAAGAACTCCCTTACCTCAGGAAAAATCAAGTACTTAAGTCTTCTAAAGTTTCTTTCTCCTTTTGTAGACGCCTCTACTGGATTCGAACCCAAAAAGTTCGGAGGACGACTCGACTAATCCGATCTGCCTGAGAGTGAGAAGTACCCACTACTACTTCCCAGCAACTCATCAATGGTAGTTAAATATGTCCGCCACCTTCACATTAGAAACTTCCATGCCGGACCAAAGGCGCTGGTGGCATTACTTCGTCTGAAATTTCTGGATCATCAATGCAAGGAATTTAGCGCGACGTATTGTTCGAGCCTGTACCCACTGCGTTCGATATCGACCCGTACTACTCCAGCAAGTAATGGATCAATTACCCAAGGCAAGATTGGCCATCAGTAAGCCCTTCAGCAAATGCGGTGTCGATTTCTGCGGACCTATACACACATATCTTCGAATATGCGGAAAACCTCCATCAAATCTCGCCGTATTCATATGTCTCGTCGTCAAGGCAGTGCATATTGAGGTGGTCACAGATTTGAACTCAGAAGCATTTCTGGCGGCTCTGAAAAGATTCTCTGGATGTCGCGGTCTCCCCACAGATATTTACTGTGACAACGCGACCAATTTTGTTGGCGCCTCCAATCAGCTGCACGACCTAAGGAATTTCCTATTCAATGAGAGGACCCAAACCGTAATTCAATAATTTTGCGCTGCTGACTTCATCAGCTTTCATTTCATCCCACCCAGGGCTCCGAATTTTGGTGGGCTCTGGGAAGCGGCAGTCAGGAGCGCAAAGGGACTACTCAACAGAACCTTTGTAAGCACCAAGTTTACGTACGAAGAGCTCTCAACAGTCGTGGTTGAGATAGAAGCCATCCTCAATTCACGCCCACTAACGCCGATGTCATCAGATCCGAACGATCTTTCAGCCCTGACAGCAGGTCACTTTTTGACGGGAAGCTCACTGCGTTCCGTGCCAGAACGTATTGTCAACGACTCCAAGGCCAGCACATTGAGACGATTTGAAGCAGTTACGGCATTAAAGCAGTCCTTTTGGCATCGCTGGTCTACAGACTATTTCAACGCACTTCGATCAAGAACTAAATGGACCTCCCCATCGCCAAACGTCTCTGTCGGTACCATGGTGCTTATTCACGAGGATAATGTGCCCCCTCAGCAATAAAGAATGGGAAGGGAACCTGTTGCCGCCCTGTTCACAAGCTCGCTGTACTTCCTATATCTTGAAAGTTGACCCTTTCAACGGAGCCGGGATGTTGGATCAGATTTTTAATAGAATACTGTATAAACTTAATGTCTACACATGTACAACTGTAAGCCATCTTATAACTCTCCGATCTGATCGGCTTAACGAGCGTTCGGTAATAAAAGCAGTAGCATATCATCGTTCATAGAGAAAAGTCGTCTCATGCTCTACCAACTGAGCTAGCCGGGCAACACTGCCCCACATTGGGCGCCAGCTCAGTCGGTAGAGCATGAGACTCTTAACCTCAGGGTCGTGTGTTCGTGTCCCATGCAGGGCGCCAAAATTAACGGTGAATTATAGAGCGTTTTCTATAATTATAACTCATTTAAAAAAGAGTATGGGGGTACAGGAAATTCTAAGTATTAACTGATTGAACAATTCATAAATTATCGTCAAGAAATTCACGGCCGGCAATAGACGCTCATTTTCTCATCTCTCAATTTCGATATCATTGAAGCTGTAAACGCAGTCAGCCTCACTCTCATTGCATCGCAAAGCTCTCCATAAGAGCAAACAACTCATCGGCGCTAGTGGTTTACAGTTAGCCCTTGCACTTTTTCGCTTCAGCAGTTGCCGTTCCTTTACGGTTCGCCGTTCGTCGCCGTTCTTGCCAAACTTCATATTGCTCTCGTCGCTGCGTAAACTTCAGTTTTTCTGCTCGCCTTTCGTCGCCGCTGTTGCCAATCTTCACGTCCCTCTTATCGCTGCCCAAACTTCAGTTTTGCCGCTGTTGCCAAACTTCAGCTCGCTCTCGTAGCTGCTGAAACTTCAGTTGGCTTCTACATTCGTCGCTTTCACACTCATTTCGCACCAGGATCGTTGCTCGCCGCACTTCGCAATTTTATTGCCGTTTAGGCTGGGATGACACATTCAATTTTTAACATCAATTTATTGTGCCACGAACCTGGCGAATTCAAATGACAGTACCTTAAAATGTATTTATTTTCCCCATAACGCTTATTTGTGTTTAGTATTTGTAATATTTATACGGAATTTTAACTCTAAACGGTAATACTTACATCTGACAAGTTTTGCAAATAAATTGTTCTGGTGAAAATGGTTTGCTGGCGAGTCGAGGACATAAATTGTCTTATTGATGTTGTGATTATAAAAAAAAACAAGAAAAAAAGCTAACTTCGGCCAGCCGAAGTTTATATACCCTTGCAGATCGTTCCTATTCTATTTGAAATTACAAAAATGTTAAATTTAGATTTGCAACAAATAAAATTATAGCAGTTTACGGAGTATTTTGACATTAATTAATCGATCCTTCCTATGGTAGCTATATAATATAGTCATCCAATTTATGTTAAATTTAATTCGAAATTCTAAAATAATAAAATAAACTTATATTCCAAAGTAGATGAGAATACAATAAAAAATAACAAAGCTATAATTTTGTTCCTATTAATTTCCGTTTAGTTTTCCGATCGTTCCTATGGGAGCTATATGATATAGTCGTCCGATTTATGTTAGATTTAATTCGAAATTCTAAAATAATAAAATAAAGTTATATTCCAGAGTAGAAGAAAATACAATAAAAATTAACAAGGCTATAATTTTGTTTCTATTAATTTCCCTTTAGTTTTCCGATCGTTCCTATGGGAGCTATATGATATGGTCGTCCGATTTTTATAAAATTTAATTCGAAATTCAGAACAGTTAAAAAAATGATATTTCCAAGAGCATAAGGTAATATGTCAAAAAACACATAAGTTTGTAACGAACTGATTTTGACTGGCCTCGTTGACTCCGTGCTCCGGTCCTGCAGATCCCTGTAGTTCCGTGAAGACGCTCGGTGATGCTCGACGATGCTCGTGCACGATGTACGGGCCCGACGACTACTTGTAGCGCCTCGGACTCACAAGGCGATCAGCCGTGTGGGCTTAGGGAAGCGTCACCGTTCCCAGACTAGGGTGAAGAGGTGCTGCGCTCTACAGGCCCACGCCAATAGACACACAACCGCCTGTTTCTTGCTCTGTCCCGGATGGTCCCACTAGGGTTTCGCTCGGATCGCGCTGACAGTCGAGGTAACACCAGGAATCTGCCTAGCGCTCCACCTCGCTTTTACGCCTAGTGCAAACGAACGTTCCACCCTGGTCTGACCCTCTTGCTTATTGCCCGTGACGTTTCCGCGTAGCTCGGTGTCCCTTCTGGCGGGTACTGTAGCTGACGATGTCCTGCGCCTCGCTCCTGGAGCTGCTGGTTGTGAGGCTGGACGTGGCGTGGCTTATGGTACTCGGGGTTTGGACACACGCCGATCCCGGGTTCGTGAACCGTTAGGTTTCTCTAGGATAGCGCCTTGAGATGATAACCGGTTCGCCCTTTCTGGCTGGTCTCGCCAGGACCTGTTCGAGTTCCACTTGACGGACTGGGCTTACGCCGGGACCCGACAAAGGAGTATTTGGAACAAGGCACCCTGGGTTTAGAGCTCTTGCACCGAGTTTTTGATCTCTTGTCGCAGGACTTCACTACTCAACTCTGCTAGACACGCCAAGCGTAATGCGAGGATTTAGTCGTAACAGGAGTAGGACGGTCCGCTTTGACTTAGCCGTGTGATGCCCTCTGGACCTCAGCTACCTGTGTCTCAATTCGGAGATTCCTGGTGGCCCAATCCCGAACGTCTCGACGTAGCGATCTTGCACCTTGAAGGCTCCCACGGCACTGCTTCCGATGACTGGGCTTGTGTTTCACTTGTAGATTACTTGGCACTGGTTCACTTTGTTATCTTGACTGATCTTTACGGGTTGACTCCTTGTGATCGACTGATCCTGCTGCCAGCGCCCGGCGGCTTTATATAGGGCCTCCGGGTACCGTTATTTCCCCTTTGCGCTCTCTCCGCGGCATCTCTCCACTCCGGGTCCAATGTCCGTGAATCCTGTTTGACCCACTTGTCCTTCACGCCCGGCTTCCAACCGCAGTTCCGCATGTTGTCGCCGTCCCGCTGACTCCACTGGTGCATGTGGCACCACTCAGCCTCTGAGATGTGGCACTTCTTAATTCCGGTCCAAAGTTCACGGCAGAGTCCAAAGTCCGGTGCTGTTCCGTTATTTCATTTTTGCACACGGCACTCTGGCTCTGCCTGCGAAGTCTCCGCTTCTCGCTCTCCAAACTCTCTTTGGCAGAGTTCTCTCTCCTATCCTCGAAGTCTCCAAACTCTCAATCTCCACTTCTCGGTCTCCAAACTCTCACTCTCCAAACTCTCTTTTGCAAGAGTCTCTCCAAACTCTCTTTCTCCAAACTCTCTACTTGCAAGAGTCTCTCCATTTGCTCTTCGCCGCGCCGCTACCCCGCTAATTCGCCGAGTAATTAGTAAGCGGCCGGCCATCGGTAGTTTTGCTGCGGGAATTTGTGGGGAGTTATTCAACTCCTCACAAGTTATAATTTTTTTTCAATTCGATTATTCCTATGGGAGCTATAAGATATAGTCGTCCGATCCGGCCGGCTCCGACTTATATACTACCTGCAACAGACAGACGACTTTTGGTAAAGTTTCAGCTCGATAGCTTGAAAACTGACGGACTAGTTTGCGTAGAAACGGACGGACAGACGGACGGACGGACAGACGGACGGACGGACAGACGGACAGACGGACAGACGGACATGGCTAGATCGACTCGTCTAGTCATGCTTGTTTACGCCGCTTTTTCCGCTCTTAAATCCCCCGCTCTTCCAATGTCCGCTCTTCCCTCGTTGGGAATGCCTACTTCCAGGCTCTCCCGCTCTCCCGCCTTCCCACGCCCGGGATCTCTCCACAGCGCTCTGAAGCACAGCGCTCATTAGCTTAAGTGTCAGTACTCTTTGTAACTCTCAGCGAAATACATCGCCCGGCCGGTCCGCGCTATTTTACGAAAAGTCCAAAGTGTTCTATTTTTTTGCATTCCTCGCAACGCGATCGTCGAGTGTCTCTTATCTCTCCCCCACAGCTTGCCACGGCTATTTGCAACAGCCGCAACGCCTCCGGAAGCTGCCTTCAATCACGATCGACCACTGCGACGCCCCACCACTTCATTTTTTGGTCCTTCGAGCCGGATAAGATAAGTGCAATTTATTTAATTCCAAATTAACTGCCGGTCGACAGTCAGCCATCCGAAAACATAATTCGTTTGACTTTCTGTGCGATTTGTCTAAAATCCAAGTCCGATTTAATCCGACAACGGCAGTAAATTCCAATTCCGTCTTTTATTTCTTCGTCTCTTTTAACGTGCGGTCATATTGCCTATTTCCAATTCCTTTTTCTTGTGCATACTGATGTACAAGTTTCATATTCGCATTTGGCCGTACATCCAGTGAAAATACATCCAACATCAAATCGAAGAAATTAAAATATTAATCCAAATAAAAGTGTGCAAATAAACAGTCAAGCGTACAGTGAGAAAGAAAAGTCAGTGAACAGTGAAAATAACTTAAATTCAAAAATTAAATTCAATTAATTTCCCACAAAAAGGGAACCGAAAAATTAAGTGTTCCGCCAATTTAGGCCCACAAACACTGATACTGATTTTTTTTTCTGTATATCCGCTGTGACAAATATTTGCATACATAACTCAAAATCCAAATACAGTCCACAATAAATCGAAAATTCACAACACATACCCGCCGAAAAAATTTAAAATAAAAATTTTCCGCCATCTTGATTACCTATATACTCCACATCTTATACATATTTATTACATATATTATACATATTACATATTCCACATATACTACATCCATATTCCAAACATATTACATCCACATATAACACATATATTACATCCACACATATATTACATCCATATATTACATCCATATATTACACATATTTTTTTCTACCAATACACCGCATCCCGAACATCGAAGTATTTCCGTCGGCCATCCATAAATATATATTAAATAAATTTTCAAAGCCGACGTGAAATAACTTTTGAGTCTCAGTGTGTTTTATTTCCTATTCAAACATATTCGTGTGCGAACTGCATTCCCGCGTATTCCAGCTTTACTTATACATACACAGCCCGCAAAAGGGGCTTTATGCACGAAACTTTTCGGGCATTATTTTTATATCCATCATTCCATCATTCCAAGTGCTCTTATTTTGAGCTGTTCCACATAAATACCAAGCTCAATTCTAATAAACGTGAATAAATACTGAAAATTAAATTAAAAAATTTAAAATTAAATTTACAAAAAATTCCTCTCGCTAGAGTTTCAAAAAGAATTAAATAAAATACTGTCGACATTGCAGAATCCAGTGAAATCAATTTATTGACATTGTTCCCGATTTGCGTCCAAATTATTTTCATTTATTCCAGTATTACTCCATTCCAGTATTTTTTATTTTTTATTTATTGAGTTTGGTATATCCATATATCTATATATTATTTTTCTTTGGGGAGAAAAAAGAAAAATTTACAAAAAATACCATCCGCATACAACTGCAAAGTATTTTTTGGGTTTCTCCCAATATTTTTTTTTCTAAAATTGGAAAAAATACTAACTTCTCCATATACTGCCGGGGACATCCAATCCCATCCTAATTCGGCCATCCACACTTCAATAAAATACTAAACGAAAAATACTTCATCAAGAACAGTATTTTTCAGTATTTTATTTTTAGTATTTTTGGTATTTTTTCGATTCTTGTTCCATCGTTCCACCAAAAGCCTGGGGATTATTTTTACAATAATTCAGCCACGCATATCGACTGTTTTAGCAGGTCGAGACCCTATTTCCACCAGTCCGTAATTTCTTTTCTGTTTTTTTGTCCGAAAGATCAGCGCGCACATTCCGAATCAAAACAGCATCATAGTTTGGTATGTCCAGGGAAAGTTCTAACAAACTATCCCCTGTTTCATCCCCGAAAATACCAAAAATCGTTGTAAGGACGCCCACACCAGAGGTTAAGACGCCAATTCCCAAAAGGGCTCCTTCTCCCAGCACAAAAATGGTTGCAACGGCTGCCGAACTTGCCTTAAACCAATTTATTGAAGTCTCGGATCGACTTTCCGAATTGGAATCGCGAATCAATATTCCCGCGACGGTCCCTCCTACGTTGTCCGTCCTCAATATTCGCCGAGACGAAATCAAAGAGGTATGGGTCCGCATCAAACAAGAGTACGATGCATGTACCGCGTGCCTTGTAGCAGCCGGAGAAAGCGCAGCTGACAGCTTGAAAGTCCTCAAGTCTAAGTATGGTTATTGCTACAGCGCGTACGAAAGGTGCGGCGCCCAAATAGCAGACCAAATAGCGCAGACTCCGCAAAATCCGCAAGCTACCTCCACTCCAGATACTCCTCAGACATACATTCCGTCAGGCTGCCACCTTCCGCCGTGCGATACCGAGGTTTTTACCGGCGATTATCTTCGTTGGCCAACCTTCAGGGATCTATTCACGGCAATTTACATCAACAATCCTAGACTCACTCCTGTCGAGAAATTATTCCATCTAAATGCTAAGACGAGGGGCGACGCTCACAATATAGTTGCAAATTCCCCACTTACTAACGATGGCTTTCGCTCAGCGTGGGATAACCTCACTGAGCGTTTCGAAAACAAGCGATTGTTAGTAAACAGTCAATTGAAGATACTCTTCAATGTGCCGTCCGTCACACAGGAGTCTGGGCCAGCTTTGAAAGAACTTCAAAGTACCATCCAGGGGTGCCTTACGGCGTTAGAAATGTCCGGTATTCAGGTCGAAACTTGGGATTGCCTCTTGGTGTACAATGTACACTGTACATGTGCTCATCCAAACTCCCTAAGCTTACGCTTTCCTTATGGGAGCAGTCCCTTCACAACAAAGCCGAGATCCCTACGCGGCATGAGCTGAACGTTTTCCTAACGGAACGTCACAGAACCCTAGAAGCCATAGATGATGTTCGACCATCAGGTTCTAGTCAGGCTCAGCCCAGGGCATCCACATCCAACTCGGCGTCTCGGAGAATAAATTCTTATGAGACAAGGGTAACGCCTCGACAACCTAGAGGGTGCGATCTCTGTAATAGAGAAAACCATCCAATACGCACATGCGCCCAGTTTCTCCGGATGACGGTCGACCAACGCATCGCCTATATCAAACGAAAACAGCTGTGTTTGAACTGCTTTGCGCGGACACATCAGCTGCGCGACTGCGAAAGCGCACATAATTGCTTCACGTGCCGCGGCCGCCATCACACCCTCCTACACCGAGGCACCCCATCCCCAGCGCGCGCAAATCCAACGCCAACGCCCAGATCCAGACCGAATACTCCCGGTCCCTCGGCTGCCAGTGGCACGCAGCCAACACTTCAAAATTATTTTGCGGCAGGCTCTAGGTCAGTCCTCCTAGGCACCGCCATCATTAATATATGCCATCAGGGTTCCAACTTCCAAGCGCGAGCCTTAATAGACTCCGGATCTGAGGCGACCTTCATTACTGAGCGCCTTTTCAACCTGATTAAGCTGCCGTTCCAGGTCATCCAGGCACAGGTCTCAGGGCTCAATCAAACGGTCTCCGCTGAGACTTAAAAGCTCTGCCAATTTACAATTCGTTCACTGCCTACGTGCTTCCGCAAATAGCCGGAAATCTTTCCTCATGTCCGCTTCCGCAACATTTCCTGCGAGATCTTCCCGAACTTCCACTAGCGGATCCAAAGTTTTATGAGAGCGCACAAATAGATCTTTTAATCGGGGCCGATATACTTCCTTCCATTCTACTAAGCGGCACCCTAGCGAATATTTGTGGCTCTCTTCTCGGTCAAGAGACCATTTTCGGCTGGATTCTAACAGGACCAGTACCCGCTCCGAGGCAAGATCGGATTTCATCCTTTTCCACGCGTGTTGCACACACGTACGAAGCGTCCCTCGATAAACTCCTCACCAAATTCTGGGAGGTGGAGGATCTGCCAGTAAAGGTGGCAAAAGAATCCGACGTGATCTGTGAGGATAATTTCCTTCGGACCACCACAAAAGACGATACCGGCAGGTATGTCGTGAGTCTTCCCTTTCGAGATCCTGAGAACATGAAATGCTCCCTGGGACAATCCAGATCCCTGGCGCTGGCTCAATATTTAAGAAACGAGCAGCGGGTAAAAAGGGACAGTACGCTAAAATTCAAGTACGACTCAGTGATTCAAGAATATCTCGACCTCAACCACATGAGAGAAGTCCCTCCTACCCACGATTCAGCGTGTTATTACCTCCCACACCACGCGGTGTTAAAACCGGAGAGTACGACCACCAAACTTAGAGTGGTATTCAACGCCTCCAGCCCTTCAGACAATGGGGTCAGCTTAAATTATATCCTTCATGCTGGCCCGGTCCTACAGTCCGATCTAACCATCCAGATCCTGAAGTGGCGATATTTCCGTTTTGTGTACAGTGCTGATATCGAGAAAATGTACCGGCAGATCTGGGTAGATCCGAAGCAGACAGCGTTCCAACGTATCTTATTCCGCAATAGAGAAGGATACATTCGCGATTTTGAGCTAAAAACTGTTACGTTTGGGGTCAATTGTGCACCGTTTCTGGCAATTCGGGTCCTGCAACAGCTGGCGACCGACGTGCAACTAACCCATCCGAGGGCGAGTAAAGTTATTCGTGGTTGCATGTACGTCGATGATGTCCTTTCGGGAGCTGACTCTGCAGAAGAGGCTCACCGTACCATTCGCGAGTTGCAGAGTGCTCTCGATTCGGCTGGTTTTCCATTAAGAAAGTGGACCTCCAACCATAAAGAAGTTCTGGCTCATATCGAAACCAATCATCTTTTAAACGCCGAGTTCCTCGAGATAGATACGGAAAGCACGGCGAAAACTCTCGGAGTTCGTTGGAAAGCAACATCCGATAAGTTTTTCTTCGCCCCTAAAGACCTATCCAACGAAGCCACGCTCACGAAACGTCATGTTCTTTCCCAAATCGCCAAGCTGTTTGATCCAGCAGGCTGGCTCGCTCCTTTCGTGGTCTGTGCCAAGATTTTCATGCAGGAGATCTGGCTTCATGATCTTGGGTGGGATGATGAACTCCCAATTGAACTGTGCCAAAAGTGGCGTGATTTTCTCCAAAGCTACTCGGTCCTAGATCAAGTCCGAATTCCCAGATGGGTTTCCTTCCGCCCAGAGTTCCGAGTCGAACATCATGGATTCTGTGACGCCTCTCAAAAGGCGTATGGTGCATCTCCTTACAGCCAAGACGCGCGTGGCACCAGTCAAAACTGTGTCGCTTCCAAGGCTAGAGCTGTGTGGAGCTCTATTGCTATCCGAGATGGCTGAATCCATCCTCCCCCATATGCCAATGCTGTCCTCGAAACTCCATTGTTGGACCGATTCCACAATTGTGCTTGCATGGCTAGCCAAACCAGCATGCCAATGGACAACGTTCGTTGCCAATCGGGTAACAAAGATTACCCAGTCCACAGAGGCAGCCAATTGGGCACATGTTCAATCCGAACACAATCCAGCTGACTTGGCCAGTCGGGGAGTGCCTCTACAAGACCTGATCGACAACTCCCTTTGGTGGCATGGACCAACTTGGTTGTCAAAGCCACGAGATCAGTGGCCTTCCCAAAGCACCGACTTACAGGTGACCGAAGTGGAAAGGCGTCCTGTCAAGGCCCATGTGGCGTCCATCCCGACAGAAGACATCCTTGATCGCTTTTCCAAATTAGATAGAGCTTTACGGGTCCTTGCGTATGTCCACCGTTTTGTCCAGCGATGTAAGAAACAGTCGCAGATGTCGGAAGTCCGTCTAGAAGCCCAAGAACTTGTCGCCGCTGAACGGCTCATGGTCATTAGCACTCAGCGCAGATATTTTTCTAATGAATATCGCTGCTTGAGTCAAAAGCGTCCTGTGTCCGCGACAAGTTCAATCCTCTCCTTAAACCCCTTTCTAGATCAGAAAGGGCTTATAAGGGCTTGCGGCCGCATAACGGCCTCCGAAAACTTGCGATATGACGAACGACATCCGATAATACTCCCGTACGAATGTGCACTCTCTCGACTACTGGTGAACTTTACGCATCTCATAACGTTGCACGGAGGTAACCAGTTAGTCGTACGTCTCACCCGGTCAAGATACTGGATTCCGAGAATAAAGAACTTGGTAAAGGCCGTGATTAACTCCTGCAAGGTCTGCGTTATTCATAAGAAGCGCTTGCAAATTCAGATGATGGGAAGTTTTCCGAAAGAGCGAGTGTCTTTTTCCCGGCCATTCACGTACACAGGGATGGACTACGCTGGCCCTTTCGACATCAAAAATTACACAGGCAGAGCGTGCCTAATTACAAAAGGGTATGTGTTGGTTTTCGTATGTTTCTCTACAAAGGCCATCCATCTAGAGCCTACATCCGATCTGACGACCGAGAAATTTCTCGCCGCTTTCGCTCGGTTCGTATCCAGAAGAGGTTGTCCCCGTCAAGTGCAGTCCGACAATGGGAAAACCTTTGTCGGCGCTGCCACCCTGCTCTCCCGAGATTTTCTACAAGCCGTAAAAGAGTCTCTGACGGATGCGTATAGTCATCAGCAGCTCAACTGGCAATTCATTCCTCCGGGGGCACCCCATATGGGAGGCCTGTGGGAAGCTGGTGTCAAAAGCTTCAAAACCTTGTTTTACAAGTCCACCGCTACTCGAAAGTACACCTTTGAAGAGCTTTCAACCCTCCTAGCAAAAATTGAAGCTTGTCTAAATTCCAGACCGCTATCTCCCATGTCAGATGATCCTACTGATCTCTTGGCGTTGACACCAGGGCATTTTCTCGTCGGCGGACCTCTTCTGTCCATAGTAGAGCCCGAATTAAAAGGGGAATCCAAGTCCATTGTGAATCGGTGGCAACACTTAAAGGCGCTCCATCAGCAATTCCAAGCTCGATGGAAAGAGGAGTATCTCAAGGAGCTCCACAAGCGCAACAAGTGGCAGTCCCCGACCGCAAATCTCCGCGTTGGCGACATGGTAGTCGTCAAAGAAGACAATCTGCCCTCGAATGAGTGGCGCCTGGGCAGAATCGACTCTGTCTTTCCGGGGGCTGACGGCAATGTCCGTGTCGTCGGCATTCTCACGGCACGCAGGATTATTAAGCGTCCCGTGACTAAGGTGGTTCTGCTGCCAGGAGAACACTCCAACCGTCCTTCTCAACCAACGTCCTCCGCATAATTCTCCAACCATCCTCGCCATCTAAGCATTTTCAACTTATCTCCATATGTTTTTTCTTTTTTTCGTCCATTACTCCTTCCCAGCTCACATCATGGCTCCTCGTCCACGCAGCGCTCAGGCATTGGAGAGCAGACGTACTCGAGGTATAAATTCCTACCGCTGCCGAGTCTGCCGTGGAGTCCATCCGCTTCGGAAGTGCCAGAGGTTCCTAAAGCTGAGCGCAGAGAAGCGGCTTCGGGCAGTGCTTATTAATAAGTACTGCTCAAATTGTCTCGCTCACGAGCACTCCGACGTGAGCTGTCGCAGTGGCGACAAGTGTAAAACGTGCAGCGGGAAGCACCACACGCTCCTCCACATGCACGAGCGCCCCCTGCCGTCGGCGTCTAATCAGCGTTCGCGCCGGCAGAATCCGCCAACTCGCCAAGCGCTGGCCCCGGCGGGGCGCTCGGCATCCGCCGCTTCTCAGCAGCGCTCGCGCCGGCAAGATCCGCCAACTCGCAGAGCGCTTGCCTCTCCGCCGCGCTCAGCCTCCTCGACACCGGCACCGTCACTGTCGTCCCTCCTGCAGCGGCACAGCGTCAACGTCCTGCCGACGGCCATGGTTATCCTGGAGACCGGGCTCAAGAAGTTCGACACAGCCGCCCTCATCGACCCGTGTACGCCGACAAGTTGCATCGACGCATCCCTGGCGACTGCGTTCCGCTTGCCGACTACCACCGTCGGCGACGAGCGGATTTGTACGGCGACGATTCGGTCGAAGCGCGACGACGACTTCAAGTTGGAGGTGGTCCTGAAGGTGGAGCCAAACGTCCGCATCCGCACCCCCATCCGAGAGCTTGCTGACACCGTGGTCAGCAAATACAGCGACCTCCCGTTGGCCGACGAGCGGTTCTATCTACCGGCAACCATCTCCGTGGTCCTTGGTGCAGACGTCTACGGCAAGGTCATCCGTCCTGGCTTCCACCTGGTCGACGAGGGACTCCCAGTGGCCCAGCGGACGACTTTCGGGTGGATCCTGTCCGGTGCCTGCAACCAGTCCTAGACGACACGTGGGGCTTCGTTGCAACGCTAGCGATTGCAAGGGGGGCGGAATGTTTACGCCGCTTTTCCCGCTCTTAAATCCCCCGCTCTTCCAATGCCCGCTCTTCCCTCGTTGGGAATGCCTACTTCCAGGCTCTCCCGCTCTCCCGCCTTCCCACGCCCGGGATCTCTCCACAGCGCTCTGAAGCACAGCGCTCATTAGCTTAAGCGTCAGTACTCTTTGTAACTCTCAGCGAAATACATCGCCCGGCCGGTCCGCGCTACTTTACGAAAAGTCCAAAGTGTTCTATTTTTTGCATTCCTCGCAACGCGATCGTCGAGTGTCTCTTATCTCTCCCCCACAGCTTGCCACGGCTATTTGCAACAGCCGCAACGCCTCCGGAAGCTGCCTTCAACCACGATCGACCACTACGACGCCCCACCACTTCAATGCTGACCAAGAATATATATACTTTATAGGGTCGGAAACGTCTCCTTCACTGCGTTGCAAACTTCTGACTGAAATCATTATACCATCTGCAAGGGTATAAAAAGAAAAAAAACATTTATTCTGGGTATCAGCGGCCGAAAAGGTAAATTCGGCTTGCAATCCGCAAACTCCATTTCTAAGAGGTAAATATTCATATGATATACGTAAAAACGATTTTAGTATATGTAAATGATAATCTCAGATGATTGCCTAAAGAAATGGACGAATCTACGAACCTACTTCAACTCAGAAAATAATAAAATAATAAAGACAAAGAAAAGTGGGGCGTCAACCGAGAAGAGATGGAAGTATTTGGCAAAAATGAAGTTTTTGCATGGGAATATGCTACCGAAGGTGTCAGTCAATACGTTTAACCGAAGTGATATTTCTGTAAGTATAAGATATATTTATTGTATATTGTAATTTTGTTCTAGATCTTTGATGAAGAAACCAGCCAAGAAGGAAGGGAGGATCACGAGGAGTTAATTGATAATACTTTTTCAGTAGATGATGATGGCTCCTCAAATTCTGGGGTATCTTATTCGTACAGCTCAGCACCCCATGTAAAACGAACCAAAAACAAGAAA
Organism: Drosophila mimetica; assembly: GCA_037075245.1. Taxonomy (NCBI): domain Eukaryota; kingdom Metazoa; phylum Arthropoda; class Insecta; order Diptera; family Drosophilidae; genus Drosophila; species Drosophila mimetica. Next base: position 30,490,919 of record JBAMCH010000007.1, read on the forward strand.
AAAAGCTAGCTTCGGCCAACCGAAGTTTATATACCCTTGCAGATCATTCCTATTCTATTTGAAATTACAAAAATGTTAAATTTAGATTTGCAACGAATAAAATTATAGCAGTTTACGGAGTATTTTGACATTAATTAATTGATCCTTCCTATGGCAGCTATATAATATAGTCATCCAATTTATGTTAAATTTAATTCGAAATTCTAAAATAATAAAATAAACTTATATTCCAAAGTAGAAGAGAATACAATAAAAATTAACAAAGCTATAATTTTGTTCCTATTAATTTCCGTATAGTTTTCCGATCGTTCCTATGGGAGCTATATGATATAGTCGTCCGATTTATGTTAAATTTAATTCGAAATTCTAAAATAATAAAATAAAGTTATATTCCTGAGTAGAAGAAAATACAATAAAAATTAACAAGGCTATAATTTTGTTTCTATTAATTTCCCTTTAGATTTCCGATCGTTCCTATGGGAGCTATATGATAAAGTCGTCCGATTATTATAAAATTTAATTCAAAATTCAGAACAGTTAAAACAAGAAAGGAAGCTAACTTCGGCCAGCCGAAGTCTTTATACCCTTGCAGCAAATTCCAATTTAATTACAAATTACAAAAATCTGAATTTCGATTTGGAACAAACCGAATTATAGCAATTTTGACAATAATTGATTGATCATTCCTGTGGGAGCTATATAATATAGTCGTCCGATTTATGTAAAATTTATTTCGAAATTCTGAAATAATAAAATAAAGTTATATTCAAGAGTAGAAGAAAATACAATTAAAATTAACAAAGCTATAATTTTTTTCCTATTAATTTCCCATTAATTTTCCGATCATTCCTATGGGAGCTATATGATATAGTCGTCCGATTTTTATAAAATTTAAATCGAAAATTAGAAGTCTTAAAAAACGATATTCCAAAGAGTAGAAGGAAATATGTCAAAAGACACCGAAGCTATAATTTTGTTTATATTAATTTGCCATTAATTTTCTGATAGTTCCTATGGCAGCTATATGATATAGTCGTCCGATTTTTATAAAATTTAATTCGAAATTCAGAACTGTTAAAAAAATGATATTTCCAAGAGCATAAGGTAATATGTCAAAAAACACAAAAGTTATAATTTTTTTTCAATTATTTTTCCGATTATTCCTATGGGAGCTATAAGATATAGTTGTCCGATCCGGCCGGCTCCGACTTATATACTACCTGCAACAGAAATACGACTTTTGGTAAAGTTTCAGCTCGATAGCTTAAAAACTGAGGGACTAGTTTGCGTAGAAACGCACGGACGGACGGACAGACGGACAGACGGACGGACAGACGGACGGACAGACGGACAGACGGACATATCTAGATCGACTCGTCTAGTCTTGCTGACCAAGAATATATATACTTTATAGGGTCTGAAACGTCTCCTTCACTGCGTTGCAAACTTCTGACTGAAATCATTATACCCTCTGCAAGGGTATAAAAATGATATTTCCAAGAGCATAAGGTAATATGTCAAAAAACACATAAGTTATAATTTTTTTTCAATTATTTTTCCGATTATTCTATGGGAACTATAAGATATAGTTGTCCGATCCGGCCGGCTCCGACTTATATACTACCTGCAACAGAAAGACGACTTTTGGTAAAGTTTCAGCTCGATAGCTTGAAAACTGACGGACTAGTTTGCGTAGAAACGGACGGACAGATGGACATGGCTAGATCGACTCGTCTAGTCATGCTGACCAAGAATATATATACTTTATAGGGTCGGAAACGTCTCCTTCACTGCGTTGCAAACTTCTGACTGAAATCATTATACCCTCTGCAAGGGTATAAAAAACACTAGCAGCCTGAAAACTCAATGCTTCAAGACGTGATCGAACAAGCTAGCAAGTTAACGTCTTCTATAACGCATCAACTTAATGAGGCAACTCCGCAGTCTTTCCAGTACTATTATTCAATGTACTTTAGCTGCTTCTGTTGGTGTCCGGCACATTGGGGTGAAAAAGACTTGAAAACTGTTTGCTAAAATTCCAAATGCGCTTTTAACGACACGCCTATTTCTTGACAGCATATAATTAAAGTTATACTGGGCTGGTGTTAAATTTGTGTGGGAGTAGGGTTTTATCATGTAGTCGGTCAGACCAAAAGCATCGTCAGCTATAAAAGTGAATAGAGATACTCGATCGGATTGTGGTAGTGTCCTTGGCTGCGGTATATCGACTTGTTTGCCTTCAATGGCGTATTTTAGATCGGAATGTAACCAAACGCCTGCGTCTCCTACACGCCCGTTTAGCCCAACATCCACCGCTATGGCCATAAGAATAATTGAGTGATCTCTTTTATAGTTAAAGTAGGTGGACCCGGATAATTTCAAGGGTCGGATCTTACAATGTTTCCCTAAAATAACAGAATTATTTTTTGAGCATAATGGAGGTAAAACATACCATCTATAGCGCCAATGCAATTGGGAAATCCCCATAATGTGTAAAAGTCATTCGCTATAACTTCCCAGTCTTTTGAATTTTGCGGAAACCTAAGGTGCTGGTCCTTTAACACATTGTATATGACTGGAATAGTCTCCTTCAGAATTTTAGAAATAGTCGACTGGTGAATCCTGAAAGGCAACTGGCTCACTCCACGTGAAACGTGACAGGCCAATTTGGGTCAAATCTCAGAATCAATCCAAACTTTTTTTTATCGATAGAGGATTGAAAAATAAGGATCGGTGTTTTTTTTTTTAATTCTTACCGTTTCTTTTTTTTTTTAAATTTTTGTAATTTAGCTCCGATTTTTCAGTTATGCACCACTTGAGACTCGTTTGAGTTATATAAATTGTTGGTATGCAACTTTGTGGGCTATCTTAATATCTTTTAGAAAAATATTTTTAAAATTTTTTTAATTTAAAATTAAGTATTTTTTAAGGAAATTTAAAATTAAAAAAATTCTGTACGCCGGAATACACGCGATTTCCGAAAATAATAATTATTCTCATGGAGCTTTATCAATTCTTAAAACTGTTGGTAAAAAAATTTTTTTTATTTGCAAGACCTACTATTAAAGAAAACGATTTTAGTCTATCAACTTTTCATCAAACAACAACAGCGCAACGTGTAAGAACGGGACAGCAATATTTTTGCTCTCCGCTGCTCGTATTGCTGTTCTCTTCTTACACGTTGCGCTGTATATATATATACAGTCATTGTCAATTGACAATAACAAAAACAAAAGAGAAGCAAACATTTATGTGATTTAGAAGAACATCAAGAAAATTAATTCGCATTTTCGAATTATTTTTTGGTTTTCAGTATTTGTTTTCATTAATTTTTCACCTTGATTAGGATTATATTAACAATGTCAGAAAGGCTGGTCGGGGGAGAAGCCGTGAATGAAATTGTTTAAACATTTCAATTTGTTTAAACAATATGAGGCAAGTGTAGGAAATAGCAAAATAATTAATTGATTTGAATATTTGTGTTTTTTTTATATTATCAATGCATTTTGAATTTTAAAACACAAAAATCGGTTAGAAAATGTCTTAAACCTGTTGTGGAAATGAAAATGATATTCTTTTAGCAAAAGGATATCAGTATTATCATAAATTTGAATTTAAGCAAATCTCACTTCCTTAGTCAGCTGAAATGCACGCACACATGCACATATCTATTGGTGCGGGGTGTAAAATACGCATTTTGGCGCGCGTGTGTGTGTACGCAGCTGGACGAATGTATGTTATTATTTTGTTTTTACAAATCCACAGTTTGTCAATAATTCAACATTTGAAAGGTAATAAGTAGTTTGGAAACATTTCGTCTTAGCTTATCCGGTTTTTGGATTTTAAAAATAAAAACAAATTTAAGGAAAACTTCGATTGTAAAACTGTTACCAAAATCTAAAACTGATCGGAGCAACATAATCTTAATGTATATACATACGAATTTTCCTTGAAATTTGATTAAAGGGGAATAGCTCCACCGATAATTTAAAATTTAACGTTTAGCTAAAAGAATAAATCAACAAAAAAAATTATCGATATATTCGCATTTTTAGGCGCGCAATTTGGTTATTTGTGGCTGTGGTATTTTTCCTTGCCTTTGCACGGTAACACTTAGAGGAACGTCTGAATAAAATAAACAACAACACATAGGTGGGAGCCCATGACGTCACAATAAAAAAAAACAAATTGACGACCTCGACGAAGGGGGCTGAATTTCAAAAAAGTTTAAATGCAGGTATTTGCGGGTATCCCATAAAATTATGAAGAGTTATTTTTTATACCATTTTGACAACATTTATAACAGAAAAATTGCAAAGGAAAAAATTAAGAAAAAAACAAATCGAATTTTGGGGCACTTTGGGGCCGCTTATGGCTCTAATTTATATCCTACACTCGGCTCCTAATTATTTCCGAATTTATGTTTTTTTTTAGATTTTTATGTCAATCTGTTCTGGGTGAATTTCGACACTGACTATTTTTATAGTTTAGAGAAATATTAGGTTAGAGATGTCTGAAAGCCAGGAGGGGGGAGAAGCTGTGAATGAAATTGTTCAAACATTTTAATTTGTTTGAACAATATGAGGCAAGTGTAGGAAATAGCAAAAGAATTAATTAATTTGAATATTTATGTTTTTATACCCGTTACTCGTAGAGTAAAAGCCCTTTAGTTCTGGCGTCACGTCGGTGACAAAACTCGTCCAAACGCACGGACGCTGCCGACGTCAGCAGAACAGTCGGCGTAGCTTCGACGTGCGAGAAAGAATAGCCGATATATTTTATTGCGCTCTCTTTCTTTGTCTTATAATCTGACTGCATTCGACGCTAGCAGTGAACAATTTCGGCCGGTCTGTTATTCTCTCTTGCGCCTTACAGTTATGTTCAGCTAGCAACCAAAATTTGGCCGGTAAATTTTGTGTGATGCAGTGACATGTGTATGCCCTTACATTTTTTGAGCAATATTGTATTTCAAAAATAAACTATTTTTTTTTTGTTTTTTAAACTTAAATAATTTTATTATAAAAAGAAGGTAATTTTAATTAAATTAAAAAAAGTACATTTAACTCATTAAATGTTATTTTTAACTTTATTATAAAATCTAATTTTTTAGTAAGGTGAAAAAAGTGGTCCTTTAATATTTCTTTATTGCCTAATGGTTCAAAAAATATGTCTCCAGTCAGGTCGTTGACATTCACACATAACACAAAATATGAGATTTTTGTAAAAAGAGTCAATATAGTAAAGTCAATAGGAGTGACTTTTTATTTTTCTTTTTCTTATCCTTAGCGAAATTGCAAAGTGATCGTGGTAAAACTTTTACTCCTTATTTATTAGCCGTTTGCTTTAATGTCACCAAGAACTTTCAAACTGTAGCTTAGATGGTTATGTAATGGTTAACATAGTCTATAGGTCGTGGGTTCAAACTCATCGCAATCCTGCCAATAAGGATGTGGACATAATTATTTCTAGAGGGTAAAGAGCGGAATGCCAAATGAGTATTCCACAGCCTCTCAGAACAAAGTAAAACAAAATTAAGAGAACTCCAATTTTGAGTAGAGCTTTGATTTGAACACACGACCTTTAGATTACAAGGCTTTAGATTTTGGAAAATGTAAAGTTTTCCTTAAAATACTTTTATTTTTAAAATCCAAAAAACCTGTTTAGCTAACACGAAATGTTTTAGAACTTTTGACAAACTTTTGTAAAAAAGAATAGAAGAAAAATATACTCTCGGCAACAACAATTATATAAGCATAAAATGCGTATTTTACAAAACTAAATATGTATATATGTGTGTGCATTGTAGCTGACTAAGGAAGTAAGATTTGTTTTATTACTGATTTTTCTGTTTTAAAATTTAAATCGCATTGATAATATTGGAAAAAAACATAAATATCCAAACCAATAGATTATCTTGCTCTTCCTTACACGCGCCTCATATTGTTTAAACAAATGGAAATGTTTAAACAATTTGATTCACGCGCCTCATATTGTTTAAACAAATGGAAATGTTTAAACAATTTGATTCATGGCTTCTCCTTTCACCTGATTTCCTTTTTATTATTAGTAGAATTTTTAATCTTGATTTCCGCAGGCGAAGCTGCGGGCGACCCTGCTAGTTGTTAATATAATCCTAATCAAGGTGAAAAATTAATGAAAACAAAATACTGAAAACCAAATAATAATTCTAAAATGCGAATTAATTTTTTTTATGTTCTTCTAAATCACATAAATATTTTCTTCTTTTTTATACCCTTGCAGAGGGTATAATGATTTCAGTCAGAAGTTTGCAACGCAGTGAAGGAGACGTTTCAGACCCTATAAAGTATATATATTCTTGGTCAGCATGACTAGACGAGTCGATCTAGCCATGTCCGTCTGTCCGTCTGTCCGTCCGTCTGTCCGTCCGTCTGTCCGTCCGTCCGTCCGTTTCTACGCAAACTAGTCCCTCAGTTTTTAAGCTATCGAGCTGAAACTTCACCAAAAGTCGTATTTCTGTTGCAGGTAGTATATAAGTCGGAGCCGGCCGGATCGGACAACTATATCTTATAGCTCCCATAGGAATAATCGGAAAAATAATTGAAAAAAAATTATAACTTATGTGTTTTTTGACATATTACCTTATGCTCTTGGAAATATCATTTTTTAAACAGTTCTGAATTTCGAATTAAATTTTATAAAAATCGGACGACTATATCATATAGCTGCCATAGGAACTATCAGAAAATTAATGGCAAATTAATATGAACAAAATTATAGCTTCGGTGTCTTTTGACATATTTTCTTCTACTCTTTGGAATATCGTTTTTTTAATACTTCTGATTTTCGATTTAAATTTTATAAAAATCGGACGACTATATCATATAGCTCCCATAGGAATGATCGGAAAATTAATGGGAAATTAATAGGAAAAAAATAATAGCTTTGTTCATTTTTATTGTATTCTCTTCTACTCTTGAATATAACTTTATTTTATTATTTTAGAATTTCGAAATAAATTTTACATAAATCGGACGACTATATTATATAGCTCCCATAGGAATGATCAATCAATTATTGTCAAAATTGCTATAATTCGGTTTGTTCCAAATCGAAATTCAGATTTTTGTAATTTGTAATTAAATAGGAATTAACTGCAAGGGTATATAGACTTCGGCTGGCCGAAGTTAGCTTCCTTTCTTGTTGTTTTTGTTATTGTCAACCTAATGGTTTAAAAAATATGACTCTAGTCAGGTCGTAGACATTCACTTTAAATAACACAAAATATGTGCTTTATGTAAAAAGAGTTTAACTTCTTTTGACTTTTTATTCTTATTTTTCTCATCCTTAGCGAAATTGCAAAGTGATCATGGTCCAACTTTTGCTCCTTATTTATTAACCGTTTGCTTTAATGTCAGCAAGAACTTCCAAACTGTAGCTCAGATGGTTATGTTGTACGTAAAGGAAACATAGTCTATAGGTCGTGTGTTCATACCCACCGCAATTCTTGCCAATAATGATGTTGACATAATTATTTCATTTTCACTTTGTAAACTATTTTTAGGTAGAGGGTAAAGAGCGGAATGCCAAATGAGTATTCCATAACCTCTCAGAACAAAGTAAAAAAATTAATAGAACTCCAATTTTGACTAGAACTTTGATTTGAACACACGACCTTTAGATTACAAGGCTTTAGATTTTGCTTTTACATTTGAAGTTTTCCCTAAAATTTTTTTATTTATAAAATCCAAAAACCCGTTTAGCTAACACGAAATGTTTTAGAACTTTTGACAAACTGTGGAGTTGTAAAAAAGAAAAGAATATTTTACAAACTAAATGTATATGTGTGTGCATAGTAGCTGACTAAGGAAGTAAGATTTGTTTTCTTACTGATTTTTCTGTTTTAAATTAATTTAAATCGCATTGATAATATTGAAAAAAAATAAAGTTATATTCCAGAAAAGAACATTTACAATAAAAATCAACAAAGCTATAATTTTGTTCCTAATTATTTTCCTTTAGTTTTGCAATCGTTCCTATAGCAGCTATATGATATAGTCGTCCGAGTTTTCTAAAATTTGATTCAAAATTCAGGACAGTTAGAAAAATAATTTTTCCTAGAGCATAGGTTATCTGTAAAATAACACCGAAGCTATAATTTGGTTTCCATTGTGTTTGTGTGGTGTGGCAGGGTTTTCGCTTAATTCCCTGAACACTACGCAGTGGTGCTCAGTGGTCAAACACCTTGCCTCAGTGTTCCGTTCGTCGACAAGGCGTTGAGCTCCGTTTGCACGATCTCCTCTTTGATTTCCTGTCACACCCACAGTGGCGTGCTTCTGCAATTAATTTGAAATGAGAAACATGGGGAATTGCTGCCCTGTGCGGTTCTCTAGCTCATTGCCAACTTTGAAAAAATGCCATGGCAAACTGGCGTTGAGTAATTGGACTTTCTTTGATCTCCTATTTATAGCAGTTGGCACTTTGAAGTGCAGTGGAGTCTTTTTAATCAAAACTGCGCCTATGAAAATAAACAGACGACAATTACCACTGCTGTGCTGGTCGACCAGCGTTTTTCGCCATCAGGTTTGCACTCTCTGCAATGGTTCAAACTTTGAGTAATGGGTTTTTAAAAAAATCTTTTTATAGACCAGAGCTTAACTTTGCCATACAGCCGCACACTGGGGCGAGAGACCCCAATAGTGACGAGCAATTCAACCGGCAAACAATTTGAACATGTTATAATTTTGTGTTTTATATTCATTTATAAAAGTACTAAAAAATAACATTTGGACTTTTCGGAGATCTTTTTTTTTTGCTATTTTTACAAACAAATTGGTAATTTTTCATTTATAACGCTGAAATTTTAACCGATTTGTTTATGTATTTATTTAGACTACATCTATTAAAAATACTACACAGAGAAAAAAACGGAAAAATATGGGCCTGAAATGTGTTCATATCAATTTATTCATAATAAAATGGTACGATTTCATACCAATATGGTACAAAATCATATGTTCAAAAATATCATTTTGTTATGAACACATAACGGACCAAAATTGATATGAAAAAATACCCGATGTATTACTATTTTTGGTGTTTTTTTTTCTCTGTGTAAGAATTGAGAGACTATATAGTAAATATGCGCCAAAAGCAATATGCTAAAAATGGGAAAACTCCCTATAATGCTTGTATTTATTAAATAAAAAAAGTTTATATGTATAATTTCGAATTTATTAACGAAAACCATAATTTTAAAAGATAATCAATGATTTAAATAACACCAGTTTACAAAGAAAATTGATGAAATACGCACTTCATGAAACTATGATTTTCGGTTAAGGTACATCTCCCTGAGTAAGAAATGGGCACTTTTAATTTTTTGTATGGTACAGTTTCTTTTTTAAGTAAAAAAAACGTTTTTGGCACTTTTTCATTTTCTATTCCGAGTTTTGATAAATCGATTTTTGTCATCAAATGATCACTTTACAGTTAAAAGAATGCACTTTAACTTTCTTATACACAGCATTGAGTTCCATTCATTGGTTTAGAAGCTACACTTTGTCAAAGCTGAAAAAGTTGGACGAAATGCAAAAAAGGTGACATAAATGGCTTCTTTAAAAATACACGCCTTAGAACCGAAAATATTTGTATAACTTCTACTTAAAGATACATCTTTAAGCAAACTAACAAGACCATCAACTCAATTAACAACCAAAGGTTCGATTTTATATAGATTATTTCAGTTGGAAAAAAGGTGTATTACAGCCCTGTTAGAGCCCTGTTAACCTCAGTTAACAGCTGTAAACGGACAAAAAACCAACGTTGTTCCGAGCTTAAAAAATTCATATCAAAAAAATTTACTGGCGGATTGTAACGATCATTAGCTTGTTTTCTTTGTCAAAGTACCATCTAATTATATAAGCTATAAAAATAATTTCGGTTTTTAGGCGTGTATTTTTAAAGTAGCCATTTATGCCAGGTTTTTTGAATTTTTTTTCACTTTTTCAGCTTTGACGAAGTGTAGCTTCTAAACCAATGAATGGAACTCAATGCTATGTATAAAAAAGTTAAAGTGCATTCTTTTAACTGTAAAGTGAGTATTTGATGACAAAAATCGGTTTATTAGAACTCGAGATAGAAAACGTTTTTTACACTTTAAAAAAAATGTACCATACAAAAAATTAAAAGTGACTATTTCTTACTTAGGGAGATGTACCTTAACCGAAAATCATAGTATCATGAAGTGCGTATTTCATCAATTTTTATACCCGTTACTCGTAGAGTAAAAGGGTATATTAGATTCGTGCAAAAGTATGTAACAGGCAGAAGGAAGCGTTTCCGACCATATAAAGTATATATATTCTTGATCAGGATCACTAGCCGAGTCGATCTAGCCATGTCCGTCTGTCCGTCTGTCCGTCTGTCCGTCTGTCTGTCCGTCTGTATGAACGCTGAGATCTTGGAAACTATAAAAGCTAGAAGATTGAGATTTGGCATGCAGATTCTAGGGGTTAATACGCAGCGCAAGTTTTTCACGCCGATGTGCCACGCCCTCTCTAACGCCCACAATCCGCGAAAAACTGTGACCCGTTCTGTATGAACGCTGAGATCTCGGAAACTATAAAAGCTAGAAGATTGGGATTTGGCATGCAGATTCTAGGGGTTAATACGCAGCGCAAGTTTTTCACGCCGATATGCCACGCCTCCTCTAACGCCCACAAACCGCGAAAAACTGTGGCACCCACAGTTTTGAAGCTATATTAACGGGAAAAGCAATGTGTATTCGTTTCATCAATACATATTGATATACCAAAGTTGGAAACCCCCCCCCCCCCTAACGCCCACAAACCGCGAAAAGCTGTGGCGCCCATAGTTTTAAAGCTAGAGCAAAAGTGTAAACGCAATTTTGTTTGGGTTATTAACGCCTACCGAAATGTAGAAGAAATTTTTTAAATTTTTTGAAGCGGCTGCTTGGTTTGCCCAGCTTGAGACTGCTGACTTTAGCTGAGTAACGGGTATTTGATAGTCGAGGCACTCGACTATAGCGTTCCCTCTTGTTTTTTGTAAACCCGTGCAATATAAGTATTAACCCGATCCATCTCGGTTTCTCCTTCGCTATCGCTCTTGTCGCTCACACATTCTGCTGCTTTTAGCAGAGTTAAATCTTTCTTCGGAAAGGTGTGCACTTTTTTTTCGGCAACTTCCGTTTAGTTTTATGTGCTGGTTGCTCTTCACCATATCCACTTTTCTGGAATAACATTCTCTGCTTTTTTTCCATTTCTTTCTGAGTTTAAGTGAAGATTGAGATTAAATTCGACTATTTACTTTGTTTACTATTTTACAAGTGCCAAAAACAGCTGACCAAAACAGCTGACTAAAGCGGATGGGCGACACAGCTGATCCAAACAACTGACCGAAACAGCTTACCAACACCTGACATTAAAAAATAAAAAAAGCGTATTTTTTGTAAAATAAAACAAGAGAGAACGCTATAGTCGAGTACCTCGACTATCAAATACCCGTTACTCAGCTAAAGCAAGCATTCGAAGCAGGGCATACCAAGCAGTCGCTTAAAAGTGGCGCCATCTACACTGATAAAAAAAACGTAGTAAATCCAAAGATTTCATATTCAATCCAAATATTTTTCGCTTTGATTTTCAACCATTGCGGTTTTTATTAAATTTAAATATGTGCATATTAACCTTTTTTTTCAATATTAAATTTAAATAAGGAAATATTTACTTTTAAGTAGAAAAATATATTGGTTTGAATGCTCTTGTAAGCATTCTGCTACGGAGGAAAATAATATCGGCATGGTTCAGGGGCCAAGTGTGCTTGCTCTGATACTATTTTGTGCTCGGGGTTATGAGGTTCGAATCCCGCTTACGACACTACTTATTTTTTATTAATTAATCTAACAACTTTTTTATTGTTCTTCAAATTGTTATAGAAAAACTTTTTACTTACTCTGCTTCATCTGGGCTTACCAATTGGGCCATCTCACCATGTTACGCGGAAGTGCATAAGTTCAACTTAAATGTGAAGTTACTACGTTTGAAAATGGAACATTTTCCATATGGAAATTTTTTATTAATTAATCTAACAACTTTTTTATTGTTCTTCAAATTGTTATAGAAAAACTTTTTACTTACTCTGCTTCATCTGGGTTTCAATCCGGTTCCCTCCCGCGTTAGAGGCAGACGCCTTACCAATTGGGCCATCTCACCATGTTACGCGGAAGTGCATAAGTTCAACTTAAATGTGAAGTTACTACGTTCGAAAATGGAACATTTTCCATATGGAAATTATATTTAATTTACTTTAGTTTGAATCTTTTAGTTAATAGGTATTTTGTAAAATAATCATATCTAATATGTTTTATAATTAAATTAAAGGTGTTCAATGAGTATGGCCTTAAAAATGTCATACAAAATAAGTCCGCCCTAGTGTTCATATTTCGCATAAATTGCAAAAGTTTTCAATCTAAACATACAAAACCTTAAATTATATCATTTACTAGCAGGGTCGTCCGCAGCTTCGCCTGCGGAAATCAAGATTGAACATTTTACAAATATGTTTTTTTGGTGGGAGGGAAAGACGTGAATCAAATTTTTTAAAACATTTCAATTTGTTTAAACAATATGAGGCGCATGTAAGGAAGAGCAAGAGAATGTATTGTTTTGAATATTTATGTTTTTTTCAATATTATCAATGCGATTTAAATTAATTTAAAACAGAAAAATCAGTAAGAAAACAAATCTTACTTCCTTAGTCAGCTACAATGCACACACATATATATTTATTTTGTAAAATTCGCATTTCTTGCTTATATTTATGTTGTTGCCGTGAGTATATTTCTTTCTATTCCTTTTTACAACTCCACAGCTTGTAAAAAGTTCTAAAACATATCGTGTTAGCTAAACGGGTTTTTGGATTTTAAAAATAAATTAATTTTAAGGAAAACTTTAAATGTAAAACCGAAATCTAAAGCCTTGTAATCTAAAGGTCGTGTGTTAAAATCAAAGTTCTAGTCAAAATTGGAGTTCTATTAATTTTTTTGTACTTTGTTTTGAGAGGTTATGGAATACTCATTTGGTATTCCGCTCTTTACCCTCTACCTAAAAAATAGTTTACAAAGTGAAAAGGAAATAATTATGTCAACATCATTATTGGCAAGAATTGTGGTGGGTTTGAACCCACGACCTATAGACTATGTTTCCATTACGTACAACATAACCATCTGAGCTACAGTTTGGAAGTTCTTGCTGACATTAAAGCAAACGGTTAATAAATATGGAGCAGAAGTTTTACCATGATCACTTTGCAATTTCGCTAGGAATGAGCAAAAGAAGAATAAAAAGTCAAAAAAGTTAAACTCTTTTTACAAAAAGCACATATTTTGTGTTATTTAAAGTGAATGTCTACGACCTGACTGGAGACATATTTTTTGAACTGTGTAAAACTGTTACCAAAATCGAAATCTGATCGGAGCATCATGATTTTGCAAATCTCGAAACTAATATTTCTCTAAACTATAAAAATAGTCAGTGTCGAAATTCACCCAGAACGGATTGACATAAAATAATTAGGAGCCGAGTGTAGGATATAAATTAGAGCCATAAGCGGCCCCAAAGTGCCCCAAAATTCGATTTGTTTTTTTCTTAATTTTTTCCGTTGCAATTTTTCTGTTATAAATGTTGTCTAAAAATGCGAATATATCGATAATTTTTTTTTGTGGCTTCATTCTTTTCGCTAAACGTTAAATATTAAATTATCGATGGAGGTATTCAATTCCCCTTAAGCAAATTTCAAGGAAAATTCGTATGTATATACATTTAAAGTCTGATTTTAAATAATTTTACTATTTACAAAATCATGCTGCTCCGGTCAGTTATAGATTTTGGTAATCGAAGTTTTCCTTAAATTTGTTTTTATTTTTAAAATCCAAAAACCGGATAAGCTAATACGAAATGTTTCCAAACTACTTATTACACGGGATTACAAAAAAAAATTGATGAAATACGTACTTCATGAAACAGTGATTTTCGGTTAAGGTACATCTCCCTGAATAAGAAATGGGTACTTTAAATTTTTTGTATGGTACAGTTTTTTTTTAAAGTGTAAAAAACGTTTTTTGCACTTCTTTAATTTCTAACTCGAGTTGTGGTAAACCAATTTAGGCTATCAAAGACTCATTTTACAGGTAAAAGAATGTCCTTTAACTTTCTTATACACAGCATTGAGTTCCGTTCATTGGTTTAAAAGCTACACTTCGTCAAAGCTGAAAAAGTTGGAAAAAATGCAAAATTAGCTAACACGAAATGTTTTAGAACTTTTGACTAACTGTTGTAAAAAAGAATAGAAAAAAAATATACTCACGGCAACAACATTAATATAAGCAAAAAATGAGTATTTTGCAATCTAAATATATATGTGTTTTTTTTTTGTATTCGTGTTTATTGATTTTAATTTTAACCTTATAGTTACGGCTCGGATATAAATTAAAAAAAAAGAAAAATACAAGCGGGAGTGCTCCTCTCTCGCGAACTGGGAAATGGCCCTCACTGTGCGGTACGGCCGCAAAGCATTGCTTCGCACAGTGGCAGGCACCAGCGGCACCAGCACCAGAGTAGGGGTCCCAGCCCGGAGCCCTGAGGGACTCCGGCGGAGACTTCATATGCTCTGGAACCCATATCAGTGGCCACTGTGAGCACTCTCTCACTGAAGTAGCTCCTTGCTATCCTCATCGCCGCCCTGGGATGTTCAGGGCGGCGAGGGACTCCAACGTTCGGTTCCAGTTCGCGGTGTTGAAGGCGTTCCGTATGTCTAGCGTTACCACTAGACTGTAGCTTTTGGAACCGCCTTTCCACCTTTTACCGGCGATAGCCGATTCGGCTATTCCCGTCACTGTCTCGATGGCGTCCAGCGTTTACTTCTCTTCCTGAACCCAAACTGGTTTGGAGAGAGACCTCCGGCCTCCTCGATGGCAGCAGTCAGTCTGGCTGAAATGATCCGCTCGAATACCTTACCGGTGGTGTCGGTAAGGCAGATGGGCCTATATGAGGATGGCTCCCCGGCGGCTTGCCCGGCTTGGCTAGTAGCAGCAGCTTCTGCCTCTTCCACCTCTCCGGAAAGGTCCCCTCCTCCAGGCACTTGGAGTACAGGGTGGCGAACACCCTCGCATGTAAAGCGATGGACAGCTTCAACGCCTTGTTGGGTACAGCCTCCGGCCCCGGCGCCTTCTTGGGGTGCACGCTGTTGCCCATCCGGATCACCTCCGCTTCCGAGACATCGCCAGCTTCGTTTGGGCGACGCTCCGCACTGTGCTCCATGGTCACAGGAGATCCTGTAGGGAAGAGCGCCCGCACGATGCCTTCTAGGGCTTCAGGGTCCGATGGAGCTGTACTGCCGGCTCTCAGCCCTTTGACCATCCTATACGCTCCGCCCCAGGGGTCGTCCTCCGCATCGTTGCATAGCTGCAGGAAGCGGTCCCTCTTTGCGTCCCTTATGGCCGTCTTGAGGGCCTTCCTTGCCATCATGTAGGCCTCGCTGCGCTCTGCGACCCGTGAGGTGCCGAGCGCACGGGTCAGCTGCCTACGGGCTCGAAGGCCCGAAATATCACATTGTGAGTGGCATCCACTATTCTAAGTGTGGTCCGGCAACCAGTTTGGCATCCAGCCATAAATATCAGCCAGGGAAAAGATTCGAAGTAAGTGCAGTTGGATTTGGCTAAAATTTAGTGCGTGTTTAACCTACAACGAAAATTCACTACAGGTATTTTTGAAAATTCTGGTGGATACCGCAGGCAGTGTTGCAACAAGTTGCCGCCAAAGGCGCAACATACTGATTCGGCTAATTTACTGGAGGATTTACCGCCACAAGACAGCCCACAATCAAGTTACGTGGCACAATCGCTAGGTATTGTTTTGTACGAACTTTTCTTTTGCCACATCTGTAGTTAATTGGATTGAAAATCGCTAGGTTGTGCCGCGGCAGATGTTTTGGAGTAAATAGTAACCAGAAAGCCCTATCTAAGGCCCAAATAGACGACACTAGGAGTGCAGACCTTGTAGACCATATAAGACCAATAAAGACCACATGGCGGGTTAATCCAACGACATAAC
Organism: Drosophila mimetica; assembly: GCA_037075245.1. NCBI lineage: Eukaryota > Metazoa > Arthropoda > Insecta > Diptera > Drosophilidae > Drosophila > Drosophila mimetica. The sequence goes on from JBAMCH010000007.1 coordinate 30,507,025, forward strand.
CTGTCCCAATGCCCAACGCGCCGCGCATCCGCACACTAGCCAAGTATTGAGGGATGCGCGCATCAATCTGGGAGATATCCGAGGATGAATTAACAGCAGCAACTCCCGGGGTGTCTCCGCCAAAGCGCCGCATGTGTAAACGGTCTTAGCCTAGCTTAGCATATCGATCAATTGGTTTTAACCTCAATGTCTGTAAAACCTCGCCTCGTGTTCGATCAGTTCGACCTGCATACATGAATATATTGAGCCAATTCAACCATAACCAAGCGTGTTTAAAAACAAGCATAAATCCTATACAACGTTTTTTACAGAAAACCAACGCGTTTTATAAAACCAAATCTATGAGTATTATGTGAAAAGAAAATCTATGAAATCAAAGTTATGTAAATTCTAAGAAATAATAAGTTTACGAAAGACCCCAAGTGGCAACTTCGCGTTAAACGATAATTATGTCAGTAAATAAAAAATAATAATTTAACCGAATCAAAAAGCAAGAAAAGCCAAGAAGCGGCGTTCATCTAAAAATAGCTATGTTTTTTTATGTTTAAGTGAACAATTTATTATTTTTAATCGAGCAAGAATGTGCGATGAATTCGGCACTGGTTACAAGTTTATTTCAAACCGTTCGCGTATCCAAGAGAAAATGTAAAAAGTTATAGTTTATTTTTTTTGAAATTCCCCATACCAAAGTAAATCGCCAAAATATAGATTACAGCCAACGCATCCCGTCCGGAGATCGATCTTCAACGTCGGAGTAAATGCCGTGAGTCACACCCACTAATCCTACTTTTATATTATTATACACTTTTCTTGCCGATCCGTGAAGTGAACGAAAATTTATACAAGCATAAACAGACCAATAGTTAGAACTACAAATATCATCGACTATTTAAATTAATATATATAATTTAATTTGTACAAATAAGTAATCCAAAACAGAATAGAAAAAATTGTGAATGGAGTTAAATTAAATTACAGTCGCCGATTGTTGACTCTTAAAGTCGGTATTGTCTAGAACTTGATTTAGAATTTTAGCGCAAGAATGTCTTTTGGAAAAGATGTTAGAATGAATAATATACCTGGAACAAATACAAAACTATTTCTTTAAGTTAAATTTATATCAATTAAAATCACCTTGTTATATTATGAATATTACCTCTCTCTACCTTATGGTCTGAATACATAATTTTTATAAACTTTAGGTATGGTTTATATCGCAATCAAAACAAAATTATTTGCTACAGTGAACGTAAATAAAACCATGAATATCTAAACTGACCTGAACTGAACTAAGCTGATGATTTCTCGATCGTAGGGTATAAAGGGGTCACCGAAGCCATGCTTTGAGGAGGTGATCATAGGTTGGGAGGGCCATACGCGACCACAATAACATCCGTGGATTCACTCAGCTAACTTACTCTAAATCTTTTCTGACCCTGTAATACTTATTCCAGAATTTAATTATGATTCTCTTCCCGTTTTAGTGTAGTCTATCCTCTCTTGTCGCTAGCACGCTCAATTCTAATCTTAGCAATAATAATGTGTAGCCAGTATGTGAATCTGTAGGCGCAAGACCTCCACCCCCGATGCCGACGAGCGAGTGCCGGATCCTATAGCGTGCCCCCGCAACTGCAGATTCCCGATTTCGTCAACCACATACAGTCGTTACTCGCTACAATCTCGTTGGCTCCACCCGCCTCATCGGCCGCCATGCCATCCAACGCGTTTGCGAAAGCCTGCGTGCACAGCGTGTCTGGCCGGTAGGCTTTTCTGGGCCGCGGTACTGAGCGGGTAACTTCCGCGGATACTCCCACTGAGCATAGGATCGCCTCGTAATCGCTTCCGGTATATGCGTCGCAGATTCCCCACCGAGCGGTTTGGGAAATTGCTCCACTCACGTACGTTAGGTCGATGATGGAGGCAGCTCCTGCTCTGACAAACTTATGCCGCTCACCGTCGTTGAGGAGGACGACGTCTGTTGATGCAAACGCCTCAAGAACCGCGCGTCCTCTGGCGTTGGTGGAGACGGATCCCCACTTCTGGGCCCAGGCGTTGAAGTCTCCTCCGACTATAACGTTGGCCCTCCCATGTAGATCGGAGCTTAGGTCGTCCAGGATCCTACAGAACGCCGCCAGTGGGAGACTAGGCGCCAGGTAGCAGCTAATCCGTCCGCTGCCAGGATGTTGGACATCCTCAGTCGCCTGTCTCCGCAGAGCCAGAGGGCCGCCTTGCCAGAGCGGTCCTTGGCCCACTCTCCTCCCTCGCTCACCCTGTATGGCTCGCTAAGTATGGCCACATCCGCCGTTACCTCGCGCACTGTCTGCATCAGCAGGTCCTGCGCCGCTCTGCAGTGATTCAGGTTGAGCTGAATCAATTGCATATGGTCCTCGGGATACCGGTACCGCCGTTTCCGGCCTGATTGCTTCTCCTGCCGGGTGGAACGTTGGCCTCTCCGGAACTCGATGGAGGGTTCGCTGGCTCCTTTTTGAAGGCAACTGTCTTGTGGCCTGGCTTGCCGCACTTGATACAGCAGCCGCTTTTGTCCACCAGACTCTTACACCTAATGGCGATGTGTCCCAGCTCCAGGCATCTGAAGCAGCGAGGAGGGCCCTCGGGCTGGCGCACTCTGCACCTGGTCCAGCCTATGCGGACCCCCTGCGCTGCCTGACTTCCCTCGCCATCGAACATGGCAGGCTAAAGACCGCAGTCTTTGATTCCCCGTACCCGGGGCGGAGGCTTCGTATTTTTACTGCTCCTTCGCTTAGCTGGTATTGCTCGGCGAGGGCGGTACGTATCTCGATTTCCGTCGTGATCGCGTCGAGGTTGCGTATATCAAAGAGCCAGACCTTCGACTCCTCCCTTAGGGCTCGCACTTCCGCAGCGTCGCCCAGGACCCTGGAGATGCTGTCCCTCATGGACTCGGCGCTCTCTGAGCTCCCTTTGACTACCTCAAGAAGTAAATTTCCCCTAGTTGTCCGACGCACCTTGGTTACAGCCCCTCCGAGATCGGTCAGCTGGCTGTCCTCCCTTCTCGTGACCAGGGCCAGGATCTCGCTGTTGCTCTTCCCTGGAGCTTCCACTACCACCGCGTCTGGGCGTACTCTGCGAGTTTGCTTCCTCTTTCTAGCCACTGTGCTCCACGAATTCCCGGCAGTCATGGGCTCGGGTTCGGGTGGCCCATGCCGACGCTCCGATACCCCGCTCCGATACCATCGCTGGGGCATCTGGTCGAACCTTTTTGGCACGGTTCCTTGCAGCTGCGGGGGCTGTGGTGACGGGAACGACACTAGCTCCGGCTATGCCGTCTATGCCCTTCTCCACGGATCGGTCTGAACTGCCCGTTCTTTCCTCGGCACTACCGCCGTCTGCTGTGCCCTGCTTTCGACCGGCTTCCCAGCTGGTAGGGTCTGGGAGCATTTGCAGCATACGCTCTCCAACGCGCTCGTTTTCTCGGGCTCCACTGCCGACTGCTCGATGCCGGATTTGAGCTTCCGCATTTCCGCTATCATCGCTTTCATAGCGATATTAATATGGCGCACCTGCTTCTCGTGCACCAGGCTTTGGAGTTCATCCAGCAACTTTCCGAGCTTGGTGACGCACTCGGTACGAGTGCTCTTCTTCTTCTTCTGCTCCTCTTCAGCGTCGGAGGTGGGCTCCTCCTGGGCGGCTTTGCTCCATTTTGGAAGTGTACCCTTCGGGCCGCTCGTCGGACTGGCCGGGTCTCTGCCCCTCTTGGCCGAGTCTAGAGGATCGCCGACCGCACTCCTCTCCGGCGCCGGTGATGGCGCGAGGGGTGGGGATCGGGCCAGCAGACTGCTCTTCCTGAAATCCGCTGCGTATCCCTCACTGGTCTCCTCCTTCTGGCTTGGTGCATTACCTAGCGTGGCGGCCAAGTCAGCCACCGCCACGACAGGGTGTGTTGGAGTGTTTGTGTGTGTGTATGTGTGTGCATTGCAGCTGACTAAGGAAGTAAGATTTGTTTTCGTACTGATTTTTCTGTTTTAAAATTTAAATCGAATTGATAATATTGAAAAAAAAAACAAATATTTAAACCAATAGATTCTCTTGCTCTTCCTTACACGCGCCTCATATTGTTTAAACAAATGGAAATGTTTAAACAATTTCCTTTTTTATTATTTGTAAAGTTTCCAATCTTTATTTCCGCAGGCGAAGCTGCGGGCGACCCTGCTAGTAGTAAAATAATTTAAAATACGACTCAGAATTTAAATGTGTATACATACGAATTTTCCTTGAAATTTGCTTAAAGGGAATTGAATAGTTCCACCGATAGTTTAAAATTTAACGTTTAGCAAAAAGAATGAAGCAACAAAAAATCGATATATTCGCATTTTTAGGCGCGCAATTTGGTATTTTGTGACTGTTGTATTTGTCCTTTGCCTTTTGCACGGTTATACATAGAGTGTAGCGCTTGTAGTTAGCCAAATGTAGAATATGGTAAGCGCCATCTAGGAGACGCTCTGCGGTACGGGATGTGGCAAAAGAAAAGCGGCAAGGAGAGCAACAGACCTTTCTGTCAACTTTCCCTTCTTCCATCTCATCTACTCGGCTAGGGGTTACCGCCATAATTGTGGCGTCTAAATCTTTCTATTCCAATCGTGGCGTCAAAGGTGCAAGTTGTGCTGGGTGAAAGTATATATTCCAAAGTTCAATTTTTTTAGGTGCGAAAGTCATTCCCGGCTTCTCAGCGAACCGAGAAACCACAGCTTAAATATCCAGCGCAGAGATAAGTTTCTAAAGCGTAGGGTCTGGGTGAATTCAAACTTAGCTTGAAATTTATTTAATTAGGCTTGGCGCTTAACAAAAATCAATTGGGAAGCAAACTAACCAAAAATTGAGTGCATATTGGCGAGCCTAAAACCGAAGAACACCGAAGTCTTGCAACAACAAAGAATCTCCAAAACGCCGCCCAGATTGATTTTTTTTTTGGTTAGCGCAGTTGTCGCGCAGCCGCCTTCGAGGGCGTGTTATTTTACGTTGGGGAAAAGAAAGACTCGGAATCGTTAAACGTCGCCGGGATCAGAAAAATTGCCGTCTCGGAAAGAAAAGGGAAATGTTCTATCTAGTGCCGTGAAAAGTGTTAAAAATTCGGTTAAAGTCCCCCAACGCCCACAGAAAATCGTTCAGCAAGTTCTCCGAAGGGTCGAAAAAAAACCCGAATACCCAAAAGAATAAAAAAAAAATATTATTTAAAAAAAACAGAACAGAAGTCAAGCACCCGAAATTTTTGTATTTAAGTTCTAGCATAAGAGAATAATTTTTTTTTGCTATTTAATTTAATGTAATTGCATAACGGCCATGCGGTGAAAAAAAGAGAAAATGAATTGGCAAAGGCCAATTTGAGTGGTTTTAGAAAAAAAAAATTTGAGTGATTTCTGTCCGGGGACTCAATCGCATTTTTTTGTGTTTTTTTTATCTTAAATGTATTTAAAAAAAAATTAAATTCCGTGGTACGTTCGTGCCAGAAAAAGAATATTTTCTGAAGTTCCAGGTCTATCCCGAGAAAGCGCTTTCGTCGAGGAGGACTCCAGCTGAAATTTTGGTGAGCGAACAAAAGTCCCTGATATTTTTATTCACATAAACGATGATATAACCAAAAAATCCCCAGTTAAAAAGAAAAAGAAAATGCGATACATAAACTTTTCTTTAAAGTAAAATCAATAAAAATCCCATGAAAGAATGAAAGCCTAAAATAAATCAAAAAATGACTGACAGAAAATCAATTATACACTTCAAGAAAATTTAAGGAATTTTATTTGCCTTTTTTCTGCTCAAATTTATGGCTATGTTTGCCAGAGAAATCTGATTCGCCTTTCTAAATTTTGTCATTTTTAATTTCGTCTTTTTATATTTAAATCCAATCTCATCGCATGAATGCCTAACCTTTTTATACCCTTGCAGAGGGTATAATGATTTCAGTCAGAAGTTTGCAACGCAGTGAAGGAGACGTTTCAGACCCTATAAAGTATATATATTCTTGGTCAGCATGACTAGACGAGTCGATCTAGCCATGTCCGTCTGTCCGTCCGTCTGTCCGTCCGTCCGTCTGTCCGTCCGTCCGTCTGTCCGTCTGTCCGTCCGTCCGTTTCTACGCAAACTAGTCCCTCAGTTTTTAAGCTATCGAGCTGAAACTTTACCAAAAGTCGTATTTCTGTTGCAGGTAGTATATAAGTCGGAGCCGGCCGGATCGGACAACTATATCTTATAGCTCTCATAGGAATAATCGGAAAAATAATTGAAAAAAAATTATAACTTATGTCTTTTTTGACATATTACCTTATGCTCTTGGAAATATCATTTTTTTAACAGTTCTGAATTTCGAATTAAATTTTATAAAAATCGGACGACTATATCATATAGCTGCCATAGGAACTATCAGAAAATTAATGGCAAATTAATATGAACAAAATTATAGCTTCGGTGTCTTTTGACATATTTCCTTCTACTCTTTGGAATATCGTTTTTTTAATACTTCTGATTTTCGATTTAAATTTTATAAAAATCGGACGACTATATCATATAGCTCCCATGGAATGATCGGAAAATTAATGTGAAATTAATAGGAAAAAAAATATAGCTTTGTTAATTTTAATTGTATTCTCTTCTACTCTTGAATATAACTTTATTTTATTATTTTAGAATTTCGAAATAAATTTTACATAAATCGGACGACTATATTATAGGAATGATCAATCAATTATTGTCAAAATTGCTATAATTCGGTTTGTTCCAAATCGAAATTGAGATTTTTGTAATTTGTAATTAAATAGGAATTAACTGCAAGGGTATATAGACTTCGGCTGGCCGAAGTTAGCTTCCTTTCTTGTTATATATAGAATATATTTTTATTCTATATTTTTATACCAGTTTTATTTATATCTTATATTTTTATATTGCCCTATTTATACCCGCTACTCGTAGAGTAAAGGGTATATTAGATTCGTGCAAAAGTATGTAACAGGTGAAGGAAGCGTTTCCGACGATATAAAGTATATATATTCTTGATCAGGAGTCGATCTAGCCATGTCCGTCTGGCCGTCTGTATGAACGCTGAGATCTCGGAAACTATAAAAGCTAGAAGATTGGGATTTGGCATGCAGATTCTAGGGGTTAATACGCAGCGCAAGTTTTTCACGTGCCACGCCCCCTCTAACGCCCACAAACCGCGAAAAACTGTGGCACCCGTCTGTATGAACGCTGAGATCTCGGAAACTATAAAAGCTAAAAGATTGGGATTTGGCATGAAGATTCTAGGGGTTAATACGCAGCGCAAGTTTTTCACGCCGATGTGCCACGCCCCCTCTAACGCCCACAAACCGCGAAAAACTGTGGCACCCACAGTTTCGAAGCTAGAGCAAAAGTGTAAACGCCATTTTGTTCGGGTTATTAATGCCTACGGAAATGTAGAAGAATTTTTAAATCGTCCCACTCAGTTAAAAGAATCAAATTATGAAATGGCCGGTAGATGACGCCACTTTGAAGCGGCTGCTTGGCATGCCCTGCTTGAGACTGCTTGCCTTAGCTGAGTAACGGGTATTTGATAGTCGGGGCACTTGACTATAGCGTTCCCTCTTGTTTTATATTTTTACCGTCCTTTCATTTATATCAATTTGTGTTATTTTAGCAGGCCCCATGAATTACTCTTACTTTTCTTTTAGTTGTTAAATAAATATTTTATAATGTTTTAAATTCCCATTTTTTGTTGGACTCGGCATAAATGACCCCCTGACACCCCAAGGGACCGTTTCATGGAATATGGGTTTTTTATCGGTAAAGAAACGGTCGAAGGAAGGGCGGGCATCATAGATCTCCACAACATCTGAGATTTTAAAGTGTTCACGGAGTAGGCAAAGTGCAATAGACCCCCTAGTTTTAGAAGTCCGTAATGTCTGGTTAAAATATATAGTATCTTGTCCCTTTGTTATAGCTTGATCTGTCACGCGAATGTTTTTTTAGAATTAATAATGAAAATAGGCCATTCGAGAGAAGTAGCCAAAACCTACACCAATTGTCGACGAGCCAAGCCGGAGAATGATTTCGCGTGAGCTCTTCTCTTAGTCAACATCTTTGCCTGAGAATTATGAATGTTTGTTACAAGAGGAACGACTGATTCACAATAAACAAAAAACCAAAAGGAATAATTGGCGACCTTCACGAAGGGGCCAAATTTAAAAAAAGTTTAAATGCAGGTATTTGCGGGTAGAAGAGCCATTTTTTAAACTATTTAGACAACATTTATAACAAAAAAATTGCAAAAGAAAAAATTAAGAAAAAAACAAATCGAATTTTGGGCACTTTGGGGCCGCTTATGGCTCTAATTTATATCCTACACTCGGCTCCTAATTATTTTTGAATTAATGTTTTTTTTTAGATTTTTATGTCAATACGTTCAATACACTTACATATGTTATTAATTCAGAATCTTTTATATTGGTATTGATAATGTCACCCACATTCCAATACCTTGTCGTTGTGTAGGGAAATGTGTGAGTTGTGGTTGATATGTCAGGAATAAGGCGAATAGATAGCGCGGCTTACGGTGAATAACTCGTAGTATTAATTGTATTTCAATGATAAACAACTGGAGTACAAAATATGAATGGATACATTTATGCGTTCTTTAAATTGGTGCGTTGCGATGTGTCGTTCTCGCGGAGCTGATGTTGCTCGTGTTGTTCTCGTTCTGCAATAATCCGCCAACTTAATTCAAAGTTGCCACACCGTTGCTTTCTAATGGTTCTCCATCAGAACTGGATCGTGACAATAATGTATTACAAAAGTTGTTAGATTAATAAACAAAAAAGGAAAAACTAAGTTGTGTCGTGAGCGGGATTTGAACCTCATACCCCTGAGTACAAAATAGTATCAGAGCCAGCACACTTGGCCAGCTTTTTCCCTCCGTGGCAGAATGCTTACAAGAGCATTCAAACCAATATATTTTTCTACTTAAAAGTAAATATTTCCATATTTAAATTTAATATTAAAACAAAAAAGAAAGCTAACTTCGGCCAGCCGAAGTCTATATACCCTTGTAGTTAATTCCTATTTAATTACAAATTACAAAAATCTGAATTTAGATTTGCAACAAACCAAATTCTAGAAATTTTCGTATTATTTTGACAATAATTGATTGATCATTCCTATGGCAGCTATATAATATAGTGGTCCGATTTATGTTAAATTTAATACGAAATTCTAAAATAATAAAATAAACTTATATTTCAAAGTACAAAATACAATAAAAATTAACAAAGCTATAATTTTGTTCCTATTAATTTCCCCTTCGTTTTCCGATCGTTCCTATGAGAGCTATATGATATAGTTGTCTGATTTTTCTAAAATTTTATTCGAAATTCGAGACAGTAAAAAAAATTATATTCCCTAGATAAGAAGGCAATATGTGAAAAAACACCGAAGATATAATTTTTTTTCATTATTTTTCCGATTATTCCTATGGGAGCTATGAGATATAGTTGTCCGATCCGGCCGGTTCCGACTTATATACTACCTGCAATAGAAAGACGACTTTTGGTAAAGTTTCATCTTGATAGCTTTAAAACTGAGGGACCAGTTTGCGTAGAAACGGACAGACAGACGGACGGACAGACGGACAGACGGACAGACGGACATGTCTAGATCGACTCGTCTCGTCATGCTAATCAAGAATATATATACTTTATGGGGTCGGAAACGTCTCCTTCACTGCGTTGCAAACTTTTGACTGAAATCATTATACCCCCTGCCAGGGTATAAACAAGAAAGAAAGCTAACTTCGGCCAGCCGAAGTTTATATACCCTTGCAGATCGTTCCTATTCTATTTGAAATTACAAAAATGTTAAATTTAGATTTGCAACAAAAAAATTATAGCAGTTTACGGAGTATTTTGACATTAATTAATCAATCCTTCTATGGCAGCTCTATATTATAGTCATTCAATTTATGTTAAATTTAATTCGAAATTCTAAAATAATAAAATAAACTTATATTCTAAAGTAGAAGAGAATACAATAAAAATTAAGAAAGCTATAATTTTGTTCCTATTAATTTCCCTTTAGTTTTGCGATCGTTCCTATGGAAGCTATATGATATAGTAGTCCGATTTATGTTAAATTTAATTCGAAATTCTTAAATAATAAAATAAAGTTATATTCCAGAGTAGAAAAGAATACAATAAAAATTAACAAAGCTATAATTTTGTTTCTATTAATTTCCCTTCAGTTTTCCGATCGTTTCTATGGGAGCTATATGATATAGTCGTCCGATTTTTATAAAATTTAATTCAAAATTTAGAATAGTTAAAAAAATGATATTTCCAAGAGCATAAGGTAATATGTCAATAAACACATAAGTTATAATTTTTTTCAATTGTTTTTCCGATTATTCCTATGGGAGCTATAAGATATAGTTGTCCGATCCGGCCGGCTCCGACTTATATACTACCTGCAACAAAAAGAAGACTTTTGGTAAAGTTTCAGCTCGATAGCATAAAAACTGAGGGACTAGTTTGCGTAGAAACGGACGGACAGACGGACGGACGGACAGACGGACAGACGGACAGACGGACGGACAGACGGACATGGCTAGATCGACTGGTCTAGTCATGCTGACCAAGAATATATATACTTTATAGGGTCGAAAACGTCTCCTTCACTGCGTTGCAAACTTCTGACTGAAATCATTATACCCTCTGCAAGGGTATAAAAAAGTTAATATGCACACATTTAAATTTAATAAAAACCGCAATGGATAAAAATCAAAGCGAAAAATATTTGGACTGAATATGAAATCTTTGATTTACTACTTTTTTTTTATTAGTGCGTTCAAATGCTTTTCGAATTGCCGACAATTTAGAAATACCTCTATAATTCTGGGCATCCGCCTACGCACCCTGTTTGTGCAGTGGAATAATAAATGAATCATTCCAGATAATTGGAAAAATTTGAAGAATTGGTTTACAAATGGTTGATGCACAAAACTTCAGCACATTCCCAGAAAGACCATCAGGGTCGGGAGAATAAGTTGGCGTTGTTGTTGTTAAATCTTTTAAGAGAAAACTTTCGGTAATTACAGGGGAAAAAGGGTAGTTAATGGATTGTGCAAGAAGACGACTTATAAGTTGTTTGGAAAAAGTCGGCAAATAAATCAGAAATTTCACAATCCGTCCATGCCTCCATTGAGTTAAATCGAACCGATGAAGGTAAAGCCGATGATTTACGCTTAGCACTAACGAAGTTATAAAACTGTTTCGGATCATTTGAAAATTCAAATTTACAACTATTTCAATACATGGAATAGCAATATAGCAACATTAAAATCGGATCGAGCCACTACATATTTCGAAAAATCGCTCGGCTTACCAGATTTGTTATACTTTTTATAAGTGTTTGTTTTTAGATTTTAAAGTCTTTGAAGCGCATTGGTAAACCAGGGGGTCCTGTTCAGCTTTGGAGAAAGCCTATCAGGAACGCATTTATTAAAGAAAGTGCTTAAAGCGCTATAAAATAGTTCGGTAGCACTTTCGATGTCCACACAGTTATAAAAATCTGTCCAGTTATATTGTGAAATCATAAAGTTAAGTTTGACACATTTTTGAAAACACCTTATTTTAGTTGGAGAAACTAAAGGAGAGTGGGTATTAAGGTAGGGGAGGCAAATCGTCAATTCAATTGTAGGGTGGTATCGGTCTTCTGGCACCACAAGAGCGTCAATTCTAGATACCGTGACTTCAGACGGATCTGAATCAAACACAAGGTCTAATTGTCTATTTAATGAATTTCGTATAAAGCTAACTTGCTGTAACGATAATTCTAAAAGACCATCTACAAAATCATGGGCAGATAAAGGTATAGCGACAAGTGAGTCAGTAGGAGGGGACCAAGAAATTTCAGGGAAATTGAAGTCACCCAAAGCAATGAAAAGGTCCCTGTTGGAAAGAAAGGATAGATTTAATAGCAGATAGATGTTGCTCATAAATTATTACGTCAGAGCCAGGTGGAATATAAGAACAAGTAACAAAAATAGATAGGGATTGCAGGAAAATTTTCACACTAACAAATTCAATATCATCAGGGGCATGAGAGTGAATTCTCTCAGAATATAGGGTAGAGGTAACGGCGATCAGATCGCCAATGTTCTCGGATGGGAATTTTCTACGAATAAATTCCAAAACATCCTCGGATGTGGTATCTGGGGTAAATCTGGAAACGAATAATTGCTTCCTATGCGGAACAACCGACCGTTTCTTTCTCTGTCTGAACGTCACTCGGCTGAGACCCAGGTGCATTCTTGGCCTCAGCTTGACTTCCAGAAACAGGAACACCACCGGAATTGGCTGTTTCCATAAACACAGTTGGATCAGTTAGCCCTGTGCCGACAGAAACTGCTGCCCGCTGCCGAATTTAGAGTTTGGTTTTGTCCCACAGTCGCATTAACTGCCCTTGAGCCAGATTTTTTAGCGTTTGGGCGACTCGGTTAATAATTGAGCTTTTTAAAAGCACTTTAGATATTCAATAGGCCGTCTCGAGTCTGCCTCGAAGACTTACATACGTGCCCACATGAGACCGGAACGCATTTCAATGAAGTTTCACAGCGCCAGAAGATAATAAACGATTATTTAGAAGAACAGGGAAGAGAACAATTTTTCTTAGTACAGATAATCGAACTGTTAGTTGTTTTTACATAATTTGTACTTAATAAACACACCAATTATGGAAACCAAACATCAAGACCGTTTGATACTTAGTTTTTAAGATATTCCACCTAAAATGGCCCAAATTGGCTAAAAGTTGCGGACATTTTAGCGAAAAATTGGTCATCTTTGAAGGGGCGTATCTGTAAAAAAAAATCGGAAATTTATGGAGGTTACATATTTGTAAAGAGGGATCAATTATCTGTAAATGGTGTGACTATTAACTGTCTAGGTCAAAATCGAAAACTTCTTTTATTGCACGTTTTCTGGCCCAAGGCGACACTGTGCAGCGGCTATTTTCCCTACCGTCAACCGGCGACCACCAAGAACTGGGGGCGAGGAGAGCGTACTTGATATTTAGTTTGAAATGGGACGGAGGCAAAGAGATCATCATCAAGATTGCACAGTAAAAGACACCCGACTCCTTGATGATACGTTTTATTGAGGCGAAGTATGGTTGCGAAACTTCGTTGAGGCTACGCTTAATTACCTGCACTCGCCGGGAATTCGCTCGCAGGAGGGCAAGCATTCCGGTTGCTCGAAAATATAAAGTCAAAATAATCCACAGGTAGATATGGGGGAGAAAAGATGCTTCTTCGGGTCTTGCCACTTTAACATCCCCTTCCGCGAAGTTCTTCCACGAGAATAGGGATTTCATCTGTCCTCCTTTCAGACTGCAGCCGCTTTAAATTAGTGGAAAGTGTTTGCTACATTTTTTAGTTGAGCAGCCAACAGAGTGTCAGCCCACTGCATCGCGACATAGGGATATTGCAGTTGAAACGGTTCTCGCAGCCAGCAATCCCGTCCTTTTGTTTTTTGGTTTCTTTTTCCGAACCTCCCCCGTTGTTACTCACAGTTGCGACGAAATTGAAAATAAATTTTTAATGATTTTCTGCTGAGCTCTGTGCCTTGAGCTGACTGAGAATATTCGGTCTGGTATTGAAAACTACAAGAGGGTGGAAGCGGTTCATTGAACTGCTGAAGGTCTAACTTTTTATTCAGCGAATCACCCGTTATCGGGTCTTGCACAAAAAAATACCTTGCTTAAACTATATTTGTAAATTTATTGAAATTCCCAAAGAATACCTCTGTTCAATAAACGAAGGCATGTTGCTTCTTATATAACCAGAAGAACTTAACAATACCAGATTCTATATGTGCATATATGCACAATGTACATATATGTAAATTGCCTTTAGTTTGGGTTGGCCGAGTTCATTGACTTAAGCGAAAGAGCAAGTATACATATAAACATGATTAATTGTACAGACTTAAAAGTATCCCATACATGACTTTATGTGGAATCAGTATGCCAATATATGGCCAGGACACTTAAGGCTGTGAGAGTCAGGTCAACTTCATCTGTGCGTGTGTGGATAGTGTGTGTGCTTGAATGAACTCTGAAGGATATTGTAAATGTGTCAACAAGCTGTCGTTGTCTGGGTGTGCAATGCAACACAATGCATATCTACACCCAGAAAAAAGATTTTCCTAAAATTTTAGGAATTGACAAATTACACTATGTTACATCAAAAATTTACCTCGATGGATACTACTACTTTGAATTCGTTTTAAATTCTCATATTAAACTGCGTTCTCAAAAAAGTTCCCTGACGCACAGTGGTCGGGCTTGTATGGAGCCGCGGCCATAAACACTTCTAGGTGTGCTATCGCTATAAAACTTTTACCAAAAATCTAAAAAAATATTATTAATATATGTTACAAAAATTGGCCAGATCGTACCACTATATCCTATAGCTCCCATAGGAACGATTTTCACAGTGGTTGCGTTCACATAAGATAAATTTATTTCTTGTAATCATAACATGATGAACTATTTAATGTAAGTTAATTACCAACTTTTAACTGTAATATAAAAGTGCTGGAGTGATTACCCACCTCCCACGAACACCTTCCCAAAAAAGTTATAACAAGCAAAACGAACAATAATACAAAATTAGATAATATTTAAATGGCTTAATCAAGTAACAAAAAAATGGACTCTAGTTTTCTCTGTTCATTAATAAATGGATCAAAACTAAAAAGCAGTCTCTTAAATAAGTCTGTATTTAAAGAGATCCTTGAAATTTTGGGTATACGTTGCAGTCGGAATTTTTTAATGTGCCTAATTCTTGTTCTTAGCTTCTTCTGAAAGCTCTCCAATCGAAAGTTAAGAAGATCTATTATGATTATTGAAACATTTTTGGAAAATGTTGCCATCGTTCAATGTTCCAGCTCCTCTAGCTCTTGGTTTATCTACTATTAGACCCATTTGGTTCCTGAACTTATTTTAAATGTCTACATTTTGTTCTTAATAAAGGCTTATCTTTAGCCTCTTGTGACCATTTTTTTTGTCTAATCTGTACGATTAGTAAATAAAATACTAAAAAATCAATGCATTTTTTTATTGGCACAAGTGCATCTGCAAGTTTCTGCAGCTGAATAAAACATTTTTATAATCTTGAAACATTAATAAATAACAGGATATAAACATATTTGGGGGGAAAGCGGGGGAAAGCACCTAAAACTTTACCTAAAACATTGTAATGTACAACATTTACGAAGTTAAAAGGACGCACGTTTTACCACTTATGTATGTACACAAAACACAGCATAAGTTATTAATTCATGTATCTGTATAAACAAAGTACATACCGTTATGAATAATATCCATTACTAGCAGGGTCGTTCGAAGCTTCGCCTGCGGAAATCAAGATTGAAAATTTTACAAATAATAAAAAAGGAAATCAGGTGAAAAGAGAAGCCGTGAATCAAAATGTTTAAACATTTCCATTTGTTTAAACAATATGAGGCGCGTGTAAGGAAGAGCAAGAGAATCTATTGGTTTGAATATTTATGATTTTTTTTAATAATATCAATGCGATTTATATTTTAAAACCGAAAAATCAGTAAGAAACAAATCTTACTTCCTTAGTCAGCTGCAATGCACACACATAAACACTCTCAAACACACATATATATATTTAGTTTGTAAAATACAAATATTTTGATTATATTTGTGTTGTCGCCATGAGTATATTTTTTCTCTATTCTTTTTTACAACTCCACAGTTTGTCAAAAGTTCTAATACATTTTGTGTTAGCTAAACGGGTTTTTGGATTTTAAAAATAAAAGAATTTTAAGGAAAACTTCAAATGTAAAACCCAAATCTAAAGCCTTGTAATCTAAAGGTTGTGTGTTCAAATCAAAAATTTGTTTTTACTTTGTTCTGAGAGGTTATAAAATACTAATTTGGCACTACGCCCCTTTAACCTCTACCTAAAAATAGTTTACAAAGTGAAAAAGAAATAATTATGTCAACATCATTATTGGCAAGAATTGCGGTGGTTTTAAACCCGCGACCTACCCACTTTTACGTACAACATAACCATCTGAGCTACAGTGTGAAAGTTCTTGCTGACTTTAAAGCAAACGGTTAATAAATAAGGAGTAAAAGTTTTACCATGATCACTTTGCAATTTCGCTAAAGATGACAAAAGAAAAATAAAAAATCAAAAGAAGTTTAATTATTTTTACAAAAAGCACGTATTTTTTGTTATTTAAAGTAAATGTCTACGACCTGACTGGAGACATAACCATTAGGTTGACAACAAAAACAAAAGAGAAGCAAATATTTATGAAAGGCTATGTTGATACTTTGTTTGTTACTTAGTTTCAAAGTAGCATCAAGAATATATATTTAATATTAACCGCATTTAAGAATTATTTTTTGGTTTTCAGTATTTTGTTTTCATTAATTTTTCACCTTGATTAGGATTATATAACCAAAGACAGGAAAGCAGGTGGGTGAGAAGCCGTGAATGAAATTTTTTAAACATTTCTATTTATTTAAACAATATGAGGCAAGTGTAGGAAATAGCAAAATAATTAATTGATTTAAATACTTTTATACTTTTTTAATATTATCAATGCTTTTTGAATTTTAAAACACAAAAATCGTGTAGAAAATGTCTTATACCTGTTGTTGAACTGTAAATTATATTCTTTTAGCAAAAAGATCAGAATTATCATGAATTAGAATTTATGCAAATACCAAAATCTAAAACTGATCGGAGCAGCATGATTTTGTAAATACGCGTCTTTTGAGGCTGTGGTATTTTTCCTTTTGCGTTTGCACGGTCATACTTAGATGAACGTCGGAATAAAGCAAAAAAACACATATGTGGGGGCCCATAATAAAAAACAAGAAAGGAAGCTAACTTCGGCCAGCCGAAGTTTATATACCCTTGCAGATCGTTCCTATTCTATTTGAAATTACAAAAATGTTAAAGTTAGATTTGCAACAAACAAAATTATAGCAGTTTACGGATTATTTTGACATTAATTGATCGATCCTTCCTATGGCAGCTATATAATATAGTCATCCAATTTATGTTGTCCAATTTTTCAAAAATTTTATTCGAAATTCGGGACAGTTAAAGAAATTATATTTCCAAGATTAGAAGATAATATGTCAAAATACACCGAAGATATAACTTTTTTTCCATTATTTTTCCGATTATTCCTATGGGAGCTATAAGATATAGTTGTCCGATCCGGCCGGCTCCGACTTATATACTACCTGCAATAGAAATACGACTTTTGGTAAAGTTTCAGCTCGATAGCTTAAAAACTGAGGGACTAGTTTGCGTAGAAACGGACGGACGGACGGACAGACGGACGGACAGACGGACAGATGGACATGGCTAGATCGACTCGTCTAGTCATGCTGACCAAGAATATATATACTTTATAGGGTCGGAAACTGAAATCAATATACCCTCTGCAAGGGTATAAAAACCAAAAGGAATAATTGGCGACCTTGACGAAGGGGGCTGAATTTCAAAAAAGTTTAAATGCAGTTATTTGCGGGTATCCCATAAATTTATGAACAGCCCTTTTTTTAAACCATTTTGACAAAAAAATTTCAAAAGAAAAAATTAAAAAAAAAAAAATCGAATTTTTGGGCACTTTGGGGCCGCTTATGGTTCTAATTTATATCCTACACTACGCTCCTAATTATTTCCGAATTTATCCGGCCTGTTCCAGTTTTCACTCGGAAGAGAACATTATCGGATTTCCCTTTAACAGAACTAAATGTCTCTTATTTGTTTTCAAATAGTGTTGGAAACTGCTCGAGCGTACAGAGTTGCCAAAATCCAAAAACAAAGTTCCTACCAAATGTGCCCCTATCAAATTTCACATGAAATAATGTGGTATTCCGAACCAAAATACTTATTTCGGTTATTAGGAAAAATTATCTTTTCTATAAAAGAACCATGAACCTTATCGAATAAGTTTAGAATAAGTCCCAACAAAATACTTACTTATTTCCATTACGTGACAACTCTAGGCCATTTTTACCAAATCCGAGTGGAATTTAGAACAAGGGCGGCGGATTTGCATTAATTGTAAGGGTAGAATTTGTCAGGTTTTAAAGTGCAACCACAAAATAATTCCTAATAAGTCAAATACGCAATTAATTCTAATTCCAATGATGCAAATATGAACATAAAACATCAAGGAATTTGATAAAAATAATATTGTCACATAAAGATGACGCGAAGTATTTTTAAAAAATTAATTTTCATGCTGGCGGATTTAAATCCGCCTGCAAATGCTTGGCGGAAAGTTTCCGTGTGAATTTTTCGGAAGTTAACAGAGTAACAACAGAGGGAAATTCAAATCCGTGCAGTTCTTTCGGAAGTAAGTCTTGGAACAGGTCTGGGAAATTCGATTCCGTGTGAATCTTTCGGAAGTGAAAACTAGAACAGGGCCGTATGTTTTTTTTTTAGATTTTTATGTCAATCCGTTCTGGGTGAATTTACCTCTTTGCCGTTTTTTTGGATCACAGAAATATTAATATAGATATTCGAATGGGGTTAAACCGTACTTTATAATTTATTTAATTTTTTAAATTCACTGCGTTGTACTGCGCTGTTGACAAATTGCAAGGAAGTAAGCACGTTCTCGCACGTTTCGTTCCAGTGTTGGAAAGTCCCGTTTGAAATTTAAAAAAAAAACATATGGTGCCGTAAAGCTTGGACAATCAGCTGATCGTAGAACCGGGTTTTGCTCGAATATCTCAAAATCAATTTTCTGAGCAAAAGGACCCCAAAGTTACCACCTTTACGTTAGGAAAGGCAAACGGATTCATGGTTACTTTTGCTGTCAAAATATAACTAAATTGCGACATAGCCAAAAACTACAGTTTGAGGACCATTACCAGTTTGCCCAAAAGTATTTATACATGTAAATTAACTTTCTCCTAAGCGATTCGGTTAAAAAAATTTATTTTTATTAATTTAACTTCACTTATCACTAACATTTCATAGGTTAATTAGTTCACTTCTCACTTATTTCATTTCAATTGTACTTATTCGTTCGGATCTTAAAAACGGACTGCCCGCAATTGGGCTCAATGATTAATAATCAAACCTCGGCTTAAGGGATTTTATCTTCAAAAATTGATTAAGAGAGTGACTCAAAAGAGTCGGCAAAATAGGATGATAAAATTTGGCAATTAAATCTGCAATCGAGATTCTTCCGGAAATCGGTGTTTACAATATCGAGCTTCGAGGGTCGCTTAACGGCTCCGATGTTTAGCATATTGGCTGAGGATGTTTACAAAATTCGTTCAATGCGGAGTGTGATATGATATGGGTGGGAACCACTCGAAGGCGTAGTTGAATGAAATAGCTGACTACGGGTTTATCTCGGAGTCAGTTCTGAATAACTGGGAAATTGGGCTGGGCTCAAAGTGGTTTATAAATCGGATAAGAGGCCCTAAGTAATGCGTTATATAACTCCCCCATCCTAAATTGAGTCGTCCCGATTCATTGAAACTGAAGGGTATAGTGACTGTAATTGATTAGTCAGTTTGCCAATGATATTTTCTTCAAGGGTGTTTTCATTGTCGGGAATATTGGTATTTTCTTTTTCGGGTATATTATTTTCTTCATTAATTTCTATATGGGTTTGCCGTGGCTTGAATATTAAAAATTTTCTGTACTTAATTATAAGCATAATCAATAAATATATAAATGTAAATATGATCAATATTAATGAAATTGGTATTTGCGTTTGTTTAATTTGAATAAATGGATTAAGCCTGTTGATATTATCGAATGAGAGTTCAGAATTATTAGAAATTATATATTCGGTTACTAAGAAATTGGTATGTTTACGAGCAGTGATGTATTCCAATGTCTTATTTTCTACATTAGTGTAGGTTACATTATTAATTATAGAAGTGCCATTAAAAGTTACTAAATATGACCCTTCTAAATGGGTGCCATTGATTACATTTTTCCGTTCACAAAAGTCGCTCCTTCTTGGATTACATCTACATTTTTATTTTTTTCTCTGATTTTTTTACATTTTGTTTTTTCTCTATTTAATAAATTTGTAAAATACGATCCTTCTGGATTTATTGTGCATTCTTTCTTAAAATTAGATATTACATAATACTTGTTTTTACATTTTGCGACGTGATTGTCGATTAGCAGATTTCCATCTTTATGTGCAATTGATCTTGAATTGCATATTTCGCAAAGATCTGTAATAATGGTATATTTTATGTATGTATATAATAAAGAGGTCTTGGTGCAAAGCAATTTTAAATTCAGATTTATCTAATAGGTCAGCTTTAATTACAGGCTTTTGTTCATGTTTATAAATTTCTTGTAGGTCCTCATTGTTTAAAATTTTAGTGTTAAAAACATCAATTTTTGCAAGGGTAATTAAATCCATTAAATTTGTAAGATCGTAAGTAAGTAAACGTAAACGATATTTTCTAAGTGGATTTTCTTGACTTTTAAATGCAGATTTGAATTCATCAGATAACGATTTTATTTCTTTAAATATTTTAGAATTAATAACGAATTGATCGTTATTATTTTGTATTAAATCATTGATTTTATTCTGAACAGCTCATCATGATCTGGAGTACCAGCTAACCATTTCCAAATAGTGCCTAATTCATTAATTCCTCGCTTTGATCTATTGGGTAAAATTTTTGTGCTATAAGCATTTTAAATATTTTTAAATCCTTTGCTATTTGCCAATGTAAATTCTGGTCAGTGTTTATAAATTCTGATTCAAGATTAATTATTTATTTATAAAAACTTAAATTAGTAATATGAAATAAATCCGCGTATGATTCATAAATAAGAGCATCTTTGGTATTTTTATATAAAAAAAAACACCTCTTAACAAGGTAAAAAACTAGTGACGATCGCACCTGCAACATACAAAACAACATTTGTGACGAAAGATGATTACATACATGATTAAAGTGTTCATTTTTGTATTTGAATAATTTACAAACGTGACTTTTTACAATAACGTGTTACATACCAAAATTTAAGGAATCTCAAGGCCCTTGCGGATTAATGTTTAAAAGAAAATCATTAGAGCCGTTTTTAAAAATAATAAAAAAGTTAAAACTAATTGTTTTGTTTATGGTTTTTTAACCATTGCATTTATTTTATTTTATTTAAAAATACCTTTAATATGAGGTGAAGCACAAGTCTGTAGCATTAATATTTCGCAAGTTACGGACTTAAGAAATTGAGCCTTTTCTAGCAGTTTTCCCGCCAAACTAGCTTGTTTTTTCAAAAGTCGTAAAACAAAAGTTTTCTAAATCGACTGGTTTAAAACATTTTTTACGATTCCTTGACCCTAAAATACAGTTTGGATACGCACATACTAAATTCAATGCTTAGGCAGTTATTGCAGTTATAGGCAATTGAAATTGTTCGTGTGTTCCTAAAAATTAGTCTAGCCTTTTCCCCTTTATAGGCATTGCAGAGTGCCGAAAAAATAAATTTTAAAAAGTGTATTTAGTCATGTGTATAATCATCTTTCGTCACAAATGTTGATATCAGAACTTTTGTATGTTAAACGTGCGATCGTCACTAGTTTTTACCTCGTTAAGAGGTGTTTTTGTTTGATATCAGGGGTTTTTGTTTTAAACATGATTTATATGAGATTCAAAACATCATCAACAAAGAACACTCGAAAATAAATATGCAGATTCCATTTAGAACTGCTATTCGAGGTGAAATAATTACAGAAAACGATAGATCCATATATAGTAAACAATATCCGTATGCTTTGTCAGCATCAGATTTTGTAAATTCGGAAATAAACCGAATGTTAAACGAAGAAATTATAAGGCCAAGTAGGAGTCCTTATAATTCCCCTATATTGGTAGTACCAAAAAAGGGTTTCAACGAAGATGGAACTCCAAAACTCCGACTCGTAATTTAAAAAATTAAATGAAAATACAATACCTGACCGATATCCAATGCAGGATCCTTCAGTAATTTTGTCAAAACTTGGGAAGGTAAAATACTTTTCAACAATTGATTTAGAATCAAAGTTCTTTAAATTGGAAACAAATTTTCTTGGCTACGTTGTTTCTCAAAACGTGATCAAAACCGATCCCGAAAAAATTTCTACAATCTTAAAATATCCAATTCCAAAAAATATTTGAGAGCTTAGAAACTTCCTAGGCTTAACAGGATATTACAGAAAATTCGTGCAAAATTACGCCAAAATTGCAAAGCCATTAACCAAATATTTGGAAGGCGAAACTGGCAAAGTTTTAAAAAATTCTTCACGTGGAACTTCCATACAGTTTGATGATTCAGCTGTAAAAGCTTTTAACGAGCTCAAAGATAATTTAATCGTACAAATAGATTTAGTACAACCCGATTATAATAAAAAATGTACTTTAACCACTGACGCATCTGATTTAGCAATTGGAGCAGTTCTGTCTCAAGAAGGAAAACCAATTACTTTTATTTCTAAAACTTTATCCAAAACTGAACAATTATATGCTACTAATAAAAAGGAACTTTTAGTTTGGGCATTTAAAAATTTACGGAACTATTTATATGGAGTTAATAACATTGAAATTTATACAGATCATCAACCTTTATCATTTTACATTTCTCAAAAAAACCCAAATATCGAAAAGAAGAGATGGTACTCTTTTATTGAAAGTTATTCACCAAAAATTATTTATAAGCCAGGAGTAACAAATGTTGTCGCGGATGCCTTATCAAGAATCCAAATAAATAACATGACAGAAAGTAATGAATCGGTCTCAGATCAAAACACTCAGCACTCAGCAGAGAGTAGTTTTGAGAATGTTATACAAGAAACCCGAAAACCCTTAAACCAGTTAAAGCAACCATTGCTAATAGCAACGGGGAGTTATACAATACATGAGTCGATAAACAAATTTGGAAATACAAGACATATAATAGAATATGATACTCCAGAAAATTTGCTATCAATTCTAAGGGAATATATTCCACCAAACAAAACTATAGGAATTCATTGTACTTTCGAAGATTTTTATAGAATACAAAAACCACTTAAAGATAATTTTATTAATACATTTTTATATACGAAAATATTTGTCCAAGATGTCGAAAATTCGGAAGACCAGGCTCTTATTATCACGGAAACTCATTGTAGAGCACATAGAGGGCTTGATGAAAATTATAAGCAAATAAGTAGATTATATTATTGGCCGAATTTATACAAAAAACTTAAAAAATATATTAAAAATTGCCAAATCTGTAATCAGAATAAATACGATAGACACCCAGTGCAAATTCCTATCGGAGAGGCACCTATTCCAGAAAGATAGGGTGAAAATTTACATATTGATATATATTATGCTCAAAATGTAATATTCATTACCTGTATAGATTCGTATTCAAAATATTTGATAGTTAAAGAAATCCAAAATAAATTAAATATAGAAAATAAAGTTTTGAAAATTTTACAGCAATTTCCATTAGTCAAAACTCTAATGTTAGATAATGAGCCAAGTTTTTCATCTTCCCAATTCAAATATTTTGCACAAAGGAATGGGTTATCACTATATTTCGCTGACCCACGGCATATGGTCAAATTAAAAGGGCACATTCGACACTGACAGAAATTGCTCGTTGCATTAAGGACGAGCTTAGATTAGTCAATTATTCAGAAATAATTATTAGAGCAGCACAAAAATATAATTAAACCATACACTCAATTACTAATCAACGACCATATGACATATTATTCAATAAAATTAAGCATGATACAACTCCCAACTGCTTAAACAAGCTCAGGAAAAAATGTTAGATTTTCATAATAAAAATAAACGAGAAAAAAACTATCACATTGGTGAGGTTATCTTTGAAAAGAAACACGGGGAAAGAAACAAACTTAACTCCAGATACAAAAAACAAGTAGTAAAGGAGAATCATCCTAATAAGGTTATTATTATTAATCGGAACCGTACGATTCATAAAGACAATATTAAATACTAAATAAAAATATTTAATTTCAAATTACAGATAATTATAGCATTAACTTTTTTATTATTGATTGTGGCTACATCCAAAGTCGAAATTATGGATTATACCAACCATGATTTCTTCCTATCACTATGGACGGCAGTCCATGTAGTGACGAAGCGCACCAGGAGAGTGTGAAAAGGCGACTACTATATATAGCCGCAAAATTGAAAATCTGCTGTGATAGTCCGATCGTAATGAGTAATACACCAAATTAAAGGTATTGCCAAAACTTAAAGGATTGCATACCAAGACCTTAAAAAAATCAATTGGTTTGGGAGAGAGAGCGGTGAAAGTGTACAAGTGAAAATTTAGAAATTTGGATCTGTTGGGGCCGGTGGGGATAATTGGCTCCCCGCACTACGTTAGTTGTATTCCTACTTAAAATGCGCTTAATATGAGGGGTCAGTTCAAAAGTTATACCGAAAACAAATTTCTGGGGGCCTATTCAAAATGAAAATTTAATTCTGTTTGTCAGTTTGTCCAAAACATGTTTTTTAAGTTCTGAAAATTTGATATGATGTTCATCAGATCGATATAAGAAACTTTAGTTCTACCACTTTTGGAAAAACCCGCTAGTTTAGCGGGAAAACAGCTATAAATAGCTAAAATACGGAAGGCTGTAACTTCTAAACTACTGAAGCTACAGACTCGTGTCTGTATCTCGTTTGAAAGGTATTTTGAAATGCTATAAGCGCCTTCTACATGTAATATGTGTAAATGTAATAGTTAAAAATATATGCACAAAACAAAATTTTTTTAGACTTATTTTTCAGCTTTTTTTTTTTGTTCTCAAAAACGGTCCTAACGATTTTCTTTAAAACATTAATCTGTAGAGGCCTTTACATTCCTTATATTTTGGTATGTAACACGTTATTGTAAAAAGTAACGTTTGAAAATTATTCAAATACAAAAATGGTCACTTTTGTTAGCTCAGAACAACTAATCCTGCTCGAGCATTTAATTTTGTTTGTACGTATCCAAACTGTATTTTAGACCGATCCATTTAGAAAACTTTTTTTTACGACTTTTGACAAAACTCGTTGGTTTAGTCGGAAGAAAACGCTAGTACTAAATCCTATGGCAGCAAAAGTATAAAGAAGACAGTAGTAGATATACTTGATATAAATCATGCTTAAAACAAAAACAAAACAAGGTACCGTTTTTGAGAACAAAAAAATAAAATTTTTTTTAATTAAAAAAAATTAATTTGCTTATGGTTTTTTAACTATTGCATTTACATACATTTTGTTATGAAGGCGTTTATTTTATTTAAAAATACCTTTAATATGATATAATATGTGTCTGTAGCATTAATATTTCGCAAGTTACTTACTTACGAAAGTTAGCCTTTTCTAGCAGTTTTCCCGCCAAACTAGCTTGTTTTTTTAAGAGTCGTAAAACAAAAGTTTCCTAAATGGACGGGTTTAAAACATTTTTAACGATTCCCTAACCCTACAGTTTGGATACGCACTTACAAAATTCAATGCTTAGGCAGCGTTAGTTGTTTTGGGCTGGCAAAAGTGGCGATTTTCGTTTCTGAATAACTTTTAAACGTGAGTAAAACGTTAAACGTTTACAGTAATGTGTTGTATACCAAAATTTAAGGAATCTCAAGGGCTATACAGTTTAAAGTTTTAAAGAAAATCGTTAGAGCCGTTTTTGAGAAAAATAAAATAAGCTAAAAAAAAAGTTTAAAAAAATTTTGTTTTGTGAATATATTTTTAACTATTACATTTACACATATTAGAAGGCGCTTATAGCATTTCAAAATACCTTTCAAACGAGATACAGACACGAGTCTGTAGCTTCAGTAGTTTAGAAGTTACAGCCTTCCGTATTTTAGCTATTTATAGCTGTTTTCCCGCTAAACTAGCGGGTTTTTCCAAAAGTGGTAGAACTAAAGTTTCTTATATCGATCTGATGAACATCATATCAAATTTTCAGAACTTAAAAAACATGTTTTGGACAAACTGACAAACTGACAAACAGAATTAAATTTTCATTTTGAATAGGCCCCCAGAAATTTGTTTTCGGTATAACTTTTGAACTGACCCCTCATATTAAGCGCATTTTAAGTAGGAATACAACTAACGTAGTGCGGGGAGCCAATTATCCCCACCGGCCCCAACAGATCCAAATTTCTAAATTTTCACTTGTACACTTTCACCGCTCTCTCTCCCAAACCAATTGATTTTTTTAAGGTCTTGGTATGCAATACTTTAAGTTTTGGCAATACCTTTAATTTGGTGTATTACTCATTACGATCGGACTATCACAGCAGATTTTCAATTTTGCGGCTATATATAGTAGTCGCCTTTTCACACTCTCCTGGTGCGCTTCGTCACTACATGGACTGCCGTCCATAGTGATAGGAAGAAATCATGGTTGGTATAATCCATAATTTCGACTTTGGATGTAGCCACAATCAATAATAAAAAAGTTAATGCTATCATTATCTGTAATTTGAAATTAAATATTTTTATTTAGTATTTAATATTGTCTTTATGAATCGTACGGTTCCGATTAATAATAATAACCTTATTAGGATGATTCTCCTTTACTACTTGTTTTTTGTATCTGGAGTTAAGTTTGTTTCTTTCCCCGTGTTTCTTTTCAAAGATAACCTCACCAATGTGATAGTTTTTTTCTCGTTTATTTTTATTATGAAAATCTAACATTTTTTCCTGAGCTTGTTTAAGCAGTTGGGAGTTGTATCATGCTTAATTTTATTGAATAATATGTCATATGGTCGTTGATTAGTAATTGAGTGTATGGTTTAATTATATTTTTGTGCTGCTCTAATAATTATTTCTGAATAATTGACTAATCTAAGCTCGTCCTTAATGCAACGAGCAATTTCTGTCAGTGTCGAATGTGCCCTTTTAATTTGACCATATGCCGTGGGTCAGCGAAATATAGTGATAACCCATTCCTTTGTGGAAAATATTTGAATTGGGAAGATGAAAAACTTGGCTCATTATCTAACATTAGAGTTTTGACTAATGGAAATTGCTGTAAAATTTTCAAAACTTTATTTTCTATATTTAATTTATTTTGGATTTCTTTAACTATCAAATATTTTGAATACGAATCTATACAGGTAATGAATATTACATTTTGAGCATAATATATATCAATATGTAAATTTTCACCCTCTCTTTCTGGAATAGGTGCCTCTCCGATAGGAATTTGCACTGGGTGTCTATCGTATATATTCTGATTACAGATTTGGCAATTTTTAATATATTTTTTAAGTTTTTTTGTATAAATTCGGCCAATAATATAATCTACTTATTTGCTTATAATTTTCATCAAGCCCTCTATGTGCTCTACAATGAGTTTCCGTGATAATAAGAGCCTGGTCTTCCGAATTTTCGACATCTTGGACAAATATTTTCGTATATAAAAATGTATTAATAAAATTATCTTTAAGTGGTTTTTGTATTCTATAAAAATCTTCGAAAGTACAATGAATTCCTATAGTTTTGTTTGGTGGAATATATTCCCTTAGAATTGATAGCAAATTTTCTGGAGTATCATATTCTATTATATGTCTTGTATTTCCAAATTTGTTTATCGACTCATGTATTGTATAACTCCCCGTTGCTATTAGCAATGGTTGCTTTAACTGGTTTAAGGGTTTTCGGGTTTCTTGTATAACATTCTCAAAACTACTCTCTGCTGAGTGCTGAGTGTTTTGATCTGAGACCGATTCATTACTTTCTGTCATGTTATTTATTTGGATTCTTGATAAGGCATCCGCGACAACATTTGTTACTCCTGGCTTATAAATAATTTTTGGTGAATAACTTTCAATAAAAGAGTACCATCTCTTCTTTTCGATATTTGGGTTTTTTTGAGAAATGTAAAATGATAAAGGTTGATGATCTGTATAAATTTCAATGTTATTAACTCCATATAAATAGTTCCGTAAATTTTTAAATGCCCAAACTAAAAGTTCCTTTTTATTAGTAGCATATAATTGTTCAGTTTTGGATAAAGTTTTAGAAATAAAAGTAATTGGTTTTCCTTCTTGAGACAGAACTGCTCCAATTGCTAAATCAGATGCGTCAGTGGTTAAAGTACATTTTTTATTATAATCGGGTTGTACTAAATCTATTTGTACGATTAAATTATCTTTGAGCTCGTTAAAAGCTTTTACAGCTGAATCATCAAACTGTATGGAAGTTCCACGTGAAGAATTTTTTAAAACTTTGCCAGTTTCGCCTTCCAAATATTTGGTTAATGGCTTTGCAATTTTGGCGTAATTTTGCACGAATTTTCTGTAATATCCTGTTAAGCCTAGGAAGTTTCTAAGCTCTCAAATATTTTTTGGAATTGGATATTTTAAGATTGGAGAAATTTTTTCGGGATCGGTTTTGATCACGATTTGAGAAACAACGTAGCCAAGAAAATTTGTTTCCAATTTAAAGAACTTTGATTCTAAATCAATTGTTGAAAAGTATTTTGCCTTACCATGGTTTGACAAAATTACGAAGGATCCTGCATTGAGTATCTGTCCGGTATTATATTTTCATTTAATTTTTTAAAGTCAATTATGAGACGGAGTTTTGGAGTTCCATCTTCGTTGTTGGTACTACCAATATAGGGGAATTATAAGGACTCCTACTTGGCCTTATAATTTCTTCGTTTAACATTCGGTTTATTTCCGAATTTACAAAATCTGATGCTGACAAAGCATACGGATATTGTTTACTATATATGGGTCTATCGTTTTCTGTAATTATTTCACCTCGAATAGCAGTTCTGAATGGAATCTGCATATTTATTTTCGAGTGTTCTTTGTTGATGATGTTTTGAATTTCATTCTCCAAATCATTTAGTTGATTTAAAGATGATATTTTTATATTGTTTATTAAATCTTTGTCGGATACTTCTACGACGGCGTGTTTAGGATTTTTATTTCCCAAATTTTTAATTTTGTCGGATATTTCTACGACGGCGTGTTCAGGATTTTTATATCCCAAACTATTTTCACTTTGATTGCCCACTTCAGAATCGGATCTGACTTAAGTCTCCTTATAAAAATATTTTTTTATGATAAATTCTCTTAACGGAAGAATGGTATTTTCTTCAGATAAAGAATGTTGATTTAAAAAGTTCCCATTATCGTAATTCAATATTTCTTCTTTTCCATTATATTTAAGTATTCCCTTCACTGTATTAATTACAGCTCCAATTTTCTTTAATAGATTGTATCCTATTAATAAATCTGATTCTAGCCCCTCTATTTCGTAGAACGTGTATCGAATATTAAATATAGTTATCATATGATAGTATTTAATTATTGAATATCCATTTACTGTGGATACTCTTTTATATATTGGAAGTTCATTCTTATTTTTATATATTCCTGTCTTTATATAACAGGAAGTAGCCCCATTGTTTTATCTGTACGAATTAAGTAGGGTAAGCCTACTCCTGAGCTTCGCCTAAAAAATGATCTTCCTCGATATTGTTTTATTGTTTTATTTATTTATTTATTTATTTCGCCAACGGATATACCTTAACTGGCTACTTATACAATCCAAAAATTATATTACGTATTAACATTTACAAAATAATTAACTAACCTACGTTTAAAAATGGTTTTCTTTGGGAAATAGTCTGATTGCATATCAGCTGGAAGTGCGTTATACTCAGATAAAGCCCTATAGAGAGGCTCATTTTGGGAATAATTAGTCCGCCTCAGCTCAAGAAAAAAGGGATCAAAATTCCGAAGTTGCCTAGAAGGAGCGTTAAAACCAACTTTAGAGAGTAGCTCAGGACAGTCGATATCACCATTCACCAAATCAAAGATAAAGCAAATGGCCAGGATATTTCTACGATGCGCAAGGGATGGTAGACGAACAAGCTTGCATTGCTGGTGATAAGAAGGAACAGGGTCTAACAATCTTAGCGGCAATAGAGCAAATTTCAGAAATTGTTTCTGTAGCCGCTCTATTCTATTTCCATGAGTGCTAGTAAAGGGATTCCATATAAGAGCGGCATATTCTAGCTTAGATCGGACAAATGCAAAGTAAAGCGCAAGTCTAGTGTAGGGATCAGTGAATAGCGATGCGTTCCTTTTCACAAATCCAAACATGGCATAGGCTCTGGGCAAGATGTAATCGAAGTGAGCTGAGAACTTAAATTTCGAGTCAAACATCACACCTAGATCCAAGGATTCCTGCCGCAGCTGTAAAGGTTGACCATTAATATTATAGGATGTGACGAAATTATATACAGATTTACTGTAAGTAACATAGAAGCACTTGTTTATGTTCAGAGGAAGCGCATTTCGGCTACACCAAGAGCTCAACGAATCTAAGTCCTGTTGAACCGATTGTGAGTCTGTCGCTATTTTAATAGACTTAAAAATTTTTAAATCATCTGCATACAGTAGACACTCTGAGGATAAACAGAACCTCACATCATTAATGAAAATAATGAAAAGCAGAGGTCCCATAGCACTCCCCTGAGGGAGGCCCGAGGTTGCCAAATAGGAATCAGAGAAATTTCCATTAATATTCACTCTGTAAAGACGATTGTGTAAATATGATTTTATCCAATTTAGTAATGCCGAATGTATACCCAAGCGAGCTAATTTTGCCAGTAGGGCACTGTGGCTAACTTTGTCAAAGGCTTTCGCAAAGTCAGTGTATATAGCATCAACCTGAGATCGCTTATTAAATGCATGAACGCAATAGTTGCTGAAGACGGCAAGGTTAGTCGTGGTTGACCGACCTGCTACAAAACCATGCTGAGAAGTGCTTATATATGTTTTCGTAAGAAATGATAGTTTATGGGCAACAATGCGCTCGAAGAGTTTAGCGATATTACTGATCTTTGCTATAGGCCTGTAATTGGCAATGTTATTTTTCGGCCCTGATTTTAAGATTGGAGTCACGGATGCGACCTTCCATTTTTCCGCAAAGTGTCCACTAGAAAGTGATTTGTCAAAAATAATTTTTAGTGGTACGCATAGCACCTCTATACAATGTTTCAGAAAGTAAGCCGGAATCCCATCACAGTCCGGAGCGTAAGAATCATCAACGTCTTCAACGGCCTTATGAATATTCTCTTCCAGCACTATTAAACTACCTAAATTCAATAGAGGAGTAATCGCATTTAAGGTTTGATAATCATTCCAGGCACTTGTTGGCTCAAAATTATCTTTGAAATAAGAAGCAAAAAGATTTGCAGTTTCTATATTTGAATGCGAAGATAAATTCCCTAGGAACATTGCAGATGGTACTGAAGAACTTTTTTCCTTTGAATTTATAAATCGCCAAAAAGAGTTGGGATTACTTTTTAGTCCGATCTCAACATCCGCTATATATTGATTGTAAAGAAATTTATTTAGAAATTCAAACTCACGTTTGTGCTGCAAGTGTCTATGCCAATCAAAAGGATCGTGTGTAACCAAAAACCTCTTATAGAATTTATTTCTCAGATTTTAAGCGTTTTTAAACCTTTTGTATACCAAGGCAATTTGAATGAACTTTGGACCCTTTCTCGAGCTTTGTTCTTAATAATGTTTAAAATAATTACTAAACAAGAGGGAACGCTATAGTCGAGTGCCTCGACTATCAAATACCCGTTACTCAGCTAAAGCAAGCAGTCTCAAGCAGGGCAAACCAATCATCATTTTAGATCATTTTGGTCAATCAATATGTATTGAAGAAACGAATACGTATTCCTTTTCCCGTTAATCTAGCTTCAAAACTGTGGGTGCCGCAGTCTTTCGCGGTTTGTGGGCGTTAAAGGAGGCGTGGCACATCGGCGTGAAAAACTTGCGCTACGTATTAACCCCTACAATCTGCATGCCAAATCTCAATCTTTTAGCTTTTATAGTTTCCGAGATCTCAGCGATCATACAGACGGGTGCCACAGTTTTTCACGGTTTGTGGGCGTTAGGGGGGAGGGGGGAGGTTTCCCTCTTTGGTCTATCAATATGTATTGAAGAAACGATTACACATTCCTTTTCCCGTTAATCTAGCTTCAAAACTGTGGGTGCCACAGTTTTTCGCGGTTTGTGGGCGTTAAAGGAGGCGTGGCACATCGGCGTGAAAAACTTGCGGTACGTATTAACCCCTACAATCTACATGCCAAATCTCAATCTTCTAGCTTTTATAGTTTCCGAGATCTCAGCGTTCATACAGACGGGTGCCACAGTTATTCGCGGTTTGTGGGCGTTACAGGGGGCGTGGCACATCGGCGTGAAAAACTTGCGCTGCGTATTAACACCTAGAATCTGCATGCCAAATCTCAATCTTTTAGCTTTTATAGATTCCGAGATCTCAGCGTTCATACAGACGGGTGCCACAGTTTTTCGCGGTTTGTGGACGGACGGACAGACGGACGGACAGACGGACAGACGGACGGACGGACGGACGGACGGACGGACGGACGGACGGACGGACAGACAGACAGACGGACGGACAGACGCACGGACGGACGGACAGACGGACAGACGGACATGGCTAGATCGACTCGGCTAGTGATCCTGATCAAGAATATATATACTTTGAATATATATACTCGGAAACGCTTCCTTCTACCTGTTACATACTTTTGCACGAATCTAATATACCCTTTTACTCTACGAGTAACGGGTATAAAAAGTGTCATAACACGACTCCAAACTGATATGCGATAAAACTGATTCCCAGTTAATGGCAGATATCTCATTTCTGATGGAACAGAGGCTGGTTTCATTGAAAATAAATCTAGGAGAATGTTCAGCTGAAGGCGCAAAACTATAAAAGTTTATACCTTGTAGCAATGGCCTATGATGGATGTCACAATTGCTTATAGGTGAATTACATTGGACTAAGGAAAAGTTAATATCAGCGCTAAGAAATATTAGGTCTAAAATTGTATGTAAGTTATTGTATATATTATTGACTTGTACCTCAGGGAAAGAAGTATATGTGCGTTAGAACTAATTGAAGAAAAACCATTCAAAACACAGATAATGTTTTGAATTAAATTTTATTTATATCCTTTGACTACATATTAACAAAAACAAGAGGGAACGCTATAGTCGAGTGCCTCGACTACCAAATACCCGTTACTCAGCTGAAGTCAGCAGTCTCAAGCAGGGCAAACCAAGCAGCCGCTTCAAAAAATTTAAAAAATTCTTCTACATTTCGGTAGGCGTTAATAACCCAAACAAAATTGCGTTTACTCTTTTGCTCTAGCTTTAAAACTATGGGCGCCACAGCTTTTCGCGGTTTGTGGGCGTTAGGGGGGAAGGGGGTTCCATCTTTGGTCTATCAATATGTATTGATGAAACGAATACACATTGCTTTTCCCGTTAATATAGCTTCAAAACTGTGGGTGCCACAGTTTTTCGCGGTTTGTGGGCGTTAGAGGAGGCGTGGCATATCGGCGTGAAAAACTTGCGCTGCGTATTAACCCCTAGAATCGGCATGCCAAATCCCAATCTTCTAGCTTTTATAGTTTCCGAGATCTCAGCGTTCATACAGACGGGTGCCACTGTTTTTCGAGGTTTGTGGGCGTTAGCGGGGAGGGGGGGTTTCCCACTTTGGTCTATCAATATGTATTGATGAAACAAATACACATTTCTTTTCCCGTTAATATAGCTTCAAAACTGTGGGTGCCACAGTTTTTCGCGGTTTGTGGGTGTTAGAGGGGGCGTGGCACATCGGCGTGAAAAACTTGCGCTTCGTAATAACCCCTAGAATCTGCATGCCAAATCCCAATCTTCCAGCTTTTATAGTTTCCGAGATCTCAGCGTTCATACAGAACGGGTCACAGTTTTTCGCGGTTTGTGGGCGTTATAGAGGGCGTGGCACATCGGCGTGAAAAACTTGCGGTACGTATTAACCCCTACAATCTACATGCCAAATCTCAATCTTCTAGCTTTTATAGTTTTCGAGATCTCAGCGTTCATACAGACGGACGGACGGACAGACGGACATGGCTAGATCGACTCGGCTAGTGATCCTGATCAAGAAAATATATACTTTATATGGTCGGAAACGCTTCCTTCTGCCTGTTACATACTTTTGCACAAATCTAATATACCCTTTTACTCTACGAGTAACGGGTATAAATATCAATATTGTTTTCGTAAACTTTAAGGTTAACTTAAAATTTAATATTCAACTTTACCATCATATGAAATAAGTATATGTGCATATTAAATGAAAATTCAAAATACTGTTTAAATTTTTGTAGAAACTTTTTTTTTAACTTTTATTATTCTTTTTTAATAAAAATTTGATTAATCCGGTTAGGCATTGAAGTTGCCAGATTTTGTAGTGTTGCGGGAATTATTTGATCCCATTCCTCGATTAATACCTTTTTGAGGTCATTTAAGGTGTCAAACTGGCGTCTATTCTTATACACTTTGTTGGATAATATTCATCAAAGATCTTCTATTGAGTTTAGATCCGGGGTGATCGCTGGCCATTGCAATAAAGGTATCTTTCTAGCTGCAAAAAAGTATTTTGTTTTACGAGCTGTGTGGATTGGCGCTTTGTCTTGCTGAAATATCCACTTATCTCCATAAATGTCTCCAGCAAATTCGATGAGTACTGTTTCTAGCAACTCTATGTATATTTCCGCATTTGTTCTAGTTGGTATAAAACAAAGGGGAGACTTCTCAGCATACCCAAATCCTGCCCAAAGCATCAATGATCCTCCAACGTGGTTTCGTCTATGGCAGACCTGTCGTGGTTGCCGTTTATCGCGCCAGTACTTTTGGCAGTCTGAAAATATAACTTTTTTAAACTCCTCTGACCAAAATTTGTACTTCTCAGCAAATTGTAGGCGAGCGGTTATGTGGTGCTTCAGCAGCCTCGGCACAGCGTCTCGGGAAGCATATGTAACCATTTCGTTCTTTTTCGTTCGTTTAAAATTTGGTTTATGCGTCTTTTGGATATGTCTAGCTTAAGTTAACCTTTGATTTCCATGCATGACTTGTTGTTTTGAACAGCTAGACGTTGAATTTGCCTCTCGCACCGTGCGTCAATTTCAGTAGGCCTACCACTTCGTTTAATTTTTCCATAAATTTCCGGATTTTTTAGGAAGTTACTGATTGTATTTCTGTGCCTATTCAATCTAGAGGCAATATAGGAAATGGATTGGCGGGATTCGGCCAGTCCTTTGATCATACCGCGATCTTCCTCTGACAAATGTGTCGCACGAGGCATTCTACAGTAAAATTTAAATTATTGCTTTATCACTTTATTCTAAAAGCATTCAAAAGTAATTTTACTTACGTTTTGCTGATTATAAAGCACACTTCTTAACTTACTCGCTATCAATAGCACAATAATATCGATATGCACATATACTTATTTCCTATGAAGACCGCATGTTACGACACATGTTATTAAGAACGGTACAACGAATGAAGCCCAAATAGGACCATTAAAGTAGACGATCTTCACAATTAATATGAATACAAACTTGCATACCTATAAAAACTGTACCGTTAAATTTGGAGAAAATATAAGCAAATAAAAAAGTGCACATATACTTTATTCCCTGAGGTATTAAGCCCATACTGAAAATATCATCGATGAAAAGAATCTAGTGTGGTTGATGTATGTTGCTTGGCAGTGAAGATTGATGGTCCGGATCCTGGGACCAATCGAGAGAAGACAAATTAAAGTCGCCAATCACACAGGTATGTTGATGGTCCAGCAGACTATTGTAGATGTCGGTAATGTTTTCCAGATGAGCCTTGTAAAGTTTATAGGAAGCATTCGGTGGTATATATGACGCCACAATTTGCAGAGTTTCCGATTCTCCAATTATCGAAACAGCAACTTGATCCAGAAGGGTATCTTCAATGAGAAGTCCAATTGCCAAGCAGCGCAAATTGCAGCGAACAGCTACAATTACACCACCCCCTCTAGCACAGTGGGTTTTCGTGCTATCTCTGTCTTTGCGGAACACATGATACAATTTGGAGTCGAAGAATTCATTTGAGTAAAAGTTTATGTTAAGCCAAGTTTCAACTAAAACTATAACATCAAACTCGCATTGTGATGTGGCAAGGTATACTTGCTCCGCCTTTGTCCGCATTCTAGAGATGTTTTGAAAATAAACTTTTAGCGGGGCTGTACTCACAGTAGCATGATCAACAACCACTGGATTCGTATTTAATGCATTATAGTCCAATGCTATAGGAAGTATATGATCTTGCGATCCCAATGTTCTAGGCCCGCAGATCACCTTTAGTAGTGTAGTAGATTTGATACGTATTTTATCATGCATGCATTCCTGTAAATTGTTAGATGCTTTTAGCGAAGGGTAACTAGTTCTTAAGAGTGATGGCAATGGCGCTGTTAAAGGAGCATATTTATCCAAGTTAAGAAGAGAAGGGCAATGTTGTTGTTGATGGAGCCATCCAGAAAAGTCACACCAAACAGCCGATGAGAACTCCAGCTGACCTTGTTGTTGATTCGATTGTGAACAGCGCAAAGCTCCGAAGAGCGCGCTTAGAGCGGGAATATTGATGAAATGCGATAAGAGCGCCTCGCTGGGGAGCGATTGACGAACTTCGCGGAAGACAGATAACAACAACTCCAGCTGATGTTGTTGATTGTTTGACTGTGATGGGCGCACAACTCCGGAGAGCGCGCTTAGATCGAGAAGCGTGGTGAAAGATGATGAGAGTTCCTCTCCAGAAAGCGTTTGACGAATGTCGCGCAAAACAGAGGACGACAACTCCAGCTGATGTTGTTGTTGCTTTGGCAGTGATGAGTGCACAACTCCGCAGAGCGCGCTTAGAGCGTGAATATTGATTAAATGTGATGCGAGCGCGTCACCAGGGAGCGGGTAACGAACGTCGCGCAAAACAGACAACAACAACTCCAGCTGACGTTGTTGTTTGTTTGACTGTGATGAGCGCACAACTCCAGAGAGCGCGCTTAGAGCGAGATGTGTGATGGAAAATGATGAGTGCTCCTCTCCAGAGAGCGTGTGACGAATGTAACGCAAAACAGAGGACGACAACTCCAGCTGATGTTGTTTTTGCTTTGGCGGTGATGAGAGCACAACTCCGCATAGCGCTGTTAGAGCGCGAGCCTTGATGGAATCTGGTGCAAAAGCCTCTCCTGAGAACTTTTGATGAACGTCAGACAAAACAGAAAACGAAGAATCCAGATGATGATGTTGTTGTTTTAGCAATGCACTCCAAGAGAGTGCATTGGGAGTAACGTATGAGGGATTAATGGTAGCAACTAGCGATACCAAAACCAGCGGGCGTTGACCTTGCGAATAAGTAGCATGAAGATGAGGAAGCGGATCATGACAATTTGCCGTAATAAAATCGACACCAGGGGCGCCGATTATTGGGGGTTTTTTGAGTCCGATGTATGATGATTGTGCGAATCCAGGACGTTCCCATCAACAATAGGCCTATCCCTATGGACGAATCGACTGACTTTGATTGGATTCGGCCAGAATCCATTGCTAAACACAGTCTGAAAGTGCTGCTCTGGTATTCCTAATTTAAAATTGACGAATTCCAATGTGGCGACATCTACACCATTTTTGACTAAAGGCTTGCAGATTATGGTAGCGGTATCCACGCCAAGCTTATTTGCAACATATCCACTCACCGCATCAGATTTTACATGAGCTCTGAATCTACCAATATGAAGAAATTTATTAATCGGCACAACGTCGAGTTGATCACAACTAGCAGCTTGACCAACTATTTGTCTCTTATTCCTGTGATTCTTTGCGTAGGGCTTGGCGGCAGTAGAAACTGGTGCAGGGGGAACCAGGTCTGCATGGTTGGCTTGGCGATCACTTGAAGAAGCTGGAGCCAAAGGTTTCACCACTTTTTTTCGCCGACTGACATTGTTATTGTCAGTGTCAGAAATGGGAAAAGCATTCAGAAACTTTGAGTTTAAGTCCATGTATAGACTCTTTAAGTCACGAAGTTCTTCCATCACTTCATCGATTTTGGAGTGTGCATCATTACTCACAACACAGCCATCACACTGCCAGAGTAGATTCGGCATATTTGTTAATAATCTAATAGCATCCTCTGGGAGATCAACACATGCAGTGTGAAAAGTACGGCGACAAAGCGAAGAGCAACGGACCGCCTCAAAACCGCGAAGCTGCGCTGCTGTGACTTCAGCATTGCACTCGGAGCACGAATAAGAATTCATAGCGAAAAGAAAACACGTCTGACTACAACGAATGCTGATCAGAGACTGATGATTGATGAGCCTCATTGTCTTGTTAACCGGTTGATTAACAGTTCCTGTGGGCACTCTTTTATCTTGTGCCTGTTCCTGCTGATTGTATGGTTTCCTAAATTGATTCAATTTATTATAATTATTATTCTGATATTTATTTCCCTGATTAAAGTTATTATTTGGCCTATTCTGAATCTGCAAAGATTCGTCTATTTCCATTGGCTCAGGCTTATTCTGAGGTTGTCTGTATGAATTCCATTGATTTTGTTGATTATAAAATGGTCTTCCCTGATTGAAATTATTATTTCGGTTTTGGTTAAAATTGTTTTGATTTTGCCAATTATTATTAGAGTCTTTATTTTCCTGTTGTTCCTTTGATTATTGTTATAATTATTTAATTATCTTGGTTTGTTGTTTAAAAATATCTGACCGTTACCACATTGGTTCGGCTCAGTGATTTTTATACCCTTGCAGAGGGTATAATGATTTCAGTCAGAAGTTTGCAACGCAGTGAAGGAGACGTTTCAGATTCTATAAAGTATATATATTCTTGCTCAGCATGACTAGACGAGTCGATCTAGCCATGTCCGTCTGTCCGTCCGTCTGTCCGTCCGTCTGTCCGTCTGTCCGTCCGTCCGTTTCTACGCAAACTAGTCCCTCAGTTTTTAAGCTATCGAGCTGAAACTTTACCAAAAGTCGTATTTTTGTTGCAGGTAGTATATAAGTCGGAGCCGGCCGGATCGGACAACTATATCTTATAGCTCCCATAGGAATAATCGGAAAAATAATTGAAAAAAAATTATAACTTATGTGTTTTTTGACATATTACCTTATGCTCTTGGAAATATCATTTTTTTAACAGTTCTGAATTTCGAATTAAATTTTTTAAAAATCGGACGACTATATCATATAGCTGCCATAGGAACTATCAGAAAATTAATGGCAAATTAATATGAACAAAATTATAGCTTCGGTGTCTTTTGACATATTTCCTTCTACTCTTTGGAATATCGTTTTTTTAATACTTCTGATTTTCGATTTAAATTTTATAAAAATCGGACGACTATATCATATAGCTCCCATAGGAATGATCGGAAAATTAATGGGAAATTAATAGGAAAAAAATTATAGCTTTGTTAATTTTTATTGTATTCTCTTCTACTCTTGAATATAACTTTATTTTCTTATTTTAGAATTTCGAAATAAATTTTACATAAATCGGACGACTATATTATATAGCTCCCATAGGAATGATCAATCAATTATTGTCAAAATTGCTATAATTCGGTTTGTTCCAAATCGAAATTCAGATTTTTGTAATTTGTAATTAAATAGGAATTAACTGCAAGGGTATATAGACTTCGGCTGGCCGAAGTTAGCTTCCTTTCTTGATTTCTGTGTTGTTGTATGAGAATTTGCAAAATGTGCTCTCATGCTATTACTTTGAAGTTCCTGTACTATAACCATAGCATTTGGTAGATCTTGGGGATTCATAGAAAAGATTG
Organism: Drosophila mimetica; assembly: GCA_037075245.1. Taxonomy (NCBI): domain Eukaryota; kingdom Metazoa; phylum Arthropoda; class Insecta; order Diptera; family Drosophilidae; genus Drosophila; species Drosophila mimetica. The sequence continues at coordinate 30,546,801 of JBAMCH010000007.1, forward strand.
TGTCAGAAATATGACCGTTAAGACCAGTTATAAAAACTCGAAGGGCGGTTTTTCTATGCTTTTCATTCATTTCCTGAGTAATTCGTTTGTTTCGTCCGTAAGTCAAAATTGTTTTTTTAATTAATAAAGTTAATTTTGGCTGAGAATACTTAACTCCTGTTCAATAATATGGATAGGGCGCTTGTCACTGTAGACAAAGTCTAATCTGGCCATTATACTGTCGAAGTTTAAAACTGTACCGTTATGGGTTAAGGCGTCATTGGCCATCCCTGTTTTTTGTTTCTTAATATTGATAATGCTGAATAAAATCTTTCGCTACCTCTGGCATATTGCCCCATAGCTATTTCAGCTGATTCTCTCCAGCTAACATATTTGTCTTCTTCACCCCAATATTCTCTAACAGATTTGATGATCTCATAAGATGTTTCGCATTTAATATTTGGATCCACTATTTCTACTTTATAATCTTCAACTTTCTTTATTTTATTAGCAAGCTGTGATTTTAAACTTACTATCTCTTCCTTTAATGGATTCAATTCTAAATTAACAATTTGTTTAATTAATTCTCTTACATTTATCATTGTATTATTTGCAATTGTAGGTTTTTGAGGGGTATTTACGTTGTGAGGCCATTTATTACTTGAGCCGGCTTGATCTGGATTAATTTTTAATTTATTTTCGAAATCTTTAATTAACTCTTTCACTTTGTATTTTTATTTTTCTTTTAGTGTTACTTAATAAATATATAAACAAAATATTCTCGCTCACGACTTGTCCTTCTTCCTGCCGATGATCCTTGTTGGGGTCTTCTCTTGATTGACCTGTTGGGTTCTTCTATTTGTCTTCCTTCTGAATTAATTTGTTTTCCTTTTGTGTGTCTTCCGTCTTTATTTGGTTTGACTTCCTTATTTGGCGAGGGACTTTTTATACCCTTGCAGAGGGTATTATGATTTCAGTCAGAAGTTTGCAACGCAGTGAAGGAGACGATTCCGACCCCATCAAGTATATATATTTTTGATCAGCATGACTAGACGAGTCAATCTAGCCATGTCCGTCTGTCCGTCTGACCGACTGTCTGTTCGTTTCTACGCAAACTAGTCTCTCAGTTTTAAAGCTATCGGGATGAAACTTTACCAAAAGTCGTCTTTCTATTGCAGGTAGTATTTAAGTCGGAACCGGCCGGATCGGACAACTATATCTTATAGCTCCCATAGGAATAATCGGAAAAATAATTGAAAAAAAAATATAACTTTTGTGTTTTTTGACATATTACCTTATGCTCTTGGAAATATCATTTTTTTAACAGTTCTGAATTTCGTATTAAATTTTATAAAAATCGGACTACTATATCATATAGCTGCCATAGGAACTATCAGAAAATTAATGGCAAATTAATATGAACAAAATTATAGCTTCGGCGTCTTTTGACATATTTCCTTCTACTCTTTGGAATATCGTTTTTTTAATACTTCTGATTTTCGGTTTAAATTTTTAAAAATCGGATGACTATATCATATAGCTCCCATAGGAATGATCGGAAAATTAATGGGAAATTAATAGGAAAAAAATTATAGCTTTGTTAATTTTTATTGTATTCTCTTCTACTCTTGAATATAACTTTATTTTATTATTTTAGAATTTCGAAATAAATTTTACATAAATCGGACGACTATATTATATAGCTCCCATAGGAATGATCAATCAATTATTGTCAAAATTGCTATAATTCGGTTTGTTCCAAATCGAAATTCAGATTTTTGTAATTTGTAGTTAAATAGGAATTAACTGCAAGGGTATATATAGACTTCGGCTGGCCGAAGTTAGCTTCCTTTCTTGTTTTTTGAAGATTTCTTTTAGATTTTTGATTTTTTTTTCTTTTGTAGATTTTTAACTTTTTTTGTAGAGTTTCCTTTTGTAGTTCACTTTCTTTTAATTTTTTTGCTGGTGTTGGTTCTTTTTTATTTTATTGTTCTATTTGTTGGTAATTTTTTTTACAAGCACTACTTTTATTAGGGAGGTTTTTTTCAGAAATGGATTATTGCATTTATTGATTTCCACTTCTTTAAAAATTTATTTAGATCAAGGCACACTTGTTTTGGTTTTCATTGGTTATTTAATTTAAGGAGGATTATTGCATTTATTGATTTCCTGCCTTTTTTATAACACAACTTGTTTTTTATTTTCAGGGGGTTGTATCTATTTTTTTTTTTTGGCCGCACTAAATTCCTTTTTCACATAAAAACTTTTTCGGTTAAAAAAATTTATTTTTATTAATTTAACTTCACTTAATTAGTTCACTGCTCCGATCTATTAGTTATTTAATTTCAATTGTACTTATTCGTTCGGATCTTAAAAACGGACTGACCGCAATTGGGCTCAATGATTAATAATCAAACCTCGGCTTAGGAGATTTTATCTTCAAAAATTGATTAAGAGAGTGACTCAATTTATTCTCAGTTTGGTTTGGCAATTCATCATGAATAGACTCACGCCTAAACAACGCTTGCAAATAGTGCAATTTTATTTCGATTTATTGAAAAACGTTTGGTAACCGCCTAATTTCCCGTTTTGGTCCTAAGAATTGGCCTCCAAGATCTTGCGATTTAACACCGCTAAACTACTTTCTGTGGGGCTATGTAAAGTCATTGGTCTATGCGGATAAGCCACAAACGCTTGACCATTTGGAAGACAACATTCGCCGTGTTACTGCCGATATACGGCCGCAAATGTTGGGAAAAGTCATCGAAAATTGGACGTCCAGATTGGACTACATCCGAGCCAGCCGTGGCGGTCATATGCCAGAAATCATATTTAAAATTTAATGCCACAAGATTATCTTTCGAATAAAAAAATGCATGTTAATCGAATAATCCATCGTTGTTTTATTTCAACTTAAAGTTCTATACCTCTAAAAAAAAACCCCGTACTAGCAGGGAAAACAGGTGGGAGGAGAAGCCGTAAATCAAATTGTTTAAACATTTCAATTTGTTTAAACAATATGACACTATGACATTTCAATTTCTTTAAACTTTAAACAATATGAGGCGCGTGTAAGGAAGAGAAATATTATCAATGCGATTTAATTTAATTTAAAACAGAAAAATCAGTAAAAAAAACAAATCTTACTTCCTTAGTCAGCTACAATGCACACACATATATATTTAGTTTGTAAAATACGCATTTTTTGCTTATATTTATGATGTTACCGAGAGTATATTTCTTTCTATTCTTTTTTACAACTTCACAGCTTGTCAAAAGTTCTAAAACATATCGTGTTAGCTAAACGGGTTTTTTGATTTTAAAAATAAAATAATTTAATAGCTCCACCGATAATTTAAAATTTAACGTTTAGCTAAAAGAATGAAGCAACAATAAAAAAATCATCGATATATTCGCATTTTTAGGCGCTCAATTTGGTGTCTTGTGGCTGTGGTTTGCATGGTCACACTTAGAGGAACGTCTGAATAAAAAAAAACAACAACACATATGTGGGAGCCCATAATAGAAAAAAAAAAAAGGAATAATTGGGGACCTTGACGAAGTGGGCTGAATTTCAAAAAAGTTTAAATGCAGTTATTTGCGGGTATCCCATAAAATTATGAAGAGCCATTTTTTAAACCATTTTGACAACATTTATAACAGAAAAATTGCAAAAGAAAAAATTAAGAAAAAAAAAACAAATCGAATTTTGGGGACGCTTATGGTTCTAATTTATATCCTACACTCGGCTCCTAATTATTTCCGAATTTATGTTTTTTTTTTAAATTTTTATGTCAATCCGTTCTGGGTGAATTTACCTACTAAATATTTTTTATAGGGACTCTTTTATTATTTTAGTTTGATTTGATTAGTTTGATTATTATTAAGAAGTTAGAGTCGACTTGCGTCATGTTCCCCCAGCCCAAACCATAAGACCTAAAATTCTGAAAAAAATTGGGTTTGAATCGTGTGTTATAGCCTCTTCCCATAGAGTCCATCCGTGTGAAACGTTTGGGATTTTTGACAAATGTGAAATTCGTGTTCCCACAGAGCATTCATCCACCATCCACCTTCCACCATCCGATAACAGCTGACTTGAAGAGCAGTTGCTTATGTCAAAATAATTAAAGGGGGGTCTTAACTCGGGAAAACAGTTGTATAATGTTGATCTTCTAATCTTATTGTAGAATAAAACTAAATAAATAGCATACGATAATAGTTTAAAACATAAATCCAATGTTAGAGCATATCCTACAACAAATCTGCATACAAACTGCTGACGGGGGGGAGCCTAACCCCCATACCACCACACTCCGTTCTTACTACGCCACTGTCTAGCCAATATTAATAGAGCAAAAATGTAAACAAAACCAATTGTGTGCTGTTTGGTCATTTAAAGCAATATTAAACATTATAGTAGTATATACTACATTTTTAACTAAAATTGGTGATTATTTAAGTATTGCACAATATGTTTTGAATCTTCTCAGCAAAAAATTATGTTTTCGGTCCCAGAATAGCTTAAATTTTGGCCCACATATAACAATTTGTTTGCAATGGCCTTTTCGCTTACAACAAATTAAATATTAATAATGAATTTCCAAAAATCAACAAGCTTAAACATATTTAAATTTTTTCCCTCCATTGGTTTGAATATGTTTTCGTAGTCAACGTTCCAATTTTCACAGTCAAAAGGAAGAATTCAGAGTTGCACCGAAAAATCATCGGCTAACTATCGCATAAAAGAGCCCGTCAAATTTTAACGGGGAACTAACTGGAAAATTTTCGGAGCGGCAATGGTGGAACGGATGGTGGATGGTGGATGGCTCTCTGTGGGAAGACCCTATTAGACGAGGTGAAAGGATTTTTTAAAATTCGTCTCCTAAGGACCCCCAGGATTTAAAACGTTAACCATTCACACATTTTTCAACCAAACAAGTTGATATTTTTATTTTAAGCTTTACTTTTGGAAATCTTTGAAACCCCAGAAGATGACAGCTATTAATTAATTTTTCGGCACCGATTATTCGATCGGATCCGTTTTTGGTTTAAAGTGTGGAGCTATGCCATACAATCAATAAGGTATTTTTATACCCTTGCAGAGGGTATTATGATTTCAGTTAGAAGCTTGCAACGCAGTGAAGGAGACGTGTCCGACCCCATAAAGTATAAATATTCTTGATCAGCATCACTAGACGAGTCGATTTAGCCATGTCCGTCTGTCTGTCCGTTTCTACGCAAACTAGTCTCTCAGTTTTGAAGCTATCGAGATGAAACTTTACCAAAAGTCGTCTTTCTATTGTAGGTAGTATATAGGTCGGGACCAGCCGGATCGGACAACTATATCTTATAGCTCCCATAGGATAAATCGGAAAAATAATGGGAAAAAATTATAGCCTCGGTGTTTTTGACTTATAACCTAATGCTTTTGAGAATATTATTTTTAAAACAGTTTTGAATTTTGAATTAAATTTTAGAAAAATCGGACGACTATATCATATAGCTCCCATAGGAACAATCCAAAAATATATGGGAAATTAACAGAAAACAAGAAAGGAAGCTAACTTCGGCCAGCCGAAGTTTATATACCCTTCCAGATCCTTCCTATTCTATTTGAAATTACACAAATGTTAAATTTCGATTTGCAACAGAATTATAGCAGTCTACGGCGTATTTTGACATTTATTGATCGATCCTTCCTATGGCAGCTATGTAATATAGTCGTCCAATTTATGTTAAATTTAATTCGAAATTCAAAAATAATAAAATAAACTTATATTCCAAAGTAGAAGAGAATACAATAAAAATTAACAAAGCTATAATTTTGTTCCTATTTATTTTCCTATAGTTTTTCGATCGTTCCTATGGGAGCTATATCATATAGTCGTCCGATTTTTCTAAAATTTAAATTAGAAATTCAGAACAGGGTATAAAGATATACGGCCCTGTTCTAGTTTTCACTTCCGAAAGATTCACACGGATTCGAATTTCCCAGACCTGTTCCAGGACTCACTTCCGAAAGAACTGCACGGATCTGAATTTCCCTCTGTTGTTACTCTGTTAACTTCCGAAAAACTCACACGGAAACTTTCCGCCAAGCATTTGACAGGCGGATTTAAATCCGCCAGCATGAAAATTAATTTTTTAAAAATACTTCGCGTCATCTTTATGTGACAATATTATTTTTATCAAATTCCTTGATGTTTTATGTTCATAATTGCATCATTGGAATTGGAATTAATTGCATATTTGACTTATTAGCAATTATTTTGTGGTTGCACCTCAAAACGTGATAAATTCTACCCTTACAATTAATGCAAATCCGCCGCCCTTGTTCTAAATTCCACTCGGATTTGGTAAAAATGGCCTAGAGTTGTCACGTTATGGAAATAAATAAGTATTTCGTTGGGACTTATTCTAAACTTATCCGATAAAGTTCCTGGTTCTTTTATAGGAAAGATAATTTTTCCTGATTAACGAAATAAGTATTTTTGTTCGGAATACCACATTATTTCATGTGAAATTTGAACGGGGACATTTGATAGGAATTTCGTTTTTGGACTTTGGCAACTCTGTATGCTCGAGCAGTTTCCAACACTATTTAATTGTTTGAAATAAGTTTAGCAAGTCAGCTGATTTCCCCCAGTGATTTTCAACACTATTCTGTCGGAAACCTTGCAACACTGCCTTTCAGCTGACAGCAATTTAAAAATTAGCAAAAAAATAAATTTGTGGCTTCTTGCTTCGATTTTATGCATTCAATTGGTTTATAGGTTATGCCTTATCATTGGGGACTACAGCGGGCCAAAACTTAATAAGCCATTATGCTTTAAAACTTACTAAAAGCAAACGCTTCTGGCCAAAGGGTACTTATGTCAGTCAGATGTTTTATTTGGGACCAAAAGGAAATTTTATAAAATGTCCCTAACAAATATGGGAAATTTAGTTCTGTTAAAGGGAAATCCGATAATGTTAACGAATTCACTTTCGAGTGAAAACTGGAACAGGGCTGATAATTTGGTTTGTTGCAAATCTAAATTAAGAAGTTTGTAATTTGTAATTAAATAGAAATTATCTGCAAGGGTAAATAGACTTCGACTGGCTGAAGCTAGCTCCCTTTCTTGTTTTTTTTTTACCCACGGTTGATTTTATATAACTGTTTTAGTAATATTGCGGGGGTTGCGGGGGGCCTTCAGCAGTACACGTCAGCAGAAGCAGAGCGAGAGAGTAAAGAGCAGAGAGAGTCATGTAAAGAGAAAGAGTGGCGGCTAAAGTTATTCGGCCCTGTTCTAGTGTTCACTTCCGAAAGATTCACACGGAATCGAATTTCCCAGACCTGTTCCAAGACTCACTTCCGAAAGAACTGCACGGATTTGAATTTCCCTCTGTTGTTACTCTGTTAACTTCCGAAAAACTCACACGGAAACTTTCCGCCAAGCATTTGACAGGCGGATTTAAATCCGCCAGCATAAAAATTAATTTTTTAAAAAGTACTTCGCGTCAAATTTATATGACAATATTATTTTTATCAAATTCCTTGATGGTTTATGTTCATATTTGCATCATTGGAATTGGAATTAATTGAAGATTTGACTTACTAGGAATTATTTTGTGGTTGCACCTCAAAACCCGAAAAATTCTAGACTTGACAATTAATGCAAATCCGTCGCCCTTGTTCTAAATTCCACTCGGATTTAGTCAGTAAGTAAGTATTTTGTTAGGACTTATTCTTAACTTATCTGATAAGGTTCATGGTTCTTTTATAGGAAAGATAATTTTTCCTACTTAACGATATAAGTATTTTTGTTCGAAATACCACATTATTTCATGTGAAATTTGATAGGGGGCCATTTGATAGGAACTTTGTTTTTAGACTTTGGCAACTCTGTACGCCCGAGCAGTTTCCAACACTATTAAAAAACAAATAAGGGAAATTTAGTTCTGTTAAAGGGAAATCCGATAATGTTAACAAATTCAACGAATTGCGATGATGCAATTATGAACATAAAACATCAAGGAATTTGATGAAAATAACATTGGCATATAAAGAAAACGCGAAGTATTTTCGAACAATTAATTTTCATGCTGGCGGATTTAAATCCGCCTGTCAAATGCTTGGCGGAAAGTTTCCGTGTGAATTTTTCGGAAGTTCGAATCCGTGCAGTTCTTTCGGAAGTGAGTCTTGGAACAGGTCTGAGAAATTGGATTCCGTGTGAATCTTTCGGAAGTGAAATCTACAACAGGGTTGATTGTCATCCGAAATTAGAGCCTCTGTTTTAGGCAAAGACTCCTCTGAATCTATCGGGAATTATGTTTATAGAGGTTAAAGTGTAGTCTTGGAGAATTAATTTCCTACTTTTAACTCGGCCAGAGCTTCCATTATAGACTGGCTGTAATGCATTTTCCCTAGATATTATGTTATATATATAACACTGTATTACAAAATTAATTTTTTTTAATTTACCTGGATGGATGTAATAAATTTAAATTCGTTTCGAATTCCCAAATAAAACTGCGTTCTCAAAGAAGTTCCCGACACAAGGATTCTGAGCAAAAGGACCTCAAAGTTGTTTCCGTTAGTTTTGGTGCCAAAGTATTTATTTTGAAAGAGCAACTTTTTATCTTGTAAAGCCACTACTCAAAATAATTTTACGATTTTTTTAAGGGAGAAATAATTGAATTCAATATACAAAAAAAAATGTAAAATATGTCAAAAAAAAAATACACTTTGAGGTAGTGTTGGGTTGTTCATGGGTGAGTGAACAAAAAATAGTTGTTCACCTCAGTGTGTGAGTTACCAAGTTCAATTGCTCACTGCTCACTCACTTGTTCAGGTACTCACTTCTTCACTTGCTCACTCAGTTTGTTTAGTTGATCAGTTGCTCACTAACTCTGTTCAGTTCAGTTCTCATGATCTCATTTATAAATTCATAAGTTCGTAGCACGTTCATTATTTTTTTACTTGTTCTATTTTTCACTGCAGGAAACAGTGGTTCAATGGTTCTTCTGTTTCGCTCTCTAATTTTTTTTTCACCGGTTCACTTCATTATTGGCAACCTTACTTACTTATAATTGTGTGTTGCAACTTGAAATTGTAGCTTCCTAACATTTGCAAAAAAATGTCGCTGAAAAGGAAAATAGGTTCCCTTTGGGATCATTTTGAGGATGTCGGAGAGCAAAAAGTGAAGTGCACAATATGCAAGGCCACTATGATCAACCTTGGTCGACACTTAAACAAAGTACGCTCACACCCAAAAAAAAAATGATCATAGAAACTAAACTGTTTGTACATTAATACTAAAGTGAGTGTCAAAAATTCGAAAGTATTAAAATGAAACTGTCGAAGTTGTGAAGTGTAAACAAACGAGTATACAGTTTATACTCACCGAGTGTACTGAAATTTAGGCTGCTAGTTTTTTTTTATACTATTTAGTATAAAAGCTATGCTAGTGGTCTTAGTTTTATACTATTTTCTATACATATTATTCTAAGCTCGTGAGTTGTAGTAGACTTATAGGCTATTTATCAAGATTGTTAGTATACATTTTAAACTATTTCGTATAAGACCTATACGATTTCCCCGCTACCTGTAGTATACAATTTATACTATTTATTTTTTCGTGGTATACAAATGAATCCCAATAAAATCTCGTTGTATATTGATTTTCTTTTATTATTATTTAATATATTTTATATTTTATTATTATTTCATAAATATTCATACATTTTTAGTAAAAATAATTTTAATCTTACATAGCTATTTATGATATTTGTTTAACAGGGGCCCCTTGATAAATAAATAAAAGTCTATAAATTATGTTCTAAATTCCTAAGCATAAAAGGTTCGATTTATATTACGAACTAGCAGGGTCGCCCGAAGCTTTGCCTGCGGAAATCAAGATTGCAAATTTTACAAATAATAAAAAAGAAAATTAGGTGAAAGGAGAATCCGTGAATCAAATTGTTTAAACATTTTCATTTGTTTATACAATACGAGTCGCGTGTAAGGAAGAGCAAGAGAATCGTTTGGTTTGAATATTTATGTTTTTTTTTTTCAATATTATCAATGCGATTTAAATTTTAAAACAGAAATATCAGCACGAAAACAAATCTTACTTCCTTAGTCAGTTGCAATGCACACACATACGCAGACTCACACACATATCAGCCAACCCGACAAGTCTCTAGATGGGGGAGAGCTCCCGACTCCATCAGCGCAAACGTCTGCGCTTAGAGCGCCCCCGGTTTCGCAGCAGGTAAAGTGAAGAATGCCACGAGAAAACACAGCCAAATACAGCCGCGAGAGGCAGCGCTGAAAAAGACGCCACCACTGCAGCGCTGAAAAAGACGCCACCCCTGCCTGGAAAAAGGCTGCTCCGAAAAAGCGGACCCGAAAGCTTAACCGCCCGGACGCCCTTATAGTGGAAGCCAATGGCAAGACCTACAGCGAAGTCCTAGCTATGGTCACCCGTAGGGACGACGGCAAGCTGCAAAACCTCAGCACGCGAGTGAACAAGGTCAGGCGTACAGCGAATGGGTACCTTCTTCTGGAGCTCAACAGAAGCGAGGACAACAGCACGGAGGAAATAAAAGAGAGCCTCGAGGCGGTTCTTGGAGAAGCGACTGCGGTGCGAGCGCTATCCGAAAGCACGAGGACGAAGACGGTGGTAATAAACGACTTGGATCCACTAGTGGTGGCCGAAGATGTCACCAAAGCTCTGGTGGAGCAATTTGCCGTAAACGCCGAATCCGTTAAAGTGAGGAGTCTCCGACCTTCATACAGGGACACTCAGACGGCTGTAGTTGGGCTGGCGAGCAAAGACGCAGAAGCGGTTCTTGGTAAGATAGGATGGTCCATCTGCAAAGTGAAGGAGAGGGACTCGCAGCCCAGGTGCTACAAGTGCCTGGAGATTGGGCACCTTGCTGCAAAGTGCCACAGCAAAGTAGACAGAAGCGGGTGCTGCATCAAATGTGGCAAAACGGGGCACAAAATCGCTCAATGCCCTAACGAGAGCGTATGCTTTTTATGCACCGAAGGAGGTCCGAAGTCGAGGAAGTCGAGCAGGAAGCAGGCGGTGTCCCCACGCCGCAAAAAGAGCCGTAGCCAAACCCCGAGAATGGAAGTGATACAGATAAATCTGAATCACTGCCGTGCTGCGTAGGACCTACTCCTGCAGACAGTGAGGGATCGTAAGGCGGATCTGGCTATCATCAGTGATCCGTACAAAGTCAAGGACAACGGCGACTGGGTAACAGACACATCAGGCAGGGCCGCGATATGGCTGTGCAGTAGAAGCGGCAAATCATTCCTGGACGTGCGTAAGGGATCGGGTTTCGTTCGAGCCCGAGTAGGCGAAACGTGGGTCTACAGTTGCTATCTAGCACCTAGTCTCTCCGAGGTGGACTTTAGACGTGCACTAGACACGATTGCCTTTGATGCAAGGGGCCGGCACCCTACCATCATCGCAGGCGACTTCAACTCGTGGGCCGAAGAATGGGGGTGTCCCAGCACCAACAGCAGGGGGCGCACCTTGCTAAGAGCCTTTGCAACGCGGGACATGCCTCAGAGCCAGAAGAGCTCTTCAACGCTCGAGAAGGACGGACAGGGCCGAGGCTGCCTTCAAGCAAGCCAGGAGGTCCCTGAATCACGCCATTTAGGACAGTAAATGGGAATGTTTCCTGAAGCTATGCGACGCAGCCGAACAGGACCCGTGGGGTGGGGCCTACAGACTCGTGGTCAAGCTAGTGAATGCAGGCAGCCGCTCTCCAACGGACCCTGAAACCCTGAGCGAAATCGTTCGGACACTGTTCCCCTCGGGTAGCGCCAAGGAGAGCACACTGCGCGAAACGGGGCCAACGTGGGAGATCGAGGCAATAACGGAGACCGAGGTCGCTGAAGCAGGACGCAGCCTGCAGAACAATAAAGCCCCAGGACCCGACGCAGTGCCCAACAAAGCAATGAAGCTGGCGCTTGCGCTTTTGCCGGGCACTTTCGCGGCGCTCTACAACGCCTGCCTGAGCGAGGGAACATTTCCCCGGAGATGGAAAGTCCAGAAGCTGCTGCTCCTGAACAAACCTGGGAAGCCACCTGGTGAAGCTTCCTCCTACAGGCCAATTTGTCTGCTCGACACAGTCGGCAAAGTGTTTGAGAATCTTAAAACGGCTAACGGCTAAATCTGGCCATAGATGCGGCTGGCGGCCTCTCCCCCACCCAGTTTGGATTCCGGAAAGGAAAGTCCACACTAGACGCGATCCAAACGGTCACCGGGATAGCAGCGGAAGCCATACGCGGGAAGCGTTGGAAAGGCGGTACGATGAAATACTGCCTACTGGTCACGCTCGACATCAAGAATGCCTTCAACACTGCGAACTGGACAAGGATCATGCAGGCCCTAAGGCGGCAACGGATCCCAGAGTACCTCATCAGGATAGTCGGCAGCTACCTTGGCGAAAGGGTGCAGCTGTTCGATACGAGCGAAGGATCGGTCCTGGGCCCCTTGCTGTGGAACGTAATGTACGACGGAGTGCTGAAGCCGCGGTTGTGCGAAGCATTGCTTTGCGGCCGTACCGCACAACTTCTTCAGGTTATAGTCTCTCAGTTTTGAAGCTATCGAGATGAAACGTTACCAAAAGTCTTCTTTCTATTGCAGGTAGTATATAAGTCGGAACCGGCCGGATCGGACAACTATATCTTTTTGCTCCCATGGAAATAATCGTAAAAATAATTGAAAAAAAAATTATATCTTCGATGTTTTTTGACATATGGGCAATTCTCTGCTGTTGCACGCGACGTTTGTATGTTTTGCAGGTGAAAAAAACATCTTCCAGGACTTATTTTCGTTTGACACTAGACTCAAATTAAAGCACTTGACTAGCACTATAGTTCATGCTAAGGTTGACTTTGGGCCATAATTCTTTTTCAAGATATATAAAAAATACCAAGCTTTTTGCACGCGACACCGATAGAAGTGACTTTTTTGACTTCCAGCTCAACTTTCGATTTTAGCCAAACGTGAAGGAATATTTCAATGCAGTAAATTTCATAGTGTTCCTTGTTCTTTCTTCTTTAAAGTGTATGTGGTTTGGTTACAAAATATTGAATAGTTATTTTTTTATGTGCATTGAAGTGACTGTCACACGGTACATGTCGCACGCGACAATTTTTTCCGTCATTTTGTTAGGTGGTTTTTCATTAACCTTAACATCAAGAAAACTGTTTAAAAGCAACTTTAAAAAATACTAAAAAAGGACATTTTTGTCCATATTATGGTCATTGTTTTGAAAAATTATCCGGATACTCAAATTTCTTAGCTTAGTTGAAGACCCATCTAACTGGAATCAAATATCAGTGCAAAATCATATAGAAATATGTTTTTTTCAAGTTTCAAGCTTTTTGGCTTGGTTGACATCTTCAGAGAATTGCCCATATTAACTATTGCTCTTGGGAATATCATTTTTTCAACTGTCCTGAATTTCGAATTAAATTTTATAAAAATCGGACGACTATATCGTATAGCTTCCATAGGAAAGATCAGAAAAGAAATTAATAGAAACAAAATTATAGCTTTGTTAATTTTTATTGTATTGAAATAACAAAATAAAGTTATATTCCAGAGCTCTTCTACTCTTCTTATTTTGTTATTTCAGAATTTCGAGTTAAATTTTACTTAAATCGGGCGACTATATTATATAGCTGCCATAGTAAGAATGGTTCAATTAATGTCAATATAATACGTAAACTACTACAATTTTTTTTTGTTGCAAATCTAAATTTAACATTTGTGTCGTTTTAAATTGAATAGGAATAGGCCGAACAATTAAATTAAATGTAAAATTAAATGTAAAACAATTAAATTAAAAGAAAACTTCCAGCAATTTGAGGCTAGGGGTAAAGAAAGATACTTAGCAAAACGGCGAGAAAAAAGGTTACGAGCGGCATGTCCCGAGCAAATATGTTTGAAACTACATTAAAAACAACAAAGGAAGCTTACTTCGGCCAGACAAAGTTTGTATACTCTGCAGATCATTCTAATTTAGTTTGAAATTACAAAAATGTTACACTTAGATATGGGCATTTCCAGGGTGAGGGACGCGACATTTTTTCAACTTAAACTTTAAAAATAAGAGTGACGCAGTATACATTTTTTAATTTTTACTTTTTTGTTGAATAGCTTAAACGCTTTTGTATTTATGGTAAAAAAAATGAAGATTATCTGTCCAGCCAGTTCTTAGAAATAAAATAAAATAAGGGAATAACGGACGCGACAAAAATAGAACTGCAATGTTGAAAACTTCAGAAAAACATTAAATTCTGCGAAACTAGATGGCGTATTTTTATACCCTTGCAGAGGGTATATTGATTTCAGTCAGAAGTTTGCAACGCAGTGAAGGAGACGTTTCCGACCCTATAAAGTATATATATTCTTGGTCAGCATGACTAGACGAGTAGATCTAGCCATGTCCGTCTGTCCGTCCGTTTGTCCGTCTGTCCGTCTGTTTGTCCGTCTGTCCGCCCGTTTCTACGCAAACTAGTCCCTCAGTTTTGAAGCTATCGAGCTGAAACTTTACCAAAAGTCGTCTTTCTATTGCAGGTAGTATATAAGTCGGAGCCGGCCGGATCGGACAACTATATCTTATAGCTCCCATAGGAATAATCGGAAAAATAATTTAAAAAAAATATAACTTATGTGTTTTTTGACATATAACCTTATGCTCTTGGAAATATCACTTTTTTAACTGTTCTGAATTTCGAATTAAATTTTAGAAAAATCGGACAACTACATCATATAGCTCCCATAGGAACGATCGGAAAACTAAAGGGAAATTAACAGGAACAAAATTATAGCTTTGTTAATTTTTATTGATTCTCTTCTACTTTGGAATAAAGGTTTATTTTATTATTTTAGAATTTCGAATTAAATTTAACATAAATTGGATGATCAATTATTGTCAATATAATACGTGCGCTGCTATAATTTTGTTCGTTGTTGTTTGCAAATCTAAATTTAACATTTTTGTAATTTCAAATTGAATAGGAACGATAAATTAATTTTTTTTAGTAAACGCAGAAATTTGATTAAAATACACCTGTTAAAGAATATTGGCAATTCTCTGCTGTGGCTTTAATTAGTAACCTGATTTTATTATATTTCGGGACTTTACTCGGATATTAATTAGAATTAAAAAAATATTTCCTTGCTTAATTAATTTTTCATTTTAACCCACCCATCCTCGCAAAAGTCCAAAAAAACGTTTTTCATAGCAGCAAATAAAACAATTAGCTTCACCAAAAATGATGATCAATTGTTTTTTCTAAATAAAAAATAAAAATTAGGGACGCGACAGACTTAAAATTTCGTTCAAAATGGTAATAAGCCAATTTTTTTTGTGAAAAAATTTTAAATAAATAATAAATAATTTGTTCCTACTAACCTTGCTTTAGGAATAAAAGCAGGTTTATATGTGTCGCGCATTGCACGAGTAAATCATGTAAAAACATGCGCTGCGTATTAACCCCTGAATCCGAGATCTCAGCGTGCATACAGACGGACAGACGGACAGACAGACGGACATGGCTAGATCGACTCGGCTAGTGATCCTGATCAAGAATATATATACTTTATATGGTAGGAAACGTTTCCTTCTACCTGCTACATGCGTTTGCACAAATCCCTTTAACTCTACGAGTAACGGGTATAATTAACAAACTATATATATGTATTTGTAAGTTGTAATTAATAAGCAAATACTGAAATGTCCGTTAGATGGCGCCACTTTTAAGCGACTGCTTGGTTTGCCCCGCTTGAGACTGCTTGCTTCAGCTGAGTAACGGGTATTTGATAGTCGAGGCACTCGACTATAGCGTTCGCTCTTGCTTACTTTGGGGTCTTTATTAGAGCCCTGCACGAGTTCACTTGAACTGACAAACAAGTCATGTTAACAAAATAGAGTTTTAGAGTGCGAGTTCAATCACTTAGAAACTTCAAAAGACTCTTTTTATTATTGCTTCTGGATTTCGAATTAAATTTAACAAAAATTCGACGGCTATATTATATACATAGCTGTCATAGGAAAAATCGGGAAACGAATGTCAAAATAATACGAAAACAGCTATGCTGTAATATAGATCGACTCGTCTAGCTGATCAAGAATATATATACTTTATAGGGTCTGAAACGTATCCTTTAGGGTAAAAATAATCCTAATTACTTTTTTACGGAATAGAAATGTAACAAAAGAGAACGCTATAGTCGAGTGCCTCGATTCTACGAGTCCTTTTACTCTACGAGTAAAAGTAGCCAATGTTAAGTTGTATTATAAATGCGATGGCTAAGTTAGTTTCGAATGCAAGTTCAATGGCCAAAAATCAGTTTTAGTTTGAGTTTATTCAATATCGGTCTTTCGACTTTTATTAAATCAAATCTGACAGCCGTCAGATAAAGAGATTCAATACATTGGGGACTCCATTGACTGGTCAGCTTGCCATAAGCCTAAGGTAAGTGCTCCCTAACTCTTTGCTCCAACCGATGTCGTCGCAGTTTTTAAGCTATCGAGCTGAAATTTAACCAAAAGTCGTCCTTCCGTTGCAGGTAGTATATAAGTCGGAGCCGGCCGGATCGGACAACTATATCTTATAGCTCCCATATGAATAATCGTAAAAATAATTGAAGAAAAATTATAACTTATGTGTTTTTTTGACATATTACCTTATGCTCTTGGAAATAGCATTTTTTTAACTGTTCTGAATTTCGAATAAAATTTAAAAAAATCGAACAACTATATCATATAGCTCCAATAGGATCGATCGGAAAACTAAAGGGAAATTAATAGGAACAAAATTATAGCTTTATTAATTTTTATTGTGTTCTCGTCTACTTTGGAATATAAGTTTATTTTATTATTTTAGAATTTCGAATTAAATTTAACATAAATTGGATGACTATATTATATAGCTGCCATAGGAAGGATCGATTAATTAATGTCAAAATACTCCGTAAACTGCTATAAATTTGTTTGTTGCAAATCTAAATTTCACATTTTTGTAATTTCAAATAGAATAGGAACGATCTGCAAGGGTGTATTAACTTCGGCTGTTTTCTATTAATTTCGTTTTTCGATCGTTCCTATAAGAGCTATATGATATAGTCGTCAGATTTTTCTAAAATTTAATTCGAAATTCGGTACTGTTAAAAAAGTTATTTTCCCAAGAGCAAAATGTAATCTGTCAAAGAACACCGAAGATATAATGTTTGTTCCATTATTTTGTCGATTATTCCTATGGGAGCTACACCCAGAGAAATGTAGGACAATTTTTTAGGTAACGTATGACCTAAAAAATTTTAATAGACTAAAATTTCAGAATTAGGTAATGGGTTACCTGAAAATATTAGGTAAGGCTTAACAGGTTTGTATAGGCCATTGTAACCCTAAAATTGGTCCATAAGACCAACTTAGGAATAGTTTAAAGTCGATTTTTACTCACAATTTAATACAAATATTGGTTGGTAATATTAATAAACAAATTATTCGTGTTTTAAGTTTAATATTTATAAATATTATTAGACTTAGCTTAATTTTAGTGATGGAAAAGTTTACAAATATAAAATCAATACCAACGTGGACTATTTTCCTAATTTTGAGGTAATAGCGCACTATTTGAAAAATAGAATTCGCTTGTGCCTCTAGAAGCAGCCTTTGGTTTTGCCGGAGGGCCTTTAATTAGTTCCGTAGAAGTTCTCGCGCAGAAGACCGGGGATCGATTCCCACCGAGGACAAAATAAAATAGTTGTTTTTTCATAAAGAATACAATATTTACTTATCCGAATATACAATATAAACAATTAAAATAAACAAAAATGATACTATCAATAGTAAAAATTTTAATTTTTTTGAAAATACCTGATATTTCTGGTAATTCTGACCTAAAAATCTAGCCCACTAGCCATTTTTTTAGGCAACGATTACCAAGAATTGATCCAAGACAGCGTACAAAATATAGTTTACATCACCAACATTCTAGGTAATGCATGGCCTTGGCGCCTTTTTCTGACCATAATTCCTCAAATTTTAGGTAACTAGGCCCTTTTTTAGTCCGTTTTGTTTTCTGGGTGTATAAGGACTAGTTGTCCGATCCGGCTGGTTCCGACTTATGTACTACCTGCAATAGAAAGACGCACCTTTAGTGCGGTGCAAACTTCTGACTGAAATCATTATACCCTCTGCAAGGGTATAAAAATCGGACGACTATATCATATAGCTGCCATAGGAACCATCAGAAAATTAATGGTAAATTAATATGAACAAAATTATAGCTTGGTGTTTTTCGACATATTTCCTTCTACTCTTTGGAATATCATTTTTTTAATACTTCTGATTTTCGATTTAAATTTTATAAAAATCGGACGACTATATCATATACAGCTGCAAAAAAAATAATGGCACAACTCAAAAAAAAAATTTAACTAGTTACCCTACTCACATTTTATAACTTTTTTAATTTTTCAAAATGGGTTTTAAATAGTAAGTCTAATCATAATTCGAATATAAAAAAAAGTTATAGCTTTATATAAGGTTTTTGACTTATTCAAGAAAATCTAAGCAAAACTCGAAAAAACTACGAAAAAAAATAATAGCACCACTTCTCTAAAAATAAATTAAAAGGTAGAAAAATTACAAATAGGTAACTTTATCTTTAGTTGGCGGTAGTTAACAATTAAATCTAAGTTTAAAGTCTAAATATCCTTTACAATTACTGGCTATAATGACTTACTTAGGTGTAAACAAGTCAGGAACCTTCCTACACAGGAATTGAGGCCCACAACTCATGGTATATTCGCAAATTTATTCGGAAATGATTAAAGACGGTTTAGATTAACTGGATAAACTGTCTTTAAAAAAAACTCTAAGATTTTTGGTTGTGCTATGGTCAAGCCAGTACACAAGTCAATTTACCTTGCTTACTGAGTACTTTCGAACTATTTCTTTGCTATCCTGACGGCGATTCTGGCCAGATTTTATTGATCAAAGATTCATTTAAGAAGAACTTTAAATTTTATTATATTTCGGGACTTTACTCGGATATTAATTAGAATTAAAAAAATATTTCCTTGCTTAATTAATTTTTCATTTTAACCCACCTGATCCTCGCAAAAGTCCAAAAAACGTTTCATAGCAGCAAATAAAACAATTAGCTTCACCAAAAATGATGATCAATTGTTTTTTCTAAATAAAAAATAAAAATTAGGGACGCGACAGACTTAAAATTTCGTTCAAAATGGTAATAAGCCAATTTTTTTTGTGAAAAAATTTTAAATAAATAATAAATAATTTGTTCCTACTAACCTTGCTTTAGGAATAAAAGCAGGTTTATATGTGTCGCGCATTGCACGAGTAAATCATGTAAAAACATGCGCTGCGTATTAACCCCTGAATCCGAGATCTCAGCGTGCATACAGACGGACAGACGGACAGACAGACGGACATGGCTAGATCGACTCGGCTAGTGATCCTGATCAAGAATATATATACTTTATATGGTAGGAAACGTTTCCTTCTACCTGCTACATGCGTTTGCACGAATCCCTTTAACTCTACGAGTAACGGGTATAATTAACAAACTATGTATATGTATTTGTAAGTTGTAATTAATAAGCAAATACTGAAATGTCCGTTAGATGGCGCCACTTTTAAGCGACTGCTTGGTTTGCCCCGCTTGAGACTGCTTGCTTCAGCTGAGTAACGGGTATTTGATAGTCGAGGCACTCGACTATAGCGTTCGCTCTTGCTTACTTTGTGTAGGGATATAATATATATAACCCCAATAATTTAGTTTAACACAGTTGTATTTAAGTTCTTTATAATTTTATTAATTTGTTTTTATAGTCTCTGGTCAGGATCACTGCTGGCTTTCAACTGAACTCGCTCTCAGCTCACGACTCGCACCAACCCCCGACTTTCTGAGAGAGAGAGTGTGGTGAGATCACAAGAGAGAGAGCAAGCCCAGTGAGAGCAAGCTCTACAACAACAACAATGTACTCTAAGAATATACAAGAATGTTCTAGAAGGAATACAGTAACTTATACATACATACATACTACTACATAGCCATCCTGCTACAATTCGGCCGTCCTGACATTTCAAGATCCCCTGATCTTGGTTTAATTTACAATTTATTTCATCTAATATTATCTTACATACTATCAGTCTTTACATTTACAATTCTTTGGATATATTTACAGCTATTTTCGTTTACCAATCCAATGCTTTATATTTTGACTACTCCAGACTCCTTGATAAGGGCAACGCGACAATTGAAAACCTTCCACATCTTTTATCACATACCTATCATTTCTCAAAACTTTATCTATCACATAAGGACCCTTGTGTTTGGGTATTAGCTTCCTTGCGACTCCTACTGCATTATCAAAATTTTTCACCATAATATAATCTCCAACTTTGTACTCTAAACTATCTTTCCTTTTCTCATTATATCTTCATTCGTTGTCATTTTGTAATTTGATTTGCGATTCCACTCCATTTTTCCTAATTTTGTCTAAATCTCTAACATCTCTAACGTCACTAACATTATCTAATTCTTCTAACTTTTGCCTCAATTCATCAATAACTTTTCCTTTCTGTTCGATTCCAAACAACATTTTACTCGGCATTTGTGCAATGCTTCTTTGCTTTGTATTGTTCAATGAAAATTCAACGTCCTCAACAACTGTATCCCAATGCAGTCCTTTTTCCGGATCTGCTAATTTAGCTATCATTGGCCCTATTATTCGATTAATTCTTTCCACCTGCCCATTGGCCTGAGGTGACCCAGTCGCAATTTTTACATGCTTAATATTATATTCTTCGACAAATTTTCCAAACTCTTCCGATGTAAAACAACTTCCTCTGTCCGAAACGATACATGTTGGCCTGCTATACGACCTAAAATAATCTTTCATTGCTATAATGACTTCTTTTGTGTTCGTCGTTTTTGTTGCATATAGCCTAACATATTTAGTAAAACCGTCTATCACCACAAACAGATGTTTCTTTGATCTTCCATTATCAACCGGTCCGTAATGATCGATATGTATAATCTCGAATGGCACATTCCCTTTTGGTATGCTATGCAACATTCCTTCCCCTTTTCCTGACTTCGGCGAATATGCCACACATCTCAAACAATTATCAATATACCTAACAACTTTTTCTTTCATATTGGGAAACCAATACGTCCTAACAATAGCATCCATAACCTTATATTGTCCTAAATGACCTAATTCATTGTGATATTTGTATAATATCTTGTCCTCCATTTCTCTTGGCACACAGAATAACAATTTCCCATCATTTGATTTTCTATAGATAACTCCATTCCTCATCTCAAACATTTTATCTTCCTCTTTTTCTAACTTTTTCCTAACATCTTTTAACTTCTCATCTTTCGCTTGACAAATAATTAAATTGTCTTCAAAACTATTCGTTTCTACTACCAGTATATTCGTATTCCTACTTAACGCGTCTACGTGTTGCATAAGTTTTCCCGATTTATGAACTAACTCAAAGTCATACTCAAGGAATTCTAATGCCCATCGTGCAATTCGAGGGTTTAACTCAATCCTATTTAATGTTAACGTCAGTGAGTTACAGTCAGTAACTATTCTAAATCGTCTACCCTGCACATAAATTCTAAATCTTCGTAGAGCATAAATGATTGCTAACGTTTCAAGTTCAAAACTATGATACTTTGCCTCATCTTTTGTTGTGGCCTTTGAAAAATAAAAAATAGGGTGCAACTTTTTATCCTCTTTTCTTTGTAGTAATACTGCCCCAAAACCTTGTGCGCTTGCATCTGTATGCAATTCTATCTCGTCTTTGTAATAGTATAATCCTAACACTGGCGCTTCCACTAACATTTTCTTAAGCATCTCAAAACATTGTAATTCCTTTTCTTCAAACGCAAACTCTTTATCTTTCTTTAACAAGTCATATAATGGCTTTGCGATCATCGAAAAATTCTTAATGAATCGCCTAAAATACGAACATAATCCTAAAAAGCTTCTAACACCATGTACTTTATCTGGAACAGGGAAATCTCTAACAGCTTCTATTCCTTTGTCATTAGCTTGTATTCCTTTGCTGGTTACTAAAAATCCTAAATATTGCACACTTGCTTGTAAAAACTCACACTTGTCCATTCTCAATTCTAGTTTGTTTCTTGCTAAACGATCAAAAACTTCTCTAAGAACATTTAAATGTTCCTGTATCTCTTTACTAGCGATCATAATATCGTCCATATATATTACTACTTTACCCTCCCTTATCATGTCTGCAAAAATTGTATTAATAAATCGCTGAAACACCGCAGGAGCATTTTTTAGCCCCATTGGCATCCGCATAAATTCAAATTGTCCTAATGGCGTCATAAATGAAGTATATTTAATTGAGTCATTGTCTACGAACACATGAAAGTAGCCATGTTTTAAATCTAATTTCGAAAATATTGTTTTATTTACCAAAGTGTCTAGCAAATCGTCAATTAAAGGTAAAGGATAGTTATCTTTAACCATTGTCTTATTAAGTTTTCGATAATCCACACATAGTCGTAAGTCGCCTGTTTTCTTTTTTACTAACACTATTGGAGATGCGTACTCCGATTGACTTGGTCTTATAATTCCCTCGTTTAAGTATTCATCTAATATAACCTGTAACTTTTCTTTTTCTGTATAAGCTAAACGTCTGGGCGAACAACTGAATGGTTTAGAATCCTCTAATCTTAGTTTTATTTCACATCTAACTTCGGGTTCCTTTGGTCTTTTTATACCCGTTACTCGTAGAGTAAAAGGGTATATTAGATTCGTGCAAAAGTATGTAACAGGCAGAAGGAAGCGTTTCCGACCATATAAAGTATATATATTCTTGATCAGGATCACTAGCCGAGTCGATCTAGCCATGTCCGTCTGTCCGTCTGTCCGTCTGTCTGTCCGTCTGTATGAACGCTGAGATCTTGGAAACTATAAAAGCTAGAAGATTGAGATTTGGCATGCAGATTCTAGGGGTTAATACGCAGCGCAAGTTTTTCACGCCGATGTGCCACGCCCTCTCTAACGCCCACAAACCGCGAAAAACTGTGACCCGTTCTGTATGAACGCTGAGATCTCGGAAACTATAAAAGCTAGAAGATTGGGATTTGGCATGCAGATTCTAGGGGTTATTACGCAGCGCAAGTTTTTCACGACGATGTGCCACGCCCCTTCTAACGCCCACAAACCGCGAAAAACTGTGGCACCCACAGTTTTGAAGCTATATTAACGGGAAAAGAAATGTGTATTTGTTTCATCAATACATATTGATAGACCAAAGTGGGAAACCCCCCCCCCCCTAACGCCCACAAACCGCGAAAAACAGTGGCACCCGTCTGTATGAACGCTGAGATCTCGGAAACTATAAAAGCTAAAAGATTGGGATTTGGCATGCAGATTCTAGGGGTTAATACGCAGCGCAAGTTTTTCACGCCGATATGCCACGCCCCCTCTAACGCCCACAAATCGCGAAAAACTGTGGCACCCACAGTTTTGAAGCTATATTAACGGGAAAAGAAATGTGTATTTGTTTCATCAATACATATTGATAGACCAAAGTTGGAAACCCCCTCCCCCCTAACGCCCACAAACCGCGAAAAGCTGTGGCGCCCATAGTTTTAAAGCTAGAGCAAAAGTGTAAACGCAATTTTGTTTGGGTTATTAACGCCTACCGAAATGTAGAAGAAATTTTTTAAATTTTTTGAAGCGGCTGCTTGGTTTGCCCTGCTTGAGACTGCTGACTTGAGTAACGGGTATTTGATAGTCGAGGCACTCGACTATAGCGTTCCCTCTTGTTTTATTTACATAACAACTTTCTACCATCCTAACAAACTGACACCTAACATTATAATCCACTTGATTGCCAATTTTGTAATCTGGACTTTCATCTGTTATATTAATATTAAATAATTCCTTTTCCACTAAATCTATTTCATTTGTGTTCATGACTTTTTCTTCATCTTTAACTTTACTAAAAATTTCTTTAATCATTTGCCTATTATCGCTCATGTTATTGCTTCCTATCCGGCTCTCATTTCTAACAATACCGCTAACAGTCTGATTGTCATTACTAAGATTATCACTAAATATCTGATTTTCATTACTAACATTTTCACTAATTATTTGATTTTCATTACTAACATTTGAAAGGTTTTCCATGTTCTCAACCGTAACCATTTTCAAGGAGTCGAGATTTAAATTAATATTACATGCTTCCATAAAGTCTCTTCCCAGTATTACATCATGACTCATAGACATGTTCGCCACAATCACTAAATGAAAATGTATTTTATTTAAATTCTTCTTAACATAACATAATATTCTTCCATACGTTTCTAGATAACTTTTATTTAAACCATGGTATAAACTTAAAACGGGTAATTTGCAGACATTATCTGGTACTTTGGATATTTTTATCAATGAAATCGGGCTTCCTGTATCTATGAGGCATTCTGTAATTAACCTGGTATTAGTATCGTTCATAAATTTAATTTCTAAGTATCTTACATAATTGTTTTTGCCTCCGGGCTTATTTTTGTTTTTTAAGCAGGTTGCCACGAAGTGTCCCATCTCGCCGCACGCATAGCAAGATCCCTTCTCTCGTTTTGATTTCCTGCATTCGAATGCCCAGTGTCCTTTGGCATTGCAATTATAACAACGCGTCTCTTTGTTGTCCTGAAAGTGCGCCACTGTCGTTGTCCCTCCAAAACGTACTGATTTGGGCAAGCTAACATCAGCAAATGCTCGCTTTATTTGTCTAACATTTTCAAAACATTGAATGTGCGCCTGATTACGCTGCCCTTGATTTGGGATTCCCTCAATAATGCAGCCTAACATTTCTTCTGCATCCATATTAATGCCCTGAGCAAGCATTACTTTGTCATCCACATAACTTCCAAAAGTTTCACCGGCACTCCATTGGCGATTCTCAAATTTGCGCCTTATCTCCAATTTCGAAGCCTTTTCGCCAAACATTGAAATCAATTCGGCAGTTAATTCTTCCAGTGGTAGCAAAACACGCCCTGAATTTGCGTGCAGCCAAGCATTAGCTTTACCTTTCATCTTGCTGATCATCAACATTTTCACGTAGCGCCCAGTTATACCATAGATACTGGCGATATTATTCATTTGAGTAACCCATTTGCGGGCACACGAGTCACCAGCAAAGTCACTCAATACCTGCATTGCCATCCCCAGCGAAATATCAATGCTCTGATTAAAATTGAACTCCATGTTTTCTTTGGCGACGTTGCCCTTTTTCACCATACGTGCGCTGCTAATTGCGTCGTTGAAACTTTCTGCACCCTTTTGATTGCCTTCCTTCTGCTCGCCGCCTTTTTCGTTGCTTCTTTGACCCTTTTCTTTCTTCTCAGTGCTGCCGCCAACTTCGCCAATGCTGCCCATAGCTTCTTCGTACTCATCGCCAACTTTGCTTTCGATTTCTCCGTCTTCGCCGTTACTCTCATCGCCTTCCTCTTCGTATTCCTCGATGTCGCCGTCCTTGTCGTTTCTTTCGTCGCCGTCTTCGTCGCAATCCTCGATGCCTCCGTCTTTGCCGTTTCCTTTGTCGCCGTCTTCTTCTTCGAAATTTCCGATGCCGCCGTCTTTTTCGTTGCTTTTGGCGCCATCTTCTTCTTCGGAATTCTCGATGCCGCCGTCTTCTCCGTTACTTTGGTCGCCGTCTCGGTTCTCTTTTTGTACACACATTTCATCAACCTTATTGCGTATTTCGGTCGGTAGTTTGCTAAGACGTAAAATCAACTCTCGTTTTGTACCCGTCGTTGATAACTTTAGTACACTTAACCACTTTTTTAACTGTTCAATCGATGCTTCGTTTAAATCCATTTTTGTTTTGTTAAATTTTAACTTTCTCAGTTTTTAGTATTTTTTCTTTTTTTTTTTAAATTTGTTTGGCTTGTGATCGGCCCACTTCTGATTTTGTAGGGATATAATATATAACCCCAATAATTTAGTTTAACACAGTTGTATATCAGTTCTTTATAATTTTTTTAAGATGTTTTTATAGTCTCTGGTCAGGATCACTGCTGGCTTTCAACTGAACTCGCTCTCAGCTCACGACTCGCACCAACCCCCGACTTTCTGAGAGAGAGAGTGTGGTGAGATCACAAGAGAGAGAGCAAGCCTAGTGAGAGCAAGCTCTACAACAACAACAATGTACTCTAAGAATATACAAGAATGTTCTAGAAGGAATACAGTAACTTATACATACATACATACTACTACATAGCCATCCTGCTACATTTGGGGTCTTTATTAGAGCCCTGCACGAGTTCACTTGAACTGACAAACAAGTCATGTTAACAAAATAGAGTTTTAGAGTGCGAGTTCAATCACTTAGAAACTTCAAAAGACTCTTTTTATTATTGCTTCTGGATTTCGAATTAAATTTAACAAAAATTCGACGGCTATATTATATACATAGCTGTCATAGGAAAAATCGGGAAACGAATGTCAAAATAATACGAAAACAGCTATGCTGTAATATAGATCGACTCGTCTAGCTGATCAAGAATATATATACTTTATAGGGTCTGAAACGTATCCTTTAGGGTAAAAATAATCCTAATTACTTTTTTACGGAATAGAAATGTAACAAAAGAGAACGCTATAGTCGAGTGCCTCGATTCTACGAGTCCTTTTACTCTACGAGTAAAAGTAGCCAATGTTAAGTTGTATGATAAATGCGATGGCTAAGTTAGTTTCGAATGCAAGTTCAATGGCCAAAAATCAGTTTTAGTTTGAGTTTATTCAATATCGGTCTTTCGACTTTTATTAAATCAAATCTGACAGCCGTCAGATAAAGAGATTCAATACATTGGGGACTCCATTGACTGGTCAGCTTGCCATAAGCCTAAGGTAAGTGCTCCCTAACTCTTTGCTCCAACCGATGTCGTCGCAGTTTTTAAGCTATCGAGCTGAAATTTAACCAAAAGTCGTCCTTCCGTTGCAGGTAGTATATAAGTCGGAGCCGGCCGGATCGGACAACTATATCTTATAGCTCCCATATGAATAATCGTAAAAATAATTGAAGAAAAATTATAACTTATGTGTTTTTTTGACATATTACCTTATGCTCTTGGAAATAGCATTTTTTTAACTGTTCTGAATTTCGAATAAAATTTAAAAAAAATCGAACAACTATATCATGTAGCTCCAATAGGATCGATCGGAAAACTAAAGGGAAATTAATAGGAACAAAATTATAGCTTTATTAATTTTTATTGTGTTCTCGTCTACTTTGGAATATAAGTTTATTTTATTATTTTAGAATTTCGAATTAAATTTAACATAAATTGGATGACTATATTATATAGCTGCCATAGGAAGGATCGATTAATTAATGTCAAAATACTCCGTAAACTGCTATAAATTTGTTTGTTGCAAATCTAAATTTCACATTTTTGTAATTTCAAATAGAATAGGAACGATCTGCAAGGGTGTATTAACTTCGGCTGTTTTCTATTAATTTCGTTTTTCGATCGTTCCTATAAGAGCTATATGATATAGTCGTCAGATTTTTCTAAAATTTAATTCGAAATTCGGTACTGTTAAAAAAGTTATTTTCCCAAGAGCAAAATGTAATCTGTCAAAGAACACCGAAGATATAATGTTTGTTCCATTATTTTGTCGATTATTCCTATGGGAGCTACACCCAGAGAAATGTAGGACAATTTTTTAGGTAACGTATGACCTAAAAAATTTTAATAGACTAAAATTTCAGAATTAGGTAATGGGTTACCTGAAAATATTAGGTAAGGCTTAACAGGTTTGTATAGGCCATTGTAACCCTAAAATTGGTCCATAAGACCAACTTAGGAATAGTTTAAAGTCGATTTTTACTCACAATTTAATACAAATATTGGTTGGTAATATTAATAAACAAATTATTCGTGTTTTAAGTTTAATATTTATAAATATTATTAGACTTAGCTTAATTTTAGTGATGGAAAAGTTTACAAATATAAAATCAATACCAACGTGGACTATTTTCCTAATTTTGAGGTAATAGCGCACTATTTGAAAAATAGAATTCGCTTGTGCCTCTAGAAGCAGCCTTTGGTTTTGCCGGAGGGCCTTTAATTAGTTCCGTAGAAGTTCTCGCGCAGAAGACCGGGGATCGATTCCCACCGAGGACAAAATAAAATAGTTGTTTTTTCATAAAGAATACAATATTTACTTATCCGAATATACAATATAAACAATTAAAATAAACAAAAATGATACTATCAATAGTAAAAATTTTAATTTTTTTGAAAATACCTGATATTTCTGGTAATTTTGACCTAAAAATCTAGTCCACTAGCCATTTTTTTAGGCAACGATTACCAAAAATTGATCCAAGACAGCGTACAAAATATAGTTTACATCACCATCGCCTTGGCGCCTTTTTCTGACCATAATTCCTCAAATTTTAGGTAATTAGGCCCTTTTTTAGTCCATTTTGTTTTCTGGGTGTATAAGGACTAGTTGTCCGATCCGGCTGGTTCCGACTTATGTACTACCTGCAATAGAAAGACGCACCTTTAGTGCGGTGCAAACTTCTGACTGAAATCATTATACCCTCTGCAAGGGTATAAAAATCGGACGACTATATCATATAGCTGCCATAGGAACCATCAGAAAATTAATGGTAAATTAATATGAACAAAATTATAGCTTGGTGTTTTTCGACATATTTCCTTCTACTCTTTGGAATATCATTTTTTTAATACTTCTGATTTTCGATTTAAATTTTATAAAAATCGGACGACTATATCATATACAGCTGCAAAAAAAATAATGGCACAACTCAAAAAAAAATTTAACTAGTTACCCTACTCACATTTTATAACTTTTTTAATTTTTCAAAATGGGTTTTAAATAGTAAGTCTAATCATAATTCGAATATAAAAAAAAGTTATAGCTTTATATAAGGTTTTTGACTTATTCAAGAAAATCTAAGCAAAACTCGAAAAAACTACGAAAAAAAATAATAGCACCACTTCTCTAAAAATAAATTAAAAGGTAGAAAAATTACAAATAGGTAACTTTATCTTTAGTTGGCGGTAGTTAACAATTAAATCTAAGTTTAAAGTCTAAATATCCTTTACAATTACTGGCTATAATGACTTACTTAGGTGTAAACAAGTCAGGAACCTTCATACACAGGAATTGAGGCCCACAACTCATGGTATATTCGCAAATTTATTCGGAAATGATTAAAGACGGTTTAGATTAACTGGATAAACTGTCTTTAAAAAAAAACTCGAAGATTTTTGGTTGTGCTATGGTCAAGCCAGTACACAAGTCAATTTACCTTGCTTACTGAGTACTTTCGAACTATTTCTTTGCTATCCTGACGGCGATTCTGGCCAGATTTTATTGATCAAAGATTCATTTAAGAAGAACTTTAAATTTAGTTTGAGCTACGAATTACTACTGTATCGATATTTACATCATAGGATGATTCATGAACGATGTATCCATCCGTATTGAACTTACTTTAATAAAGAAAAACAAGTCTATGTTAATGCTAGGTCCATGTACAATAAATGGTTGTTTTGGTACCATGTTTTTGGTTAATTTAGGTGTTCAGAAGACACTTGACTTATAAAAAGGATCTCTTCTTACCCAACTTAGCTTTACCTTCACAAATTCTCATATTTTTACCGAAATTAATTTAGAAGTTTCTGTGATGAGCCTTATGCCCTTGCAAATATGTGTCGCATTTAGAATAGGATTTTTTTAAGTGCATGTTTTGTAAATTTGTTTATTGAAATATTATCCAATTATCAAAATATTCGCCAATTTTTTAAGCACCTGTTTTAGTTTAGTTTTGGCCCTAATAAGATTCTTTGTGCTTTGTGATATAACATTTTCTGTGTTATCCTTCACAGTTTGGGTAATTTTTAATGAAGATGATCCGAAACCCAACCAATCCAACCGCTTTCCTTGACCGTTTTCCATCCAATATGTTTTTTTTTTGAATATTTTTCTTTTTCAACTTGAAAAATTTTCCATATATCCTTGTATTGCCAAATGTTTATCTATTTAAAGTCAGGAAATTTTAGATTTAGTCAAATCTCATAAAATATATCCTTCCTTCTCAAGAATATCAGCGAATCATGATGTTTTACTTAAAACAACGAAAGTGGTACTATTATTTTGTTCGGCAATATTTGGACGTTTTTTTCTTAAAATCTGAAAAAATTATATGCAGAACATAATTTTTATATCCGTTCCAATTTTTTCAAATAAATTGAATACTAATGAAGATAATAGGAAACACTGCTTTTATAAAAATCCACGTTTTCCACTTATTTTTTTGAAATTAAGAACCTGGGACGAAGTGGTGCTATTATTTTTTTCGCCACTGTATATCATTTAGCTCCCATAGGAACGATCGGAAGACTAAAGGGAAATTAATGGGAACAAAATAATAGCTTCGATGTTTTTTCTTATATTATCCTATACTATTGGGGGGATAATTTCGTTTTTACTATTTTTACTATTTCGAATTAAGTTTAATATGATGAAATTACTAACTGAATATTATATTTTATTTGGTGTTTGTCATCACATTTTCGAATTACGAATATCACAAAAAAATCGAACGACTTATTGCTAAATGGTGTAGGAGTCAGGTCACTAATTACATGAAACCGGTGTACACGTGTTCAAACTTTAAGTTGGGTTTTCTAGGTATACCCGATTTTTTATTTGAGATTGCAAAAATAACCATAACAAGGTTGGAATTAAGCTAGACAATGGGTAATAATGCAGTTATTATACAATCCTTAAATTAGATAATTAACCCGGTTTACCTTATTTACCTAAGTACTGGCACTTAAATAGGGCATTGGCCGCCAACGAAAGGGTTATCGGAAGGTTGATAGCAGGTATAGTCCAATCATATATATGGACTCATAATCCTAATCCCCGGGCTTAACATCAAATTCATGACGTGAACAGTGAATGAAAATTCAACAAAAAGTGTGAAAAGTGAATTTAAAAGGTATGAATAAAATCCACCAAAAGGTACAAGGTGAAACGAGTGTAACTAATTAAAAATAATAAAGAATTATTATGCTTTTTCATATATATATACATATATAGAAGAGATGTCTGTAGGTTGGGACAGCCTGTAAGTTCAAACACTCAAAATTTTTCCAAAAAAAATTTTTTAAAGTCCTTTTTAGTGACAAAACTTTTGGGGAAACCATTATAAGCCAGGCTCTAGCCAGATTTAAGCTGTGAGAGTCGTGTACCATTTTTTCCACTTTTTTCGTCCACTTTTTTCAAAATTCTATAAAACATTAAAACGTGCTTAAAATAAATTGCTAAAAGGTTTAAAACATTAGTAATTTATCTGTTAACAAATTAAAGAAAGAATCAGATTAATTTTACAGTCAGAAAAAAAGTTATTCATTTTTTCGAAAACTACCCATTTTGTGTAAGTTGGGACACTTTGAGCGTCTAAGTTGAGACACCCGTTTTGCATACAAAAAAGACGGGAAATAAATTAAAACGAACCAAAATTGATTAAATTAACATAGATAAATTGTTTATTTAAGTTTGGAGTACTTTTGGTGTGAGTTTTATTCATTTTAAGAAGTGTGCCAACTTACAGACCTATTTTTCAAAATGCCGTTTTTTGGCACTTAAAAAATTTTTTTTTTATTTTCCCTGGGAAAAAAAAATTTTTTTGTTTTATTTTACAGCTAAAAGACTAAGTTTTCGATCGGTACCTAACGCGTGAAGTTTCATAAGCGAATGTAAAAATGGGACACTAAAAACAAAAGGTGTACCAACCTACAGACCTCTTCCCTATACTATAAATATACCCGTTAATCGAAAAGTAAAAGAGTATATTGTATTCGTGAAAAAATATTTAACAGGTAGAAGGAAGGGCTTCCGTTCCTATAAACTATATATCGGCCCTGTTCTAGTTTTCACTTTCGAAAGATTCTCACGGAATCGAATTTCCCGGACCTGTTCCAAGACACTTCCGAAAGAACTGCACGGATTTAAATTTCCCTCTGTTGTTACTCTTTTAACTTCCGAAAAATTCACACGGGAACTTTCCGCCAAGCATTTGACAGGCGGATTTAAATGTAAATACTTCGCGTCATCTTTATATGACAATATTATTTTTATCAAATTCCTTGATGTTTTATGTTCATAATTGCATCATTGTAATTGTAATTATCTGCATATTTGACTTATTAGGAATTATTTTGTGGTTGCACCTCAAAACCTGATAGATTCTACGCTTACAATTAATGCAAATCCGCCGCCCTTGTTCTAAATTCCACTCGGATTTGGTCAAAATGGCCCAGAGCTGACACGTTATGGAAATAAGTAAGTATTTCGTTGGGACTTGTTCTAAACTTATCCGATAAGGTTCTTGGTTTTTTTATAGAAAAGATCATTTTTCCTAATTAACGAAATTAGTATTTTGGTTCGGAATACCACATTATTTCATGTGAAATTTGATAGGGGGACATTTGATAGGAACTTTGTTTTTGGACTTTGGCATCTCTGTACGCTCAAGCAGTTTCCAATTTAATTTTTTTTTTTTTTATTTTATATGATGGACGTTGATGCACTACGAGCAGTACAAACATGTGGCCCAATGATACCAAGCACGTGCTTGTTACGCGCGGGACCCCCTATCAATTCGGGCAAAAATGCGAGTTTGCGAGGAAAATACAAGAAACAAATAAATACGGGACACATGGCTACAACTATGATTGAAGCAAATGAGATAAAATTTTAGATACAGGGATAGAAGTTGAGGTACAAATTAAATGATAAAGATTTTTATAATTAGTAAAGAGAACGCGAAAGGGCTCATGCAGGCTAAAATTAGATGTACATCGGGGCAAATTAAGAGGGTAATAATTTCGTGTTAGTCTAACGGGAATACTAAAAGCTAAACGGTTTACCAGTTCTACAGAATCAATATCACCTCTTATAAAAGTTTGCATCAAAATAGTAACATTACGTTACATTACGTTACATTTCAGGCAGTTCAAATTTAAGAGGTTGTACTCACACCATATCTGAAAATGATCTGTCTGATTGTAAGCCAAATCCAGACTCAATATTATTATATGTCAAACAAAGCTTAACATCATCAGAATACATTAGTACACGAGAATGTGTAACGATAGAGGGAAGATCGTTAATAAACAAGGTAAACAGCAAAGGCCCCTAATGACTACCCTGGGGCACTCCCGATATCACGTGGATCATTTTGAAGACAGCGTTTTTAAATATAAATATAAATATAATCGGCCCTGTTCTAGTTCCGAAAGATTCACACGGAATCGAATTTCCCAGACCTGTTCCAAGACTCACTTCCGAAAGAACTGTACGGATTTGGATTTCCCTCTGTTGTTACTTTGTTAACTTCCGAAAAATTCACACGGAAACTTTCCGCCAAGTATTTGACAGGCGGATTTAAATCCGCCAGCATGAAAATTAATTTTTAAAAATAGTTCGCGTCATCTTTATATGACAATATTATTTTTATCAAATTCCTTGATGTTTTATGTTCATAATTGCAACATTGGAATTGGAATTAGTTGCATATTTGACTTAATAGGAATTATTTTGTGATAAATTCTACCCTTACAATTAATGCAAATCCGCCGCCCTTGTTTTAAATTCCACTCGCATTTGGTCAAAATGGCCTAGAGTTGTCACGTTATGGAAATAAGTAAGTATTTCTTTGGGAATTATTATAAACTTATCCGATAAGGTTCATGGTTCTTTTATAGGAAAAATAATTTTTCCTAATTAACGAAATAAGTATTTTGGTTCGGAATACCACATTATTTCATGTGAAATTTGATCGAGAGACATTCGATTTGTGAGCGAGAGCGCCACAGTTTTTCGCGGTTTGTCGGCATTACAAAGGGCGTGGCACATCGGCGAGAAAATCTAGCGCTGCGTAATAACCCCTAGAATCTGCATGCAATGTGCCAATCTTCTAGCTTTTATAGTTTTCAAGATCTCAAACGGACAGATGGACATGGCTAGATTAACTCGGCTAGTCTTCCTAATCAAGAATATATATACTTTATAGTGCCGGAAACGCTTCCCTCTACCAGTTACATACTTATACCCTGTTACTCTATGAGTAACGGGTATACAGTGGCGAAAAAAATAATAACATCACTTCGTCCAAGGTCCTTAAAAAAAAAATATGTGGAAAACGTGGATTTTTATGTAAGCAGTGTTTCCTATTATCTTAATTAGTATTCCATTTATTTGAAAAAATTGAAACGGATATTAAAATTATGTTCTACATATAATTTTTTCAAATTTAAAAAAAAAGTAAAAACAAGAAAGGAAGCTAACTTCGGCCAGCCGAAGTTTATATATCCTTGCAGATCATTCCAATTCAATTTGAAATTACAAAAATGTTAAATTTAGATTTGCAAACAACAACGAACAAAATTATAGCAGCTTACGTATTATATTGACATTAATTGATCGATCCTTCCTATGGCAGCTATATAATATCAAACAAAAACACCTCTTAACGAGGTAAAAAACTAGTGACGATCGCACCTTAAACGTACAAAAGTTCTGATATCAACATTTGTGACGAAAGATGATTGCACACATGATTAAATACACTTTTTAAAATTTATTTTTTCGGCACTCTGCAATAGAAAATGTTCGTATGTTCTTAAAAACTAGTCTGTTCTTAAAACTAGAGTGCCGAAGAAATAAATTTTAAAAAGTCTATTTAATCATGTGTGCAATCATCTTTCGTCACAAATGTTGATATCAGAACTTTTGTATGTTTAAGGTGCGATCGTCACTAGTTTTTTACCTCGTTAAGAGGTGTTTTTGTTTGATATCAGGGGTTTTTGTTTTAACATGATTTATATCAAGTAAACCTACTACTGTCTTCTTTAAACTTTTGCTGCCATAGGATTTAGTACTAGCGTTTTCTTCCGACTAAACTAGCGAGTTTTGTCCTATTTTAATTATTAAATTATTTAATTATTTAATGATTTAATTATTATTATTAAATTATTAAATTATTAAATTATTAAATTATTAAATTATTAAATTATTAAATTATTAAATTATTAAATTATTAAATTATTAAATTATTAAATTATTAAATTATTAAATTATTAAATTATTAAATTATTAAATTATTAAATTATTAAATTATTAAATTATTAAATTATTAAATTATTAAATTATTAAATTATTAAATTATTAAATTATTAAATTATTAAATTATTAAATTATTAAATTATTAAATTATTAAATTATTAAATTATTAAATTATTAAATTATTAAATTATTAAATTATTAAATTATTAAATTATTAAATTATTAAATTATTAAATTATTAAATTATTAAATTATTAAATTATTAAATTATTAAATTATTAAATTATTAAATTATTAAATTATTAAATTATTAAATTATTAAATTATTAAATTATTAAATTATTAAATTATTAAATTATTAAATTATTAAATTATTAAATTATTAAATTATTAAATTATTAAATTATTAAATTATTAAATTATTAAATTATTAAATTATTAAATTATTAAATTATTAAATTATTAAATTATTAAATTATTAAATTATTAAATTATTAAATTATTAAATTATTAAGAGTCAAAATCTGCCAAGTGGGCCACCCCTGTTCCAAAGGTCCGATTTTAATCGAAATTTTTTATTTTTCCGGTTCACAACGAAAATATAAGAACTTCATTTGAACGGTTTTGCGAAATTTTGAGTTTTACCGGAGTTATAGAGGTCAAAACATGGCATTTTTGACACTTTTTCGAAAAGAAAGAAAAGCACTCAGTCATTAATTCATAACTTCGGAACGGTAAGAGATATCTTTATGATGCTTTCACTAATCGCTCAAGAATTATTATGGCTTTCCATAAAATAAATTAATTTTTTTTTAGTTTTTATTTTTTTCAGTGTTCTTCACCAGCTATAGAGTTTAAAACCATTTAAAAATGAAGATTGGTTCATTACGAAACAGATAAAAAAAAAAAAGAGTGGCTCGGCCAAAGGTTTTCGCAATTCGAACTTTTCGGTGGGCGCACAGCTATTTTCCATACAAAAATTTAAAAACGCGCGCAAAGCATGAAAGTTCACTGTTCAACACAAGTGCTGCGGCTCGCGTTTTTACTTTGCATGCGCGCGTTCTTAAATTTTTGTATGGAAAATAGCTGTGCGCCCACCGAAAAGTTCGAATTGCGAAAAACCTTTGGCCGGGCCACTCTTTTTTTTTTATCTGTTTCGTAATGAACCAATCTTCATTTTCAAATGGTTTTAAACTCTATAGCTGGTAAAGAACACTGAAAAAAATAAAAACTAAAAAAAAAAATTAATTTATTTTTAAGAAAAAAAAATTTTAATTTTTTTATGGAAAGCCATAATAATTCTTGAGCGATTAGTGAAAACATCATAAAGATATCTCTTACCGTTCCGAAGTTATGAATTAATGACTGAGTGCAACTTTTTCGAAAAAGTGTCAAAAATGCCATGTTTTGACCTCTATAACTCCGGTAAAACTCAAAATTTCGCAAAACCGTTCAAATGAAGTTCTTATATTTTCGTTGTGAACCGGAAAAGTAAAAAAGTTCGATGAAAATCGGACCTTCGGAACAGGGGTGGCCCACTTGGCAGATTTTGACTCAAATGAGAGTTAATAATATTCAAGAGGACCATTTTTTTAGGGGAGAACAACGAATAGGCCTACCACGCATATTTAGATATGATTCAAAAATTAATAAAACATTTAGGGCCGCTTTCTCGTCCGTCCTGCAAAGTACAATTTAGCTAATAGCAGGATAAATTTATCCCGGTGGCAAATCGGTTTTCGTTTTCTCGTCCGTCTTTTAAAACTCCAAATAAAAGTCGCACTAATTTGAGACTAGGTGGCAACCCCACATCAGACGAATTACCTAATTGTCAAAAATGAATGGAAAAACTATTGAAAAATATCATAAAACAGTCATACTAACAGCTGATGATATAAACAACATTTCAAACTAATAAAAAAACATATCTCTCCGGAATCGCCCCCGGGAGATTGAATTCTTACGTGCGTGCAATCTATGGCTTCTATGACTTTCGGAAACTCGGCTATTTTATAAAAATCAACAACATTTTCTTGAAGATCTTCAATACGCGGGAACTTAATAAATTGTTGTAATTGTATTGTCGTTTCCCTGTAATAATGGTTTTTGATTATATGGAATTAGTTAAACCAAATGAATGCTCTTACTTCTTTACTTTAGATTCAAGTTGCAAAACAATTTTTTGCAAAACAAATAGTGCCGTGCTTTTGCACAAGCGAAACCTTTTAATAAATTCTTCATCACTGTAATGTTCGAAGTAATTTCTCTGGTCTTGATATCTGCGACGATAGGTTCGCACTTCCGACAATTCGACGATATCCCACAGAGTTTGAAGATAAATCGCTCGGGAATTCATTTTAAAATAAATTAGATGACTTGAAATTTTGATTCATATTTAACTGTAAATAGAATCAGCTGTTTTCGAATGAAGAGTGGAACCAGATTGTCAACGCTCGAATGTCTGGCAACACTTGCGCACAACCCAACCGCACAAAATTTGCACGGTAGATGAAGTACCATGGCAAAATTTGTCGCTAACACAAGGACGAGTAAACCATTTTTTGCCATCAGGCAAACTAAAGTTCGGACGAGAAAACGGCCCTTAACAGTTTCTACAAAAACTTCAATAACTTCGTTATTATTTCTAAATGACATTGGTATAATAAGCTTGCGCTGCATGGGAAGCTAAGGTATCTAAATCCAAAACCGCTACCTTCTAGCTCTTATAATTTCCGAGATCTCAGCGTTCACGCGGACATACAGACGGAAGGATGGACATTGCTAGATCGACTCGGTCAGTGATCAAGAATATACATATATACTTTGTACTTTATGTGGTCGGAATCGTTTCCTTCTAAAACCTGTTACATACTTTACCCCGAATACAATATACCCTTATTTAGACTTTGTTTTCGTAAAGTTCTTAAAAGTTAAAAGTTGTCGAACAAGTTGTAAAGCTTTTTTTTAATGTAAATAAATTCCTTTTCTTATTTTCTAAAAACTGTTTTGTAACCGGTGAATAAGAAAAGTATTCTTTCCAAACTGTTTTAGCTACTCTCTGTCCCACAAGCTGCCAAAAAGTATTTGTTTATTTCGCGATGTCTGAAAAACGGAAATGAAGAGAGGGAATGGAAAAAATACCCTGTATCAAGAAGGGCAAACCAAGCATTCGCTTAAGAGTGTCGCCATCTACCGGACATTTCATTATTTGGTGGGGGGAAGGGGGGCGGTTTGGTCAATCATTAGGTATTGAAGAAACGAATACACATTTCTTTTCCCGTTAATCTAGCATCAAAACTGTGTGCGCCGCAGACAAACAGACGGACAGACGGACATGGCTAGATCGACTCGGCTAGTGATCCTGACCAAGAATATATATATACTTTATATGGTCGGAAACGCTTCCGTCTTCCTGTTACATACTTTTGCACGAATCTAATATACTCTTTCACTATACGAGTAACGGGTATACCTGCACACAAAAAAATTAGCTATGTAAAATCAACATAGAAAAATAGTAGTTTATTATTTTCTGAATTTTTCATGTATTTTGTTGTTTTATTTTTTGGGTCATCGAATAGTATTTAACAATTAAAATAGTAGAAAACCTATCTACGAAATTGTCATGTATTTTGTTGTTTTATTCATTTGGCAAATTAATAGCAACGTCTCAATTAATATCACAAGTTTACAAAAAAAAATTGATGAAATACGCACTTCATGAAACTATGATTTTCGGCTAAGGTACATCTCCCTGAGTAAGAAATGGGCACTTTTAATTTGTTGTATGGTACAGTTTTTTTTTAAAGTGTAAAAAACGTTTTTTGCATGGCGTGTATTTTGTTGTTTTATTTTTTGGGGCACTGAATAGTGACACCGCAATTAATATCGTAACACAACTATTTTTTTCCTTCATGTATTTTGTTGTTTTAAAAATACAATTATAAATTGTTGGTCAACTATTTTTCTGGACTTAGGGTGGCTAGAGTATCCGACTCATAATCTCTGGGTCGTGAGTTCTGGTCCCGCTTTTGCAGATGATGTTTTTCCTTTTTTTTTTGGAACGAAAATAATTCTTCTGTGGCCTACTGGTTAGAGTGCTCGACTCCCATGACTGCCGGCCCCGGTTCGATTCCCAGCGGAGGCAAAACACCTGACTTGTAAGTTTAAGTATCTGTGAAATGTAAGTGTCTATAAATAGCTTCGATATACATTAATGTAACAAATTAAATTAAAAATAAAAACAGTTAAAAAAATAAATTAAAAAAAAAAAACAATTTTTTTCGGGTAAAATACTATTTTGTAGGTAATCTCCTATTTTATAGGTAACCTACTATTTTTTTGGGAGTTTGTCTATTTTTTATGGGTTGGGGCAGTTTTAACTATTAAATCCTTGATTTTACATAGTTTTTTTTTCGTGTATTGGAACGATGCACAGCGGTACATAACGGTTACTGGTAACAAATCGACAGAAGCAACTTTACAACATGTCTGCAGCAGAGACAACGATACAGATACACAGCCGAACAGGTATATATGGTACAATAGCCAGAAGCAAAAGTCATGGCGTGTTCCAGCTACAAGTTCATTAAATAAATTATTCATACACAGCGTGTGCCCAACAAAAATGGTAACTGACGCTTCGTCGCATTTGTTCACTTTTACACATATACAGACGCCCCCGTCCCCGAAAGGAGTTTCGATGGAGGAATATTCATTGGCAGTTTGTTTTTTTTCCGACGACTGTGAAATGAAAACGTATTGGGCTTAAATATTTATACGCCACCGTCTGTATAAAGCTTGTGTGAATTTTTTTTATTAAAGTCCTCACGTGTAATGAAAATTATGGTTCAGCTGCGAAAGCATTTACTCCATATTTTGTCATATACCGGTCAATACTATTCAATCTTAGAATACAGTAATCTTTATTCCGAAAAAATTAAAATATTTTTGCATTTGGTTATCGAAGTGTACAGGGCTGTCAATTTGACTTTTAAGCTGAGAATTCTATCTTTCATTAAACGGCCTTAACCAAATAAAATATGAACTTAGTTTTATAACTAAAGATACAAAATTCATTCTCCCAGAAAAATTTTACCTAAAAAAATTATTAGCAGCACCAAAAAAATTATTTCGTTTATTTATTTATGTAGCGTTAATAATTGCTATTTTCGGAGTCCGTAGCATCCTTCCATCCGTGGATGCCGCCGCACAAAGACTTAAAAAAAATGAATTGCTTTAGGAAAAAGAGCGGTGAATATGTATACATTTTTTGCTGTTGGGGTTGGTGGGGACAAATGCCTTGAATAAGAGGTAATATGATTAAATCCTATGCTATGTTCTTGAAGTAATTGGCTTTTATGTCGACTAAGAGCCCAAAAAAGGTTACAATAGTTGATCCTCCTTGGACCGCTATTTCTTCAGGTTAATTAAAAATGTAAATGCTGGTTATCCCTGATATAAAATTAACAAATAAAAAAAAATGAAAGAATGTATTTTAAGGGGGAGTATGGTTAATTCGGCCAAAAAAAGGCTATTTTCAAGGAATTTTTACACGATACGGTTAATGTTAGATAAATTATTTTATTATTATATCAAAGTAAAACACTTAAACTATATTTTCTGAAATTTTCATTGCAAAAAATTAAAAAACAAGAAAGAAAGCTAACTTCGGCCAGCCGAAGTTTATATACCCTTGCAGATCGTCCCTATTCTATTTGAAATTACAAAAATGTTAAATTTAGATTTGCAAAAAACAAAATTATAGCAGTTTACGGAGTATTTTGACATTAATTAATCGATCCTTCCTATGGCAGCTATATAATATAGTCATCCAATTTATGTTAAATTTAATTCGAAATTCTAAAATAATAAAATAAACTTATATTCAAAAGTAGAAAAGAGTACAATAAAAATTAACAAAGCTATAATTTTATTCCTATTAATTTCCGTTTAGTTTTCCGATCGTTCCTATGGGAGCTATATGATATAGTCGTCCGATTTATGTTAAATTATAAATATATATAAAATAAAAAAATGAAGTTATATTCCAGAGTAGAAGAAAATACAATAAAAATTAACAAAGCTATAATTTTGTTTCTATTAATTTTCTATTAGTTTTCCGATCGTTCCTATGGGGCTATATGATATAGTCGTCCGATTTTTATAAAATTTAATTCGAAATTCAGAACAGTTAAAAAAATGTTATATCCAAGAGCATAAGTTAATATGTCAAAAAACACATAAGTTATAATTTTTTTCAATTATTTTTCCGATTATTCCTATGCGAGCTATAAGATATAGTTGTCCGATCCGGCCGGCTCCGACTTATATACTACCTGCAACAGAAAGACGACTTTTGGTAAAGTTTCAGCTCGATAGCTTGAAAACTGAGGGACTAGTTTGCGTAGAAACGGAAGGACAGACGGACGGACAGACGGACATGGCTAGATCGACTCGTCTAGTCATTCTGACCAAGAATAGGGTCGGAAACGTCTCCTTCACTGCGTTGAAAACTTCTGACTGAAATCATTATAAACTCAGAAAAAAATCGCCCTAAATTCTAGAAAATCGCCATACTTTTTAAGCCAAAGGCAGCTCGCCTTGAAGTTTACAAATTTTTTTTCTAAATATAAGGGTTTCTGCTTTCTAATCTTTAAGCATTTAATTTTGTGGAATTTAGGCAATTTTTCTAAAGTTAAGGGCAAGAGCTTCTTAAATTGAGAAATTTTCTTTCTTTAATTATGAAATTTTCTTTCTAATTCTGAGGAATGTTTTTCCTATTTATTAGAAATATTTTTTCTTAAAAATAGAAATGTGTTTTCTTTGATATAGAAATATATTTTCTATAAATATGAAATAATTTCTGAAATTTAAAATACCGGTTTTTTATTTTTATATTTATTTTGTATTTTGTGATAATTTGGGTTTAAGTAGTTAAATCTAGCTTATATATTCCGTTTTTAGAACATAAAATATAATTACATTTGTTAAAAATACATTTTTGGTTTAAGGTAGGTCTTATCATTTAACTTATGCGATTGAATGGGATGATTTGTAATTGAGCTTTGTTTAATTAATTTTATATCTAAATATCCTAATTTTTCAAAACATGTCAGATGAGAATTGTATTTCACATCAATGGCAACGCATAAAAAAACGAC
This sequence comes from Drosophila mimetica, assembly GCA_037075245.1. Lineage (NCBI taxonomy): Eukaryota > Metazoa > Arthropoda > Insecta > Diptera > Drosophilidae > Drosophila > Drosophila mimetica. The sequence continues at coordinate 30,589,165 of JBAMCH010000007.1, forward strand.
TTCATTTGCTTCGAAGCATATTTATTTAATTTCATATGCGGCAAACTCCGGATCAACTGAATAAAGAAAAAATCCCTTTTTATATATAAAGTTTCGAACTCGTACATAGGAATAACAGTCTACATTTTCAATATTTTGAAAAACTGTTAAAAGTTCGTCCCTTAATATTGAACTAGATGCCTTACATTTTGATTTGCTAAGAGCTACTTCTTCAATTTTAAAATTTTGTAGGTATTGAGCATAACTGATACAAATTTTTATTGAAAGAGACGACAAAATATTTCTTCTAGAAGTTATGTTCTTTGCATATGACTTTAAAGTTTTGTGCTTTGATTCAAATGGATAGGTCCACAGATACTTCAAGGGTTCTGACTCGCTAACAATTCTAAAATAATGATTTAAAAAGTGAAATTTTTATTTTAAGGTGTCATTAAATAAGTCTGTGTATTCTTTATTATGATATTCTATAGCTTCTTTTAATATATTTAATTCTTTTGAAGAATATTCAGAAAGGGTAATGTAATCAATTATTTTTAAAAGATTTATTACAAACTTCCAAACGGGACAATTTGGTGAAATAAGATCTCCCACCATTAACGGAAAATAAGTAATAAAAGTTATAATTTCTCTCGCAGTGGCCTTAATATTCATTTTCCTCAAGTGTCTAATTTGAAATGGTGGAAAAATGTTTCCTATTTCGGATACACCATACTGAAAATTCATTTTTCTTAAATTTATAATTTCTAAATCTAATGTTTTTTCATTTATATAAAAGAGCAAAATTTGGCACACATCATATTTAATAATTCCCTCAAAAACGTCGTGCAAAATGTAAACGGAAAAGTTTTGCACTGCTGAAAAATGGCTAAGATCCTTGAAAATGCATGCTGACTTAATACCAGTTTCTAAAACGTTTAGTGCCGCCACATCTTCCGCGTAGTTATTTTCATTTCTAAGAGTTTCAATGATCTCTTTATGCGAATATGCATCTTCCTCTCTTGGCATTTTGCAAAACCTACAATAATATTTCGACGCAAATGATGATGTAAAACCCAATATGCTATTGAGGGCTAAGTTGTCTCCTAGAACTAGTCCTAACGTTAAATATATTCTATGCTCTTCGCCATCAACAATTAAAGATATTCCCTTTTCTTCAAGTCTTTTCAGCTGATCAACAAGTTTGCCCAAACACTTCGAGTTTCCATCATCGAGTGATGATTTAAATAGTGCTGCACAAAATATTTGGTGGTAATGTAGGGGTGAAGTAGGAAATGAAAGATAAACTGCTAGAAGTGGATCGCAATGGGGACCTAAAGGATTATTGATCTCAAAATCGTCGACATATAGAAAGAACGGAAATACTACTTTATTTTGGCCTCTGTTGGCAAGCATAACTTGTTTCCATAAATTACCATTGGCAAAATTAGTAATCTTAGTTTGATTCGTAAGTGAATGTAACCTGTTTTCAAAGGAAGAGAACACGTTTGGCAACTCAAAATATTTCTTTAGATGAAACTCGAGTGGGAAAATTACACCAGAGGACTTTTTTGATCCTAAAGTCACAGTATTTTTATGCCTTATTGTCGATATTGTGTCATCAATTGTGAAAGTGTATGGGTCATTATATAACTGTAACTCTTTAAGTCTCTTTATTAATTTATACTCATTGTCAATACTTTGAAACGGATTATCACAAATCTCAATGAAGTTTTCTAAACTCTTGCATATATCGCCTGTGCTTTGTCCTGATTTCAGTTTATCTCGTAACCCTTGCAACTTTTTCCTTATCGGATCTGTAATATTATGCTTAATATGTTTTTGAATCTTAAATGCATTTTTCCGAGGAATGGATAGGTCCGAGCTAATATTCAAAGTTAATTTTAATGAATGGTCCTGAAGATCATCGTTCTGTTTAACATTATGAGTTGTGCTTGGTTGTATCGTGACTTCTTCTAATTCTAGATTTACATCATTATCAAAACTTATTGCAGAATTATAGCTTTCTTCGTTGTAAGTGGATGTTTAGAATAAGATTGAAAATTGTTAAAAATTTGAGAGCACTCACTTTGACCACACGGTAATTTTATGTACATTTCAAGTAAATGTAAAGAACGCATATGTTTTAGGAAGTGGTTAATATTTTCAAAAGTTTGAACGCATATTTTACACGAAAGCATTTTTAAAATCAAAATGGTGTCAACACAGTAGGTATGTAAGGATTATTTTATAATAAGGATATTATAGCTAAAAGTTGAAAATCATTTTAAATCGTTTAGTAATTCTGAAATCGCTCTGTTTTGCAAATCCGTTTTTAAATGTATGTCATTAAAGTATTTTTGTACAAAAGACCAAACTAGTTGGCATTCGTTAGGGTACCTTAAGTTCAGCACCATATAAATTTTAAAACACACTTCCACGCACTCAAGGATAGACGACAACTTATAATAAAATCCTGACAAGTAAATGTAAAACTCTTTGAAATTGTAAATACTATCACCAATTGCGCATATTATGGGCTGAAGCGTTGTTTTTTCATTGTAGCAGCTCTCAACATCTTCTTTGATCTGCGTTTGTAATTCTCCTGTTGTAGACTTCCATGTTATAAATGTACTCCTTGAGTCTTCGATGGTAAACTTCAATAGTTTCCTCCCCTGCGAATTTTTTTTTCCGCGGTTAGTCGGTACCAGCAGTCCGTGCAACAGAAACAAGGTCAATGCGTTCTTGGCATCTGAAAAAATATATACACATACATATTTATATAGACGTATTCAAGTTGACAAAACAATTGCGCTTCTTACCGTTAGATTGAACATCATAAGTTTTTAACCAAACTAAGCTCTGTTGCTCCTTTATGTTTGACTTAAAAATTGGCAAAACTTTATCTTGAAAATGTTCCCATTTAAAGTAACATACCAATTTATAACCAAAAGACTGCTTAAGAATGGGGAACTCCTGTAATATTTCGGCAAGATTAGCGGACCCTTTCAAGATGCTCATACGGTAGTCAAAGATTATATTCCATTTCTCGATGACTTCTTCTTCAGGGCAAACATTAAATTGCAACCAATGAAGATGCACTTGAATCTCATCATCTAAAAATGTATTAGGTTAACTAGTATTCTTCCTGAGTCTGTTATTATTTACCTGGTTTTATGATCAAATTTGGTGAAAAGTTTTCCTTGTGTTCCACTTGGTTTTTCTTTAATATTTTGTCTTTGGCGAGCTTTGATTGCAAATTATAGTAACTGCTGTAAATCAGTCCTCCTGGTTTTTATACCCGTTACTCGTAGAGTAAAAGGGTATATTAGATTCGTGCAAAAGTATGTAACAGGCAGAAGGAAGCGTTTCCGACCATATAAAGTATATATATTCTTGATCAGGATCACTAGCCGAGTCGATCTAGCCATGTCCGTCTGTCCGTCTGTCCGTCTGTCCGTCTGTCTGTCCGTCTGTCTGTCCGTCTGTCTGTCCGTCTGTCTGTCCGTCTGTCCGTCTGTCCGTCTGTATGAACGCTGAGATCTTGGAAACTATAAAAGCTAGAAGATTGAGATTTGGCATGCAGATTCTAGGGGTTAATACGCAGCGCAAGTTTTTCACGCCGATGTGCCACGCCTTCTCTAACGCCCACAAACCACGAAAAACTGTGACCCGTTCTGTATGAACGCTGAGATCTCGGAAACTATAAAAGCTAGAGGATTGGGACTTGGCATGCAGATTCTGGGGGTTATACGCAGCGCAAGTTTTTCACGCCGATGTGCCACGCCCCCCCTAACGCCCACAAACCGCGAAAAACTGTAGCGCCCACAGTTTTGAAGCTAGATTAACGGGAAAAGAAATGTGTATTCGTTTCTTCAATACATATTGATAGACCAAAGTGGGAAACCCCCCCTCCCCCTAACGCCCACAAACCGCGAAAAACAGTGACACCCGTCTGTATGAACGCTGAGATCTCGGAAACTATAAAAGCTAGAAGATTGGGATTTGGCATGCAGATTCTAGGGGTTAATACGCAGCGCAAGTTTTTCACGCCGATATGCCACGCCCCCTCTAACGCCCACAAACCGCGAAAAACTGTGGCACCCACAGTTTTGAAGCTATATTAACGGGAAAAGCAATGTGTATTCGTTTCATCAATACATATTGATAGACCAAAGTTGGAAACCCCCTCCCCCCTAACGCCCACAAACCGCGAAAAGCTGTGGCGCCCATAGTTTTAAAGCTAGACCAAAAGTGTAAACGCAATTTTGTTTGGGTTATTAACGCCTACCGAAATGTAGAAGAAATTTTTTAAATTTTTTGAAGCGGCTGCTTGGTTTGCCCTGCTTGAGACTGCTGACTTTAGCTGAGTAACGGGTATTTGATAGTCGAGGCACTCGACTATAGCGTTCCCTCTTGTTTTTCATGTATTTTTGTAAAATACGTTTCCTTCAAAATATTTAAAGTTAGTTTTTAAAGTGTATACCGTATAGTACATTCTCACCTTGATTTCCTTATCGAACAGTAAAATTAGCTCCTCTGCTAAGTCGGACAAAAGTTTCTGCTTCGGTGGAATTCCATTCAGGACCAGGTATTCACAAATAATTGTGCTTAATACTCTTCTGTATTTTTGATTAAGTCCCTTGTTCTCCTTATAGAAGCTGAAAACCACTTTTGACTTTTGGCATTCAGCTAATATGATTGTAATACTAATCTAATTATGTATAACATAAAATTATATTAAAATTATTAAATAAAAGAATAGTCATCTTTCTTCTCACCTCGGATTGATCCTTCGCTTTAGGAGCAGAACCCAATTGCTAATTTAAAATTAATCCAAATAATAACAATTAAAAACATATTCAATAAGAAATTATTTACTATATTTTTCAAGGGCAATTTATTAGAAATCACATTACAAGTCCACAAGTGCGAGTGGGAGGACTATACACAGTTAAAAACCATTTTTAACTATAAGCATCTCGCTCGCGCAATTGCATTCTTGCGAACTCGTGTCGCACTACTGTAGACAAACACAAACACACGCATACTAACTTGGATTTTCCACTTCTGCAAATTCGAGTAAAAAACTATTCCTACTCCAACTAGCTCCTTAGGAATTTCGGTTCGAAGTTGTTCCCATGTTAGGTGCAACAAAGTATTTTGATCAAATTTTAAATCTACATACATAAATAAATAAACATTTAAGGCAAACAGTCACACAATGAAAAAAGCATGTTATAATAAAACATACATATGTACATATGTATGTAACTCCTTTATGACACTATGTATGTATGCCTTGCACTTTTTTAAACAGCCACACAATAAAAAAAAACATTTTATAAAAAAACATACATATGTACATATGTATGTAACTTCTTTATGACCTATGTATATCTTGCACTTTTTTACGCACACATACATACATACATAGTCTTCTGCTTTTTCTTCAGCAGAAGAAGAAGACAAAGCACATGAATGAAACTTTTCCAGCTTCTTACGGGTATTTTCTAAGTACAATTACAACATGCTAACAGGAAATTTAATAGTTAATAACTTACCATTAAAAAGTTGAACAAACTGCTGACCCTCCAATTGGCTTAATAAGTTGTCCATTTTGTTAAAACTCTTACTCACACGAATAACACAGGAACTTTGCATAAATTTCACAAGAACCACGCGAGAAATAAACGCAGGCGTCGACAGTGTGACCAGATTCTAACACATTGTATATACCGAAAACGACATCATTTTGTGGGATTTATGGCGTTTTTCCAAATAAGTTTGGCACTCGACATTCATCCTATTTTTTTTCCTAAAATTTAGGGTAAAAATTTCTAAAATCACATTCTTATAGCCATTTTTTTCTTAAATTCAAAGAAAATTTTCTAAAAAATATACTGAAAAAGAAAACCGAATTATCAGGGTAAAAATAACTTATTTTTAGAAAAATATTTCTGAAAAATAGAAATTTTTTCTGAATTGTAAGGCGATTTTCAAAGTATGGCGATTTTCTAAAATCTAGGGCGATTTTTTTTCTGAGTGTACCCTTGCAGAGGGTAGCCGTCTGCGGCCAATCTCCGTAGGCGCTTCCATAAAAAGAGGCTTTGCGGTGAACAGCATAACTTGTTACTGGATCATCAGAAAAAGACAAAAAAATATATCCAATATATACAAAATATAAAATAAAAAACTCGACCTGATTACCTGTGGATTTAGGTACAGAAATAATGTGCAAAATTTCATAATGATCGGTACATTAGATTTCGATGGACACTGTTCACCGACTTAAAAAAACATACTTTTCAGGGGAACGATTTAAAGTTTTGGTTAGGTGTAGATATACTTTTTGTAATTTTCATCCGATTGACATGAAATTTTAACACAACATTCTTGACGTGTTGTACATTAATAAAAAAAAAATAAAAAAAAAATAAAAAAATAAAAGTGAAATAGCATATTAAGCGGATGCGACCACAGCACAAACCGTAAGAGCTAGAGTATACAAATTTTTGCACAGTAAGCTGTTGGGGCCCTAACCGTCCCATTAATATACGATATAACCCAGCGGCCCCAAACAGCTCAAGCATCCATATTTGGTAGAAAAAATTAGATTTATTTAACCTTTAAGGTAACTGGAATTTCGAAATTTGCATTTTACAGAATTTTAAGTTTTGAAAAGGTCTAATTGGAAATCAAAAGGCAATTTCGAAATCCCCCATAAGTTGGGGCTACATTTAAAATTAACTTTCGGACTTAAAAAATCTAAACCACTGCTCTGATTAAGATGATTTTTGGATCATAGTTTATTTTATGGCTTAAGTGCTTAAGTTTTATGGCCGCGGCCTTATTTCCCGCGGCCATTTCTCACGGAGCCATGCTAAGCGAGCGACGGCCGATAGAGCAAAAGCCACGAAAATTCTAATTCTAATTTCTCTTTCAACTCGTTTACTATTTTTCCTCTTTGTTTTAAACCAAATAACACTTTGCTTGGACAATGTCTAATACTGCGGAGCTGTGTGTTATTCAATACATGTTATACTTTATCTATTACTAAGACCCAGTATATACCTTTTTTTGGTTCTGTCAGTTTTGCTATAATTGGCCCTAGGCTTCTGTTGATTATTTCGACCTGGCCGTTTGCTTGGGCCATAATGATCATAATGATAAGTTCAAAGGGTTTGCTGCCCTTTGGAATTGAATGTAGGAATCCTTCTTTACTTATTTTGGGTGAAAATTATATACATTTTAAGCAGTTATTTATATTGTGATCTTTTACATTTGGAAACCAATAACTTTTCACAATTATATCTAACATTTTGTCTCTTCCTATGTGACCGATCTCATTGTGGTACTTAAAAAGATAATGCTCTTCCATGTCTGTAGGTACGTAGAATAATAACCTGCCATTGTTGCTTTTTCTATAAATTATTCCGTTTCTCATCTTGAATAATTTGAGTTAATTTTCCTCTAATCTTTGGCTTGGCAAATAACTAGTGTTGGGGAAGATTAGAATTAAGTTTAAATGTGAACAGAATCTGCAGCCATACATGAATTCAGTATTTTCACGCACTTTGGTATTTTGGTAAACGACAAAAGCCCTAACGCGTTCGCTTAAGTTTCTCTTGTGTATTACTCTCTCCCGCCCCTTCTACGATTCTACTCGCAACGAATCTGAAGGAAGATTTTATTGAAGTCAGCAAATAAACATTATAACGTCTAAAAACCACGAAATTAGTACTATTTGAGCTGGGCTTGAAAGAATATAAATTTAAAGCTGCGTATGACCGCAACATTTGGCGACCGAGACGTGGCTGTTTAGAGGTTATAATTTTATTTCATAAAAGCCGGGAACCAATCCGACATTGGCCAGCCTACAACCGCAGCATCTTCAGTGTGATCGTCGTTGAAGACACCATCAAGGCACGCACTGGATTCCTGCAAATCAAAAGGCGCAACATCGACAGTGGATCGGAAAGGCGCAGGTCGCCATCGCTTGAAAACATCTCCACGAGCGGGATTAGTACAACCAAGACGATTTCCTCCCTCTACCCGACCAGTGAGATTTGCCGCTACATAACCTGCAACATTCGCACATACGCAAACTACGCCGTAATTATAACATCGTGTGCCACGCACACAATAACCTGTGAGTAGACTTACAAATACATACAAACATAAAATTCTTGCTGGTAGTGTGATTACTTTGCTGAAGGCTGTCAATTACGGCATAAACAACAGTTGCTTTACGCATACCAATACGTGCTGATTCTGTGCCTGCTTTTTGCTCAAACTATAACGCCGGGCTGCACACGTGGTACAGTTTCGCCTTCACACTAGCTTTTCGTTTCTTCTTTGACCCGTAGTTTCTCAGCTCTCTACTCTGCCGCACTTTCCTACGACCGTTTAAAATGAACAAAGATTCGGCAGCAGAGACAGTTGACGCAAAATTGACTCCCCTTCGACTACAGCGCTCAAAAATGGAAGACAACATCGAAAACTTAGCGGCCAGAGTGGACAGGGAGTCCGATGCAACCGAGCTCACCCACGAAAAGTTAGATTGTCATTTACAAATTTTAGAGTCTTACTTTCGCCAGTTGTGTCAATTGCAAACACGAATTGAAGAGCTCAATTATGCGGACGACGGTAGAGCCAGGGTGGAAACATTGTTCATTCAAGCCAAAAGCAAAATAAAATCTCTAATGAGTAAATACAACCATTCAGCAGACGTCAGTGTTTTGAATGCCTCCGCCAGTGTACATTCTTTCCGATTGCCAAACTTGAAGTTGCCGCACTTCGATGGCAAATATTCAGACTACAAGCGGTTCGAAGTCGCTTTTACAAATCTCGTGCACAGTGACCCTGGAATCTCAGCTATTGAGAAATTTAATTATTTGTTGAGCTGTGTGTCAGGCGCAGCCTTGGAGGTAGTCCAAGCATTCCAGGTCACTGAGGGCAATTATTCAAAGGCATTCAACCGGCTAAAAAAACGTTACGACAACGACGTGCTTATTTTTCTCGATTCCATTTCTAGGCTTTTCAACTTGCAATCCATCTCGAACTCAGACACTACAGGATTGCAACGCCTTGTGGACACATCATCAGCGATCCGAGGATCATTATTATCATTGGGATCACCGAACGACGTCATGAACGCTATCATGATACACTTGCTTCTATCTAAGGTCGATGCCAAAACAAGGTTAAGCTACGATGAGAAGCAGTCATTTGAGAAGCTTTGACACACCGCTTTCAATTCTTGGAAGGCCGATCGAGCCATCGATACACAGCAACGACAAAAGACAAACCACATGCATTTGTCCAAATCGTTCATCACAACAAATGCCAGTTGCACATACTGTGACTCGGGCAGTCATTACCTCACACAATGCAAGCCGTTCTCTGCACTTCAACTCACGCAGCGGAAAGACTTCGTAAAGAAAGCCATGCTTTGCTTTAATCGCTTGCGAAAATCCCATGTTATTACGGATTGTTCATCCAAATCTCGGTGCAAGGTTTGTCAGGGCGCTCATCACACTCTTCTGCATGTGTATAGCCCAAGCCCAACTAAGGCTGATTCGATGACAAACCAACCACAATAAAGCCTGGTTGCAGAACACGCTGATTCTAACCTGCACAACAGACCTAGGGTGTCTCTAATAGCGCGCACGGCCAAAAGAGGCATCATACCAACAGCACTAGTGCAGATCAAGGATGGACATGGAGACTTCCAAATTGTTCGGGCACTTCTAGACTCAGGATCCGAGGTGAATCTGATCACCGAAGAAACTGCCAAACGACTCCAGCTCGCGTTTCTCAGTCCATAAGTGGGGTTTCTAACCCTACTCAGACTGTAAACTACAACGTTTATACAGTTCTTAAGTCTCGCGTCTCGGAATTCAAGTGGTCTGCTCATTTCGCCGTGATCAAAAGGATTTGCAACCACCAGCCCAGCGAACCAATTGACATCTCACAATGGGACATTCCAAATGGATTAGTTTTAGCTGATCCAAACTTTGATCAATCCCACAGGATCGACGTTCACATAGAAATAGAAGGATTCTTCGAGGCCATTCGCAGCGGAAAGTGCGAGGTTGGCCCAGGAATACCCGCATTTATCAACACAGCATTTGGCTGGATTGTCGGTGGAAACGCAACATACTTCGTAAATTCAGCAACCTACAAGTGCAATCTCATTCAGGAAAGGATGTCTCTCGACGAATGCTTGCACAAGTTCTGGGAAGTGGAGGAATACAAAACCGCGCCTATGAGATTTAGTGAAAAGGAGCAGCTTTGCGAGCAACATTATTCCGACAACGTAGCTCTCACAAGCGACGGCCGTATTCAGGTGCGGCTTCCCTTTAAAATTGAACAACAAAGGTTAGGGCAATCGTACACACAAAAAAAAAACTTACTAAAATCAACTGTAATAATTGTCAAAGAGTCCCCAACCAGCAAAATTGTCAAAAATAGTCACTTTCACAACAACAAATACACACAAAAAAGCAAAGACACACACACGCAGACTCAATCGCAATCCATCACTGCAGGAACCCTATATCCAATTCATGAGGGAGTATATGGAGCTTGGACACATGTCTCGCACTACAACAGTGGACACAAGCATGCCACATTTTTATATTCCTCATCACTGCGTTCTGCGGTCGGAAAGCCTAACAACCAAGCTTAGGGTTGTCTTCGACGCGAGCGCTAAAACGACGTCTGGCCTAGCCCTCAACGAACTTTTAATGGTAGGCCCAACCATACAACAGGATCTCTTCACGACTCTTCTTTCATTTCGACTAAATCGGTATGCACTTTCTGGGGACATATCAAAAATGTATAGACAATTTTTAATGGATGAAAGAGATCGGCGATTTCAACTGATTCTGTGGAGGGAGTCTGAGAGTCACACCTTGCACACTTACCAGTTGAACACTGTAACGTACGGCGTATCAGCTGCTCCCTTTCTTGCAATTCGCAGTCTTTTCCAAATCGCTAATCTATATGAATTAGAATTTTCACTTGCAGCTCAAGTTTTGCGTTCGGACTTATATGTTGACGACCTTTTAACTGGTGCCAATGATATCGAAGAAGCTGCTCAGAAAAAGACGCAAATTACAGAGCTACTCAGCAAGGTGGGATTAGCCATGACGAAGTTCAACAGCAATTCAGCTGTTCTTGTGGAATCCTCTGACAATGAAATCCCGATGCAACTAAATGAATGCAAATCAACAAAGATGCTTGGACTCGCTTTGCAGCCTTCAAAGAATTTGTTCGTATTCCACAACCAGGTGGAATTTTCGAAGAATCCGACCAGGAGAACAGTGCTGTCAGAAGTGGCACGAGTTTTTGATTCACTTGGATCAATTGCGCCCATCATCATGAACTGCAAGATATTTCTCCAGGATCTTGTTCTAAGGAATCTGTCGTGGGATGAACTGATCCCAGAGGATTTAGTCAATACTTGGAACCTTTTAAAACTTGACCTTCAAAACATTTCGCAAATACAAGTTCCGCGCTTCGTATTCACATCACCTCACAACAAGGGAGAAATTCACGGGTTCGCAGACGCATCCAAGCGTGTTGTTTATACGTGCGCATAGAAGTCGACGGAGTTATCAGAATCCACTTTCTAATCGGCAAATCAAAGGTAGCACCCATCAAAACTCTGTCCATCCCGAAATTAGAACTCTCTGCAGTAGTTCTACTTAGTCGAACCTACCACAAGTTTCAACAGAAACTGCAGCAGTACATATCCAAAGTGTACTTCTGGACTGATGCAAAGACTGTACTGCAATGGCTTCGCAAGCATTCATCAGTTTTGCCAACGTTTTTCGGAACTTCAGCAACAGGATAAAAACATCGAGTGGCGCTATGTGCCCACTGCCAAGAATCCCGCAGACATAGTGTCTCGCGGCTGTAGCGTTTCGGAGATACAAGAAAACATGTGGTTCACCGGTCCAAACTTCCTCAAGCTTGCAGAAAAGGACTGGCCAACTCTTAAAGAATCTGTTGCTTTACGACAAGAAACAGATCCTTCATTCAACGTTCAGCTACGAACCTCATTAATCAGCAACATTGAGTCGTCGGTTGATGTAAACATCATTGATCAGGTGATCAATAATTCATCGTCTTACATAAAATCTTTGCGAACCCTTTCCTTTATCTTCCGCGTTTTTAATAAAGTTCCACCAGCTTATAAACCAATCACTCAAGAACTAGTTCATGTGCCAGCGACCGAGCTCACTGACACGTTTTGGCGAATAGTAGCACATGTTCAACACTCGGCATTCAGCAAAGAAATAGGTTTGTTACGTAAAAATAAAGTTTTACAGCCAAGCATGCAGGTACTGGCACCTTTTCTTCATGAAGTCAAGGCAAGAAATGCAACACTGGTCGTGGTTCGAGTCGGCGGAAGATTGGCAAACGCACACATCCCGTTTGACGCAAAGCACCCACCGATTCTACCTAAGGATCACAAATTCACAAAACTTTTCGTAGAATTTCTTCACAGGTAAAACTTGCACGGCGGACCAAAGGTGCTGCTATCCTTGCTACGTGAAAAAATGTGGGTCGTCAATGCTCGAGACCTAACGAGGAAGGTGGTACGCGCCGGTACACATTGTTTTCACTACCGGCCACGTCTATTATCTCAGATCATGGGAAACCTCCCATCTGACCATCTACTTGGAGAGCGCTCATTCTTAGTCACCGGAGTTGACTTTTGTGGACCTTTTATGACGTCCTACAAAATAAGAAGCAAATCACCATACAAGACCTATGCGTCAATCTTCGTCTGCCTTACCTTTAAAGCAATCCACATTGAGCTTGTGACTGACTTGACAACTAATTCATTTTTATCTTATATCCGAAGGTTCATCGCACGTCGTGGCCTTCCCAGACGCATTGTATGTGACAATGCAACCAATTTCGTCGGGGCAGCTTCTAACCTAATGGAGTTCAAACGTGCAGTCTTGAGCCAGGAGAGCATCAGCTTGCTGCAATCCTACAGCGCCTGCAAGGACTTCGAATTCAGCTTTATACCTCCCCGTGCGCCCCATTTTGGCGGCCTATGGGAGGCCGCAGTGAAGTCTGCCAAAACTCTCCTGGTCAAGAATGTCGCAGAAGCTCACCTGACCTACGAAGAACTTCTAACGTTGTTGACAGAGATCGAAGCGATAATGAACTCGCGACCTAACGCTCCTCTGTCTGACGACCCGAACGATGGTTTCGCGCTAACCCCAGATCACCTACTCATTGGTGGACCACTGCTCTCAGCACCGGAGGAGCACCTTCAAGTTTCATCTGCTAAGGACGACGCATCTCAACTCAACTCTCTGACACGATGGCAACGAATACCATACCTGAAGCAGCAATTCTGGCGCATATGGCAGCGCGACTACATTCATACCCTGCAAAAGCGAACTAAGTGGACTCAACCTCAAGACAACATCACAGTTGGCCAGCTAGTGATCATTCACGAGGACACAGCGCCTCCACAGCACTGGAACTCTGGAAAGGACGACCGGGTTCGAGTCGTCGATCTAAAAACTAACAAAGGCACTCTGCGCAGGCCAATACACAAAATCGCCCCTTTGCCTGTTGAATGTTCTTGAAATTACCCAGGTTCTTTCAACGGGGGGAGAATGTTGGGGAAGATTAGAATTAACTTTAAATATGAACAGAATCTGCAGCCATACATGAATTCAGTATTTTCACGCACTTTGGTATTTTGGTAAACGACAAAAGCCCTAACGCGTTCGCTTAAGTTTCTCTTGTGTATTACTCTCTCTCGCCCCTTCTACGATTCTACTCGCAACGAATCTGAAGATTTTATTGAAGCCAGCAAATAAACATTATAATGTCTAAAAACCACGAAATTATTACTATTTGAGCTGGGCTTAAAAGAATATAAATTTAAAGCTGCGTATGACCGCAACAACTAGATTGCCTTTAAATGAATTTGTTTCTACCACTAAGATGTTTGTACACCTGCTAAGATTCCCGATGTATCAAATCGTAGTCGTAATTTTGTAGCTCTAATGCTAATCTAGCTATACGTGGGTTAAGTTCGATCCTGTTAAGCGTTAATGTGAGGGAGTTACAATCGGTAATGATCTTTCAATGTCTACCAAATAGATATATTCTAAATCTGCGCAATGCGTGAATAATGGCCAAGTTCAAAGCTATGATATTTCGATTCGGCAATGGTTGTGCGCTTGCAAATTATTCTTAGCAAGTCTAAAGAAAACTTCTTTTAAAATATGGAAATGTTCATCAATACCCTTGTTAGCTATTATTATGTCGTCCATGTATACAATCTTTTTATTGTTTTTAACAAGATCGTCGAAAATTTTATTTATAAATCTTTGAAACACTGCCTATGCAGTTTTCAGACCCATTGACATTCTAAGAAATTGGACCTAACGGTGTCACAAATGAAGTGTACTTAACTAACTCCTAATTAACGAAAACGTGAAAATAACCATTTTTAAAACAAGTTTAGAAAATACTTTTTTATTTACTAATTTGTCTAGTAAGTCATTGATTAATTAAAACCTTGTTAAGCTTTCTAAAATCTATACAAAGTCTTATGTCACCAGTCTTACTAATACTATAGGCGAAGCGTATTCCGATTGACTTGGCTGAATAATTCCCTTTTCTAAATAATCGTCCAATAATTTTTTGCAATTTTTCTTTTTTTGCATAAAATAAGTTTTATTTCACTTTTAATCTACGGTTCTTTCGGTTTATCTACCTTCACGTAATGGTATTCAATTATCTTTTTCAATTGTCGTATCAAGGCTGGATTATCATTTGTACCGCATAAGTTATCGGCTTTCTCGTCGTCAATATAGTTAATTTTCATAATTTCCCGTATTGCAATTGTCATATCGTTACTAATCGTTACCATTACTAACAAGGTTGAAAACCGTTGGAGTAAGTGATTCCCTTACTATAGGGTTACCTGTTTTATTGCCTGTATCACAAACTATCTTACCAACTACCTTGTTAATTGTTCCTTTGAGGGGGGACAACTAAGTAAAATTTTTAAAAAATCCAAAAAAAATTTTTTTGTTTAAAATATTCTTTAGGGTCTTAAAAATAACATACCAAAAGATAAAGTCCGGGAAATGTATCTAAGTATCGATATTTCCCATTCTGCCGCGATGCCTCATATGTATATCCCAGGCACCTCAAAACTTTAAACGCGTTTTTCTTGAAACCACTTTTTTTGAGACTGCCGGAAACATTAATCGATCGATCTGAAATTTTCACAGTATATTCATAATACTTATGTCTATCGACACACGTAGGATTTTTTTTATATTGCGTACTTTTTTTTTTATTTACTTTTGTAACGTTTTTTTCCATCACTTTTATTCAATCTTTCACCATTTTGCAAAAAATCAATATATCGAAAAAATCCTACGTGTGTCGATAGCCGTTGATGTATAAAAACTAACAAAATTGGAATTTTTCCTCTAGATCAAAAATTACGGGCGATAGCTTTCCGGCCATGGACCCCCTTCAACCAAAAAGGGCCAACGAAGAAATGCAGCAGAGCCGCCAATTTGTTTTTGATTTTTTTTTGAAAAAAATTTATTTTGTACTTCGAACCTAATATTATTAAACCTAGTTTACAAATTTTCGATTGGTCTTTTCATTTGGCCAAAAAAAATTCCTGAAAATCCGCTTTTTTTTGCCCGTTTACTCAGATGTCCCCCCTTAAAACTGATCGTCCTATTAACTGTATCACTAACTGCTCAGCTCGCTGTATTAGTGACTGTTTTACTGACTGTTTCAGCTGTACCTCTAACTGTGTCCCTAATTGTTTCACTAAATTTGCTGCTAACTGCAGGACTAACTGTTTTAGTAACTGCTGGGTTAACTGTTTCACTAATTGTAGGACTAACTGTTTCACTAACTGTAGGACTAATGGTTTCACTATCTTCTTTACTAACTGTTTTATTGACTGTTTCACTAGCTGAAGGACTAACTGTTTCACTAACTGTAGGACTAACGGTTTCACTAACTATAGGACTAACTGTTTCACTAACTGTTGGGTTAACTGTTTTAATAAATGTTGGGCTAACTGTATGACTAGATCTGTTAATAACTGCAATAGCATCTTTCGGAATTTCGATAGCACTTTTCGGTTTTTTTGTGTTAAATTGCAGGTATCAGGATTGAGGGTATTGTTTATGAAAATCTGGATTAGTTTATCCAGTACGAAAACCGAAAAACTTTGGTGGCAATAAACTGTAATTGGGCAACTACGAAAGCGAAGACCGAAAAAAGAATGCGTGTGGTCGATAGAATTAAATTTCAACGAAGGCTCTAAGAACTATATTTTTACAAAGTTCTTAGAGCCTAGCTTAACGACAGTTGACGAAGACCGGGCGAATTCGCAGAGAGCGAGACAGCACTTTATTCTGCACCCGCCTTCGTCCCAATCTACCTTACACTAAACTTCAAACTTCATGTAACAATTCAATAATCTCTCAACACCTGCCCCGTTGAACGCTTCAGGCTTCAACTAATGGGAAGCGGCGCCAATTTATGGATGGCCCGCCGAAAAACTCCTCCGCTCGTCCTAGCGTCGACGACCCTGACCATGCCGTCCTCCCCTGCGTTCCTGGCGATGATTCTCCCCAGGAGCCATTGTTGGGGCGGAAGGTTGTCCTCCGATACGACGACGAGATCTCCCTTGCTGATCTCCCTTCGGTTGCTGCTGGTGCCACTTCCCCCGAATTTGTAGGCCCAGGACATATTCCTGGGACCAACGCCGCCAGAACATTTACCTGACTGACGAGACAAGCCGCCATCGCCGTAAGCAGCTGAGACCCTCCTGGTCCGGGGTCCGGAGTGCTGGTGTGGCTGATCGCTGCGAGCGGACGGGAGTTCATCACCGCCTCGATTCTGACGAGCACTGTAGCCAGCTCTTCTGCGCTTAGAAGCGCGCTGCCCACCGCCCGTAGGAGTAGGTGCTTGGCAGTTTTGACACCTGCTTCCCATAGACCGCCCATGTGCGGAGCCCAAGGCGGTGTGAACGCAAATTCGCATCCGCTTTTGATGCGAATTCACGTATCGCGTCGGCTTCCTTCTCGATCCACTCTCGAAGGTCCTGGAAGTGGCGATTGGCTCCGACGAAGTTATTCCCGTTGTCGCAATAGACGACTTGGGGACATCCTCGGCGCCCAACGAATCTTTGAAAAGCCAATAAAAAGGAATCTGTGGTTAAATCTGAAACAACTAATTGGACCGGTGACATCGGATCGGTATGCACAAACAGAGGAATTGATATTTCTTCTAAATTAGACAGTGTAATCTTTATCATATTCAATTCTGTTTCCGAATGCATTGGAATCGACTCATTCCAATCTATCTTATTGAGCCAGAGTTCATGCAAAAGGATCTTTCCTCTAATTACACGGGCTTACATTTTTTCCAACTGAAATAATCTATATAAAATCGAACCTTTGGTTGTTAATTGAGTTGATGGTCTTGTTTGTTTGCTTAAAGATGTATCTTTAAGTAAAAGTTATAAAAATAATTTCGGTTTTTAGGCGGGTATTTTTAAAGAAGCCATTTATGTCACCTTTTTTGCATTTTTTCCAACTTTTTAGCTTTGACGAAGTGTAGCTTCTATGGAATGGAACTAAATGCTGTGTATAAAAAAGTTAAAAGTGCATTCTTATACCTGTAAAATGAGTATTTGATGACAAAAATCGGTTTATCAGAACTCGAGATAGAAAATGAAAAAGTGCCAAAAACGTTTTTTTTACTTCAAAAAAAAAACTGTACCATACAAAAAATTAAAAGTGCCCATTTCCTACTCAGGGAAATGTACCTTAACCGAAAATCATAGTTTCATGATGTGCGTATTTCATCAATTTTTTTTTGTAAACTGGTGTTATTAGACAATTGGACTTAATAAGCCGAGGGAGTCAAACAGCTTTTGTTTTGTCGCTCGGAGACCCATGACAGCATTGTCAATTTGGAACTTAAAGGCATCTTCATTGGGCAACCACGATATTCCTAACGCCTTAGTAGACTCTGAGTCCGAGATGGGTATGGATTTAGCTGTGCTCTCAGATGCGGTGACGTCAGGTGAGTTTGAAAACCACCTTGTCAATTCAAAACCTGCAGTTTAAAGAACCTGAGACACTTCAGACTTAATAGTCTTTAACTCCTCTACGCATGCAGCACCAGTCAACATGTCATCGACATAAAAGTCGGATCCAATAGCATCAGCAGCTCTAGGAAAAGAAAGTTTGGCAGACTCGCTTAACCATTTTGAACACCGAATCGCCAGATTCCAGTCCCATATGTTACGGTGTTGAGCTTATATAATCTCAAGGACTCAGAGGGGTCTCTTCTCCACACTATAAGTTGAAACTGTCTATCCGCTTCATTTACCATCACTTGGCGATACATTTTCTTTGAGTACAACTCATCTTGGATTGTCGGTCCAACCATCAAAATATCATTTAGAGATATCTGAGTTGACGATTTACAAGAAGCATCGAATACGACACGTAACTTGGTTGACGTACGGGGGTCTCAGAACGCATTGGTGTGGGATAACATAATGTGGAGCAGAAGAAATTTTATCTGTAGGAGACATATGACCTACTCTTGCATGAATTCTGAATACATTTTCTTCATGTCAGGGTCTCGAGACAACCTTCTTTCAAGCGACAAAAACCGCCGTTTTACAACATCAAAGGAGTTGCCTAATCCATTTGAATCAGATTTAAACGGCAACCTTACTTCAAAGCGACCTGATGGCAAAACCTGAGTAGTCTTCCGGTAGTGTTCTTCACATAACTTTTGCTCATGTGACAGAATTTTCTTCCAGTGACCAAAACTTCTGCAGTGTGCTGTCAATAGAAGCCAACAGCTCTTCACTACAACTAAAACTATTCAGAACTTCTGTAGGGAAAGATGCCTTATATCTTCCCGATACAACCCATCCTAGGAGGATAATATGGGTCCGCTAAAGGTAGGTTCTTTGTGATTTCCCAGTCATTGATATTAACAGACTTGTCAGGATGGTATCCTGATATTGATTTTAAAATGCAAAAATCGAATGAGAACTTACTACCATTTATACGCGACTTCACCACTGTGTGTACCTTTTTCTTAACTTGAGAATTGGACTCGCGATCTGTAAGCGGTGAGCAAGGTCCTCTGTTATGAAGTTAGTTTGGGACCCAGAGTCAAGAAGTGCTCGGGCCAAAATATATTCACCGTTTTTGGTTCGTACACTTACGATCGACGTGGCCAAAATCACCCTGTCCGATAATGTCGCATGCATAACATGTGACGTGGAAGGCTGATCTTAATTTAAAGGAGGAGTAAGAATCTCTAGAGGTGGTGGCAACGCTAAACTGTTCTCGGAAACTGTATATATATGCAGTAAAACGTGATGCAAGCGTCCACAAACTCGACCTTTGTTAAATTTGCATTTCAAGACAGTGTGACCCTTTCGCATACAATTGATGCATAATGAAGCAGACTTTACAAAG
Source organism: Drosophila mimetica (assembly GCA_037075245.1). Classification (NCBI taxonomy): domain Eukaryota; kingdom Metazoa; phylum Arthropoda; class Insecta; order Diptera; family Drosophilidae; genus Drosophila; species Drosophila mimetica. The sequence continues at coordinate 30,608,682 of JBAMCH010000007.1, forward strand.
TCAAACCATTGCATAACGGAAAGACGAAGCGGATCACAGTTCGCTAGGATATGGTCGACCGCATTGCAATAGCTGCAACCCTGCTGGGATTTACTGTTGGACGAAGAAACAGTAAATGAGCTACGATTATGTGGCTTGCTCGACGTAACTTTATTTTGCTTTGGTTTAGTCGATTCTTCAGCAGATAAATGCTGATATCGGCGATTTAACATTTTTTCAAAATCGGACCAAAGAGGTAATCTTTCATAATCTAACTGTTCTTCCCATTTTTGTTTGGTCACTGGGTCGACTCTGTTCAAGACGAGATAGATCAACATTGCATTTGAAATCTTGGTATCGTCTCCTATCGATAACAAAGAACCGTATATCGATGACACGGTATCGATAAGATTTCTTAGAGACGACGCAGACTGTTGCGATATTTTCGGAAGACTAAACAATGTTGAAATATTATTCATAAAAATTAAACATTCGTTATCATACACTTTTTTCAAGCTGACCATAGCTTTCTCATAATTGCTCTCTGTGACTTGGTAGGTCTTAATAGTCCCCAAAGCTTCACCAGAAAGACAAGAGATTAAATGATTGAATTTTTTAATAACGGGAATGTTTTCGTCTCTATGAACGAGAGTTTCGAAAAGGCTAATGAATTTTTAAACTCCGAGTGTTTGCCGCTAAATTTCGGAAATGTCTAATTTAGAAGTCGAGCTCGAGTTGGGGCTGCAGAAGCTGACTCAAGAATTTTGTTTTCGCTAGCTGTCTTCAAGGCCGAAATAAGTGATAATATTTATGCCTTGGTTATTATTGAAAGCTCTTCCAACTCTTCTCCATACTCATCGCCATCATCTAAATCTTCTATCTTTTCTTGTAATTGATTTGCTTTGTTGATTGCATCATTTAAAATTTCTAGCCTACATTTTAATTCATTTTCCAGAAGCAGAATCTGGCCGGCTTCTAGCCAATCATTTAATCGGCGGATGCTAGCAACTGGTTTTTTGAGCTTATTTTTAAGGTCAGCATGAATTTCAATATTTTTTCTGGACTCATTTTTAAACTAAGTTATATAAGTTATATATATGGGCCACGAAAAAAAATGTATATAAATAATTATATATAGAAAAAATTATATATCCAGCAACCAATTTACCTAAATTAAATTAATTTAATTTTTTAAAAATATATAGTTCAAATTAAAAAGTGATAAAAAAAATAAATTTCGAAATAAAACAAACGAGAGTTAATAATAATTTTGTCTATAATTATTAAATTTGTTAGAAAAATGATTTCAGTAATTATCCACAACGAAAGCGACAAAAATATTAAATTGAATATCAAGCCACGTAGTATCAAATTAATCAAGCAAAAACACCTCTTAACGAAATAAAAAACTAGTGACGATCGCACCTTAAACATACAAAAGTTCTGATATCAACATTTGTGACGAAAGATAATTACTAGACATCGGATTTTAGGTAAAAACATATTTTAAACGAGCAGTCCAAAATTTTTTTGGTCTGCACACAAATTTGTTTCATGTAACGTGGATTATTTTGAAGGCGGCATATTTTTGCGAATTCGACCTTTTTACATATCTTCAACCTGAAAGCATATTTTGGAATATGTCAACCTTTTTTGACATTTTTTACCTATTTTCACTGAATATATATGCTCCCAAGTACGCATGTAATAGTGAAAATCAAAATAGTAGCCATACTTTATAGAGTTTGTTCTCTCATATGAAATTTTTACATTCGAAATCAGAACTGCTTGTTTCATAGCTCAAATGCCTACTTAAGCTAATAATTATTATAACTGTATACAGGATACAAAATATAAAAAAATTACACTATGCAACATCAAAAATTTACCTCGACGCATGCTATATTTTTGAATTTGTTACGAACTCCTAAGTTAAACTGCGTTTTCCTAAAAGTTCCACGACGGATTCTTAGCAAAAGGACCTCAAATTTCAAAAAATGCTGAAATTGGTCAACTTTCCGTAGGTATCACATTCAAGCGTATTCATGGTTTATTTTGATGTTAAAGTTTTTTAAAAGATACACTCTTTATCTTTTAAACCCCAAACTTAGAATAATTTTAGAATTTTTTTTAAGGAAAAAACCAATTTTAGTCAAAAAACATAAAAGCATACAGCTGCGGTCAAATAGTAGTAGTGTTGCCGCCCTGTGTTTTTAGTTTGTTTTTGTTTATATTGAAGCGTGCCGAAAAAATAAATTTAAAAAGTGTTTTTTTATCAACGAGGTCCAGCATAAGTCTATAACTTCAGTACTTCACAAGTTACGGCCTTCTGAATTTTAGCTAGTTATAGCTGCTTTCCCGCTAAGCAAGCGTGTTTTTCTAAAAGTGGTAGAACTAAAGTTTCTCATATCAAGCTGTTGAACACCATATCTAATTTTCAGAACTTTAAAACCATGTTTTGGGACAGGCAGACCAACTGACAAGCAGAATTAAATTTTAATTTTGACTGGCCCCCCACAAATTTGTTTTCTGTATAACTTTTAAACGGACCATTGGACCCCTCAAATTAAGCGCATTTTCAGTAGGAATGCAACTAGCGTAGTATCGTTATACCCACCGGTCTAAAATTTATAAATTTACAATTTTACGGTTCTCTCTCCTAAGCCAATTTATTTTCTTGAGGTCTTGGTTTGCAATCCTTTAAGTTTTAGCAATACCTTTAAATTGGTGAATTACTCATTACGATCGGACTACTACAGCAGATTTTATTTTCTTCGTGTATATATAGTAGTCGCCTTCGCACACTCTCCTTGTGCGCTTCGTCACTACATGGACTGCCGCCCATAGTGATAATGAAAGTCGCAATGGATGAAAATCAAAGCGAAAAATATTTGGATTAAATATTACATCTTTGGGCTTAATACGTTTTTTATCAGTGTACTTTAATGTACATACTGGTAAAAAAATATAATATTTTTTTATTTTATTTTATTTACTTCTTTACTTATTGTTTTGAATAGAAAACATATTTAAACCTTGTTCCAAATATACATATACATATGTGTGGGGTTTTGGTTAAAGTTTAATACAATATTTAATTAAGGTTTAGATAATTGGTTACAGTTACAATGTCTAGAGGTTTTTGATAAGTTTTATAAATCGCGAACGTCGTTGCTCCCGTCTTGATGCGTCGTCTTTCGCCTGCTTCATTAAACTCAATTTGCTTGATCCCGTCATTTCGTCTTTTTGGTCTTATCGTCGTTTTCGCAATTCTTTTTGACTTTTCTGTTTGCTGCAATACTATCGTTACTTTTTAAATTAAACTGTACGTTACTTTTCAAATGGAACTTGTAGTTAGTTTTACTTTTTAAATTACAAGTGTACAGCAAACACCCAATTCCCACATTCGGCCATCCTGCGTAAGTATTCGCCTCGAATGCTTAGTTATCAGAATCATCTGAAATGGTTGATATGTTGTTGTTGGTTGGCCAAGGCTTCATATACTCGGCACAACTTGAAGATTTACCAGGACCGTAGGAGTTTCCCAGCTTCTGAACGTTATACGAGTTGTTGGACTTAACCTTCGTGCCTGGTATGGACCCAAAAACTTTGGTTTTAGTTTAAGGCCAGCACCGAATTGCGTTCGTTTAATGGCGACTAAGTCACCCAGCTTGTAGTCATTGGCTTTTTTGCGACGTAAGTTGTATGACTTCCTGTTTTCGTTCTGGAGTTTTAAGATTTGAAGCTTTGACTTTCCTCGAAGATCGTCGCGGCCATCTTTGAAAGCGTCCATTGTTTCCTTTTTGAGCATTTCCTGTAGCTGGTGATCTTCCTTGGTGCGCATTTTTACTCCAATCACAAGTTCGAATGGTGTGGAATCGATACTTCTGGTGTAAGTTGCATTTATTGCCTGCTGCACTCTGTTGACATGTTGGTACCATTTTGTCGGGTTGTCTACGCTAAGTTTAGAAAGGACTGAGATAATAATAGCGTTCAGTCTTTCAACTTGACCGTTGACTCTGGGTAATCCTGTGGTAGTTTTAGTAGGCGTTATATTTTCCTCTTCGCAGTATTTTAGAAACTCTTGGGACGTAAAGGCAGCACCTCTATCCGAAATGATAAGGAAGGGGTTGCCAAAAATCGCGCTTTGCTGTCGTAGTTTAACAATAACGTCATTTGTTGAGGTTGACTTGGTTGGATATAGCCAACAGAATTTCGTAAATGAGTCAATAACTTGTGGAATCAAGGGGTCCAAGAAAGTCTACGTGGAATGTGTGCAGTGGAGCTTCGTCTTTGCTTAACGGATGCAAAAATCCTTCTTGTTTTCCTCGTTTGCGATTTGTGAGAATACAAGGAATACAACAGTTAATATACTTCTCAATCTTGGACTCGATGTTTGGGATAAAATAGTCCTTGCAAATAAGATCTTTGGTTTTCTTAATTGCAAAATGACCTCTGTCATGAGCACGGTTTATTATTTGGTGCTGCATGTCCTTTGGGACAACGATCAATTCGATGTCATTGACGAGCTTGTACATAATTCCAGACCTGATGAAGTAATTATCGTGCGATATTGCACCGTTGTCGAGTATTCGTTTTACGGCTTTTAGATGTTCGTCTTGGCGTTGTGCTGTTTTAATGGCAATAGTGATGCTGTCTTCTGTTATGGTCATAACTGGATGGCGACTTAACGCATCCACGTGCCTCATTTGCACACATGGACGATAACAAACTGTGCAGTTGTACTCTGCAAGTGCCATTACCCAACGACTGATTCTTTTATTCAAGTCCTTCTTTTGCATCGTTTTGTTAAATGCGTCGCAGTCTGTGAAAATTTTAAAGAACCTGCCCAAGAGATAGACTCGGAACTTTGAGACAGCTTCCACAACGGCAAGGACTTCCAGTTCATAGCTCGGATACTGGTGACGTCTTCCTGCTCATATAGTAAACGGGGTGCAGATGGCCATCTTCCGGAGATTTCTGAATCAGGACTGCGCCAAATCCATCCTGAGAAGCGTCTGTGTGAACTTCTGTTTCATAATCCTGGTTATAGATACTCAGAACTGGACTCTCTGTCAACTTGCTCGTTGGCTCCTATTTCGATTTTTGTATCCTTTTTTGTCATGTCTGTGAGTGGTTTCGCAATTCTGGCATAATTGGGTATAAACTTTCGAAAGTACCCAGACAGGCCTAAAAAGCTTTGAAGTTGCTTCAGTGTTTGAGGATTGGGAAACTTCACAACTGCGTCTATTTTTTCAGTGCTCGGATATAATTTACGGTTCTCAATTATGTGACCTAGAAATTTGATGCGTGTCTGAAGAATAGCACATTTTTTCATATTTAACTCAAGACCATATTCTACGCATGTTTTGATGACTTCTTTAAGGTTCAGCAATGCCTCCTTTTCGTCGCTCGAAGGGATGATTATGTCGGCGATATAAGGCAAGGCGATGCCTCTCTGAGTAAGCGGTCGAAAAATGGCATTAATCTGGCGCTGAAAAACTCCGGGTGAGTTTGACATTCCAAACGGGACCTTCCTGAACTGATATTGGCCGCTCTGCGTCACAAAAGAGGTGTATTTGCGACTCGACTCAGTCACTGCCACGTGAAAAAATCCGTTTTTCAGATCTATGGTGCTGAATATGCTTGCGTTTTGGAGTCGATCTAATAGTTCGTCTATGAGAGGTAATGGAAAGTGGTCCTTAATAATTACCTTATTTATGCGTCTGTAGTCGACACAAAGTCGAGGAGAACCATCACTCTTTTTGACGAGAACAACAGGACTCGTGAACTCGGAATTAGATTCCTCGATAATCTCGGCTTTCAGCCACTCGTCGATTTGCTCTTCAACCGCGCGCGATTCAGCAAACGGTAATCGTCGCGGTCGCGAATATATTGGGCTTTCGTCAGCGAGAATGATACGCATCTCTACGCCAGTTGTCTTAAGGGGGGGGTATGGTATTTAATTTTTTTTTTCGATTTTTTTTTTATTATTTTTTATTAATGTGCAACCCGTTAAGAATGTTGTGTGAAAATTTCATGTCAATCGGATGAAAATTACAAAAAATATGACCATTTGAACGAGGGGCGTTCTCTGCCGTCTCTATACATATCCAAAACTTTAAATCGTTCTCCTGAAAAGTATGTTTTTTTAAGTCGGTGAAAATTGTCCATCGAAATCTAATGTACCGATTGTTCTGAAATTTTGCACATAATTTCTGTGCCTTAATCCGTTTCGTCGAATTCGCGCAACCAAGTCTCCACTGGTAAAGCATCGCTACCATCGAAGACACGAACCGACTCTTCAACATCGCGAACACTCAAAGCAAAAAGTGGAGAGTTTTTGCTCTCTCCCCTCTCTGAACCGCGAACTGCGCCATTTGTCTGATTTTCGCGCTCTTTCCTAAAATTGGCGGAGATTTTCGCATTCTGTTGCGCACTCGTTTCGTTGTCGTTTTGCGTTACGCTTTGGGCACTATTGAAAATTTGAGAGTTAGCAAGGTTATTTCTTTCAGGGCTTTCTTCATCTGCTGAGTCCTCGTCACTTTCTACGTCACTTTCTTCGTTACCTGCGGCTTCTAGCAAGCTTTCACTTTGAAGATTGTTAAAAATGTGTGAGAAAATATCATCCACTTCATGGGTTATTTTCAGAACACCACAAATGCTCACAAAATCACGGTCACTTATGTTTTCGCTAATATAAGCAATTTTCCGCCTGTACTCCTCACTTTCTTTGCTAATGCAAAAACCACTAAATTCACGGAGCCTCTTACGGTTGTTTCTGTCTCCTTCACTTTCGAACACAAACTTGTGCAATGCAACAATGCTCGATTTGCTGCTTGATTTAAGAGTTCCGGCTATAATTTCACCAAGTGTCGCCATTTTGGTACAGCAATGTTTTTAATTTCTTTCCACCCAAGTTTGCACAAAAAATTTGGGTCTGTTTCGATTCTCTTTTGCGATACACACACACACTTGCGAATTACGGAAATCGAGTTCTTTTCCACGGTCGAGCCCTCAAAATGTGGGGTTTTGGTTAAAGTTTAATATAATATTTAATTAAGGCTTAGATAATTGGTTACAGCGTCTTCAAATTACAATGTCTAGAGGTTTTTGATAAGTTTTATAAATCGCGAACGTCGTTGCTCCCGTCTTGATGCGTCGTCTTTCGCCTGCTTCATTAAACTCAATTTGCTGAATCCCGTTATTTCGTCTTTTTGGTCTTCTCGTCGTTTTCCAATCGCACTCGTCGTTTTCGCAATCCTTCTTGACTTTTCTGTTTGCTGCTAATACTATCGTTACTTTTTAAATTAAACTGTACGTTACTTTTCAATGGAATGGAAATTACAAGTGTACAGCAAACACCCAATTCCCACATATGTACAGAAATGTTTCTGTCATTAGAGGTAACAATCTCCCGATATTACCCGCTATGGGGTGCTCGTTTCAAGAACCAAGTACTTCTCGTAGCAGGAAACGAAACCCTTTAGACTGCGTTAATAAACGAGACGACATAAAGAAAATTAAGGCAAATATAAGTAATGTTAAAATACGTAATTCAAGTCAAGCTTCGACCTCCAATGGACTTTGCAACAACCGCTTCGCACCTTTAGCTGCACCCAGAAAAAAAATCCTATATTTAAGGAAACATGGACTACATTGCCTAAAAAGGTGATTTAAGGCCATTGTGGACTTAAAAATAGTAAAAAAGGCCATAAATGTTACATTTAAGGTCATACATTTTAAGGAATCAATAGTGTGAAAAATAGTTTATTACCTGAAAAATATGCCCATAAAAAGTATACCCATGGGTCTAGGACCATTTAATAATATTTTTAAAGGATATAAAAGGCTTCTATGTATATTTAGAAAAAGTATTTCATAAAAACCTAAAAGAAAAATAACCTGTAATCAAAAACGCTCTAAATTGCAGCATTTTACAATGAACACATAATGTAATGTATTTAACAATAACACTCCAAATTTGTTTAAGATAAATCGAACTATTGTTAAATATTTATTAACTTTTCACTTGTGTTAACTATGCTGTCAAATAAACAATGTTTATCTTAAATTTTGCCCCATATGAGATGTTAGGTCAATGAGATAGTGCGCCGCTCCTAATTATTATTATTATTATTATTTTATGACTTTTTAAATACAAAATATTAAAATTTTTAATTAAAAATTTAAAAATAATGTTTTTTTAATATACACTTGTTCGTGAACGGTTGCAGCGTTAATCAAATCTTTTTAATCGGCGCATAATGCCATATCTATTATATTATATATACTATCCCTTATGTAAAAGAAAACATGTATACAGATTTTTTGGCTTGTTGGAAATGCGTGACGGCGTCGTCTTGTGAAATTGTATTCAGTGTCAAATAGACTTCTCAACTGGAAAGAATAAAATCATACAGTCCACACATACGCACCTCAACTCGCTCTTATTTCAGACCATATTGTTGGTCCTTCGTTTCGGATTCTTGGACAGTTGGTGAAGTGCTTTGATTCTCAGGGTAATTGTTTGCAATGGAACAATTAAAAGCATTCTTTAAAAGCCGTGCCAGGCTCAAGGCCAACATCACACGTTGTCTCTCATGGGCTGAGCAAGCGGAATCACCAACACAGGCAGAGATCACCACACGCACACAACATCTTCACGAAGATTGGAAGGAGTTCAACCAATTCGGCGATAGCATTGCTCTTCACGAGGGAGAGGAAGGATACGTCGATCCGGAGATCGATAATGCGGTATACGAAGAGAAGTACCTACACACAAAAAAAAAATAATAATTGTCATAATAATAATTGTCAAACAGTCCCCAACCAGCAAAATTGTCAAAAATAGTTACTTTCACAACAACAAATACACACAAAAAAGCAAAGACACATACCCAAAGCAAAAACAAAATACACGTAACTATTTTTATAGTTATTTAACTATCTTCATTGGTAGATTTTACCAAGTAAATTTTTTTGTGTGTAAGGGCAAACGCAATTCTCAAGGAAAAAAGTGATGCTCTACAATTGAATACATCTGCAAGCATTGCGAGTGGCAGCAACGTTCTGCATTCCAACGGCGACGCAATTTTAAATTTGCTACAGCAAAACCAACAACTATTTGAGCGACTTGCTGCAAATCAGGCTAGTTCGAGTACCCCGATTCATGATGGTGGTGACGTCAGCTTGGCCAATTCAAATTCGGTACTCAATTCCAATCTGAGTGAATTGCCGAAAATTCAAATTAATAGGTTATCTGGCAACTACACAGAGTGGCCCTCCTTTCAAGACATATATGAAAGTAAAGTAAGTACGAAATTGTTCGCGGATTGGATGCGGTCATCCAAATGGGACGCGATTGCTGAATCATCTATCTGGCCCTGGAGAAACTTGACACGCGGCGCAGGTGTATTGAGCGAAGCATGGACACAGATTCCCCCGCTCTCGAGGAATTCTTCAAATTTCTCGATTTTCGCTGCGAAGAACTGGAGCTGAGTAGCAAGCTCCCGTTTAAGCTTGCTACTGGTGGCAGGGCAACTCAACATGCAGAGAAACCAAACAACAACACCCTTGGATATGTAGAAGTGTGTGATGATTTCCCTTGCATTGCCTAAATTTGTATGTAGACTTGCACTTGCTAACCCCATGACCAGGTCGCAAGCAGTTGTAGCACAGTGATTTCTCCTTCACGAAGGATCGCCTCTGCATCCCGGACATGTCCAAGAAGTGCTGACAGCTATACAGGGTGTGATCGGTAGTATTAGATTTGGTGCAGCTATTGCCTTCGAGCGCCACCATTGATTGTGTGACCCTTTTGGCGCTCGAAGGCAATAGCTGCACCAAATCTAATTCTACCGATCACACCCTGTATAGCTGTCAGCACTTCTTGGACATGTCCGGGATGCAGAGGCGATCCTTCGTGAAGGAGAAATCACTGTGCTACAACTGCTTGCGACCTGGTCATGGGGTTAGCAAGTGCAAGTCTACATACAAATTTAGGCAATGCAAGGGAAATCATCACTCACTTCTACATATCCAAGCGAATCCACAAGCTATTGGGAATCTTGCACAGGTATCAGGAGAGGATGAGCGAAACATAAACGCGCCCGACAACTCTTCGTATTTCATACGTAACCGAACGTTGCATTCAAGCTCTCGGATTGCCACGGTCGGCATCACGCATCTTGGTCACAGGAATCTTTTTGGTGAAAGCAGACACGACAAGGGGATGCAGCACCTTGCATATCAAGTCTCGTATCTTCGAGGATCATTTGGTTGTCTACGCTCACGTGCTAGGCAGAATCACCTCTTCACTGGAACGACAAAACATAGATGCATCGGCACTCGAGGTGTTCAAGCATCTGCAGTTGGCGGATACGCAATGCGTAAACAGTACGTATACTTTATGCGGGAGTATATCAGTCTGGGGCACATGCGAGAGGTGCCACCTGAGGAAAACGCTACTGGAAATCAGTTTTACCTACCACACCATCCAGTGCTGGGTCGGAAGCTACGAGTATTTTTCGATGGATCATTTCGCGACGCCAACGGTAAGGCTTTAAATGACACCCTGTTCACAGGGCCCAGTATCCAGCGCGATCTGTTCGCGATGTGCCTTCGTTTTCGAATGTACAGATATGCCTTCTCAGCGGACGTCGTAAAAATAATCCGCCAAATATAGGTCGACGAAAAGCACCGCATTTTTCAGAAAATCGTTTGGAGAGAGGATCCATCCGATCCCATAAAGCATTTTCAATTTCAGAGTCACAATGACGATGGCTCTATCACGGTGTCCATTGTGGCTGCAAAAACAATGGTTATTTTACGTACACGAAATCCAACCCGCGAAAGGGTATCTAGCGCTCTTACATTCGACGAGATCAAGGCGGCAAGGACTCTTTGTATAAAGCACGCACAGGATTGTTTCAAAGACGAATATCAGTTGCTCCTCGCTAAGAAACCCCTAAGGAACCGATCACAGCTGATTAAATTAGCACCAATTATCGACGAAAACAATCTGCTGAGGGTAGGCGGACGACTTCACCACTCGCAGTTGCCAAGGGGTGCAAAACACCCAGTTTTGCTACCGAAAACACATCGGATCTCTAAGCTAATTCTGGAGCACGAGCACCGAGTGAACCTCCACCCTGGCGTTTCATCACGTAACCTTATTTGCAAAATCACACACGATTGCTTAGCTTGCTTTCGTTAACGCTACACCACATCCGAACAACAGATGGCTGATTTACCCAGCGTTCGCATTACACAAGCGCTTCCATTTGTGTATACTGGTTGCGACTATGCAGGACCAATACTCCTCAAGGATGCAGAGGTTCGGAAGCCTCGTATCAGCCTATTTGTTTGCATGGTCACCTCGGCCATCCACCTGGAACTTGCCACCGACCTTTCGACGGAAACCTTCTTGGCTGCCTTGCGGCGCTTTATTTCCTTACGTGGCAAGATCTTCAGTAACAGTGGCACAAACTTTGTTGGGGCTAAACGATTCCTCGACGAGATGCAAGAATTGCTTACTTCTCAGACACACAAGGACATTGTTACAAGCACTCTAGCGGATGATGGTATCGAATGGGTACTTATTCCTCCGAGAGCCCCTCACTGGGGAGGGAAGGGGGAGTCTGCAGTTCGTTGTGTCAAGCTACATCTTCGCAGAATCACTGGAAACTCCACGCAAACCTTTGAGCAGATGCGTACCCTTTGCCCCATTCAGAAACTGTGTTTCAGGGCGGGCCGGGATGTTCGTGAACGGTTGCAGCCTTAATAAAATCTTATTAATCGGCGCATAATGCCATCTCTATTATATTATATACACTATCCTTTATGTAAAAGAAAACATGTATACTGATTTTTTGGCTTGTTGGCAATGCCGCTGCGTCGGCGTCGTGTTGTGAAATTGTATTCAGTGTCAAATAGACTTCTCAACTGGAAAGAATAAAATCATAAAGTCCACACATACGCACCTCAACTCGCTCTTATTTCAGACCACACTTATATATCATAGATCGCTTAGACACATGTACCTAACAGTGTCTGATGGTGCGACTGGTAAGGTGTCTGCCTTTGAACCGAGAGGACCCCGGTTCGGGTCCTACCGGGGCAAATGAGTAGGAAGTTTTTTTCAGTTGTAAAATGGTAAAAACGCAAAAAAAAACATGTCATGTGCTGGGCTCTCGAAGCTGGTTCAAAAATGAGCTGGCATAGTTCCTTCCCCTAGGCTACGCCCTTATTACATTTTCGAGTTGCTAATTGCTTTTGTAGGCTTATATGGAAATCTGAATGATCAAATTTTTGGGCATGGCCTCAAATAAGTCTTAGATTTCCTAGCTCCGAATTTGGTCCATATTACCTTAATTTAAGTCCTTTTTTTGCGTTTTAAGTCCATATTTTTTTCTGCGTGTGAGGAAACGAACCCAATTGAGAAGATGGATACAAATGAGGAGACGATTAATCCCATTGGCCAAGCGCAAATTTAAAGGCAAAAAACTCCTCCCATACGTGTTCCAAAGATTACAGACATCCTCACACTGGAACGAACCCTTGCACTATGAGAAAAAAGGCCATATTTTTGGCATAAAATCAACTTATTTTACAAATTATTTTTAAAAATAAAATATATTTTTTGAATTTACATACCCTAATTAGCCAAGAACCGTTATCTAAGATCTTTTACTAACAACACTATAGTGTTGATAAACGAACAAAGTCAGCTGTTCGATTGACTTTGTTGTGTGCGTAAATTAGTGAAACATTTTTGCAAACTTTCACTGCTTATTTTGTGGAGCAAAAAAATTGGTTTATTATTTCTGATCATGGCAAATCGTAGCAAAGGTATTGATGATTGCATTCATAGTTTCTTTGTTTATAAAATAAAAACTTGATTAATTTTTGGGTAGTTTGAATATTCGCTTTCAAATATTTCAAGTGCTTAATTTAAAATATCCTTCCGCCTGTCAGCAACCAAGGCTATTTATAAAAAAATATTTTTATGAAATATCAACTAAATATGATCAAAAGTTGACACGTATCGCTCATCTACTTATTGTTCAAAATGTAATGAAATAAATAAATGAATTTATATTCTTAAATAAAGTATTTTTAATCTTAAAAGAAGATCACTCTTAAATTTGGAATATTTAGTCTTAATTATAAACCATTTAAATCTTAAATTAATAAAATATGTTCTTAGATGAAGATCAATTTTTCTTCATTTTAGATTTTTTGGTCTACAATAAGTGTTCTTCATTTAAGAACATTCTGTCTTAATATAAGAAAAATCGGTCTTGACTCATTCCTATGACCAAACGTTATTAATTTAAGAATATTTCTCTTAATTTTAGACTGTTTTTTTTCTACCTGCAATAGTGTGGACGAAAGAAGAACACACGTATTGATTTATTGTCTTTTATTTTATTTCACGTTCTCTCGTTCACGTTTCGCTTCAGACTGACTCTGCTGCGTGATCGCAGCTTTTTCCAACCCCCGTTCTCTTGGTCTCTCTCAGCTCTTTTTCAAAAGAGTGAGATAGCTATATATGTTCTAATAGATCGCTTAACATGTATAAGAGAGAGAGAACTATCTTATACATTCTAACGGGACTTAAAAGTAAACAACAACAACAATATTAACTAATGCTACTAATGCGCAATTTCAATAACGCTCTTTATAACTGTAACTAAAATCACAGACATGGGTATTCTGTGTATTCCTAATGCGTAATTCTAATGTGGCCTGCTATAACTCGGCCATCCTGACACTGAAGATCTCCTGATCTCTCTCTTGTAATTTACATAGTTCAATTATAATACAAGCTAATCTTATCTCTATACGTATATCTATTATTTTACATATTTGCACTTAAATAATTTACAATTGACATTATATGTCTATCCGTATTTTTCATCAATTTCTTTTCATCCAATGTCTAATATTTTGTGAACTCCAAACGCCCTGATAAGGATTTCGTGTTAGCTGAAAACCTTCAACATCTTTCAGTAAATATCTATCATTTTTCAAAATTTTATCTATTTTATATGGTCTTTTATTTTTTGGTATTAACTTTCTGGAAACTCCTACCGTACTGTCAAAATTTCTCACCATCACATAATCACCTAACTTATACTCAGTCGCTTGTTTTCTTTTTTGATTGTAATACTTTTCATTACTTTCTTGAATTTCCTTTTGACTTTTTTCTCCTAGTTGCCTAATATCTTCTAAATTTCTTTCCCTAACTGTATCTATATTTACTAAATTTTCTAACTCTTCTCTCAACTCATCTCTAGTCTCATTTCTTTGTATTAATCCAAATAGCATTTCACTCGGACATTGTTTTATACTACGATGTTGTGTATTATTAAGTACAAATTCCACCTTTTCTACAACTACATCCCAGTGTAATCCATTTTCAACTTCTGTACGTTTTGCTAGCATTGGACCCAAGACTCTATTTATTCATTCCACCTGGCCATTCGCCTGCGACGAACCAGTGGCAATTTTTATATGTTTAACACCTACCTCATTTATAAATTCTTCAAACTGTATTGATGTGAAACAACTTCCACGATCTGATATTATACATCTCGGAATACTGTATGAACGAAAATAATCTCTTAACGCACTTATTGCTTCTTTTGAATTTGTGGTTTTCGTTGTATATAACCTAACATATTTCGTAAACCCGTCTACTACAGCTAATATATGTTTTTTCGATCTTCCTGCTGCTACTGGCCCGTAATGGTCTATATGAATTATATCAAACGGTTTATTCCCTCTAGGTATACTATGTAAAAATCCATCCTGCTTGCCATTTTTTGGTGCAAAAGCGATGCACTTTAAACAATTTTCAATATGTTTCATAATTTTTTCCTTAGCATTCTTAAACCAATATATTTTTCCAATTGCATTTTGCATCTTATCTCTTCCTATATGACCCAATTCATCATGATATTTATAGAAAAAGGTGTTCTTCCATCTCCTCAGGTACATACAACCTTCCATCATTTGTTTTCCTATAAACCACGCCATTTCTCATTTCGAACAATTTATCCTCACCCTTTTCTAACAATATTCTAATATCTTTGATTTTCTGGTCTTTTCCTTGACATATATCTAAATTATCCTCCAATGTGTTTGCTTCCGTTATCAAAATATTCGTACATCGACTTAACGCATCCACATGTTGCATTTTCTTTCCAGCCCTGTGCACTAATTCAAAATCATAATCTTGCAGTTCTAATGCCCATCTCGCAATTCTTGGGTTAATCTCTACCTTATTTAATGTTAGTGTTAACGAATTACAATCAGTTATTATTCTAAAGTGTTTCCCTTGTACGTAAATCCTAAATCTTCGCAATGCATATATTATAGCTAATGTTTCCAATTTAAAACAAGAGGGAACGCTATAGTCGAGTGCCTCGACTATCAAATACCCGTTACTCAGCTAAGGTCAGCAGTCTCAAGCAGGGCAAACCAAGCAGCCGCTTCAAAAAATTTAAAAAATTTCTTCTACATTTCGGTAGGCGTTAATAACCCAAACAAAATAACGTTTACACTCTTGCTCTAGCTTTAAAACTATGGGCGCCACAGCTTTTCGCGGTTTGTGGGCGTTAGGGGGGAGGGAGGGTTTCCAACTTTGGTCTATCAATATGTATTGATGAAACGAATACACATTTCTTTTCCCGTTAATCTAGCTGCAAAACTGTGGGTGCCACAGTTTTTCGCGGTTTGTGGGCGTTAGAAGAGGCGTGGCACATCGGCGAGAAAAATTTGCCTTCGTATTAACCCCTAGAATCTGCATGCCAAATCTCAATCTTCTAGCTTTTATAGTTTCCGAGATCTCAGCGTTCATACAGACGGGTGCCAAGGTTTTTCGCGGTTTGTGGGCGTTAGGGGGGAGGGGGGGTTTCCCACTTTGGTCTATCAATATGTATTGATGAAACAAATACACATTTCTTTTCCCGTTAATATAGCTTCAAAACTGTGGGTGCCACAGTTTTTCGCGGTTTGTGGGCGTTAGAGGGGGCGTGGCACATCGGCGTGAAAAACTTGCGCTGCGTATTAACCCCTAGAATTTGCATGCCAAATCCCAATCTTCTAGCTTTTATAGTTTCCGAGATCTCAGCGTTTATACAGAACGAGTCACAGTTTTTCGCGGTTTGTGGGCGTTAGAGGGGGCGTGGCACATCGGCGTGAAAAACTTGCGCTGCGTATTAACCCCTAGAATCTGCATGCCAAATCTCAATCTTCTAGCTTTTATAGTTTCCGAGATCTCAGCGTTCATACAGACGGACGGACGGACGGACAGACGGACAGACGGACAGACGGACAGACGGACAGACGGACATGGCTAGATCGACTCGGCTAGTGATCCTGATCAAGAATATATATACTTTATATGGTCGGAAACGCTTCCTTCTACCTGTTACATACTTTTGCACGAATCTAATATACCCTTTTACTCTACGAGTAACGGGTATAAATACTGAAATAAAAAAGTAATTGATTAATCTTAAAAAAATGGAAAAAAATCCAATGGTTTAGATTTTTTCGGTGCGGAATTAAAATTTTTGGGGGTCATGTTGATACCAAAAGTAGATCAAATTACTGCGAAAATCGTCATTGCGGCCGTATTTTCATACTAAGAATATGACACCGGGTAGTGGCTCTTTGACCCTTTGAATAGGGTCAACTTGATGATCTTCGGATCAAAGATTTTTTGAAACTCAATAGTGTCACATTGACCCCTAAATAGGGGCGCATTGATGACTATTTTTCGTTGGGTGAGGTATTGATTTCCTTTTGGCCTTGCATTGCGGTATTTGACTTACCGTCGCGACAATTGCCAAATGGTCCGAGGATAGCTCGTTCGAAAGTTTCTTGGTGTGAGTCTGGTATTTAAGGAATGAACAGGAGAGAATATAGAATGCGAGTGCCTCGACTATCGAATACCCTTTACTCAGCTAAATCAAGTAGTCTCAAGCAGGGCAACCCAAACAGTCGCTTAAAAGTGGCGCCATATACCGGATAATCATTATTTGATTATAACTTTTTACTGAGTGGTCGGATTTTAAACATTTCTTCTACGTTTCGGTAGGTATTAATAAAGCAAACAAAATTGCTCTAGCTTCAAAACTGTGAACGCCACAGCTTTTCGCGGTTTGTGAGCGTTAGGGAGGGTGGCATATTTTTTTATTTGTCGATCAATAGGTATGGTTTCTTCATAGGTATTTGTTTCTTCAATACCTATTGAAAAAAGAAACCAAAATTAAAACAAGAGGGAACGCTATAGTCGAGTGCCTCGACTATCAAATACCCGTTACTCAGCTAAGGTCAGCAGTCTCAAGCAGGGCAAACCAAGCAGCCGCTTCAAAAAATTTAAAAAATTTCTTCTACATTTCGGTAGGCGTTAATAACCCAAACAAAATAACGTTTACACTCTTGCTCTAGCTTTAAAACTATGGGCGCCACAGCTTTTCGCGGTTTGTGGGCGTTAGGGGGGAGGGAGGGTTTCCAACTTTGGTCTATCAATATGTATTGATGAAACGAATACACATTGCTTTTCCCGTTAATCTAGCTGCAAAACTGTGGGTGCCACAGTTTTTCGCGGTTTGTGGGCGTTAGAAGAGGCGTGGCACATCGGCGAGAAAAATTTGCCTTCGTATTAACCCCTAGAATCTGCATGCCAAATCTCAATCTTCTAGCTTTTATAGTTTCCGAGATCTCAGCGTTCATACAGACGGGTGCCAAGGTTTTTCGCGGTTTGTGGGCGTTAGGGGGGGAGGGGGGTTTCCCACTTTGGTCTATCAATATGTATTGATGAAACAAATACACATTTCTTTTCCCGTTAATATAGCTTCAAAACTGTGGGTGCCACAGTTTTTCGCGGTTTGTGGGCGTTAGAGGGGGCGTGGCACATCGGCGTGAAAAACTTGCGCTGCGTATTAACCCCTAGAATTTGCATGCCAAATCCCAATCTTCTAGCTTTTATAGTTTCCGAGATCTCAGCGTTTATACAGAACGAGTCACAGTTTTTCGCGGTTTGTGGGCGTTAGAGGGGGCGTGGCACATCGGCGTGAAAAACTTGCGCTGCGTATTAACCCCTAGAATCTGCATGCCAAATCTCAATCTTCTAGCTATTATAGTTTCCGAGATCTCAGCGTTCATACAGACGGACGGACGGACGGACAGACGGACAGACGGACAGACGGACATGGCTAGATCGACTCGGCTAGTGATCCTGATCAAGAATATATATACTTTATATGGTCGGAAACGCTTCCTTCTACCTGTTACATACTTTTGCACGAATCTAATATACCCTTTTACTCTACGAGTAACGGGTATAAAAACTATGATATTTTGCTTCAGTTTCTGTGGTTCGTTTCGAAAAATAAAATACTGGATGCCACCTTTGATCATCTTTCTTTTGCAATAATACTGCTCCAAACCCCAATGCGCTTGCATCACAATGCAGTTCAATTTCATCCTTATAATTATAAATTGACAAAACGGTGCTTCCAGTAACTTTTTTTTTAACATTTCAAAACATTCTAATTCTTTTTCTTCAAAACTAAATTTTCTTTCTTTTCTTAATAAGTCATATAAAGGCTTTGCTAACGTTGAAAAATCTTTAATAAATCTACGAAAATAAGAACACAGTCCTAAGAAACTTTGAACAGCCTGTGTTTTCCCCGGCACTGGAAAATTTTTTACCGCTTCTAATCCCTTATCATCCGCTCTAACACCGTCTTTCGAAATTAAAAACCCTAAATATTTAACGCTCGATTGCAAAAATTCACACTTATCCAGTCTTAGTTCTAATTTATTTTCTTTAATCCTCGACAGTACAGTTTTTATAGTCTTAAAATGTTCTTCTAGGCATTTACTTGCTATCATGAATCATATCTGCAAAAACATAATTTACAAATCTTTGGAATACATGTGGAGCATTCTTTAGGCCCATAGGCATTCTTAAAAACTCAAACTGATCGACTCTTTTTCAACGAAAACATGAAAATATCCGTTTTTTAAATCCAGTTTCGAAAACACCGTTTTCCCAACGAGCTTATCTAATAGATCATCAATTAAGGGTAATGGATAATTATCCTTAATGGTCATTTTGTTCAACTTCCGGTAATCAATACATAACCGTAATTCTCCTGACTTTTTTTTCACTAGTACTATTGGAGACGCGAATTCCGAACAACTATGTCTAATAATTCCTTTTCTTAAATATTCGTCTAACATATCTTGCAATTTTTCCTTCTCTGTGTACGACAATCTTCTTGGCGAAGAGCTAAATGGTTTTCCTTTTTCTAATTTAATATTCATTTCCCATTTTATGTTAGGTTCATCCGGCTTATTCGCATTAACATAATAGTCTTCCAATAATTCCACGAACCGTTTTCTTATATTGTACTCTACTTCGTCACATATATTGTATTCCGATTCTAAATTTTCTACACAATTTATTTCTAACATTTCTCTTTCAAAATTTTCTTCTAATGTTGATTTCCTTTTTTCCTTTCTAACTATTTCATTGATATTCTCCTTTTCAACTGTTGTCTTACATTCTTCATTTCTAACTGTTTCTTTTCTCTCTTCATTTCTAACTGTTTCCTTTCTTTCTTCATTTCTAACTGTTTCTTTTCTCTCTTCATTTCTAACTGTTTCCTTTCTTTCTTCATTTCTAACTGTTTCTTTTCTCTCTTTATTTCTAACTGTTTCCTTTCTTTCTTCATTTCTAACTGTTTCCTTTCTTTCTTCATTTCTAACTGTTTCCACTGTTACCATTTTCAAAGCGTTTAGATCAATATTTAAATTACATGCATCCATAAAGTCTCGTCCTAACACAACATCAAAGCCCATACCCTCATTATCCACCACATTCAAATAAAAATAAACATTTATTGAGTTCTTTTGAATATACACTAAAGTTTTTCCAAAACAATTTAGTACACTTTTGTTTAAACCATAATATACCGTGTTTACCGGCTCTAACTTAACTTCATGGGGAACTTCTTTCAATTTTATAAACGAAATTTGGCTTCCTGAGTCTATGAGGCTTTCTGTAATAATTGATTTTACATTTTGAGTTTGAAAAAATATTCTAAATAATCTTACATATTGGTTGACGTCTCCACTTTTCTTCATTTTGCATTCAGCTACCATGTGGCCCATTTCTCCGCACGCGTAGCATGATCCTGGTACACGCTTCGGCTTCCAGCAATCCTTGGCCCAATGCCCCTTGGAGTTACAGTTGTGGCACCTTGAATCCTTGGGTACCACAAACGACGACTTCTCTTTTTCCAATTTAACGCTGCTCATCACTCTCTTTTTGGGCAGTGAGATCTGCGCAAACGCTCGCAGCTTCTGAGTTGGACCTTGAAAACATTGTACACGCGCCTGTATGCGCATGCTTTCCATTGGTATCCCTTCGATCAATCCATCAAGCAGCTCCTCCATGTCTATATTGATTTCCCTGACCAGCATCATTTTGTCATCGTAATACACAGTGAAACGCTCCTCCGGTTTCCACACACGACTTTCGAAAACTCGGCGCTGTTCTGCTTTTGACAATATTCCACCAAACGCCAGTGCCAAATCTTCCAATAAAACTCCAACTGGCATACTAATACGGTTGGGATCTGCATGCAGCCACTGCAATGCGTCACCTTTCAATTTAGCGATGCACAACAGATGCTGCTGCGTATCGCTGAGTTGGTACAACTTCGATACGTTTTCCAGTTGCTTGATCCAGTTACGTACTCCTGCTTGGCCCGAGAATTCGAATACAATTTCCTTCGCAAACGCCAGTGCTGACGAATACCAATCATTTTTATTAACACGAACAGGCTTCTTCTTGTCTATTTGTTCGGTGCACTTGTTGTCTCCGGCGCCACCATCCCTGTCGTCGTTGTTTTTGACGGTAAAACCTCTGCTGCTGCCATCACTGTCGCCGCCCTTGCCATCACTGTTGCCGCCTTTGCCATCATCGTCGCCGCCCTTGCCATCACTGTTGCCGCCTTTGCCATCACTGTTGCCGCCTTTGCCATCACTGTTGCCGCCCTTGCCATCACTGTTGCCGCCTTTGCCATCACTGTCGCCTTTGCCATCCCTGTCGCCGCCCTTGCCATCACTGTTGCCGCCTTTGCCATCATCATCGCCGCCTTTGCCATCACTGTCGCCGTCTACGTCATCTCTGCCATCACTGTTGCCTGGCAAAATAATTTTTCCTGGAATATATGAATTTCCAGGAAGATGCATTTTTCCTAGAAAATCCATTGCTGCTCTCATCTCCGAGTCAAACATTCTTAGAAATGCTAAATGCTCGACTTTAAACATTGGAGCCACTGGTTGCACTATGTTCTGCTCCATTTGTACGATCGCTGATTCGTCCTGTTTGCCTTCGGCTTTTTCGGACTCCTCCGCTTCGATCTTCTGCCGCACACTTTCCGGCACTTGCAGCCACCGAGCCCACAACTCCGCTTTGGACCCCGTGGTGACCAAATTTACAGACGCCAGCCACTTTTTTAACAGCACTACTCTAGCGTTTACAAATTCACTGTTTTTGTCCATTTTGACGTAGGCTTTTTAACCACTTTTGATTTTGTGGACGAAAGAAGAACACACGTATTGATTTATTGTCTTTTATTTTATTTCACGTTCTCTCGTTCACGTTTCGCTTCAGACTGACTCTGCTGCGTGATCGCAGCTTTTTCCAACCCCCGTTCTCTTGTTCTCTCTCAGCTCTTTTTCAAGAGAGTGAGATAGCTATATATGTTCTAATAGATCGCTTAACATGTATAAGAGAGAGAGAACTATCTTATACATTCTAACGGGACTTAAAAGTAAACAACAACAACAATATTAACTAATGCTACTAATGCGCAATTTCAATAACGCTCGTTATAACTGTAACTAAAATCACAGACATGGGTATTCTGTGTATTCCTAATGAGTAATTCTAATGTGGCCTGCTATAATAGAAAGATGACTTTTGGTACAATTTCATTTCGATAGCTTTAAGACTGACGGACTAGTTTGCGTAGAAACGGACGGATAGACAGAAGGACAGACGGACATGGCTAGATCGACTCGTCTAGTCATGCTGATCAAGAATATATATACTTTATGGCGTCGGAAACGTCTCCTTCCCTGCGTAGCAAACTTCTGACTAAAATCATTATACCCTCTGCAAGGGTATAACAAGAAATGGATCGTTGAATTTTTTGGCTGTGTACCTGTGTTATCAGCAAAGATATCCACCTTCTGCTGACTTGGGCCACACCAACCACCAGCGGGATTTCTGAGGGGAGCCTTTAGTATGATCTGTCTCTTAAATCGATTGGTGAGTTTCCATAAGGAGTAATTGGTCGATGCATTTTCCAGCATCTGGTCTATATCGTCTTGCATGTTCTTTGTCAAGACTTTGCTAAGACGATTTGACAGTCTTTTATAAATCTTGTAGACGAGAATATCTCCTGTTCTTCTGTATTCTCGGCGGATTCTTCTTTTACGCTATATGAGAACTATAGCATTTTGTGGGAGCAGATTTCTTTTATTCTGGTTCGGAAGATGCCTTGGTTCGGGCTAGCATAGCAGTATATATTTTCCATGAAGGCTGCCACCGCAGCTTCAAGATCATCTGGATAATTGATGACAGGATTGGGCTTAATGCTTCTGTCCAGGGATTCCTTAAACTTTTTAACAGAGGAGCCGGGCGGTCCCGAGTGTCAATTTAATAATTGTGGTTCAAAATGTCACTGCCCCTAGGATCAAATTTTTGGGGTCAAATTGATCAAATTGATGAATAAGTTAATGTATAAAGTAATTTAAATTAAAACAAGAGGGAACGCTATAGTCGAGTGCCTCGACTATCAAATACCCGTTACTCAGCTAAGGTCAGCAGTCTCAAGCAGGGCAAACCAAGCAGCCGCTTCAAAAAATTTAAAAAATTTCTTCTACATTTCGGTAGGCGTTAATAACCCAAACAAAATAACGTTTACACTCTTGCTCTAGCTTTAAAACTATGGGCGCCACAGCTTTTCGCGGTTTGTGGGCGTTAGGGGGGAGGGAGGGTTTCCAACTTTGGTCTATCAATATGTATTGATGAAACGAATACACATTGCTTTTCCCGTTAATCTAGCTGCAAAACTGTGGGTGCCACAGTTTTTCGCGGTTTGTGGGCGTTAGAAGAGGCGTGGCACATCGGCGAGAAAAATTTGCCTTCGTATTAACCCCTAGAATCTGCATGCCAAATCTCAATCTTCTAGCTTTTATAGTTTCCGAGATCTCAGCGTTCATACAGACGGGTGCCAAGGTTTTTCGCGGTTTGTGGGCGTTAGGGGGGAGGGGGGGTTTCCCACTTTGGTCTATCAATATGTATTGATGAAACAAATACACATTTCTTTTCCCGTTAATATAGCTTCAAAACTGTGGGTGCCACAGTTTTTCGCGGTTTGTGGGCGTTAGAGGGGGCGTGGCACATCGGCGTGAAAAACTTGCGCTGCGTATTAACCCCTAGAATTTGCATGCCAAATCCCAATCTTCTAGCTTTTATAGTTTCCGAGATCTCAGCGTTTATACAGAACGAGTCACAGTTTTTCGCGGTTTGTGGGCGTTAGAGGGGGCGTGGCACATCGGCGTGAAAAACTTGCGCTAGAATCTGCATGCCAAATCTCAATCTTCTAGCTTTTATAGTTTCCGAGATCTCAGCGTTCATACAGACGGACGGACGGACGGACAGACGGACAGACGGACAGACGGACAGACGGACATGGCTAGATCGACTCGGCTAGTGATCCTGATCAAGAATATATATACTTTATATGGTCGGAAACGCTTCCTTCTACCTGTTACATACTTTTGCACGAATCTAATATACCCTTTTACTCTACGAGTAACGGGTATAAATACTGAAATAAAAAAGTAATTGATTAATCTTAAAAAAATGGAAAAAAATCCAATGGTTTAGATTTTTTCGGTGCGGAATTAAAATTTTTGGGGGTCATGTTGATACCAAAAGTAGATCAAATTACTGCGAAAATCGTCATTGCGGCCGTATTTTCATACTAAGAATATGACACCGGGTAGTGGCTCTTTGACCCTTTGAATAGGGTCAACTTGATGATCTTCGGATCAAAGATTTTTTGAAACTCAATAGTGTCACATTGACCCCTAAATAGGGGCGCATTGATGACTATTTTTCGTTGGGTGAGGTATTGATTTCCTTTTGGCCTTGCATTGCGGTATTTGACTTACCGTCGCGACAATTGCCAAATGGTCCGAGGATAGCTCGTTCGAAAGTTTCTTGGTGTGAGTCTGGTATTTAAGGAATGAACAGGAGAGAATATAGAATGCGAGTGCCTCGACTATCGAATACCCTTTACTCAGCTAAATCAAGTAGTCTCAAGCAGGGCAACCCAAACAGTCGCTTAAAAGTGGCGCCATATACCGGATAATCATTATTTGATTATAACTTTTTACTGAGTGGTCGGATTTTAAACATTTCTTCTACGTTTCGGTAGGTATTAATAAAGCAAACAAAATTGCTCTAGCTTCAAAACTGTGAACGCCACAGCTTTTCGCGGTTTGTGAGCGTTAGGGAGGGTGGCATATTTTTTTATTTGTCGATCAATAGGTATGGTTTCTTCATAGGTATTTGTTTCTTCAATACCTATTGAAAAAAGAAACCAAAATTAAAACAAGAGGGAACGCTATAGTCGAGTGCCTCGACTATCAAATACCCGTTACTCAGCTAAGGTCAGCAGTCTCAAGCAGGGCAAACCAAGCAGCCGCTTCAAAAAATTTAGAAAATTTCTTCTACATTTCGGTAGGCGTTAATAACCCAAACAAAATAACGTTTACACTCTTGCTCTAGCTTTAAAACTATGGGCGCCACAGCTTTTCGCGGTTTGTGGGCGTTAGGGGGGAGGGAGGGTTTCCAACTTTGGTCTATCAATATGTATTGATGAAACGAATACACATTGCTTTTCCCGTTAATCTAGCTGCAAAACTGTGGGTGCCACAGTTTTTCGCGGTTTGTGGGCGTTAGAAGAGGCGTGGCACATCGGCGAGAAAAATTTGCCTTCGTATTAACCCCTAGAATCTGCATGCCAAATCTCAATCTTCTAGCTTTTATAGTTTCCGAGATCTCAGCGTTCATACAGACGGGTGCCAAGGTTTTTCGCGGTTTGTGGGCGTTAGGGGGGAGGGGGGGTTTCCCACTTTGGTCTATCAATATGTATTGATGAAACAAATACACATTTCTTTTCCCGTTAATATAGCTTCAAAACTGTGGGTGCCACAGTTTTTCGCGGTTTGTGGGCGTTAGAGGGGGCGTGGCACATCGGCGTGAAAAACTTGCGCTGCGTATTAACCCCTAGAATTTGCATGCCAAATCCCAATCTTCTAGCTTTTATAGTTTCCGAGATCTCAGCGTTTATACAGAACGAGTCACAGTTTTTCGCGGTTTGTGGGCGTTAGAGGGGGCGTGGCACATCGGCGTGAAAAACTTGCGCTGCGTATTAACCCCTAGAATCTGCATGCCAAATCTCAATCTTCTAGCTTTTATAGTTTCCGAGATCTCAGCGTTCATACAGACGGACGGACGGACGGACAGACGGACAGACGGACGGACGGACATGGCTAGATCGACTCGGCTAGTGATCCTGATCAAGAATATATATACTTTATATGGTCGGAAACGCTTCCTTCTACCTGTTACATACTTTTGCACGAATCTAATATACCCTTTTACTCTACGAGTAACGGGTATAAAAACTATTTTTTTAACGAAAAATAAAAAAATCTAGGGACGTTTGTATTAGGAAGTAAATTACTATCTTGATACTTATCAAAAGTTTACCCATAGGATAGGGCCATTTAATAACATTTTTAATCGATAAAAAAAGCTTCAATGTATTTTTAGGAAAAGAGTCATATTAATTTAAAAGGAAAATAACCTGTAAATTACACTGTAATTAAAGACGATCTAAGTTGCAGCATTTTACAATAAACACATACAAATTATTTAACAATAACAAAATTTGTTTAAAATAAATCGAACTATTTTTAAATAGGGGAGAGGTCTGTAGGTAAAAAAATGTTTTTATTTTTTTTGTAGTTAGACAAAATTTTTAGGGGTAAACATTATAAGCCAGGCTCTAGCCAGATTTAAGCTGTGAGAGTCGTGTACCATTTTTCAGTTTTTAGTCCACTTTTTTTAAAATTCTTTAAAAAATTAAAAACGTGCTTGAAATAAATTGGTAAACGGCTTAAAACATTAGTAATTTGTTAACAAATTAAAAAAAGAATTAGATTAATTTGACAGTCAGAAAAAAAGTAATTCATTTTTTTTCGAAAACTACCCGTTTTGTGTAAGTTGGGACACTTTGAGCGTTTAAGTTGAGACACCCGTTTTGCATACAAAAAGGCCTCAGCCCAACAGAGGTCGCTTTCTGCATAGAACATTTCTCTGAAATTAGGGAAAATGTGATCGTTCAAAGAGCATTTCGTATTTATTTGTTATTTGGTCAAAGTTCTTTAAAAATGGAGGGGAAATAAGTTAAAACGAAATAAAATCGATTTAATTAACGTAAATAAATAGTTTTTTTTAGTTTTCCCTAAGGAAAAAAATATTTTTTTTTGTTTTTCTTGAAGTTAAAAGAATAGCCTTTTGATTGGTATCTAATGCGTGAAGTTTCATAAGCGATTGTCGAAATGGCAGATTAAAAACAAAAGGTGTACCAACCTACAGACCTCTCCCCTATTTATTGACTTTTGACATGTGTTAACAATGCTGTTAAATAAACAATGTTTATCTTAAATTTTGCCCCATATAAGATGTTAGTTTAATGAGAGAGTGCGCCGCTCACAATTATTATTATTAATTATTTTTTAACTTTTTAAATACAAAATATTAAAACTTCTAATTAAAAATTTAAAAAATAAGGTTTTTTATATACATTTGTATATCATAGATCGCCTAGACACATGTACTTAACAGTGTCAGATGGTGCGACTGGTAAGGTGTCTGCCCTTGAACCGAGATGACCCCGGTTCGAGTCCTAACGGGGCAAATGAGTTGAAAGATTTTTTTAGTAGTAAAATGCATTACCTACCAATAATATTAAAAAAGAAAAATCAATACAAAAAAAATAAATAAATAACAAATCTTGTACTGGACTCGAACCCGGTTCAAAAAAACCGGGAGCTGGCATAGGTCCACTGGGCTATGCCCTTATTACATTTGGATAATTGCTTTTGTAAGCTTATATGGAAATCTGACTGCTTAAATTTTTGGGTAATATGGACTATTTTGACGGTTGACGGTTTCCCAAATTTTAATTTTTTTCATTTTCTTCTTCTTAAAAATTAATTTTAGAAATTTTTTTCTATTTTTAGGAATATTTTAGGCCATGATGGACAAAAACATCATGGACTTAAAAAATAGAAAAAAATTTCTAAAATTCAGGGATGTTTTTCTAAAATTGAATAAGAGGAAGAAAATAAAAAAATTAAAATTGGGGAAACCGCCAACTATTCCGGTCTCAGGTTTCTGCATGTGTGACCCCTGTCGGTGTTGTCGGTTGTTGTTATTTGTTAGTTCATTTTCTTTATTTGTAAATTTATTTTTCTTTGCTTTACTTAAACACGCTATTAAATTTAAATTTAAAATGTAATGATAATTTAGGTTAACGT
Organism: Drosophila mimetica; assembly: GCA_037075245.1. Lineage (NCBI taxonomy): Eukaryota > Metazoa > Arthropoda > Insecta > Diptera > Drosophilidae > Drosophila > Drosophila mimetica. The sequence goes on from JBAMCH010000007.1 coordinate 30,636,384, forward strand.
ATAAATAACAAATGATAAAAATAAAAATAAGTAACTTACTTGGTTTCACACGGGGTTTGAACCCCTTACCTCACGAATTGCAGTCAGACACTCTAACAGCTACGCCACGGCGCTGCACAAAGTCTATTCATATTTTGTTCTCTTGAGTTATGGGTTTGCTCTCTTATTTAGCCATTTATATTACTCAAAATAATATGAATCTCGTTTAGTTATTCCTCCTATTTATTCCTTGTTTTCTTTTGTGAATATTTAATGATTAATATTAATTTTTTAATACCAATAAATACTTAACTATGGTAAAATTCGGGAAAATAATAAAACCGGTTTTTTATTGTGTAAATTGAATTACCTAAATCATAATTTGTATGAAAATATAAAGATTAAAGTATAAAAAAAGAGACGCAAAGTTTTACCGCCTTGACGTGGGAATGAACACACTCTTCAGACACCAAGCTAACTTAACATAAAATCCTCACGAATTTGACCCCTAGGCTACCGATTAAGGCAATTTTCTTAAAAGTAAGGCGATGTTTTCTTAGTTTCAAGAAAAATGTTCTAAATAATAAAACAATTTTCTAAAAGTTGTTAATGAGAGGAGACGATGACACCAGGGTAACATATTTTTATTATTTAGAAAAAAAAATTCTAAAAAAAATAGAATATCTTTCTGAATTGTAAGGCGATTTTCAAGGTATAGAGATTTTCTACATTTCATCAAGGCACTATGGGAAAAAAGTCGATTTTTTTGGCATAAACTCTAGTTTTAAAGATAAAAATTTGAAATTTTGTATAAATACTATTAAAATTAGGGTGTCATTTCGGTTTTTGTTGCTTTTTGAATCGGACCATTGCCTTCATCCACCGCCCACGCCGCATATAAAAACTTATTGGCAAGGGTTCCGTTCATTTTTAAAATTTGTCAAAGAAAAAAAAATAGCTTACATTTGCAAGAAAAGTAAAATATTATCTAAGAGCAGATTCAAATTTTAACTTTAACGGAGATCTTGCTTCTCTATATGTGAGCCCTTGTGATTAGGTTTATCACTCAGCATGTTCTTTTCAATAAATTAAATTTGTAGTTTCTTAGGGCATCTTTCCAACGGCTGTTTCACTCCCAAACTTCGAGAAGTGCAACGTGTGCAAGCTCATTAGTTGCTGGACATAAGTTATTTTTTTGAAGAAACGTGTCAAAAGTTGCAAAAATTATTAGTTTTGCGATATTAAGGATACATTTGGTAATATCTTTGCGTTTTTACCTTTTTTCGACTTTGTGCCATTTATAAGTTATACACTATGGAACACAAACAAACTTGTTAGTTTTAAGCTAAAAAGATACACTTATAAAACAGTTCACAGTTGGACAACAAGACATAATATTTAAAACATGTAATCTAAGATACATTTATAAATACCTTTGCTACGATTTGCCATGATCAGAAATAATAAACCAATTTGTTGCTCCACAAAATAAGCAGTGAAAGTTTGCAATAATGTTTCACTATTTACGCACATGTCGGAGATGACCGAGCTTGCCCCGGGAATGGAGGTGTCTCATCCTTTTCTGCCATATCGAGCACTGTAAGTCGCCTGTGTTGTTCTGCTCGCCTTCTCGAACTAACTGACTCGCCAGCCCTCTCGCGCTCTCATTCTTCTTCTTCTCTTTCCTATTCTTTGCTTCAACTGTACTAAAAGTAGAACAACTACAGGCGCCATACACATCTGAATCAAGTTCAAATGATGCTCTCTTTGTATAACAAAATTATCTCTCTCGCTTTTGATGCAACGGAATATTAACATGATTTCAAATTCAAATTCGAATTCAAATCTTCTTCTTTGTGCAATAATTTCAGTTAAATTCAAAATGATGATATCGATCCACGACACACACAACAAAGTCAATCGAACAGCTGACTTTATATATGTAAATGTATCTTAGATTACATGTTTTAAATATTATGTCTTGTTGTTGTAATATAAATGGCTAAATAAGAGAGCAAACCCATAACTCAAAAGAACAAAATATGAATAGACTTTGTGCAGCGCCTCACGTGATGTTTCCGTGGCGTAGCTGTTAGAGTGCCTGACTGCAATTCGTGATGTAAGGGGTTCAAACCCCGTGTGATACCAAGTAAGTTACTTATTTTTATATTTATCATTTGTTATTTATACGTTAACCTAAATTATCATTACATTTTAAATTTAAATTTAATAGCGTGATTAAGTAAAGCAAAGAAAATTAAATTTACAAATAAAGAAAATGAACTAACAAATAACAACAACCGACAACACCGACAGGGGTCACACATGCAGAAACCTGAGACCGGCATAGTTGGCGGTTTCCCAAATTTTAATTTTTTTTATTTTCTTCTTATTCAATTTTAGAAAAAAATCCCTGAATTATAGAAATTTTTTTCTATTTTTAGAAATATTTTAGGCCATGATGTTTAAGTCCATGATGTTTAAGTCCATCATGGCCTAAAATATTCCTAAAAATAGAAAAAAATTTCTAAAATTAATTTTTAAGAAGAAGAAAATGAAAAAAATTAAAATTTGGGAAACCGTCAACCGTCAAAATAGTCCATATTACCCAAAAATTTAAGCATTCAGATTTCCATATAAGCTTACAAAAGCAATTATCCGAATGTAATAAGGGCGTAGCCCAGCGGACCTATGCCAGCTCCCGGTTTTTTTGAACCGGGTTCGAGTCCAGTACAAGATTTGTTATTTATTTATTTTTTTTGTATTGATTTTTCTTTTTTAATATTATTGGTAGGTAATGCATTTTACAACTGAAAAAAACTTTCAACTCATTTGCCCCGTTAGGACTCGAACCGGGGTCATCTCGGTTCAAGGGCAGACACCTTACCAGTCGCACCATCTGACACTGTTAAGTACACCCAAAAAAAAACCAACAGTTTAAATTTTATGAGCGTTGTATTAAAAATATACTAATGGTAGTTTCAAAGTGTATGTATTAAATCAACACTAATTAGTTTAACCTGTAGACTTTGTAGTGTAAGTGCTACACCAAAGAGTAGAAGGCGTAAACCTGTAGTGTAAGTTGTAAACTATTATATTCGACAATTTAGTTTATTATTTACACTTGTGGTTTCAAAAAAAACTTTATATAGTATAAAGAAAAGGTAGTTTCAACGTAATACAAAATAGTTTCAACGTACTACAAAATAGTTTTATGCCTACACTTAATAGTGTTAAGGCTAAACTAATTATAAGACAAGTGAAAATTTGTAGCATACTTTTTTTACTGACGGAAAAACTATTTTTTATGGTGTGAAACTAGGACGATAGAGATTATTTGTACATATACCTCGGTGTGAAACTAGGATAAAAGCGAGTATACGAACACAAAAAGTGATACCAGATTTGGCGTTTTTTTACGCTTTTGTGATTATTATGATGATTTATCCCAGTGAGTTTGGTCCTGCAGTAAAATTTGTGACGAGTCAAGATGTAAGTAAAATATTTATTTTAAAATTAAAAAGTGCAGTATTCATTTTATGTGCAACAACTAACAATAAGAAAGCATTGAGGCTGTGTAAAAAACCATCCCCTTACTTGGAAACAAGTTCGTTGCGCACGCGTAGGAGCCACCATATACATGTATGTAAGATTAGTTTATAGTTTAAGGAGACCACAACAGAAGACGGCATTATACCTAACAGCAGAAAATACCAGCGGAAGCAGAAAAAATACCAAGGGAACAAGCGACGAGACGCAGTGCAAAAGGCAAGAAAAAGAAGTAAGAGAGAGGAGAGGAAGCAGGAGAAGCAGCAGCAGAATTTAATTGACGTGTATTAATCTAAGTTTAATCTGATATATTAATAAAACCGAGTCGAGAAAAACACCCCGTCTCACATTTGGGGGCTCGTCCTAATTTGAACAGTTAAAGAGGCCCAAGCAGTCACAAGGTGTCTCATAATTAAAAGTTGAAGTCCGCAGATGACAGAGAGGGCAACAAATCGGAAGCCTTCTGGAATACCAATAGCGAAAGCAAAACAGGGATACTATACTAGGTCAGTCGCAGCCGAAAAAGTTCAGGAAATGAGCGATAAAGAAAACGAAGCACTAAAAAAATACAAGCAGGAATCATTTCATGAGTATCTCTTGCAGATGAGAAAGATCGCATCTCTTGGAAGCATAGATGCGCGGTCTGTAATCCGCTACGTCGTGGATGGCCTTAAGCTTAGAAGTGACTTTAAGTACACGCTCTACAACTGCAAGTCCTTCAAAGAGCTGCAGGAGCAGTATGAGGTTTTCGATCGCGTCGCCACGAAGAGCCCGAACCCGTTTCAACCAAGAGAAGGTAATTGGACGTCAACTCAGAAGGGACAGCACGAAATCAACGAAAGAAAGAGTCACTGCTATAATTGCGGATCCGGTGATCATTTGCGTAAGGATTGTCAGGCTGCAACTAAATGTTTTCGATGCAACAAAGAGGGACATATGTCTAGAAATTGTCCGGAAGCAGCTACTGCCGTACAAGTTGTACGACATGAAAATCGAATGAAGACGGTTAAGCTGAATGACATAGAGGTGGATTGCCTGGTGGATACCGGAGCCGACGTCTCCATATTAAGCAACTGCGTCTTTGACAAAATTCCAAATGTCACTCTGGAGGGATGTTCGTCAAAGCTGCGCGGATTGGGAAAAAAGGTCACATGCCCAGTTGGTTGCTTTTCGGCTGACGTTGCAGTAGATGAGGAAATTACTTGGCACAAGTTTGTAGTTGTCCAGGATGAAGACATCGAGTATGACGCTCTGCTTGGATTTCACTTCGTTTCGAAATTCAACCTGTCATTGTCAGCCGAAGGGTACAAGTTTTCTGCCCAGATTCCCAGGCAGAAAACTTGTGAGGAATCAAATCAGATGAGTATTTATAACATCAGTAATACAATTGACGAAATCGATGTACCTCCCCCAGTTCTCAAAGGAAGTGTTGACGATGATTGAAACTTATAAGGCAGTAAACCCTGTAACAGAGGTTCCAGTGAAGCTTAAGATCGTTCCGGATGGAGAGATGGTTCCTTTTCGTCAGTCGCCAAGCCGTTTTGCCATTTCCGAGGAGAAGGATGTGGAGGAACAGATCGACGAGTGATTAGCTACAGGAATCATACGCCCGTCTTCATCAAACTTTGCCAGCCGAATAGTTTTGGTAAACAAAAACGATGGCACACGTCGTATATGCGTTGATTTCCGGAAATTAAATTCGATGGTGTTGAGGGACTGTTTTCCTGTCCCCGTAATCGATGATATGCTCGAGAAGCTGCAGAAAGCTAAGTACTTTAGCGTCATGGACTTGGAGAATGGTTTTTTCCACGTAGCGCCTTCATAACCAAATCAGGACTCTACGAATTTAACAGAACCCCATTTGGATTTCGGAATTCGCCTGCAGTTTTTATTCGCTACGTAAACTATGTGTTTCAGGAGTTGATGAACAAAGATGTCCTCGATTTATACATGGATGATATAATAATTCACGCTGATACCGCCGAAAACTGTTTAGAGAAAATGGCTCTCGTCTTGGACACAGCTCGTAACTTTGGACTAAAGATTAAATGGCGGAAATGTCACTTTCTGCAAACTTGAATTTGCTTTTTGGGTCACAACATTGAGAACGGAAATCTGTGGCCAGGCGAAGAAAAAACGGCAGCAGTCAGCAAGTTTTCGGTACCTAAAAACGTCAGGGCAGTCCAAGCATTTCTGGGATTGACGGGATTTTTCAGAAAATTTGTTTTGAATTATTCACAGATCGCCCGCCCATTAACTGATCTGCTTCGGAAAGGAGCTGCATTTCGAATGGCTGAGGCTCAGATGAAAGCATTTCAGCTGTTGAAAGACGCATTGACAAAGGAGCCTGTTTTAAAACTTTATAACAGAGAGGCCAAAACGGAATTACACACGGATGCATCAAAAGACGGATTTGCGGCGGTGCTAATGCAGTGGTCTGACGGGAAACTGCACCCTATCCAATATTGGAGTAAAAAAACATCCGAAGCAGAAACTCGCCAACACAGTTACATCTTGGAAGCCAAAGCCGTATATCTCGCCATTAAGAAATTCAGACACTATTTGCTGGGATCGCCCTTCAAGTTAGTCACAGATTGCATCGCGTTTAAGCAAACTTTAAAGAAGACGGATGTACCAAGAGCAGTCACCCAATGGATAATTTATCTGCAGGATTTTGAATTTGAAGTAGAGCATCGACCTGGAGAGCGATTGAAACACGTTGACTGCCTTAGTCGTTACCCCGACCGTGTATTGCTTGTATCTTTTGAGATTACAGCGCGCATCAAAAATGCTCAAGGAAAATTTGAGATGCTGAAGGCGATTGTGGAACTTCTAGCTGTTCGACCATATGAAGGGTACAAGATTAAAGGAGGCTTACTTTTTAAGGAAGTTAATGGAAATGATCTTTTGGTAGTACCGAAAGCTATGGAGAAGGAAGTTATTGTCGACGCCCACAATACTGGTCATTTCGCTCTCCAAAAAACTGTGCACGCTGTACAACAATCTTATTGGATTCCTCATCTCGAGCAAAAAGTTCACCATATTGTTAACAACTGCGTTAAGTGCATCCTTTTTAATAAGAAGCTTGGCAAGAAGGAAGGACTCCTAAACTGCATCGACAAGGGGGATAAGCCACTACATACATTGCACGTAGATCATTTGGGTCCCATGGATGCCACTGGAAAGCAGTATAAGTACATATTTGCGATGGTGGATGCTTTTACAAAATTTATATGGCTTTTTCCTACGAAGACCACGAGCTGTGAGGAAACTCTGAAGAAGATCGATATTTGGTCTGAAGTTTTTGGGAACCCAGTGCGTTTGATATCTGACAGAGGCTCCGCATTTACCGCTAACTTGTTTGCAGAGTACATGAAGAAAAACGGCATAGAACACGTGTGGAGCACAACTGGAGTACCTCGAGGGAATGGACAAATTGAGAGGGTAAATCGGACGATTTTATCTCTTATATCAAAAATTTCGGCGGAGGATCCACCCAAATGGTTTAAGGTAGTGCCAGAAGTGCAACGAGCTGTAAATTCACATGTACATGCTTCGACCAAGAGATCACCATTTGAGCTCATGTTCGGTGTTAAAATGAACAATAAAACAAGAGGGAACGCTATAGTCGAGTGCCTCGACTATCAAATACCCGTTACTCAGCTAAAGTCAGCAGTCTCAAGCAGGGCAAACCAAGCAGCCGCTTCAAAAAATTTAAAAAATTTCTTCTACATTTCGGTAGGCGTTAGTAACCCAAACAAAATTGCGTTTACACTTTTGCTCTAGCTTTAAAACTATGGGCGCCACAGCTTTTCGCGGTTTGTGGTCGTTAGGGGGGAGGGGGGGTTTCCAACTTTGGTCTATCAATATGTATTGATGAAACGAATACATATTGCTTTTCCCGTTAATATAGCTTCAAAACTGTGGGTGCCACAGTTTTTCGCGGTTTGTGGGCGTTAGAGGGGGCGTGGTATTTCGGGTTGAAAAACTTGCGCTGCGTATTAACCCCTAGAATCTGCATGCAAAGTCCCAATCTTCTATCTTTTATAGTTTCCGAGATCTCAGCGTTCATACAGACGGGTGCCACTGTTTTTCGCGGTTTGTGGGCGTTAGGGGGGAGGGGGGTTTCCCACTTTGGTCTATCAATATGTATTGATGAAACAAATACACATTTCTTTTCCCGTTAATATAGCTTCAAAACTGTGGGTGCCACAGTTTTTCGCGGTTTGTGGGTGTTAGAGGGGGCGTGGCACATCGGCGTGAAAAACTTGCGCTGCGTAATAACCCCTAGAATCTGCATGCCAAATCCCAATCTTCTAGCTTTTATAGTTTCCGAGATCTCAGCGTTCATACAGAACGGGTCACAGTTTTTCGCGGTTTGTGGGCGTTAGAGAAGGCGTGGCACATCGGCGTGAAAAACTTGCGCTGCGTATTAACCCCTAGAATCTGCATGCCAAATCTCAATCTTCTAGCTTTTATAGTTTCCAAGATCTCAGCGTTCATACAGACGGACAGACAGACGGACAGACGGACAGACGGACATGGCTAGATCGACTCGGCTAGTGATCCTGATCAAGAATATATATACTTTATATGGTCGGAAACGCTTCCTTCTGCCTGTTACATACTTTTGCACGAATCTAATATACCCTTTTACTCTACGAGTAACGGGTATAACAACCGAGCGTATTATACAACTCTTGGAGGAGGAGATGTATTCAAACTTTGATGAGGAACGACAGAAGATGAGGCACGATGCTAGAATAGAAATACAAAAAGCACAGGATTCGTACAAGAAACATTTTGACCAGAAACGGAAGCCAGAAGTCGGATATCAAGTCGGAGATTTAGTCGCAATACGTCGCACACAATTTGTTGCTGGAAAGAAACTATCCAGCGAATATTTGGGACCTTACGAAGTTTCAAAAGTAAAAAGGAACGGTCGATACGATGTTCGGAAAGCAGCTAATGTAGAAGGTCCATCTAACACCTCAACAAGCTGTGATTCTATGAAGCTGTGGCGTTATGTAGAGGACAATAAAGATGATGATTGGTCATCTGGGACAGATGAGTAGTCAGGAATGGCCGAATGTAAGATTAGTTTATAGTTTAAGGAGACCACAACAGAAGACGGCATTATACCTAACAGCAGAAAATACCAGCGGAAGCAGAAAAAATACCAAGGGAACAAGCGACGAGACGCAGTGCAAAAGGCAAGAAAAAGAAGTAAGAGATAGGAGAGGAAGCAGGAGAAGCAGCAGCAGAATTTAATTGACGTGTATTAATATAAGTTTAATCTGATATATTAATAAAACCGAGTCGAGAAAAACACCTCGTCTCACATGTATGTGTTGCGCAAAATACTTGTTTCCCTGGAAATACATGCACAATGATTCTAAGTGTATACACGCATGGAAACAAATATTTTGCGCATTTGTACTTATTATCTACATAATTACAAATGCATTTCAGATATTTAGAAAATGGACCTGGAGGAACTTGGTCACCTCGATGAAAATAAGTTGGACTCATGTTGCCTGATAAACTTGATACGTAAGTTCGTAATGTAAAACGTATCTTTAATGTTTAAGAATTTATCAAATAATTTATAGACTTTTATTTATTTTTCAACAGGTTAAGTCATCATATTATTATAATTATCTATGTAAGATTACAATTATTTTAAGTAAAATTTTTTTTTTTTAATATTTTTGAAATAATAATAAAATAATATATTAAATAATAATAATAAAAAAAACAATATACAACGAGATTTTATTGGGGTTCATTTGTATACCACAAAAAAACTAAATAGTATAAATTGTATACTACAAGTAGCGGGGAAATCGTATAGCGGGGAAATCGTATAGTTTAAAATGTATACTATTGTATACTGATAAACAGCCTATAAGTATGCTACAACTCACGAGCTTGTTTAGAAAGTGGTATAAAACTAAGACCATATAGCATAGCTTTTATACTAAATAGTGTTAAAAATAAACAATCGGCCCAAATTTCAGTACACTGGGTGAGTATAAAATGTAAACTCGTTAGTTTACACTTGACAACTTTGAAAGTTTCATTTTGATACTTTTGAAGACATAATGTTAATACACAGGGTATCGAGAAATTTTTTTAATGTACAAATAGTTTACTTTCTATGATCATTTTTTTTTTGGGTGTACATGTGTCTAAGCGATCTATGATATACAAGTGTATATAAAAAACCTTATTTTTTAAATTTTTAATTAGAAGTTTTAATATTTTGTACTTAAAAAGTTAAAAAATAATTAATAATAATAATTGTGAGCGGCGCACTCTCTCATTAAACTAACATCTTATATGGGGCAAAATTTAAGATAAACATTGTTTATTTAACAGCATTGTTAACACTTGTCAAAAGTCAATAAATAGAGGAGAGGTCTGTAGGTTGGTACACCTTTTGTTTTTAATCTGCCATTTCGACAATCGCTTATGAAACTTCACACATTAGATACCAATCAAAAGGCTATTCTTTTAACTTCAAGAAAAACAAAAAAAAATATTTTTTTTCCTTAGGGAAAACTATTAAAGATTTTTTTTTTTTTAAGTGTCAAAAAACGACACTTTTAAAAATGAATAAAACTCACACCAAAAGTACTCTAAACTTTAAAAAAAACCATTTATTTACGTTAATTTAATCGATTTTATTTCGTTTTAACTTATTTCCCCTCCATTTTTAAAGAACTTTGACCAAATAACAAATAAATACGAAATGCTCTTTGAACGATCACATTTTCCCTAATTACAGAGAAATGTTCTATGCAGAAAGCGACCTCTGTTGGGCTGAGGCCTTTTTGTATGCAAAACGGGTGTCTCAACTTAAACGCTCAAAGTGTCCAGACTTATACAAAATGGGTAGTTTTCAAAAAAAATGAATAACTTTTTTCTGACTGTCAAATTAATCTAATTTTTTTTAAATTTTTTAACAAATTACTAATGTTTTAAGCCGTTTACCAATTTATTTCAAGCACGTTTTTAATTTTTTAAAGTATTTTGAAAAAAGTGCACCAAAACTTTTTTGCTGAAAAATGGTACACGACTCTCACAGCTTAAATCTGGCTAGAGCCTGGCTTATAATGTTTTCCCCAAAAGTTTTGTCACTAAAAAGGACTACAAAAAAAATAAAAACATTTTTTAGTGGAAAAGTTTTTAGAAAATGGAGTGTCCCAACTTACAGACCGTCCCAACCTACAGACCTCTCCCGTATTTAAAAATAGTTCGATTTATTTTAAACAAATTTTGTGTGTTATTGTTAAATCAAATAAAAACACCTTCTAACGAGGTAAAAAACTAGTGACGACCGCACATTCAACATACAAAAGTTCTGATATCAACATTTGTGACGAAAAATGATTACACACATGATTAAATACACTTTTTAAAATTCACTTTTTCGGCACGCTAAAACTTTAAAAAATAGTCCAGCCTTTTTCCCTTATTAGGCATTTTATATTACAGCGTGCCAAACTGTATTAAAGTTTTAAAGAAAATCTTTAGAGACGTTTTTGAGAAAAATAAAAAATTTCTAAAAATAAAGTTAACAAGAAAGGAAGCTAACTTCGGCCAGCCGAAGTCTTGCAGTTAATTCCTATTTAATTACAAATTACAAAAATCTGAATTTCGATTTGGAACAAACCGAATTATAGCAATTTTGACAATAATTGATTGATCATTCCTATGGGAGCTATATAATATAGTCGTCCGATTTATGTAAAATTTATTTCGAAATTCTAAAATAAGAAAATAAAGTTATATTCAAGAGTAGAAGAGAATACAATAAAAATTAACAAAGCTATAATTTTTTTCCTATTAATTTCCCATTAATTTTCCGTTCATTCCTATGGGAGCTATATGATATAGTCGTCCGATTTTTATAAAATTTAAATCGAAAATCAGAAGTATTAAAAAAACGATATTCCAAAGAGTAGAAGGAAATATGTCAAAAGACACCGAAGCTATAATTTTGTTCAAATTAATTTGCCATTAATTTTCTGATAGTTCCTATGGCAGCTATATGATATAGTCGTCCGATTTTTATAAAATTTAATTCGAAATTCAGAACTGTTAAAAAAATGATATTTCCAAGAGCATAAGGTAATATGTCAAAAAACACATAAGTTATAATTTTTTTTCAATTATTTTTCCGATTATTCCTATGGGAGCTATAAGATATAGTTGTCCGATCCGGCCGGCTCCGACTTATATACTACCTGCAACAGAAATACGACTTTTGGTAAAGTTTCAGCTCGATAGCTTAAAAACTGAGGGACTAGTTTGCGTAGAAACGGACGGACGGACAGACGGACGGACAGACGGACGGACAGACGGACGGACAGACGGACGGACAGACGGACATGGCTAGATCGACTCGTCTAGTCATGCTGAGCAAGAATATATATACTTTATAGGGTCTGAAACGTCTCCTTCACTGCGTTGCAAACTTCTGACTGAAATCATTATACCCTCTGCAAGGGTATAAAAAGAACTTTCAAAGAATTTAAATTAAATATGAAAGTTAGACTTGTACCTTGAAAATGCCTAATAAGAATTTTTTCTCCTCAAATTGGTTTTTGGGCATTCAAGTAAGTATGAAGTGTTTTCCATACTAAGCTGAAACGGGTTTCACTTTTCATCGCTCAATTGCATACAAACGCGTATTTTTATGAGAAATTGTGTTATATACTAAAAGTTGAGGAATCTCAAGGGCTATATAGTTTCTAATTTAAAAATAAATCGTTAGAGCCGTTTTGCAGAAAATAGACAAAAAGTGATTTAAAAAAACAACTTTTAGCCATAAATTTTAAACTATTGCATTTAGCTAATTTCACTGAAGGCAACGCGGTTAGCATATTAAATTATCTTTTTAACAAGGTATAACACGAGTAGTATGTAGCTATAGTCGTTAGAAACTATAAGCGGTTAAAATCTAGCTTTTTTTAATGATTTCCCGCCAAACTAGCGGGTTTTTCCAAAAGTCACAGAACAAACGTTTTTCATATCCTGTTGCTAAACACAGTAAAATTTACTTCAGGATCCTAAAATCAAGATTTGATGCATACAAACAAAGAGACAAAATATTTCAGTATAACTTTTGAACGGAGCTTCGGATTTTCTGATATGACCCCTCATATTAATCGCATTTTCAGTAAAAATACAACGAGCATAGTGCGAGGGACCAATTATTCCAATCCAAATTTCTAAATTTTCACTTTTACACTTTCACCGCTCTCTCCCCCAAACCAATTGATTTTCTTGAGGTCTTGGTATGCAATCCTTTTAGTTTTTGCAATACCTTTAAATTGGTGTATCGCTCGGTAGAATCGGACCATTGCAGCAGATTTTCAATTCTGCGGCTATATAATAGTAGTCGCCTTCACCCACTCTCCTTGTGCGCTTCGTCACTACATGGACTGCCGTCCATAGTGATAATTTGTATGTGTTTATTGTAAAATGCTGCAACTTAGATCGTCTTTAATTACAGCCTGTAATTTACAGGTTATTTTCCTTTTAAATTAATATGACACTTTTCCTAAAAATACATTAAAACTTTTTTTATCGATTAAAAATGTTATTAAATGGCCCAATCCTATGGGTAAACTTTTGAGTATCAAGATAGTAATTCACTTCCTAATACAAACGTCCCTAAATTTTTTTATTTTTCGTTAAAAAAATAGTTTTTTTAATTTTGGTTTCTTTTTTCAATAGGTATTGAAGAAACGAATACCTATGAAGAAACCATACCTATTGATCGACCAATAAAAAAATATGCCACCCTCCCTAACGCTCACAAACCGCGAAAAGCTGTGGCGTTCACAGTTTTGAAGCGAGAGCAATTTTGTTTGCTTTATTAATACCTACCGAAACGTAGAAGAAATGTTTAAAATCCGACCACTCAGTAAAAAGTTATAATCAAATAATGATTATCCGGTATATGGCGCCACTTTTAAGCGACTGTTTGGGTTGCCCTGCTTGAGACTACTTGATTTAGCTGAGTAAAGGGTATTCGATAGTCGAGGCACTCGCATTCTATATTCTCTCCTGTTCATTCCTCAAATACCAGACTCACACCAACAAACTTTCGAACGAGCTATCCTCGGACCATTTGGCAATTGTCGCGACGGTAAGTCAAATACCGCAATGCAATAGTCATCAATGCGCCCCTATTTAGCGGTCAATGTGACACTATTGAGTTTCAAAAAATCTTTGATCCGAAGATCATCAAGTTGACCCTATTCAAAGGGTCAAAGAGCCACTACCCGGTGTCATATTCTTAGTATGAAAATACGGCCGCAATGACGATTTTCGCAGTAATTTGATCTACTTTTGGTATCAACATGACCCCCAAAAATTTTAATTCCGCACCGAAAAAATCAAAACCATTGGATTTTTTTCCATTTTTTTAAGATTAATCAATTACTTTTTTATTTCAGTATTTTTAATTTAAATTACTTTATACATTAACTTATTCATTTGATCAATTTGACCCCAAAAATTTGATCCTAGGGGCAGTGACATTTTGAACCACAATTATTAAATTGACACTCGGGACCGCCCGGCTCCTCTGTTAAAAAGTTTAAGGAATCCCTGGACAGAAGCATTAAGCCCAATCCTGTCATCAATTATCCAGATGATCTTGAAGCTGCGGTGGCAGCCTTCATGGAAAATATATACACTGCTGCTATGCTAGCCCGAACCAAGGCATCTTCCGAACGAGAATAAAAGAAATCTGCTCCCACAAAATGCTATAGTTCTCATATAGCGTAAAAGAAGAATCCGCCGAGAATACAGAAGAACAGGAGATATTCTCGTCTACAAAATTTATAAAAGACTGTCAAATCGTCTTAGCAAAGTCTTGAAAAAGAACATGCAAGACGATATAGACCAGATGCTGGAAAATGCATCGACCAATTACTCCTTATGGAAACTCACCAATCGATTTAAGAGACAGGTCATACTAAAGGCTCCCCTCAGAAATCCCGCTGGTGGTTGGGTAATAAATTAGGGTAAGGTGACAGGTGACCGTTGCTTATATCCAGAAATCCTATCCAGAAATCCAGGTTCCTAGTTAAGCGGGGTGTGACGGGTGACCGTTGCTTATATCCAGAAATCTAGGATTCTAGCTAAGCGGGGTGTGACGGGTGACCGTCACACCGATCTAGGAAATGGGGTGAAACGAGGGGGAAGAAAGTGTGACGGGTGACCGTTGATTATATCCAGAATTCCGGGGTCCTAGTTAAGCGGAGTGTGACGGGTGAGCATTACTAAGATCTAGAAAATGTCACGGGTTTTTGACACGTTCACGTGTGAACGTGGTAACTTGATTAGCATAACAAACACTCAAAAAACAGCTGAAAGGAAACACCCTTGTATAGGGGATCCCTTTGCTTGCCACTAAGAAGCAAACATCCACCCCCCAATAAAAGAAGAAATACATTTGAATTTAGGTCATGCATTTAGGTCATGTTTATTTGGATGATTTTTATAGAAAAGCAGGCACACCACTGAAAACATATTTCGATTTTTTTTTTAAACTGAAAAGAAAAAGCTAAAAGCAAATACCCACCCCAATAGCAAAAGAAGATACAAATTTGAATTTAAAAAATAATTTTATTTTTACTTTCTTTAATTCGTTTTACAATTATAACTTATAGATTTATTTTGAAATATTTATTTTTTAAATTTAAGGTTAAGTTTATTGTATTTGTTTATTAAATCATTAGCTTTAATCCTAAGGTATGGTGCCTGGTGGCATTGACATGTATCCGGACCCTCTCTTACATCATCGTCGGCCCAGGGACATGTTAGCATATGGACGCCATATTTTGAATTTTTCACACCAACTTTCTCCATGCATTGAAGTTTGGAGAAAATCCTCTCCACGGTCTGCCGATGTTCCTCAAACATGAATTCACCATTTTCAGTGAGCAAATTGGTGATTTCATCACACACGTCGTTGTTGGTATTCATGATGTTGTTGTTGGTATTCATGATATTGTTGTTGTTTCTTGATGTTTCTTGAAGTTTCTTGATGATGTTGGTGCTGTTTAACTGTTGTTTTTTGTTGTTTTCTTGCTTAACTGATTTGTTTTTTTTTGTTGTTTTTATTGTTTTCTTGTTAACTGATTTGTTTTTTGTTGTTTTCTTGTTAACTATTTTGTTGTTTTCTTGTTTATCTGATTTGTTGTTTTTTATTGATTTGTTGCTGCAGCTGATGGCTCTAACAAGAATCCAGTGGACTTTAAATTCGAACTGAAGTTCCTTTCCAGTTACTTCTCACTTTTATCCCCTCTTCATATGGGGAGCAATCATTTTCCACCACCTTCCCTCCCTCGCAAGAAGTTTTAGTTAGACAAATGCCAAGTTTTAGAAGCCGAGCAGTCAACAAACTGGTTTTAGACACTGTTCACTTTCACCCCTCTTTATTTTTGAGAATTCTGCTTTCTTCCACCATCATCCCTCCCTCGCAAGAAGTTTTAGTTAGGCAAATGCCAAGTTTTAGAAACTGAGTAGTCAAGAACCTAGTTGCTAGGCACTGATTACTTTCACCCCTCTTTATTTTGAGAATTCAGCTTTCTTCCACCGCCTTCCCTCCCCCGCCATCAAATATTCGATGGAATCAACCAATGAAAATAATGCAAAGAAAATTTCTTATATTAAATGTTAGGAAAAATATTGTCAACAACCAATCAAATCGTTGCATCTGCAATTTTTTATTTTACAAACTATAGTTTAAGTTCATACTAATAATCTATCCTCAAAGTTATATTTAACTTAGAATTTCGATTAATTCAGATCAGTATAAGCAAATTTTCTGGAAGTGAACTACTCTTTTACCAGTTTCGAAAATAGTAAAGTGATCTTATCAACGACTATACCTCAATTTGTTTAGTGTCTTTGTGAGAATAATTAAATTACAACTACAAATTAACTACATTACAAACTGTTAAAAATTTAAAACAAAAATCAGTTTTTAAATTTGTTAAGTGACTTTGTGAAAAAAATAAAATTTATACAATCTATAAATTAATTACAATTGTAACTCTTTAAAAAAATAAAAACCAAAAATGAATAACCAAGCCCAAAAATATTGCGAGTCGTGCCGTCGTTTCATCCCAATGGGCATACAATGGAATCACCATGCTCGCACCGAGGAGCACAAGCGGAATGCTATAGAACCTTTAGATGGAAGAATCAAAAAGATTTCCGATGGATTCAAGGGACGAATCCTTCATTATATGTATGTTAATGAAGGAGAGGAATTAAGATACCCGGAAGAGTTCCTCTTCGTAGCAGGAGAGGCTTTAAAATCTCATTTAATTATTGTGCTTCAAAGCTATATGTCCGGTAAAGTTAATTTTGAGCTTTTTGCGGATTATATGCTCGTGAAAGATGATGATTTAAAAACGGAGACCAAACAATTCCAAAGCAAAATGGAAGTTGTTACAAGCCACTCGGATTTAGACCACATATTCACCAATCACTCAGACCAACTGAAAATAAAAATGGAAGAGTTTCAGGAAAGGGATAGCGGGTGGACCCTACTCCGCATAATTCGATTGGAAATGAATTTCAATTAATATAAACCGCTTTCTGGATCCTCATTTATCCCAACACCACGCAAGCTTCTTTCGAAAAAAGCAATAATTAATGTCCAAAATAAAAATGATTCATACTGTTTTAAATGGACATTGATTTCGGAACTTACAAAGACAACAAGTAACCTTAGTATATGCTACACATATAAAGTTGATATAAGGGCCGAAAGAATTTTATTACAGACTGGATTAATTTTGGATTTCAGGGTTTTGCAATACCTGTTTAAATTGTTCATCAAGTGCAAGTCGCGCACTTCGTCACAAGGAGCTTTGCAGTGGAAAGGTTGCCACTCTCCCAAACCCACATAATTCGACATTGAAGTATACGGCACTAAACTAAAGTCGCAGTGTATGCAGATTTCGAGTGCGTACTTCGTCGTAAAAATATTGATGTAAGCCCTAAACTATTTAATGTAAATGAACATGTACCAATTTCATATGCTTACTTTATAAAGTCTGCATATGATTCTAGTTTAGATAAATTCGTAATGGAAACGGGAGGTAATTCAGCTATAAATTTTGTTAATTCCCTTGTAAATAACTTAAAAACTATTCATACAAAATATCTGAGTAAAGTTGTTCCCATAGTAATGAATCCAGAAGATGAATATGATTTTGAGTATGCCCTCAATTGTCATATTTGTGAAAAGGCTTTAGCAAATGATAGGGTTCGAGATCATTGTCATTATACAGGTAGATAAATGTAATTTAGAATTGAAAACGTCTAATTTTATCCCAGTTTTCTTCCACAATTTCTCCAAGTATGATTGTCACTTGTTTATCAAAGAATTGACGCTTATACCTGGAGAAATTAAAGTTATTCCTATAAACAAGAAGCACTTCATTTCAGTAATGAAAAACATTAAAAATGAATGTGGAAACAGTTTTGAGATAAGGTTTCTAGACACATTTAGATTTATGTCATCTAGTCTAGATACCTTAACGTCCAATTTAGAAGATGATCAACTTAAATCAGTAAGATCACATTTTAATTGTGAAAATGAATTTAGGCTTATGCGGAAGAAAGGTGTATTCCCATATGAATATCTTGATTCAGAGCATAGACTAGATGAAACTTGTTTACCATCAATAGACCAATTTTATAATCAGTTTACTGAAAAGCAATGTTCTCAAGAGGATTATAGTCATGCTGTTAAAGTTTGGACACAATTTTCCTGTAAATCTCTAAAGGATTATCTAGAGATTTATTTAAAAACTGATGTATTATTATTAACTGACGTTTTTGAAAATTTCCGTTTAATTTGCATGAAAATTTATTGCCTTGACCCAGCTCATTTTTATACAACACCAGGCTTATCTTGGCAGGCAATGCTGAAAACCACCCAAATTGAGATACAGTTGGTAACTGATATTGATATGTATAAATTTATACAAAGTGGAATTCGGGGTGGTTTGGTACAATGCTGCCACAGATATACTAAAGCAAATAATAAATATTTAAGAGACTATGATGATAGTAAAGAGTCAACATTTTTATTGTATTTAGATGCAAATAATTTGTATGGTTGGGCAATGCCTCAACCTTTACCTTACCAAGGGTTTAAGTGGTTGTCTCCATTAGACATAGAAAATTTATCAGTAGAAAATATTCCAAGCGATGGTCATTATGGATATATTTTAGAAGTGGACTTAGACTATCCATACAGTATCCATGATTTACATAGCGATTTACCGTTTTGTTCAACAACAAAGTTAGCAACTAATAGCGAAAAAGTAAAAAAATTAATTGCAGACCTCGGAAATAAAAAAAATTATATAATTAATTATAAAAATTTACAGCAATGTTTTCTTAATGGGTTGCAGCTTAAAAAAATTCATAGAGGAATACGTTTTGAGCAAAAACCTTGGCTCAAAACGTATATAGACCTTAACACTCAATATCGTCAAAAAGCTAAAAATTCATTTGAAAAAGACTTTTATAAATTATTAAATAATGCAGTCTACGGTAAAACCCTCGAAAATATCGAGAAACGCGTTGACATTAAAATAGTTTGTGATTGGGATCCTCCACAGAATAATATTAATATTAATAAAAGTGGTCGTAAAAAATTGTGTGCACGAGCATTAATTTCCAAATTTAATTTCCAAAGTGCCACAAAACTAGAGAATGATTTCTATACAATTCAAATGAGAAGAATGTCATATGTATATGATAAACCCATGTATCTTGGGTTTACAGTATTAGAGTTATCAAAGTGGAACATGTATAATTTCCATTATCAGTATATGAAACCAAAATTTCAAGATAATATAAGATTAAATTACATGGATACAGATTCTTTCATCTATACAATTAAAACTGATGACTTTTATAGAGATATTCGAAATGATATAGAATTAAAATTTGATACATCTGGATATTCCGAAGAAAGAGCAAAATTATATAATTTTAAAATATGTAATAAAGCGGTATTAGGTGTTTTTAAAGATGAGCTTCATGGTAGACCAATGTCAGAGTTTGTTGGTCTCCGTCCTAAGGTTTATTGTTATAAAATTGATTCTATGGACAAATCGTTTATGAAATCTAAGGGAGTAACGAGAACAGCACTAGAGTATCTAGATATTGAAAAATATAAAAAAGTTCTTTTCACTGAAAAAAGAATCTATGGCAGTATGTCAGTTTTTAGATCTAAAATGCATACCACAAATACTTACAAAATGACAAAAATAATCCTTGATGGAAATGATACAAAGAGAAAAGTTGAGGTTGATAAATTTTCTACACTTCCTTATCATCATAAGGGTTTAATAGAAAGGGAACTCATATCAAATGTTCAATTCCTTGAGGGAGAGTCACTTGTTTTGGGGAGACAGGTAGATGAAATAAAAAGTCTTGAATTCCAGACTGAGCAACAAAAAACTTTACTCAACTTCCTAAAAAAAGAAATTAAAAATATTGAACATGATTTACTTTACAAGTCACTTGAACTTGAAATGTTTTATAATGAATTACCCCCCGATCCCAAAAAACAGAAACAATTTTAGATTTAATGTTAGAAAATATTTAATGAATTAATAAATTTAAAAAATGTGTTGAACAATAAAAATGAAGTAAATATACATAAATTTTGAACAATATAAATGAAAATAATTATATTTTGTTACTATAAAATTTAATTTTTAATGAAATAACAATAAAATTTGTTGAACAATAAAATTAAGTAAATATACATAATTCTTGAACAATATTAATGAAAATTAAATATAATTTGTTAGTATAAAATTTAAGTTTGAACGAATAATAATTATATTTCAAATAAATTGAGTAATAATCATAATAATTGGGTGTGTTGAAATTTTTTTTTTTGGACATTTGCTTATAAAATTTGTGTGTTTATTTTAATTGGTTGTTTTTGTATCCGTTGTCTATATAGATAATTTCACATTTCTAATTCATATTCATTTCACCTACAACTTTAGAATCCCGGACTTCAACAGGTTCATCTTCTTCTTTAGCTGAATGACCTTTGTACGTAGGAAGCTATTTGTACATTAGCTGTTACATGGGCATGCGGGTCTGAACATATTTATTTTCTTGTTGCTGAGTTGATTAGTATATGGAGTATATATTTTTCATACTAGAAGTTCCTGAAGCTAAACTACCTATAGCACTTAATGTCGTTAAGATGGAAACCAGTGGTAAAAAACCTCCCACTTTGGGTACATTAATTATTCGAGAAACTTTAACGTTTTTCTTAGATCCGATTGAATTCTGAATTGCTTTACGTGCAATTTTAATTGCATTAACCACATCCAGAGGTTTTCGTTTTTTCAATTCCCGACTAGCTTCTCTTACAACAGATGATAGTCTATTTATTTTCATCCTCCTACGCCTCCTCTTCTTCGGTTTTTTCTTATTTCGCTTCCGAACACCCATTCCAAAATGTTTCTTTGCTTTCATAATATTAGTTACAAAACATGCTGCTGCTCGCTCCTTAAGAGAACTATCCTTCGCCTTTACTCGCTCCCAAGCCTTGTTAATTAATGCAGAATCTGCCTTATGTCGATTGCTTAGATCCTTGTTTTGTGAATAGGCAATATCGTGAACCTTGCAAGCTTCATCCAACTGATTAATTCCGTGATCTCCACGCTGTAAGCGCTCTGCAAGCTTTGTACCGGGTCCACAATAGTTATAACCAGGAATATGAAACTCAATCGGAAGAGAATCTATTAACTTATTAATAAGACCACTTCCACGTTTACGATGTAAGTAATGACTGATGTGATTATAAAAACGTATCCCCATTATATATTGTCTTTATTCATTAAAGATTTATCACGGAATAAACATATTTATATTAGGATGCGATTAATAAAGCAAAAAAATAACATTCTTGTTCGTAACATAGAGAACGTGAACAATGTTAAACAACCACCACGTCACAGTGAATTATTACCAAACACAATTAGAGCCCTTGTGGTGGGTCCATCCAACTGCGGGAAAACTAATGTAATGATCAGTCTAATTGAGAGTCCAAATGGTTTGAGATTTGAAAATATATACGTGTTTTCAAAGAGTCTATACCAACCGAAATATGATTACTTGGAAAAGCTAATAAAACCGATTAAGGGTATGGGTTATCATACATTCTCTCAGAACGAAACTGTTTTAGCACCCACCGAAGCAAAAAATAATTCAATCATGATTTTTGACGATGTGGCTTGTGAGAAACAGGATAATATACGCTCCTATTTCTGTATGGGCCGTCACCAAAATATTGATTCTTTTTATTTGTGTCAAACATATACACGGATACCAAAACATCTTATACGGGACAATGCAAATGTAATTATTATGTTTAAACAGGATGATTTAAATATGCGACACATATTTCGGGATCATATCATGCCTGACATGAAATATGAGACATTTACGAAAATTTGTCAAAAATGTTGGGACGATAAATATGGATTTTTATTTATAAGTAAGGATGACAATATTGATAAGGGACGATATAGAAAAGGATTTGACCAACTTATTGTTCTTTAATTTAATATAAGTTTGGGGCGGTGTTGTATGACACCCAGTTGAAAAACAGATTTCATAATGGTTGGATCATTGACTCTATCAGTGAATGGAAATAGTTCCGTTATAAACACAGTTTATTTCCCACCAATTGAATTAAACTGGGAATATGAGTGGGCGCTAATTGAGTTTAACATGTACAACTCAATTCCCAACGTGGATGTATATAACAATCTCTTTCATATTGGTGATAAAGTTATTATTATTCCCACCGGCTCCTATGAACTCAACGATATTTCTCAATTTATTTACAACAAGTTAAAGGATTATAAACTAGAAAATACAGTGAAAATTGTAAGCAATAACAATACACTTCAAGTGGAATTATTTAGCAGTAAAGAGGATGTGTACTTTAATAAGGAGAGGTCAATAGGTAATTTGTTTGGATTTAAGCAAAGAGTGTTGAGGGCAAACCAATATCACTTGTCCGATAATGCTGTCAACATTTTAAAAATTAATTCGATTCGTTTGGAATGTAATATTGTGAGTGGTTCTTACGTTGATAATACACCAAATCACGTATTACATGAGTTTGCAATTTCGGTTCCACCGGGCTATAAAATGACTGTGACACCACACAATCTCATCTATTTACCTATTAACTGCAGAGAAATAAGTACCCTCTCAATACATATCGTTGATCAGAACGGTGATTTATTGAATTTGCGTGGTGAAAACGTATCAATTCGCGTACATATTCGCGCAATAGAATGATAATTTACAATAAAAGCAACGGTATACTTGATCAACCGCGCACTAGCAGTTGTAAAGCTAAAGGAAAAGGATTAATTCGAAAGGGTCTTACATTAAAAAACAAATTGTTTTTAAAATCACTGGGCTTCAAAATTCAAATCTGATAATAATAAAAAGAAGCAATTAAAAATGAATGAAATTTTAAATGTTCGTGAGAGGCCGTTTTCAGATGAAAGTATTTCGAAAAAGGAATATCATACATATTCCTCATATCATCAAACATTTAAAGCAAACGATGAAATACGTATATGTATTCAAAATCAGGACTTGTATGTACTTCCTCACGAAAGCTATCTTAATTTTCAAGGAGTTGTTAAGAGAGTAGCAGCCGATGGTACAAGCACCACTGATAATATCGATGTTACGTTTCGCAATAATTGTATGGCAAATTTTATTGATGAAATTAGATATGAAATAAATGGATATGAAATTGATAGAACCCGGTTTGTTGGCATGAGCACCACACTTAAAAATTATCTATCCGAAAGTCGTCATAGTCGTCATAGTCGGAAACTTTTAAATGCTGGATGGAGTGGTGGAAATGATATTACTACAAAATCTAATTTTAATTTCTCGCTACCCTTAAAAAATGTAATGAGGTTTGCTGAGGATTATAGAAAAGTTTTACCGAATTGTAAGCATGAACTTGTATTTTTGCTGTCAAAAATTCTGGATGACGTATATGTTAAAAACAAAGCAAACCATACATATGTTTTGGAAATGACTAATATTAGCTGGAAAATTCCTCATGTAACACCCAGTGATGCTGCAAAAATTAAAATGTATGATATAATAAAGAGTGGTGTAAATTTACCGATAGCTTTCCGTAGTTGGGATACATACATTAACCCAAAACTGATACAGGGTACTCAACACGTCTGGACCGTGAAAATAGGATCTAATAGAGAACGACCGAGATTTGCCATTATAGCCTTCATGTTAAATGGAGAACTAATTACAAATAATTTATCCAACCTGAAAGTCCACTTGAATTCAGAAACGTATCCATATGATGACTTAAATGTAAACTTTGAAAATGACAAATATGCACACCTTTATGATATGTATGCAAGGTTTCAAAAGAGTTATTACAACCGCCCAGCAGAACCATTTTTATCACCGACAGAATTTAAAAGTAAACCTATTATTGTAGTTGACCTTTCATATCAAAATGAAACAGTTAAATCGGGACCTATCGACGTGAGAATTTCAATCGATTTGAAAAAAGCTAACCATGAAAACACGCAAGCATATTGTCTCCTTATTCACGATCGTTTAGTTGAGTATAGTCCTCTAACTGGGTTAGTTCAAAGAATTGTCTAACAACATAACAACCACATAAAATGGAGAAAGATCTAGTTGCAATTGATGTACAAGGATTTTTTGATAACAACGACAAGTTCATTCTAAAGGAAATTGGAGTTGTATTTAGCAAAGAAAATAAATTTAATAATAATTTCGTTATACAACCTCCATTTGATTTCACTCGTCTTAATAACAAGTCACGAAAAACTGCTCTCTGGCTCACCAAAAACCATCATAAAATTTTTTGGAACGATGGAATAAACAACTTTAAGCAAACAAGAAAATATATTAAACAAATCACTTCGGGAAAGGAGGTTTTATGCAAGGGAATTGAAAAGAAACGTTTTCTAGAAATCTTTCTCAGATCACCGCACATAAGAGATGTTGAGGAATTGGGTTGCCCACCATTAAACACCGTAAACATAAACCAATTCCCATTTTGCTCAATACATATTAAAAACGGTATTTGTGCTCTAAACAATGCACACAATATTTTAAATTTTTGCAATGGAACTATGGTCTAACACTTATACATTACAATGGATAACAGACAAAGTGGATTAATAAGCCGAATCAATAATTTCACATCCCAATTTGGTGAGGAAATTTTTAAAGAAGATTTAAAATATCTCATCGATACAAGGAATATGTTCATGGATAAAGGAGAAGACGATCTTAACAAAACGTTATATGGTGATCATTTTACGTTTTGTAATAATGGATTCGGGGAATATGAATGTGCCTGCTTTTTCTATAAAAATCATCGAGACGGTGCCTTAAAAATAATGTCATCATATTTAGTGTATAAGAAAAGCCTGTTACAAATTTCCAAATAAACATGACCTAAATGCATGACCTAAATTCAAATGTATTTCTTCTTTTATTGGGGGGTGGATGTTTGCTTCTTAGTGGCAAGCAAAGGGATCCCCTATACAAGGGTGTTTGCTTTCAGCTGTTTTTTGAGTGTTCGTTATGCTAATCAAGTTACCACGTTCACACGTGAACGTGTCAACAACCCGTGACATTTTCTAGATCTTAGTAATGCTCACCCGTCACACTCCGCTTAACTAGGACCCCGGAATTCTGGATATAATCAACGGTCACCCGTCACACTTTCTTCCCCCTCGTTTCACCCCATTTCCTAGATCGGTGTGACGGTCACCCGTCACACCCCGCTTAGCTAGAATCCTGGATTTCTGGATATAAGCAACGGTCACCCGTCACACCCCGCTTAACATCTCCCCCGCTTAACTAGGATCCCTCCCCTCGTTTACCCGATTTTCTAGATCTTAGTAACGGACACCCGTCACACCCCGCTTAACATCTCCCCCGCTTAACTAGGATCCCTCCCCTCGTTTACCCGATTTTCTAGATCTTAGTAACGGACACCCGTCACACTTTCTTCCCCCTCGTTTCACCCCATTTCCTAGATCGGTGTGACGGGTGACCGTCACACCCCGCTTAACATCTCCCCCGCCTTATTAGGTTCTCTTCCCTCGTTTCACCCCATTTCCTAGATCGGTGTGACGGTCACCCGTCACACCCCGCTTAACTAGGAACCTGGATTTCTGGATAGGATTTCTGGATATAAGCAACGGTCACCTGTCACCTTACCCTAATTTATTACCCTAATTAACGATCACCCGTCACGCACCCATTAACTTTAATTACCCCACACCTGTCACCTTGTCCTAATTTATTACCCTAATTAGCATAATTAAATCCCTAATTATCATAATTAATTGCCTCCCCCTTCCACTTTTTGTATCCAGAACCCGCATTTATTAACTACTGATCAGCATGACTAGACGAGTCGATCTAGCCATTTCCGTCTGTCCGTCTGTCTATCCGTCCGTTTCTACGCAAACTAGTCCCTCAGTCTTAAAGCTATCGAAATGAAATTGTACCAAAAGTCATCTTTCTATTGCAGGTAGAAAAAAAACAGTCTAAAACAAGAGGGAACGCTATAGTCGAGTGCCTCGACTATCAATTACCCGTTACTCAGCTAAAGCAAGCAGTCTCAAGCAGGGCAAGCCAAGCAGCCGCTTTAAAGTGGCGTCATCTACCGGCCTTTTCATAATTTGATTATAACTTTTTACTGAATGGGACGATTTAAAAAATTTCTTCTACATTTCGGTAGGCATTAATAACCCAAACGAAATGGCGTTTACACTTTTGCTCTAGCTTTAAAACTGTGGGCGCCACAGCTTTTCGCGGTTTGTGGGCGTTAGGGGGAAGCGGGGTTTTCCACTTTGGTCTATCAATATGTATTGATGGAACGAATACACATTCCTTTTCCCGTTAATCTAGCTTCAAAATGGTGGGTGCCACAGTTTTTCGAGGTTTGTGGGCGTTAGAGGGGGATTGGCACATCGGCGTGAAAAACTTGCGCTGTGTATTAACCCCTAGAATCTGCATGCCAAATTCCAATCTTCTAGCTTTTATAGTTTCCGAGATCTCAGCGTTCATACAGACGGGTGCCAAGGTTTTTCGCGGTTTGTGGGCGTTAGGGGGGAGGGGGGGTTTCCCACTTTGGTCTATCAATATGTATTGAAGAAACGAATACACATTCCTTTTCCCGTTAATCTAGCTTCAAAACTGTGGGTGCCACAGTTTTTCGCGGTTTGTAGGCGTTAGAGGAGGCGTGGCACATCGGCGAGAAAAACTTGCCTGCGTATTAACCCCTAGAATCTGCATGCCAAATCTCAATCTTCTAGCTTTTATAGTTTCTGAGATCTCAGCGTTCATACAGACGGGTTCCACAGTTTTTCGCGGCTTGTGGGCGTTAGAGGGGGCGTGGCACATCGGCGTGAAAAACTTGCGCTGCGTATTAACCCCTAGAATCTGCATGCCAAATCTCAATCTTCTAGCTTTTATAGTTTCCGAGATCTCAGCGTTCATACAGACGGACGGACAGACGGACATGGCTAGATCGACTCGGCTAGTGATCCTGATCAAGAATATATATACTTTATATGGTCGGAAACGCTTCCTTCCACCTGTTACATACTTTTGCACGAATCTAATATACCCTTTTACTCTACGAGTAACGGGTATAATTAAGAGAAATATTCTTAAATTATCAACGTTTGGTCATAGGAATGAGTCAAGACCGATTATTCTTATAGTAAGACAGAATGTTCTTAAATGAAGAACACTTATTGTAGACCAAAAAATCTAAAATGAAGAAAAATTGATCTTCATCTAAGAACATATTTTATTAATTTAAGATTTAAATGGTATATAATTAAGACTAAATATTCCAAATTTAAGAGTGATCTTCTTTTAAGATTAAAAATACTTTATTTAAGAATATAAATTCATTTATTTATTTCATTACATTTTGAACAATAAGTAGATGAGCGATACGTGTCAACTTTTGATCATATTTAGTTGATATTTCATAAAAATATTTTTGTATAAATAGCCTTGGTTGTTGACAGGCGGAAGGATATTTTAAATTAAGCACTTGAAATATTTGAAAGCGAATATTCAAACTACCCAAAAATTAATTAAGTTAATATAACACTAGCAGGGTCGCCCGCAGCTTCGCCTGCGAAAATAAAGATTGAAAACTTTACAAATAATAAATAAGGAAATCAGGTGAAAGGAGAAGCCGTGAGTCAAATTGTTTAAACATTTTCATTTGTTTAAACAATATGAGTCGCGTGTAAGGAATAGCAAGAGAATCGATTGGTTTGAATATTTATGTTTTTTTTTTCAATATTATCAATGCGATTTAAATTTTAAAACAGAAAAATCAGTACGAAAACAAATCTTACTTCCTTAGTCAGCTGCAATGCACACACATACACACACACATATAAATTTAGATTGTAAAATACGCATTTTTTGCTTATATTAATGTTGTTGCCGTGAGAACACTTTTTTTCTATTCTTTTTTACAACAGTTTGTCAAAAGTTCTAAAACATTTCGTGTAAGCTAAACAGGTTTTTGGATTTTAAAAATAAAAGAATCTTAAGGAAAACTTCAAATGTAAAACCAAAATCTAAAGCCTTGTAATCTAAAGATCGTGTGTTCAAATCAAAGTTCTAGTCAAAATTGGAGTTCTCTTAATTTTGTTTTACTTTGTTCTGAGAGGCTGTGGAATACTCATTTGGCATTCCGCTCTTTACCCTCTTTACCCTAAAAATAGTTTACAAAGTGAAAAAGAAATAATTATGGCAACATCCTTATTGGCAAGAATTGCGGTGGGTTTAAACCCACGACCTATAGACTATGTTAACCATAACATAACCATCTAAGCTACAGTTTAAAAGTTCTTGCTGACATTAAAGCAAACGGTTAATAAATAAGGAGTAAAAATTTTACCATGATCACTTTGCCATTTCGCTAAAAATAAGAAAAAGAAGAATAAAAAGTCAATAGGAGTTAAATTCTTTTTACAAAAAGCAAATATTTTGTGTTATGTAAAGTGAATGTCTACGACCTGACTGGAGACATATTTTTTGAACCATTAGGTTGACAATAACAAAAACAAAAGAGAAGCAAAAATTTATGTGATTTAAAAAAACATCAAGAAAGTTACTTCGCATTTTAGAATTATTATTTGGTTTTCAATATGTTGTTTTCATTAATTTTTCACCTTGATTAGGATTATATTAACAATGTCAGAAAGGCAGGTGGGGGGAGAAGCCGTGAATGAAATTGTGTAAACATTTCAATTTGTTTAAACAATATGATTCAAGTGTAGGAAATAGCAAAAGAATTAATTGATTTGAATATTTATGTTTTTTTAATATTATCAATGCATTTTGAATTTTAAAACACAAAAATCGGTTAGAAAATGTCTTAAACCTGTTGTGGAAATGAAAATGATATTCTTTTAGCAAAAGGATGTCAGTATTATCATGAATTTGAATTTAAGCAAATCTCACTTCCTTAGTCAGGTGAAATGCACGCACACATGAACATATCTAGTGGTGCGGGGTGTAAAATACGCATTTTGGCGCGCGTGTGTGTGTACGCAGCTGGACGAATGTATGTTATTATTTTGTTTTTACAAATCCACAGTTTGTCAATAATTCAACATTTGAAAGGTAATAAGTAGTTTGGAAACATTTCGTCTTAGCTTATCCGGTTTTTGGATTTTAAAAATAAAAACAAATTTAAGGAAAACTTCGATTGTAAAACTGTTACCAAAATCTAAAACTGATCGGAGCAACATAATCTTAATGTATATACATACGAATTTTCCTTGAAATTTGATTAAAGGGGAATAGCTCCACCGATAATTTAAAATTTAACGTTTAGCTAAAAGAATGAAGCAACAAAAAAAAAATTATCGATATATTCGAATTTTTATGCGCGCAATTTGGTGTTTTGTGGCTGTATTTTTCCTTGCCTTTGCACGGTCACACTTGGAGGAACGTCTGAATAAAAAAAACAACAACACATAGGTGGGAGCCCATGACGTCACAATAAAAAAAAACAAATTGGCGACCTTGACGAAGGGGGCTGAATTTCAAAAAAGTTTAAATGCAGTTATTTGCGGGTATCCCATAAAATTATGAAGAGCCATTTTTTAAACCATTTTGACAACATTTATAACAGAAAAATTGCAAAAGAAAAAATTAAGAAAAAAACAAATCGAATTTTGGGGCACTTTGGGGCCGCTTATGGCTCTAATTTATATCATACACTCGGCTCCTAATTATTTCCGAATTTATGGTTTTTTTTCAGATTTTTATGTCAATCCGTTCTGGGTGAATTTCCACACTGACTTTTTTAATAGTCTTCAATTATATTGATTTAGATTACATAACATTTACATAAACAAAGAAACTATGAATGCAATCATGAGCTAATCCCACGACCACTAAGAAAGGTCATACCGACAGAGTAGAATTTGGATATTATTTTAGCTATTTTAATATCTATGTCACTGTATAATGATGTCAGCCCGTATAATGAAACACTCCTGGAAATCCATAATTGTTATCATTTTGAATTGCTTTCCCGACTTGTTCACAAAGCGAATTTATGGAGGCAGCAAAGTAGTCAGCAATGTTGTATATAATCCTGAATGTCTATAAAAGATATAAAGCGGTTATAACTTAAATAACTCTTTATACAGCTGTAATATGGGTTTTATATATCGTAAGAAATCGATGTTAAAAATATTACTAGTTTGAAGCAAATGAAAAAGGGATTTTTTAATTAATATGTTCGTGATCAATGTTGCTCAACATGACAAACGGTTGTACTCAATGTTGCTCAATATGATCAACGACCAACAAATCAAGCAGTACTACAGTTGGTAACAGTACCAGGCGTCCAGTTGCACCCACGGCAGATAATACTTGCTGATCAGCATATTCTACATCAGGGGTGCTCAAAGCTGCCTTATGGCAGTGCATTTACAAACACAATTAAAAGAAAATCACACGCACGCGAGTATCGACTCACACACAATCATGAAAAAGACAAAAACAATTTGTATTGTGAGCTGAGACGAAAAAAAAAGATCAATGGAATTGTTGTTGGCTTGGCTCGTTACGGACAGCGACACAAAGAAGAACTTGCGTGTGCCCTAGGAAAATATGGGATGTGCCGCTCCGTATGCTATGTGCCAAAACAAAAACAAATGTGCCCGTGTGCCATAGGACTGAGCACCCCTGTTCTACATAGTCAATGTCAACGGTTGACTCGATGTCTCACCGACCCGCCAAGCGGTCAGCACATTCTGCAGTGTCAGCCGACCCAGCTACGTGAACCGCTACCATAATTAAACCTTACTGACCTACTCCAGAATACAACCCATTCCACCATTCTTTACACTTAGCTTCCGCGTCTTCCAAGTATATAAGCTTGCATCAAAATCAGAATAAATCAGTTATCATTCCTCTTGTAACTCCGGGGTTTTATTTTCCGCCCTACGGGAATAGGCCTCGTCAACACCCATAAGGACCGGGATCTTTATGGCACAGACTTGATCCACACTGCACTCGTGTGTGATCAAACATAATATTTAATTACCATTTGTTTATTAGTGTATTCTTTTTATTGAAGCGCATTACTAGTAAATTAATAGGATATTCGATATTATTATCGATCATTATACCCTTGCAGAGGGTATAATGATTTCAGTCAGAAGTTTGCAACGCAGTGAAGGAGACGTTTCAGACCCTATAAAGTATATATATTCTTGGTCAGCATGACTAGACGAGTCGATCTAGCCATGTCCGTCTGTCCGTCTGTCCGTCTGTCCGTCCGTCTGTCCGTCCGTCTGTCCGTCCGTCCGTCCGTTTCTACGCAAACTAGTCCCTCAGTTTTTAAGCTATCGAGCTGAAACTTTACCAAAAGTCGTATTTCTGTTGCAGGTAGTATATAAGTCGGAGCCGGCCGGATCGGACAACTATATCTTATAGCTCCCATAGGAATAATCGGAAAAATAATTGAAAAAAAATTATAACTTATGTGTTTTTTGACATATTACCTTATGCTCTAGGAAATATCATTTTTTTAACAGTTCTGAATTTCGAATTAAATTTTATAAAAATCGGACGACTATATCATATAGCTGCCATAGGAACTATCAGAAAATTAATGGCAAATTAATATGAACAAAATTATAGCTTCGGTGTCTTTTGACATATTTCCTTCTACTCTTTGGAATATCGTTTTTTTAATACTTCTGATTTTCGATTTAAATTTTATAAAAATCGGACGACTATATCATATAGCTCCCATAGGAATGATCGGAAAATTAATGGGAAATTAATAGGAAAAAATTTATAGCTTTGTTAATTTTTATTGTATTCTCTTCTACTCTTGAATATAAGTTTATTTTATTATTTTAGAATTTCGAAATAAATTTTACATAAATCGGACGACTATATTATATAGCTCCCATAGGAATGATCAATCAATTATTATCAAAATTGCTATAATTCGGATTGTTCCAAATCGAAATTCAGATTTTTGTAATTTGTAATTAAATAGGAATTAACTGCAAGGGTATATAGACTTCGGCTGGCCGAAGTTAGCTTCCTTTCTTGTTTTCTGTATAATTTTTATTATCGTACGCACATACATAACGCTTTCTTTTAAACAACAATAAACAAGCTTGGTATCAACGAAATATAAGAAACGGAGACGTTACTTGCCAGCATTCGAAATTTGGAATTTAAAGGTACGCTCAATTTCTGCCCACGGTACGCAAATCATGTAAAGTCGTTATTATTTTTATTTCATTTTGGAAAAAATTTATTACTTACCTTGGAACATCATGTACGCTTGCTTTAGGTGCTCAAACAAATTTTTTACCGGAAAACTTTTTCTTCATCATTTAAAGTGTGATTACTTTGTAACATTGACTGATTTTCCAGTACAATGTATTCTTCAAATTGCAATCAGCTGCACTCAAACCCAGCATAAGAATCAACCCAACGTTGAGAACAATTCTCCATATATGAAGGATGAAATGACCGCAAATCAACTTAATGATATCTTTGAAAATTATACCTACATTTCATTTGACGCGGCAACAGATAAATTTGAAATTCTAAACATTGATAAATTTCTCAGCCCTCCTTTACATGTAAACCCAATAAACAATGGAAAATCGTATCTTAGAATTAAGCCAATTTAAGTAAATTAATATTGTAAGATAATACAATCGTATTTTAAAAACCATGTTTTTTTGTCTAAATAAATGTTTATATTACACGGGTTTACAAAAAAAAATTGCTGAAATACGCACTTGATGAAACTGTGATTTTCGGTTAAGGTACATCTCCCTGAGTAAGGAATGGACACTTTTAATTTTTTGTATGGTACAGTTTTTTTTTAAAGTTAAAAAAAGTTTTGTGCACTTCTTTAATTTCTAACTCAAGCTGTGGTAAACCGATTTGGGCTATCAAAGACTCATTTTACAGGCAAAAGAATGCCCTTTAACTTTCTTAGACACAGCATTGAGTTCCATTTATTGGTTTAGAAGCTACACTTCGTCAAAGTTGAAAAAGTTGGAAAAAATTCAAAAAATACACGCCTAAAAACCGAAATTATTTTTATAACTTCTACTTAAAGATACATAAATATATAATACATAATAATAATATACATAAATGTATAATTTTTGTGGTTCATAAATACAATATTTATATTTTTTTATAGGGTCGCTCGCAGCTTCGCTTGCGGAAATAAAGATTGAAAATTTTACAAATATGTTGTTTTTTTATCATAATAAACAAAAAAAAAAGCTAACTTCGACCAGCCGAAGTTTATATACCCTTGCAGATCGTTCCTATTCAATTTGAAATTACAAAAATGTTAAATTTAGATTTGCAAACAACAACGAACAAAATTATAGCAGCGCACGTATTATATTGACAGCTATATAATATAGCCATCCAATTTATGTGAAATTTAATTCGAAATTCTAAAATAATCAAGTAAACTTATATTCCAAAGTAGAAGAGAATACAATAAAAACAAGAAAGGAAGCTAACTTCGGCCAGCCGAAGTCTATATACCCTTGCAGTTAATTCCTTTTTTAATTACAAATTACAAAAATCTGAATTTCGATTTGGAACAAACCGAATTATAGCAATTTTGACAATAATTGATTGATCATTCCTATGGGAGCTATATAATATAGTCGTCCGATTTATGTAAAATTTATTTCGAAATTCTAAAATAATAAAATAAAGTTATATTCAAGAGTAGAAGAGAATACAATAAAAATTAACAAAGCTATAATTTTTTTCCTATTAATTTCCCATTAATTTTCCGATCATTCCTATGGGAGCTATATGATATAGTCGTCCGATTTTTATAAAATTTAAATCAAAAATCAGAAGTATTAAAAAACGATATTCCAAAGAGTAGAAGGAAATATGTCAAAAGACACCGAAGCTATAAATTTGTTCATATTAATTTGCCATTAATTTTCTGATAGTTCCTATGGCAGCTATATAATATAGTCGTCCGATTTTTATAAAATTTAATTCGAAATTCAGAACTGTTAAAAAAATGATATTTCCAAGAGCATAAGGTAATATGTCAAAAAACACATAAGTTATAATTTTTTTTTCAATTATTTTTCCGATTATTCCTATGGGAGCTATAAGATATAGTTGTCCGATCCGACCGGCTCCGACTTATATACTACCTGCAACAGAAATACGACTTTTGGTAAAGTTTCAGCTCGATAGCTTAAAAACTGAGGGACTAGTTTGCGTAGAAACGGACGGACGGACAGACAGACGGACAGACGGACGGACAGACGGACATGGCTAGATCGACTCGTCTAGTCATGCTGACCAAGAATATATATACTTTATAGGGTCTGAAACGTCTCCTTCACTGCGTTGCAAACTTCTGACTGAAATCATTATACCCTCTGCAAGGGTATAATTAACAAAACTATAATTTTGTTTCTATTAATTTCCCTTTAGTTTTCCGATCGTTCCTATGGGAGCTATATGATATAGTCGTCCGATTTTTATAAAATTTAATTTGAAATTCAGAAAAGTTAAAAAAATGATAATTCGAAGAGAATAAGGTAATATGTCAAAAAACACGTAAGTTATAATTTTTTTTCAATTATTTTTCCGATTATTCCTATTGGAGCTATAAGATATAGTTGTCCGATCCGGCCAGCTCTGACTTATATACTACCTGCAATAGAAAGACGACTTTTGGTAAAGTTTCAGCTCGATAGCTTCAAAACTGAGGGACTAGTTTGCGTAGAAACGGACAAGCGGACAAACGGACGGACGGACGGACAGACGGACATGGCTAGATCGACTCGTCTAGTCATGCTGACCAAGAATAGATATACTTTATAGGGTCGGAAACGTCTCCTTCACTGCGTTGCAAACTTCTGACTGAAATCA
Organism: Drosophila mimetica; assembly: GCA_037075245.1. NCBI lineage: Eukaryota > Metazoa > Arthropoda > Insecta > Diptera > Drosophilidae > Drosophila > Drosophila mimetica. The sequence goes on from JBAMCH010000007.1 coordinate 30,671,517, forward strand.
ATATACCCTCTGCAAGGGTATAAAAAGGAAAAAAAGGTGGGAGGAGAAGCCGTGAATCAAATTGTTTAAACATTTCCATTTGTTTAAACAATATGAGGCGCGTGTAAGGAAGAGCAAGACAATCTATTGGTTTGAATATTTATGTTTTTTTTTATATTATCAATACGATTCAATTTTTAAAACAAAAAAATCAGTAAGAAAACAAATCTTACTTCCTGTATCAGCTGCAATGCACACATATATATATTTAGTTTGTAAAATATGCATTTTTTGCTTATATTAATGTTGTTGCCGTGAGTATATTTTTTTTCTATTTTTTTTTACAACTCCACAGTTTGTCAAAAATTCTAAAACATTTCGTGTTAGCTAAACGGGTTTTTAGATTTTAAAAATAAAAGAATTTTAAGAAAAACTTCAAATGTAAGAGCAAAATCTAAGGCCTTGTAATCTAAAGGTCGTGTGTTCAAATCTAAGTTCTAGTCAAAATGGGAGTTCTCTTAATTTTGTTTTACTTTGTTCTGAGAGGTCATGAAATACTCATTTGGCATTCCGCACTTTACCCTCTACCTAAAAATAGTTTACAAAGTGAAAAAGAGATAATTATGTCAACATCATTATTGGCAAGAATTGCGGTGGGTATGAACACACGACCTATAGACTATGTTTCCTTTACGTACAACATAACCATCTGAACTACAGTTTGGAAGTTCTTGCTGACATTAAAGCAAACGGTTAATAAATAAGGAGCAAAAGTTGGACCATGATCACTTTGCAATTTCGCTAAGGATGAGAAAAATAAGAATAAAAAGTCAAAAGAAGTTAAACTCTTTTTACATAAAGCACATATTTTGTGTTATTTAAAGTGAATGTCTACGACCTGACTAGAGTCATATTTTTTAAACCATTAGGTTGACAATAACAAAAACAAAAGAGAAGCAAATATTTATGTAATTTCGAAGAACATCAAGAAAATTAATTCGCATTTTAGAATTATTATTTGGTTTTCAGTATTTTGTTTTAATTAATTTTTTACCTTGATTAGGATTATATTAACAATGTCAGAAAGGCAGGTGAGGGGGAGAAGCCGTGAATGAAATTGTTTAAACATTTCCATTTATTTAAACAATATGAGGCAAGTGTATGACATAGCAAAAGAATTAATTGATTTGAATATTTATTTTTTTTTATTATTATCAATGCATTTTGAATTTTAAAACACAAAAATCGGTTAGAAAATGTCTTAAACCTGTTGTGGATGAAAATGATATTCTTTTAGCAAAAGGATATCAGTATTATCATAAAATTGGATTTAAGCAAATCTCACTTCCTTAGTCAGCTGAAATGCACGCACACATGAACATATCTAGTGGTGGGGGATGTAAAATACGCATTTTAACGTGCGTGTGTGTGTACGCAGCGGGCCGAATTTATGTTTTTATTTTGTTTTTACAAATCCACAGTTTGTCAATAATTCAACATTTAAAAGGTAATATGTAGTTTGGAAACATTTCGTCTTAGCTTATCGGGTTTTTCGGCTCGTCCAGCTGTTTAACCTCTGAGTCGCGCTTACTCACCACGCTAGCAGAGCTTTACATACATACACACAAGTGGGGTGAGTTTGCCGATTCTATTTTGTGGTTCAGTTGTGAATAGAAAAGCGAAGGGCTAGGGTAAGGAAATCTACGTAAATTTAAGATTACATGTAAAACTTTGCATTTGCAGAAATTTTAAGCGTCACGTCACGTCATAGCCGCTGCACCGCGAAATAAACTTCTTTATATTGAATTGGAGTTTGATTTGTACGGCGCTGTAAAAACCAGCTTGTTTCGCAACATTTCTTAAAATTTCCTACTCTGACTGGACCACGTGGCACGTTACATAATAGCCTGGCGATATGGCACCAACTAACAATTGTTTATGTTCTGCCCCGACAACGAGGAGATGCTAAGATGCATCAAGTGTTCCAGCCAATATCACCCTACATGCTGTGGACTAGACAACTGTAGTACCACCAGCAATTGGACGTGCACATGTTGCGGCGCAGACATTCGTTCAACATGGCGACCCTAACCTCACAAACATTCAACTATTACAAGAAGCCAACAACACGCCAACTGACAACAACAAGCCGAACCAGAGTGGCGGAGCCGAACCAGAGGACCAGCGGCAGCTTATGTTGCAGCAGCTGCAAGAGGAGTTGGATGTTGAAAAGGAATTTTTTCGTCGCAAATTCGCCCTGTTGAGATCCGGAGTTACACCAACCAGAATCGAGACGCAAATAAATCAGCGAGAGAAAGAATGTGCCAACCCTCAACTTACCGCTACCGGTATACATTTGTCGGAAAACAACGGATGCAGTACTCCGCACCAGCCGGTTGAGCCCCAATTCATTACTACACGGCAAGCAGCCTTAAGGCAGATGGTGCCAAGAGAGTTACCGTCCGTTAGTGGCGATCCAAAGGAATGGCCAATTTTCTTCAGTTCATTCGAAAGCAGCACAAAAATGGCCTGCTACAGCAACGAGGAAAATATGATCAGGCTGCAGAAGGCTCTCAAAGGGAAAGCCTTGGATGCAGTGAGAGACTGCCTACTATTTCCAGAGGCGTTTCCAGACGTCATGAGAACCTTAAAGATGTACTTCGGTCGCCCAGAGCATATCTTGAAAGTCGTAATTGATAATATGCGAAAGATGACGGCACCCAAAGGAAAGCTCGAAACGCTTATCGAGCTGGCTTTCGCCGTAAAAAACATGTGCGCCACTATGAAAGCCAGTAATATGTTGGCCCACCATAACAATCCAACACTTTTACAGGAAATTGTTGAGAAGCTAGGCCCTGAGATGATGCTGAACTGGGCTTTGTACTCAAAGCAATTCGACAGCCCCAATCTACAACATTTAGCGGATTGGATGATCGAGCTAGCTGACGCAGCTTGTCGGGTTACAATTCCAGCTGTCGGCCAGACTGCCGACAAGAGATCGTTACGCCAAGGCTGCCTAAATACGGACACAGAAGTGGCAGGCTCTGCTCACCAAAGGGTAGAGCGCTGCATAATCTGCGACGGGCCGCACAGCATATCACGATGCGAAAGTTTTGCCGGTCTGCCTTATGCGGCTAGATGGGATGTGGTGAGAACAAGTCACTTGTGCAAAATATGTTTAAAGAAGCATAACAAATCCTGCTGGAAAAAAAGGTCTTGTGGGATCAACAATTGCCAAGCGATACATCATCCGTTATTGCATCAGGATCAGTCGCCCATTCCCGGCGCGCTCAATAATCACCGACAGCCCGAAAACGAGGGCGATGAAAGCTACTTCCGCATCATCCCCGTCACTTTACGAGGGAAATCTAAACTGATCAAAATATACGCGTTTATGGACGACGGTTCGACGCTGACTCTGCTAGAGGAATCAGTGGCCAACGAGCTAGAGGAGGATGGCATTCCCAGTCCCCTCTGCATAAGCTGGACAGGCAGTGTACAACGACAGGAGCCCTCATCTAGGCGACTTAACCTACGAGTCTCAGGAACTTCTCAAAATGCCAAGGTGTTCAATATAAGCAATGTACACACAGTGGCCAGTTTGGGCATGACAGCGGAGACCATGATAGCGGAAGAAGTCAAAAAGAAGTACCGACATTTAAAAGGGATTCCGCTAAAAAGTTATAAACAAGTGGTACCAAAAATGATCATTGGAGTCAATAATCCGAATCTAATATCTTCATTAAAGGTACGTGAAGGTAAATGGAACCAACCGGTAGCAGCAAAGACCAGACTAGGTTGGACAGTCTATGGAGGTTCGCGACAACGTGGAAATCGTCTTAATTTCCATAAGTGTGAATGCGACAGCGATCTACATGAGATGGTTAAGGCGTACATAACCGCCGAGGATAAAGTTTCTACGCAGCGGAAAACCACGCCAGAGGAAAGCAGAGCTTCTGAAATTCTCAGGGAGAGGACAACATATGACGGAAGCAAATACACTGCCGGGCTTCTATGGTTAGACGAACACCGTTCCTTTCCAGATAGTTTTCCAATGGCTGAGAGACGGCTAAAATGCCTGCAGCGAAAAATGCATCACGATCCTGAGCTTGCTGTTGAGCTAAACCAGCAAATACAAAATCTGGTCGACAAGGGATACGCAAAAAAGCTGTCGAGTGAAGACACCAAAAGGGATGCTGCCGGCGCATGGTATTTGCCTATATTTACTGTGCGAAACCCCCACAAGCCAAACCGGGTACGATTGGTTTGGGACGCAGCAGCAAAGGCCTCGAAACATTGCTTAAACGACTATCTGTTGAAAGGCCCTGACCTTTTGGTCCCACTTTTAAGGATAATGTACAACTTCCGAATGAGAGCCGTCGCAATCAGCGAAGACATAGCGGAGATGTTCCACCGCATAGCTGTAAGACAAGAGGATGCTTGCGCCCAACGTTTCCTTTGGTGCAACGAGTCAGGCACTGCCGATGTTTACCAACTCAACGTGCTAACATTTGGCGCAGCCTGCTCGCCCTGCATAGCACATTATGTGCGTGACAAGAACGCCCTAAATCACGCAGAGGAATTCAAGTCGGCGGCACGAGCTATCACCAAATTTCACTATGTCGATGACTATATTGTCAAGATGCGTTTACGTATGCTCTTCGTTTCGTTCGTTTAAAGCGAAATATTATCAAGGAGAACATAGTACCCACAAAGAGAGAAGTCCTACAAGTCCTGATGTCTGTTTTTGATCCCATGGGATTTGTATCGTGCATTATGATGTATCTCAAGATCCTGCTGCAAAATATTTGGCGCACGAAAATGGGCTGGGACGACGAACTACCGCCGGAGCTATACGACCAGTGGAACTTATGGCTGTCATACCTGCCATTGATTTCACAGGTCGCCATACCAAGACGCTACTTTGACAACGGTACCCCTGAGGATTGCAGCACGCAGCTTCATATATTTGTTGATGCAGGGGAAGAGGCTTATGCAGCCGTAGCGTACTTCCGTATCCAATCCCAAGGAGTAATAACTGTTCGTCTCGTTTCAGCCAAATCCAAAGTAGCCCCGGTACGGCCACTCTCCATACCAAGAATGGAGCTACAATCGGCACTGACAGGTGCACGTTTATTTCGAGATATAAAGGCCCAGCATGACATCAAGTTCACGGAGACACATTTGTGGACTGATTCGAAAACCGTTCTGGCCTGGTTAAACGGCGATCCACGCAAGTACCAGCAGTTCGTGATGTTTCGTGTCGCAGAAATTTCGGAGCTCACGGACGTTAACCACTGGAGATGGGTTCCTAGCAAGCACAACGTAGCGGACGTTGCTACAAAACGCCAAAGTGGACCCGATGCCGGAATTTCTTAGGCTACCAGCGGCGACTTGGCCCATCACAGAATCAACTCATTCAACAACAGAAGAACTGCGACCGCGATTGCTACATATACGACAGGCCACAATAAGACCGAACTACGAGGCCTTTTCAAAATGGATTACGCTGTCGAGAGCCGTTGCCTACTGGTTCCTATATAAGGAACAGCTGACCAGCCAAAGCCACAAGCAGTCAAAGCCCACTCGCATTTCGGTATTTCATATAAGAAATGCTCAAGCATACATATTTCGCTGCGTACAAATAGAAGGCTTTCCCGATGAATACGCGAGAGTCTTAAAATCCAGACCGGTGGATCGCAGCAGTGTGCTCTGGAGGCTGCAAATATGTATAAACATGGACAACATAATGCGAGTACGGAATCGGGCAGGAAAATTCAAGAGTACTTCGGACGACCTCGTGATATTGCCAACCAGTCACTGGGTTACCAAACTCATCGTTCGTCATTATCATGAGAAATCCTACCACATCAACCATGAGACTGCGCTCAACGAGGTGAGGCAAATGTTTTATATTCCGAAACTAAGGCCTTTATTTAAACAAGTTCGCCGAGATTGCCAACGGTGCAAATTGGACAGAGCCAAACCTCAACCACCTATGATGGCTCCGCTCCCTTCAGCCCGTTTAGGAGGATTTCAACGACCCTTTACGTTCGTGGGCATAGACTACTTCGGTCCACTCACAGTCAACGCAGGGGCATGATCTCCACGTGCCTCACTATGAGGGCAATGCATATAGAAATCGTAAACAGCCTGAGCACGGACTCCTGCCTTATGGGGCTACGCAACTTTATCGCACGGCGAGGCCTCCCACACGAAATCTACAGCGATAATGGAACTAACTTCCGGGGAGCGGACTCATTTCTCCAGGAAGTCCAATTCATAGACGAATCCAAAATGCACCACCACCTAGCCCAGCTAGGAATTGAATGGAAATTCAACCCGCCAGCGGCGCCACACATGGGCGGCGCCTGGGAGCGCATGGTACGCTCAATAAAAACAGTTCTCTACAAAATCTCTCCTCACCAAAAGTTCTCGGACGAGAGCCTAAGGACAGTGATGCTAGAGATAGATACGGTTAATTCCAGACCGCTTACATTCGTTTCCCTCGACCGTGACGATCAGGAGGCTCTAACCCCAAATCACTTTCTGCTGGGATCCTCGAACGGGATTAAGCCATTTTGCGATCCAGAAAGAATTAACTACCGATGGTGCCTGCGACAAAGCGAGCAGTTCGCTAACCAGTTCTGGACTCGGTGGGTCACGGAAATACTGCCGACAATCACCAGGAGAAGCAAGTGGCACGAGAAGGCGAAACCTATCGACGTCGGAGACCTCGTTATAATTGTCGACGAGACTCACCGCAGAAATACTTGGTTAAAAGGCAGAGTTATCGAAGTAACCCGAGCAGCTGATGGACAAGTCCGCCGTGCAAAGGTCCAAACCAGAGATGGTTTTCTGGTGCGTCCTGCAGTCAAGTTGGCGGTATTCGATGTCGGCCGGATTGAGAGTAAGCTCGAGGAGTCTTCGCTTACTGGGGGGGGGGGGGGATTGTTGCCGAAATCGACGACGGCTGAAGCGCCCCAGTGAGAACATGTTCGCGAAGCTGCCAACTTTATTCACTTTTATCCTATTCCCCTTTGCTTACGGCTCGTCCAGCTGTTTAACCTCTGAGTCGCGCTTACTCACCACGATAGCAGAGCTTTACATACATACACACAAGAGGGGTGAGTTTGCCGATTCTATTTTGTGGTTCAGTTGTGAATAGAAAAGCGAAGGGCTAGGGTAAGGAAATCTACGTAAATTTAAGATCACATGTAAAACTTTGCATTTGCAGAAATTTTAAGCGTCACGTCACGTTAGCATCTGCACCGCGAAGGGGCAGCTGAAATAAACTTCTTTATATTGAATAGGAGTTTGATTTGTACGGCGCTGTAAAAACCAGCTTGTTTTGCAACACAAATATTTCTATTTTTTAGAAAAACTTTCTACTTTTTAGAAAACATTTCTATTATTTAGGGTTAGCTAAATTTTAGGGTTAGGGCACTTATTTTTTAGAAAATAATTTCTAATTTTGAGGGCATTTTTTCTAGTTTTTAGAGTGATTTTAGTTTATGGTAACCATTTTCTAAATTTAAGAAAAACTTCCTAGATTTAAGAAAAACTTTCTAGACTTTAGAAAATTTTCCTTAGATTTAGAAATACCTTTCTTGTATTTCTTGTATTTCACGCCGATATGCCACGCCCCTTCTAACGCACACAAACTGCGAAAAACTGTGGCACCCACAGTTTTGAAGCTAGATTAACGGGAAAAGGAATGTGTATTCGTTTCTTCAATACATATTGATTGACCAAAATGAGGGCGGCAGCTTGGTTTGCCCTGCTTGAGACTGCTTGCTTTAGCTGAGTAACGGGTATTTTATAGTCTCTTGTTTGATCTGCAAGGGTACATAAACATAGGCTGGCCGAAGTTAGCCTCCTTTCTTGTTTTTCATGATATTTGAGTGCTACTGAGTAATAGTCTCATACAAACATATGTTCCATTACCTACAGGTTCCGCGGTTTAGCTAAGAATACAAAAAACCAATGTCTTTCGACATTTTGAATTACGTGGCCTTGTTATTGGACTAACCCTAATTATGTTCGCTGAAATCTACTCTCAATACATCACTGCACTATTAAAAAATAGTCCCCATCGTGAACTATTGCCCATGTCTTTGGAATTCGACGCCAAAGTTGAAACTCCCAAAATTTTCACAATTTCTCTGATGAAAAAGCAATTCTGAGAATTAAATCTTGAATTGAACTTATTTTTATTTATTTATTTATTTATTTATATTCAGGTTCTGAGACAATTACAAATGGCCTCCAACCAATTTTTCAGCTATAGCTTCTAGGCCTTAAGCTATTACATTACATTAAGCTATATTATTTACATAGTTTTAAAATCTAAATTGTGGTGAAATGAATTATTTTATATATTATTATAAAGGTTATACAGGTTTATTATTTGGTATACTTTGGTATTTTGGGGAAAAGGAATCTATTGAATTTGTGAGTAGGATGTTGTTTCTTGTCGTCTCGTATGCAGAACATTCTGTGAAGAAGTGCCGAACGTTGTTCCTTAGACCACAGTGTACGCACTGTGCTGGGAGTTTTTTATTAAGTATATACTCGTGCGTATACCTGGTGTGTCCGAAGCGAAGTCTTAAGAATTTTGTTAGATCTCTGCGGTTTATGTCGTCTTGTGGTGCGATGCTGTAGTCTTTGATAGAGGATTTTTCTGGGTTGACATATTTGTAGTGTTCTGATGTATTTTGCCAGATTGATTCGATTTGCGGGTGTGTGGAGTTGTAGTTACATTCGGTTATGTGCGGGAATTTGTGGGCTTCTTTTGCTGCTAAGTCCGCTGTGTCGTTTACCAAGAATGTTTGTGTGATCTGGAATCCACAGCAAGATGATTTTTGGTTGTTATTGGTTAAGGATGTCTCGGATACGGAAAGTGTAGAAGGATTGGTTGTTGGTGTTGGCTATTGAATTTAAAGATGACAGCGAAGCAGAACAAATAACAAATTTTTGTTTTTGATTTTCCGCATATTTACACCCAGCACAGATGGCTGCGACTTCTGCTTTGTAGATTGAGCTGAGCGTTGGTAGAATGGCTGTTTTATTTATTGCTGTATCTGTGGTAATGCTGTAGGATATTCCTTGGGCAGATTTCGAACCGTCCGTGTAGATAAATCTATAGTCAGGAAAGCTTTCCTGGAAAGTTAGGAATTTTTTGTCGAAATATTGTTGGGATGTAGTGATGTGTTTACTGTATCTTTTGAGAAAAAACCACGGAGGAGTTTTTTGATTAATTGGTTTTAGAGGGGGCGTGAATGTGCCGTTTTCTTTCGAAATTGTGTATGCTTTTTGTAGAACTGATTGTATTCTTGGTCTTCGCTTGGTCTTTCTAATTTTTTGTAAGATGTTTAGTAGTGGTGTGTTTGCTGCAAAAAGGAATGACTTGCATATCTTGGCTGTGGTCAGTTCTGTTCTTAGTTCAATTGGCAACAATTGCGCTTCAAAGAGGAGATTGTTTATGGGTGTGGTGCGGAATGCACAAAGACAAGCCTTAACGCAGTGTGGTAAATAGTTTTAAGTTTTTTTAAGTACGAGGAAGGACAGTTTCCATAAAAAGGTTGACAAAAATCTATTTTAGTCATAACTAGCGTATTTATTAAGCTTATAAGAGCCCTGATGTCGCAGTTGGATCTCTGGCTAGCTAGCCATTTGATAATGTTTGGCCGCTTCGAGATTTGGACTTCCAGTGAATCGATGTGTTCTCTCCATCTATATCTTTTTGAGATGTTTAAGCCGAGGATCTTTATATGGTCGATAAAACTTAGGGGGTAAGCAGTTGAGTTAATTCTGTAATTGCATCTCATTTTCCTACAAATGGGCAATTGCTGGCACTTGGAGATGGAGAGCTTTCCGCCAGCCATCCCTTATAAGATGCCATTGTACAAAGGTTTATTCGCTGAATATTCGTGTGTTATTCAGATGCTTATTTTCCTGTTGCTAAGGAAGCTTATGACGAATCTGAGTATTCTTGGTCCTATTTTCCATCTTGTCAGTTCATCTACTATTGTGTGGATTCCAATTTTTCAAAGTCCACACTAATTACTCATAGATGTGTTCTTGTTGATAGGGCCGTGTTAGTCTGATGTTCTAACAGTGCTAGACACTCAGATACCGATATACCTTTTCGAAAGCCAAGTTGTCGGCTATCGATATGTTTTCCATTGATGGCAAATCACAACAGCCTGTTTGCCATGATCTTCTCCATGACTTTAGCCATGTATGGGTTTAAGGATATTGGACGGTATGAACTTACTGGTTTCTTTGACGAGTTTGGCTTGTGAATGGGTACGACTGTGCTATTTTTAAATTGCTGAGGTATATGGCTGGTAAGGATATTGTTATATAGGTTTATAAGTCGTTGGCTTACAGCGTATGCCAAGTTCTTTAACATTGGGTATGAAATTCTGTCCCGGCCTGGTGTTTTGCCTTTGAGGGAATTTAATGCGTTACGAAACTTTATATAATTGATGTTATTTTCTATTAAAACTGCCTCTGCGGATGGTTCTAAAAGGGTAATTGAAGATTCTATCTGTGATTTCTTCTGCTGGAACTCCGAACTGAAGTTCTCGTCGGATGATTGCTCCGACCAGTAGTCTGCAAATGTTTGAGCGATTTCTGCTTTATTTGTTTTGTTTCTCGTTTGGTCATTTTTAGAAGAGTTACAGTGGATGTCATGCCTAGACTTTCTGCCACAGAACGTGTTGATGTTTGCCCTCTAGCTGGCGTTGAGTTTGGGCTTATTTCGGATGTAAAAGTTTCTAGTGCCGTTTTTTTGGTTTGCTTTAACTTTCTTCTAAAGATTGCCTTAGTTTTTTTAAAGTGAATTATATTCTCAGTGTTGATACATCGTTTTAACTGGTTCCATGCTCTGTTTTTATTAGATTTAAGTTCTTCAAGTTCGGCGTTCCACCAGGGGACTGTTTTCTTTCTGTTGAACCTAGGGTTAGTTTGAGGAATAGAAATATTTGCGCTTTGTCTGATTATTTTGATTATGTTTGCTGCTTCATGGTTTACTTCGTCACTAATTGTCCTTTGAATGTGATATTGTTCTGTGAGGGCTGTAAACACAGGCCAATCAGCAGAATCTAATTTGAATCTTGGATGTCTGTAATCGTTTTTATGTAGTGTGTCATCAAACAGGGATTAATGTATGGGAAAGTGATCGCTACCGAATAGGTCTTGGTCAATTTCGACGTGGGTCAGAGAATAGAGCGTTGAAAAATGGTTTGGAGATCCATCGTTAAGGGTAAAAAGGTTTTCTTCTGTGATGTATTTAAATACAGTATTTCCTTTTCTATTATTTCTTGGTGAACCCCAGCTTTGATGCCAGCTATTAAAGTCCCCCGTTATTATTGTGTTCTCGTTAGGGTTTCAAAACATGTTTATCAAGTTGTTTAGTTGAAAATTTCTATCTGGCGGGATGTAAGTTGTAGCCAAATGTATTTTCATTTTTGAATGTAAAACTATGCCTACTGCTTCAAAATCGTGATTCATTGTAAGGCGGTCATATTCAATGGAGTTGTGGACTAGCATTGCTACTCCACCGTGTGAGTTGTTTGCTGTGTTTTGTTCTATTAATGTCAAGTTTAGAGGTATTGGAACGTTGTGAAGGGAATGTATGTGTATGATGTATATAATTGTTGACGTAGCCATTGCAATTCCATTGAATTATTATTGTCATTTAAAGAATAATTAGAAAAGTTTTTATTTTTTTACAGTAGATAGATTGTAGTCTACCTTCTCAGTGACTTTTTTAGCCGTATTCTCTTTTTGCTTGAGGAAAGCGGGACATGTTTTGTCTATGGGGCTGTGATTGTGTTGGTCGTTAACATCATTTCTACAATCGATGCAGAATTTGGTTCTGGAGCATATTTCGTTTTCAGTGGTATGTTCGACGGATGAGCAATTGTTGCATAGTTTTGGGCTTTGACAGGCCTTTGATATGAGTCCGATTCTATGGCAGTTGCGACATTTTAGGGGTGAGGGATGTAGGGTCGCACCTTAACACACTCGTAGCAGGTTTTTAGGGTTGTTGGTAAGTTAGTAGTCGCGAAGTGAACTTAATTAGTCCGGTTTTAGTTAGTCTGCCTTCAATTTTTTTTATAACTTTTTGATCTGCAAGCTCTCGGAGTATTTCCTCCTCCTGGATGCCTCGCAAGTCGTTTGGGTAGATACTCCTATTGTGGAGTTAAGACTGCCATGTTCTGATACGGTTACTGGAAAATCGTGGAATGTTTTGAGATTCAATAATCTTGTTGCTTTATATATCCACTTAGTTTTTACTAGCAATGTTCCATTTCGAGTTTTTTTGGAAAGATATTACCTCGCTTCCGCATGTATAATCTATAACTTTTTTGATTACGAACGGTGATACTTTTTCAAAACTGTTTTCGTCGGATCTAGTTATTACAATAAATTTGGCTTCGTAAAATGATGTCCGGTTGCACTGTGCACCGTTGCTTAAGTCCGGTGGCCGATTCATTGCAGCTCGGGCTGGCTGCAGCCCTGCGTGGTCTTGGTATTGGTAAGAGAGTCCAAAGAAGTCTCGTGGCAAAATGCGAAAACAAAAAGTTCACAAATAAGAATAAATCACGGTTGTTTCAATGAACTCCGTCAAAGTCCTTGCACCTTGAATTACACTTTATACCACTTTTGACGTATTTTTATTACAAAACAAGAGAGAACGCTATAGTCGAGTGCCTCGACTATCAAATACCCGTTACTCAGCTAAGGAAAGCAGTCTCAAACAGGGCAAACCAAGCAGCCGCTTAAAAGTGTCGCCATATACCGGATATTTCATTATTTGCTTATAACTTTTTACTGAATGGGCCGATTTAAAAAATATATTCTACATTTCGGTAGGCATTAGTAACCCACAAAAAATGGCGATCACTCTTTTGCTCTAGCTATAAAACTGTGAGCGCCACAGCATTTCGCGGTTTGTGGGCGTTAGGGGGGAAGGGGGGTCTCCCATTTGGTCAATAAATGTGTATTGAAGAAACAAATACACATTCCTTTTCCCGTTATTTTAGCTTTAAAACTGTTGGCGCCACATTTTTTCGTACTTTGTGGCCGTTGGGGGGGTACATATATTGGTCAATCAATAGGTATTGAAGAAACAAATACACATTCCTTTTCCCGTTAATCTAGCTTCAAAACTGTGGGTGCCACAATTTTTCGCGGTTTGTGGGCGAAAGTAAATCTAAATTAAACATTTTTGGAACTTGTCATTGAAGAGGAAGGAACTGCTAGGTTATATATAATAAATGGACTTCAACTGGCCGAAGTTAGCGTCCTTTCTTGTTTAGGAATAATTTATGAATAATAGAAAATGTTTTCTTGTTTTATATTTATATCGAGTATTACTATAAAAAAGTTGAAGTCCATTTGCGTCATGTTCCCCCAGCCCAAACCATAAGACCTAAAATTGTGGAAAAATTGGGTATGAATCGTGTGTTAGAGGAGGTGTGCACTAAGAAAGGATTTTTTAAAATTCGGCTCCTAAAGACTCCCAGGAATTTCCAAAAATTCAAAATTTCTTGATTAAAACATTAACCATTCCCACAGTTTTCAACCAAACAAGTTGTTTTTTTAATCTTTGAAAGCCTAGAAGATGAGCCCCAATCGACTTCCGGTTAGGCCACTTAATTAATTTTTCCGCACCGATTATGCGATCGGATTCGTTATTGGTTTAAAGTGTGGAGCTATGCCATACAATCAATAAGGTATTTTTTTGGACCCACGGTTGATTAGTGACTAGCGCAATAATAATAAGCTTACGCTTGCAGCGCTAGGATATTATATCAATAAAATAAAATTATTATTTAGGGAGTTGCGGGGGGCCTGTTTGGCAGCACGTTGTTTTTGTTTTTTGTATGCTTCGGCAGCTCGCAGCACTCACGAACGAATTCCGAACACAGCTCTCACAAAAACAACGTCAGCAGAAACAGAGCGAGAGAGTAAAGAGCAAGGAGAGAGTCATTTGAAGCGCAAGAGAGGCGGCCAAAGTTTTTTTGCTGGTTTAGAAACACCTGATCAAAATTTCACAATTTGGATACCAGAACGGATTATCTAATGAATGCAATTCTAAGTCAAAGTGTGAATGGATTTAAAATTTTCAGTGGTCAAAATTACATGTAAAAACGAAAACACGCACACACACATCGACAAGTCGGCATGTACATTTGAAAGAATTGTTATAGAGGATGGGCGCACGAAGGAAATTGTTTGAAAGATTGTATCCAAAAGACTCACAAGAAAAATTGTAAAATTGTAATTAAAAATTGTAAAATTTTGACTTTTAGATCGAATTATTCCCACAGTTTAAACCCAATAGAGTGCTTTAGGTGCGCCCTGTTTTAGTTTTCTTTTATTTCCGGAAATATTTTAATCGAGGTGGTGAGCCCCAACCGACATGGGGGCACTTAATTTTGTTTAACATACCGATCCTGCGTTTTTCGCTTAAACCATGTTGACCGTAGCGTTCCATAGGTATTTGTGTGTTATTGTTTATATTTTGTTTTAAGTTTTAAAGGTTATTTGGGGTTAATTGGCAGCACGCTGTCTGGTTTTCCTTTTAGCTGACAATTTAGCTGACCAAAATGGTAGATTAAGAATACCAGAACGCATGAGTTAAGGTGGGAATAAGGTGAGGTTAATGCGGAGTTTCGGTTAAGGCGTTATTAGCTAGATCAGGGTGACGGTAAAGGGTGAATGTGAGAAAAGTAAGTTTTTTTTTTTTACTTTTGCGAGGATCAGGTGGGTTAAGGTGACAAACCAGAAAAAGTAATGTTTAAGTGGAATTAATTAGGCAAGGAAATATTTTTTTTCATGTAAGACTAGAGTGGGGTAATTGTTGGCTAAGGAAAGAAAAAACTGGTGTTATGGTAGAGAAAGTTGGGTAAAATAATGGTTTTTCGGCCTTAAGGCTGAGTATGAATGGTTAGGGGTTAGGCGAGGAAATAGTGAAAACAGCATTAGGGTGTTAAAAATTGTTCCGGGGGTAAGAGACAGGTAGGGTTAAGGCAGTGTAAAGGAAAGGTAAGTTATGGTTAGGGGTTATGGTAAAATATTAGGTGGGGTATACTGTGGTAATAACCTGATCTTATCATATTTTAGAATTCTAAATAATATCCGAGTAAAATCCCGAAATATAATAAAATCAGGTTACTATCTAAAGCATGAAATTGTTTGCTAATAGTAGCGGACAACGTCGCTTTGGGTATTGCTAAGAAAAATGTTTTTTGATTTAAAGAGAATTTTCTTAATTAAAATAAAATAAAAAATAAATTTTAAACAAATACCTATAAATGGCAACTTGCTAAAATCAAGTGTTAATTTGATTTTCAGTGTATCAGACTTTTTTCTGCCAACTTCCTAAAGTTTTTATTTTGTAATACATTTTAAACTGTAATATCTCCACCAGATTACCCCAATTGCAATTACCATAGGCTAATACCTGCTTCTCTTGCTGTTCATCATGCTGCTCATGCATTTGACAGTTAAGTGTCATTAGTCCAAGGCAACACAGAGAAAAAAGATACCCAAAACTGGTCATCATTCGGGTACTTTTATACCCGTTACTTGTAGGGTGAAAGGGTATATTAGATTCCTGCAAAAGTATGTAACAGGTAGAAGGAAGCGTTTCCGACCATGTAAAGTATATATATTCTTGTTCAGGATCACTAGCCGAGTCGATCTAGCCATGTCCGTCTGTATGAACGCTGAGATCTCGGAAACTATAAAAGGTAGAAGATTGGGACTTAGCATGCAGATTCTAGGGGTTAATGCGCAGCGCAAGTTTTTCACGCCGATGTGCCACGCCCCCTCTGTGGCACCCACAGTTTTTAGACTAGATTAATGGGAAAAGGAATGTGTATTCGTTTCTTCAATACATATGGATTGACCAAAATTATGTCCGTGTGCACGCTGAGATCTCGGAAACTATAAGTTCTAGAGAGTAGCGTTTTCGGATTTAAATACCTTAGCTTTCCATTCAGCTCAGTTTACAAGCTAGCGATCTAAAACTTTCACAGACGTCCTAAAAAATGTGTACGCAGATCAAGCCCCGATCGGACGTTTACATCATATAGCTCACATAGGAACAATCGGACACTGATACAAAAAATGGAATAGTACATTTAAATATCCGCATATTGAATCAAAAATGTCATGTTTCGAATTTAAATTTAATACAAAAAAACATTGAATTAAATACGAAACATATTAAAATGCTTAGTTTAATATTAAAATATTTAAATCCAAGAAGAGCATATTAAATTTAAATTTAACTATATTTATTTAAAAAAAAGTATTATATTTATGGTTAATATTTTCAGAATTTAAAAAAACCGTATTCAAAATTTAAAATGTTTCCTATTAATTTTAATTATTAAAAAAATTTATTTTAAAGTTTTTAATATTAAAAAAAAAATGGTGTTCGTACGAATAATATTAAAAGTCTCAATTTAAAAGCGTTTTTAAATTTTATATAAAATAAAAAGGGTGCATGTCATAACGCCCGGTGACATAACGCCCGCGGGCGCTATGACACACTAAAAAGCCCACGGGCCTTATGACACACTGAAAAGTGTCATAACGCCCGCAGGCGCTATGTTACTTTTTTTGAGGGTTTTATGACACACAGAAAAGTGTCATAAAGCCCTCAGGGAAAATATATTTAACTATTATTTATATAAGTAAAGAAGTCGTATTAAGCTTGAGCGCGCGCATTAAACATTAATGCGGCTTGCACCTTTATTCAAACAAATTTTTGTCTGCGCCCTACTTAACATTTTATTGAAATTCTTGTAAATGCGAGGAACATAGAATAATATAATAATAAATGTTTGCGTGCGCCCTATTTAACATTTTATTGAAATTCTTATAAATTATAAATAGAGTAATATAATAAGGATTATTATATAATAGTGTAGCATTGAGTGATATGCCTGTAGTTAAATTTTCAGACGAAGAAAAGCGCCGCAGGGAAAAATTTTTTTTCAAAAAAATCGCGCGATTTTTTAGAAAAAAAATGTTTGTCTGCGGTCTAATTAACAATTTATTGAAAAACTTGTAAATGATTTTCAACTATCTGTCTGCAGTATGGGCAGAGCAATAGAGAGTTTTTTTAACGCTGTTCCAGATTTTTGAAGCACTCAAGCATATTTTGAAGTGCCTACATGGTAGAAAAACTACGTCCCGCGGCCTATCAACGCAAATAATACATTTTAGCACGTCGGTATTCTCATTAACTAAAAATGCATTTTGGAATTTTTTAGAAGTTGCGTGCGTTATGACACTTTTAAAAGTGGGTACTATGACATTTTTTGAAAGGGCGTTATGACACTCGTCAAAGTGTCATAAGGCCCACGGGCCTTGTGTCATAGCGCCCGCGGGCGCTTTGACACCGGGCGTTATGACACGCACCCAAATAAAAACACCTCCAGAAAATATTTTTTATATTTACATACAGATTTATTATTTAAATGTATATAATTTTATTTTTAAGAAATTTAAAAATGCTTTAAACATTAGTTTTTGCACTTGTCCATTTTTAAATAAGGTAATATTTAATATAAATATTTTAATCTTAAGTTGAATTCATTTACATCTGTAAGTAGTTCAGTTCATTATAAAGTGTTGTTCTTATTTATATAAATTAAATACAAATTTACATACATTACATACGAACATAAGTATGTATACCTCTTTTTATTTATATTTATAAAATGTTAATTTTAATTAAAAGTCAAATAACAAAGTAAATTGACATATGTACATTGTACATACATATGTAAGTACGTAAATGGGCAGAAAAAAAACGAAGGCGCTAAGACAATTTTTGGCGGTTTTTTTTGTTCTTTGCTTTGATCGATGACTCTTCTTCTTCAGCACTGCACGACGCGTGCCACTAAAAAGTTGCAGCCGAAGAAAACGGACGTGTCAGGACCTAATAAAAGTGAAGTTGGCATACAAATATAAAAATCAAATTTATCACGCTTTAAAAAAATACATGTGAATTTTGTTTTAATAAATAAGTGTGCATGTGGGAAGCAACTTTCATAACATATTTTTCGCGGCTTGTCTTCCATTTGAACTGTATTTGGCCATACATATGTACATACATATGTCTGTAAATACCCAGTGGACCAAGGCGCGATAGTAAAGCGAAACTATCGCAAAATGTTCGCAAGCGGACTAAGAAATGATAGAAACCCGCGAGCTTTTACTAAAGTCTCGTTAAATGTTCGCAAGCGGACTCAAAAAAGAGCGTTTAGTAAACAAAAACCGGGCGACATATTTTTTAGCCTTATGTCCAGTTTTCATTCACTTTTGAGCTCGTTTACGATAGTTTTACGAGACTTTACCATTATTGTATCACTTCTGTTCTTGTTTCCATGGTACCATGGAAGTTACGTAACTGACTGATGCGCAGTTCCTCGGACACGGAATCGTTCGTTTCTTTTCGTTTCTTTTGTGCGTGTGTTCTTTTATGATTAGAAACTGGCAGAGTGCAGTCGTACAAAGCCGGAATTGTTTAAAAGTGTTATATTAAGTATACAAATTCGGTAATTTAATTCTAATTAAGTGTTTAGTTCAGTGATGTGACCCAAAGAGTGAGTTAAAACGCCTCTAAAACAAAAAAAGCAGAAATAAATCAAAAATCACATGTGCGTTTTTCTTCGATTTTTAACCTTCTTCTTGCGGATTTGCGGATTTCTAAACTTACGATATCAGGCGAGAAAGCGTTTGACAAATGGACTCGAACTTACTCTAGCTATCCGTAGTAAGTATTTTTTATACGAATAATTATATTACAATGCACAATATTACAAAATCGTTTTTTTACAGCGGGATTTAAAGAAAATTTTTCCTGGAAGATGCCGATTTCGACAGGATAACACAGAAGTTTTTCCAGTACGCCCAGGGCAGATATTAAAATAAAAAAGAAAAACCAAAAATTTAGTACTGCTTTCACTGTGGAAATGAAATGGAATGAAACACCTTTTTTAATATCTTTTTCAATCCGCTACTAATATTAATTTCGGCTCGTTAATGATATTCAAATCGCCTCGCTAAAGATATCACCAAAGGCTCGCAAACGATCCTTTAAGGAGCAAACCAAAATTGAAGAGTGCAACCTACTAGATTTCGATGAATCGTTGTACTTAGTTGACAAAACGGAATTGATGAGGGAGATCTCAGATTGGGATCTCGTCATCGAGAAATGGAAAAAAACCCATCATACTCGGCGTAAGGATGTAAAAAGTATGCTGATTCGCGGGCGCCGGAATTGGTAATTTATAATTTTAGTCAGATTTAAACTTCTTGTTTATTTCCTTGTTTTTTTCAGTTTGAAATTGATTTTAATCTATTCCCCGGTATTGAGAACGCCTTATCGGGTAAATTGGAAACTTTTAAGGAAAAAATAGCTCTCTACTATGAATCAAATATTCATAGTTCCAGCAGCAAGGAACTTGTAAACTTCTAAACTTCTAAAGCAGAGACTATTGGTAAATTCATATTTTGTTTGAACTTTTTAAAATGAAATCTATCATTTTCTTTTCAATCTTACTATTTATTTCACAGATTTTATTTTGACTGTTCTATTGCCGTCTGTGTTACCATCGAATACATGGGTTTCATCAAAAACATCAAGGACATCTGTAAAATAAGCCGTTATGAAAAAAAATGTTTAAATAAAATCGAAAAACCGAAATAAAATTTGTGTACTGATTTTTTTTTAGGTTTACAAAATATATTCAAATACTTATCATATTAAATATTACAATTGACATATTTAGAATAAATAAGTGTTGTATTAAATCCTAATACGACTTATATTACATTTTAACATTTTGGTTATTATATTTATTATTAAAATATTAGAATTTAATATGGTTTCTGTTTATATTGAACACAATTACTATTTAATTCAAATTTTTAAAATTTGAAATCAAATAGTCATTGTATTTAATATCAATATGCATTGCATTAAATTTAAATATGGCTTATATTTAATTTAAATATTTAAAATATTAAAATCTATTCCGAAAAATTTAAATTTAATATTTAAAAAAAGTTAATATGCACATATTTAAATTTAATAAAAACCGCATGAAAATCAAAGCGAAAAATATTTGGATTGAATATGAAATATTTGGATTTACTACGTTTTTTTTATCAGTGGATATAACTTGCAGTAAATGAAGATACTTCGCGCAGTGTAAAAGATATTGTCATAAATATTTATAAATCGTATTTTTTATGAATACCTTGATCAGGGTAAGAGCGCGTGCCAATCGGACGACAATATCGCTCCCATTGAAATAAAAGGGTGAAATCGGTTAAAATTTTAATTTTTCAGGATATTTCGCGCAGTATAAACTATTGACATGAATCTTTCCTAATCGTATGTAAAAAAAAAAATTTATTAGGGTTTTTATTGGCATTTGTAAATATCAGCCAATGAAATGTGCTTTCAATACACAGAAAATAATTTGATAAGAAATTGCACTCAACATTATTTCATATCAATGAAAACCCGATATGATTAATGCCACATTGATATTTCAAACATATCAAGTTGATATTTTTCGAGAATATGATTTTAAAATTTTTTTATGTGAATTCAATCTTATGATAGATACATTTTTAACATAACATTTGAACTTTTTGGTCATCGAAATTATCTTTTTCATATACATTTTTTTGATCAAAATTATATTTTTATACTCATTTACCCGTTACTCATAGAGTAGAAGGGTATATTAGATTCGTGCAAAAGTATGTAACAGGTGGAAGGAAGCTTTTCCGACCATATGCTAATTGTATTTTTTCCCCCGTAATTACCGAAAGTTCTCTCTTAAGAGACTTAGAATCAACAACGCCAACTTATTCTTCCGGTCCTGATGGACTCCCTGGGTGTGTGCTTAAGTTTTGTGCTTCAACCATTTGTAAACCGATTCTGAAACTTTTTCACTTGTCTATTTCATCATCAATTTTTCCAACTATCTGGAAGGACTCTTTCATTTTTCCACTCCACAAAAAGGGTGTGAAGGCCGATGCCCAGAATTATAGAGGTATTTCTAAATTGTCGGCAATTCCGAAAGCATTTGAACGTGTTATTACTTCTTATTTGCAACATTTATGTTCCTCGCTAATATCACCTTGTCAGCATGGTTTTGTTAAGAGAAGATCGACCACAACTAAACTCCTAGAATTGTCATCTGTTGTAATAAGAAAGAAATGCAGACTGATGTTATATATACAGATTTCAGCAAAGCTTTTGACTCTGTTAATCAC
The DNA here is from genome assembly GCA_037075245.1 of Drosophila mimetica. Classification (NCBI taxonomy): domain Eukaryota; kingdom Metazoa; phylum Arthropoda; class Insecta; order Diptera; family Drosophilidae; genus Drosophila; species Drosophila mimetica. The sequence continues at coordinate 30,692,829 of JBAMCH010000007.1, forward strand.
TCTCTCCTTTTATTCAAATTAGATCAGCTTGGGTTTCCATGTAATCTATTAATATGGATTTCAAGTTATTGGAATGAAAGGACTCAGAGAGTTATATTTAAGAACGCTGTCTCCAAAATGATCCACGTGGCATCGGGAGTGCCCCAGGGTAGTCATTTGGGCCCTTTGCTGTTTACCTTGTTTATTAACGATCTTCCGTCTATCCTAACACATTCTCGTGTACTAATGTATGCTGATGATGTTAAGCTTTGTTTGAGTCTGGTTTTGGCTTAAAATCAGACATTGATAATTTTCAGATATGGTGTGAGTATAACCTCTTAAATTTGAACTGCCTTAAATGTAACGTAATGACCTTTTTCAGAGGTACTCCTATGTTTATTCGCTTCAGAACTCCCCACTTGATCGTATATATTCAGTAAACGATTTAGGTGTTCTTCTGGACCCGAAGCTTAAATTTGACTGCCACATAATGTCGACTGTCAACAAAGCAATGAGTGTTCTTGGGTTTATAAAGCGTTGGTCAAAAGAATTGGACCATTAAAATAATTCCTTATCCCGACCATAATGGGTATCAGTTAGACTATTCAGATCAACAATCATATTTTGAAGATGAGAATAAAATTTATAATCAAGACAATAAAGAAGTTAATAATGAATGCATTAAAAATATAATTAAGCGCAAAAATCCAATTTGTAATTTTATACCAACTCTTTCAAAAGAAATGATTCAATACGTTGAACCAAATATTATACTTACATGGAATCTACCTGAAACTACAATCGAACAAAATTGTCAAGAATTAAATGGCGAAATAAAAATAAATGGAAGCAAAATTATAAGAACAAAACAATGTAGAGTTAAAATTGGAAATGTTATTTTAAGCGAAAATTCGTTAAGTTTAGAATTTGATTTAACAGCATTGAATTCAACGATTAATGTAACCAAGATAAAGATAGTAGAACATAATGACGTCTTAAACCTAATTTCAGAAAATAATACCACACTTTACGTAATTATAACATTAGTAGTTAATATATTATAACTACTAGTTATTGTTCTTATTATTTTTCTTGTCCTATCAAAAATTTTTACACTACATCCCCTTACCTTTTTATATACAAAAATTAGAGAACAAGCAAAAAATAATCAAGAACCACAACAAGAAATAGAACCGGCACAAAACGAGTTGCCTACATTGTACCCTGAAATGCCAGTCCAAGCATAGGCAACCCTTTTTAAGGGGAGGGAAGTGACATATTCACATATTCACATACCAAGAAATAAGAATATGCAGTGTAAGCGATCCCACGCTCAAAGTGACATATTCACATACCAAGAAATAAGAATATGCAGTGTAAGCAATCCCACGCTCAATCAATGGAGCAGGCGATGCTGCTCCTCAATAACATAAACAATTATTGTAATGACTAAGTCCCGCCCCCTGAGTGGCACTCTCGCTCTCAAACTTATGTACAACTAATATTCCAAACGGGCGCTCTTGCTTCCAAACTTATGTACAACCAATATCCCAAACGAGCGCTCTCGCTACCAAAGTAATGTAAACAAAGGGCAGCATAAGAAATATTTTTGTCACCAGATTTTAGTCTTAATCTGAGATCCATTAAATAAACACGTAAACCTAATCTTTCGTGTGTTTGTATTTAAGCGTTGTTCTAAGTCAATTGACGGGACATTAATTCGACTCAACAGTTAATAAAACATCAACATTTTACAGAGAAGTTTTTAGCTAACTCGAGGTCATGCCAGCTTAGACTTCAAGAAGTCCAAGACGTCGGCATTATGCCAACACACAAGAAGGAGCGAAGAGGCTTCACTGTACATGCATGTTTCATGTAGTAGCCAACTACCATCTTCAGCAGTGAAATCGCTGTCTTGGTTAACGATCGACCAAACCAAATTATTATTTACCTCCCTTGTCCGTCCTATTTTGGAATATTGTTCTTCAGTTTGGAGTCCACAATATCAAGTTCGCATCGACCGTATTGAGTCGGTACAAAAAAAATTTCTTCTTTTTGCGCTTCGTAGTTTGAGCTGGGATCAAAACGTAAGGCTTCCTTCCTACCAGACTATTGCTATTGCTTAATTTACCTACACTTGAAAACCGTAGAATAATGCTTGGTACTATATTTATGCAAAATCTTATAAGAGGTGATATTGATTCTGTAGAACTGGTAAACCGTTTAACTTTTAATATTCCCGTTAGACTAACACGAAACTATTACCCTCCTAATTTGCCCCGATGTACATCTAATTTTAGTCTGCATGAGCCCTTTCGCGTTCTCTGTACTAATTATAACAATTTTTATCATTTAATTTGTACTTCAACTTCTATCCCCGTATTAAAAACTAAGATTTTATCTCATTTGCTTCAATCATAGTTGTAGCCATGTGTCCCGTATTTATTTGTTTCATGTATTTTCCTCGCGAACTCGCATTTTTGCCTGAAATTATAAAGGGTCCCGCGCGTAACAAGCACGTGCTTGGTATCGTTGGGCCACTTGTTTGTAGTGCTCGTAGTGCATCAACGTCCATCTAAATCAATATAATTAAAGACTATTAAAAAAGTCAGTGTGGAAATTCACCCAGAACGAATTGACATAAAAATCTGAAAAAAAACCATAAATTCGGAAATAATTAGGAGCCGAGTGTATGATATAAATTAGAGCCATAAGCGGCCCCAAAGTGCCCCAAAATTCGATTTGTTTTTTTCTTAATTTTTTCTTTTGCAATTTTTCTGTTATAAATGTTGTCAAAATGGTTTAAAAAATGGCTCTTCATAATTTTATGGGATACCCGCAAATAACTGCGTTTAAACTTTTTTGAAATTCAGCCCCCTTCGTCAAGGTCGCCAATTTGGTTTTTTTTATTGTGACGTCATGGGCTCCCACCTATGTGTTGTTGTTTTTTTCTTCAGACGTTCCTCCAAGTGTGACCGTGCAAAGGCAAGGAAAAATACCACAGCCACAAAACACCAAATTGCGCGCCTAAAAATGCGAATATATCGATAATTTTTTTTTGTTGCTTCATTCATTATGCTAAACGTTAAATTTTAAATTATCGGTGGAGCTATTCAATTCCCTTTAAGCAAATGTCAAGGAAAATTCGTATGTATATACATTTAGATCATGCTGCTCCGATCAGTTTTAGATTTTGCTAACAGTTTTACAATCGAAGTTTTCCTTAAATTTGTTTTTATTTTTAAAATCTAAAAACCCGATAAGCTAAGACGAAATGTTTCCAAACTACTTATTACCTTTCAAATGTTGAAATATTGACAAATCGTGGATTTGTAAAAACAAAATAAAAACATAAATTGGCCCCGTTGCGTACAGACACACGCACGCTAAAATGCGTATTTACACCCCCAACCATTAGATATGTGGAAGTGTGCGTGTGTGTGTGCATTTCACCTGACTAAGGAAGTAAGATTTGCTTAAGTTCAAATTCATGATAATACTGATATTCTATTGCTAAAAGAATATCATTTTCATTTCCACAACAGGTTTGAGACATTTTCAAACGGATTTTTGTGTTTTAAAATTAAATAATATTAAAAAAACATAAATATTCAAATCAGTTAATTCTTTTGCTATTTCCTACACTTGCGTCATATTGTTTAAACAAATGGAAATGTTTAAACAATTTCATTCACGGCTTCTCCTCCTACCTGCCTTTCTGACATTGTTAATATAATCCTAATCAAGGTGAAACATTAATGAAAACAAAATACTGAAAACCAAATAATTATTCTAAAATGAGAATTTTTGCTTTTGCTAATCCTTAGCGAAATTGCAAGGTGATCATGGTAAATCTTTTGCTCCTTATTTATTAACCGTTTGCTTTAATGTCAGCAAGAACTTCCAAACTGTAGCTCAGATGGTTATGTTGTACGTAAAGGAAACATAGTCTATAGGTCGTGGGTTCAAACCCACCACAATTCTTACCAATAATGATGTTGACATAATTATTTCTTTTCCACTTTGTAAACTATTTTTAGGTAGATGGTAAAGAGCGGAATGCCAAATGAGTATTCCATAACCTCTCAGAACAAAGTAAAAAAAAATAAGAGAACTCCAATTTTGAATAGAACTTTGATTTAAACACAAACGACCTTTAGATTACAAGGCTTTAGGTTTTGGTTTTACATTTGAAGTTTTCCTTAAGATTCTTTTATTTTTAAAATCCAAAAACCTGTTTAGCTTACACGAAATGTTTTAGAACTTTTGACAAACTGTTGTAAAAAAGAATAGAAAAAAAGTGTACTCACGGCAACAACATTAATATAAGCAAAAAATGCGTATTTTACAATCTAAATATATATGTGTGTGTGTATGTGTGTGCATTGCAGCTGACTAAGGAAGTAAGATTTGTTTTCGTACTGATTTTTCTGTTTTAAAATTTAAATCGCATTGATAATATTGAAAAAAAAAAACATAAATATTCAAACCAATCGATTCTCGTGCTATTCCTTACACGCGACTCATATTGTTTAAACAAATGAAAATGTTTAAACAATTTGACTCACGGCTTCTCCTTTCACCTGATTTCCTTATTTATTATTTGTAAAGTTTTCAATCTTTATTTTCGCAGGCGAAGCTGCGGGCGACCCTGCTAGTCATATATATAAAGTATATATATTCTTAATCAGGATCATTAGCCAAGTCGATCTACCCATGTCCGTCTGTCCGTCTGACCGTTCGTCTGCATTAACGCTGAGATCTCGGAAACTATAAAAGCTAGAGGATTGGAAATTGGCATGCAGATTCTAAGGGTTAATACGCAGCGACAGTTTTTCACGCCGATGTGACAAAAACACCTCTTAACGAGGTAAAAAACCAGTGACGATCGCACCTTCAACATACAAAAGTTCTGATATCAACATTTGTGACGTAAGATGATTACACACATGATTAAATACACTTTTTAAAATTTATTTTTTTGGCACTACGGATTAATGTTTTAAAGAAAATCGTTAGAGCCGTTATTGAAAAAAATAAAAAAATGCAAAAAAAAAAGTTTAAAAAAAAATGTATTGCTTATGGTGTTTTAACCATTGCATTTACATACATATTGTTAAGGAGGCGTTTATTTTATTTAAAAATACTTTTACCTGTGAAGCAAAAGTCTGTAGCATTAATATTTCGCAAGTTACGGACTTAAAAAATTTACCATTTTCTAGCCAAACTAGTTTGTTTTTTCAAAAGTCGTAAAACAAAAGTTTCCTAAATGGTTTAAACAATTTTAACGATTCCTTGACTCTACAGTTTGCATACGCACATACAAAATTCGATGCTCAAACAGCGTTAGTTGTTTTGGGCTAGCAATAATGCAAATTATAATACCTTTAATTTGGTGTATTACTCATTACGATCGGACTATCATAGCAGATTTTCAATTTTGCGGATATAAATAGTAGTCGCCTTCGCACACTCTCCTTGTGCGCTTCGTCACTACATAGACTCCCGCCCATAGTGATACCGCATATAAAGCGTTATAATACCATTGTATACCAGAAATACAATAAAAATACAAATTCACAGCCGTACTATTTTTTCGAAGACTATTCGATGTCCCCACTTAATATGAAAAACGTATCAATCTTTAAAGTATTCATATTAATATTTTATGGATTCATATCTACATTGGTAGTTGTTATGATTTCGTATCGTATTGGTATGAATTCGTATTATTTTAATATGGAAAAATGGATATGTACAAATTCAGGAGACATTATCAACACATCTTTTTATTTTAATTTCAAATTGGAACTGTAATAATAAATAAAATGAGTATACAAATTAAAAATTATGAATATAAAAACCTAATAACTCATTATTTTGAGAAAAACCGCCGTACGCGGGAATCAAACGAGTTGCCTCACAGTTTGCAGTCAAGCACTCTACTACCTGCGCCACGGAAGCATCGCGTGAGGCGCTGTACAAATACTATTCACATTTTGCTCTCATATTTTTAGTCAAATTGATCTGGCTCCCTTCTAGTTATTCCCTTCTGATGTTTATTTAATTGTGTTCGTAAATATTTAGTTATTAATATTAATATTTATATATAAATACAAATATATATTTTATTATGGTTCAATAGTAACAGTAATTGAATGTTTCAAATTTGAAGAACTTAAACAGAATTTTTATCAAAATAAAACTATTAAAGAGTTAAAAAAAAACCGCAATACTTTTTGTTCACAGCAGAACGCCTAAATTTCATTGTTAACTATCAGTTTGTAAATATAACGTAAAGTTTGCTAACAGCTGTGCAGCATCTGCGTTGCGCTAACAGCACCAGTTAATTTAACAGTACGCATGTAAAACCTCAAAAATAAACGCTGTACAACACTTACTATTCTATTCTCTCGTCTTGCACTAAAACTTTTAAATAGACGATCTCTAAAACGAAAGCTGGGTCTATTTATTTTAATTTAATAAAAGCGGCTGAAGTGGGGTGCAAAACAGCATCTCCTCTAAACATTGGTGACCCCGATGTGATGCTATCCGGGTTTAAGTGCAAATCGCAACTTCGGTTCTAACCTTTTGATGTCTGGCCAAACGCCGTCAGGCACATTTCTTACAAACACACACATACAATCGTCTCCATAAAACGGTAATCGCGTTTTTCTGTGCCCAAAGTTGACTTTCGAAATCGTCAAGTGTAAATTTCTTGTATCCGTTAGTCGTGCTACTGTGAAACACATTTAAGATGCCCAATGATGCTGACAACTTGCCACCGGCAGACAAAAAAGATGATGGATCGGCTGATATTGACTTCTACAAGGCCAAGTGCGCATCCATTCAGCGCCAACTAAAGGCAATGGGCAACCATTTCAGCAGCGGCGACTTGAGCACCTACGATGAAGCCGATTTAATAGTTTGTATAGACACAGTTAATAAAATGAAAGACGACTTCGAAATGTGGCAAGATAAACTGGAAAGGGTGAACCTGCTCGAGCTCTCTTCAAATACACGCTCTCGGCTACCAGAATTACACTTGCCCAGGTTCAGCGGCAGCTACGAGGATTGGCCAGATTTTTATTGCCATGTACAACAGTGTCGTCGGTAACAACGAGGATTTAAGCAATGTAGATAAATTTCAACACCTGCGCGCATGCTTGAATGGCGCGGCTCTGAGCACAATCAAATCTCTGGAACCTGCCGATGACAATTACGATAAGGCATTGGAGTTACTTACAAAACGTTTCGATAACAAGTTGCTACATTTTCAGGGCCATGTCTGAGCTATTTTTGGACTGGCAAATGTTGAAGAGGGATCTTCAGAAGCTCTGCGCGGTCTAAGTGACAAAATCAACTCACACCTTCGGGCACTTAGCACCATGTCAACCATTCCTCAACTGGCCGATGGACTACTCATTCACATTATCTCACGCAAGCTCGACCGCAACACTCAGGAAAGATGGGAGGAGGCGCTGCCATCCGACAAGCTGCCCAGCTGGACTGATATGCCCACCATTCATAAATCTGTCCCCAAGCTTACGTCACAAGGAAGCCAAACGTTTAAATCTGTGCCTAAATTGTCTCCGAAAAGGTCATGGCTTGCAGCAATGTCGCTCAGGGCATTGCAGGCACTGTTAACAAAAGCACCATTCTCTACTGCATATGGCCCCCATAGCGGCTCAATCACCTGTCTCATGTGCACCTGGCTCGCAGCTTGCAATCGCATCCCAGCCAAGTATATCAGATTTTTCGACGCCCTTAGCTTTCACTCTCGTAGCCTCTTACCCTGAAGACAACTCTATGAACGTGTTCAACAATGCAATCGTTTATGCAAAAAGCCATTCAGGCGTATATATACCATGCCGTGCTCTGTTGGATTCTGGATCCCAACTCAACTTTATCACCACGCGTCTGGCTAACCAGCTCCAGATCAAGGTTCACCATGCAGCCGTATCGATATCAGGAATTGGCGAGTCAACGATCGCATCTAACTTGTCAGCTGACATTGTAGCTCAGTCCTGTGACAAGAGATTCACCACATCCTTCCCAGCAGTTATAACTCGATCGATAACAGATTATCAGCCGAACTTTGGCCTCGACATCTCCAGCTGGAGCATTCCTAAAAACATATCTCCGCAGACCCCACGTTTTTCAAATCTCAGAGAATAGATTTATTGCTTGGCGCCGGTCTATTTTTCGACCTAATCTGTGTAGGCCAAATTCGAATGGCAGATAATTTACCAATTCTCCAAAAGACCAAACTAGGTTGGGTGGCTTCAGGTGGACACTATCTCGTTCGCAACAGCTATTCATCTCTCGCCGCCTTTCGTAAAGTCCCTAATCTTGAGGATGATTCCTTATCAGAGATCGTCAAAAGATTCTGGGAAATCGACAATTCCTGCGGCGAATCTCCCACAACATCCGCTGACGACGAAATATGCGAGCAGCAGTTTCTGCAGGGCTACTCTAGACTTGAGTCGGGTCTGTACTCTGTAAGGTTGCCGACTAAATTCAGCACTGACACGTTAGGAGATTCCTTTCAACGCGCACTTAGACGCTTCAAGGCGCTCGAAGTCAAACTGGCAAAAAACCTTCAAACTAAACTGAAGTACTCTGCTTTCATGCGAATACATCGAGCTGGGCCATATGTCACTGGCTTCCAAGCAGCATGTTTTCCCGCAATTCTATTTGCCGCATCATTGCGTTGAGAAACCGGATAGCTCTACGACAAAATTGCGTGTGGTTTTTGACGGATCAGCCAAATCTACGTCAGGAGTATCTCTGAATGATCTGCTACATACGGGCCCGTCGATACAACCCAAGCTCTTTAACATTCTCATCAAATTTCGTCTTCTCAGAGTTGCTATGTGCGGCGATATTTGCAAGATGTATCGCTGCGTGCGAGTAGCTCACCCAGATCAATTTCTTCAGTGCATCCTATGGCGCGATCATCCCGATAAAGAAAGCGTAACGTACGGAACAAAGCCCGCTGCCTTTCTAGCAATTCGAGCAATGCAGCAGCTGGCTCTCGATGAAGAAAGAAACTTCCCACTAGCTGCGAAAATCGTGCGACAGGATTTTTATGTGGACGACTTAATTTCAGGAGGAGATTCCGTGGAGGAAGCCATCCACATCCGTCTACAAGTAAAGGAACTATTGGCAAAGGGTAATTTTCCGATTCGAAAGTGGTGCTCAAACGAGCCTGCCGCATTAGAAGGAGAAAGAGATTCAGATTGTGAAAAGCTTATGGAATTTAAGGATGGCACCAACATCGCAAAGGCTCTTGGCTTAGCTTGGGATCCCAGCACCGATTGCCTGCTCTTTAACTTCGCACATAATTTATCTGATAAGCCGATCCACTCGACCCACTCGGATTAATCTCACCCGTCGTTACCAAACTCAAAATATTTCTTCAAGCTCTATGGAAGGAAAGGTTGGACTGGGACGAATGCTTGCCGCAAGCAATGCACTACGAATGGAATCTGTTAATTTCTCAGCTTTCAAGTGTTTGTCTGACATTTCCGCGATTTATCCTAACGCCACTGGCCACAATTGAGTTACATGGGTTTTGCGATGCAAGCATGGCTGCCTATGGCGCTTGCGTATACGTCCAATCTGAGTTGCAGGGTGTATATTCTTCACATTTGTTATGCTCGAAATCCAGGGTCTCTCCTTTGAAAACGCTGACAATCCCAAAGCTCGAACTCTCAGCAGCGCTTCTTTTATCAGATCTTATGTCAAACATCGCCAAGGAATTCAAATTCGTCCGCAAATACCACTGCTGGAGCGACTCTACAGTAGCACTGGCTTCGAAACGTCAACGTCTTTGTTTCCAACAGGGTAGCTCAAATCCAGCGGCGGAAAAAGCGAATGATCTGGCATCATGTGCCGTCGCAGCTAAACCCGGCGGATATATTGTCAAGAGGATGCAAGCCACTTGAACTAGAATCACCACTCCAGGACTTGAACTAGAATCACCACTTTGTATTTGTATTTGTATTTGTATTTGTATTTGTATTTGTATTTGTATTTGTATTTGTATTTGTATTTGTATTTGTATTTGTATTTGTATTTGTATTTGTATTTGTATTTGTATTTGTATTTGTATTTGTATTTGTATTTGTATTTGTATTTGTATTTGTATTTGTATTTGTATTTGTATTTGTATTTGTATTTGTATTTGTATTTGTATTTGTATTTGTATTTGTATTTGTATTTGTATTTGTATTTGTATTTGTATTTGTATTTGTATTTGTATTTGTATTTGTATTTGTATTTGTATTTGTATTTGTATTTGTATTTGTATTTGTATTTGTATTTGTATTTGTATTTGTATTTGTATTTGTATTTGTATTTGTATTTGTATTTGTATTTGTATTTGTATTTGTATTTGTATTTGTATTTGTATTTGTATTTGTATTTGTATTTGTATTTGTATTTGTATTTGTATTTGTATTTGTATTTGTATTTGTATTTGTATTTGTATTTGTATTTGTATTTGTATTTGTATTTGTATTTGTATTTGTATTTGTATTTGTATTTGTATTTGTATTTGTATTTGTATTTGTATTTGTATTTGTATTTGTATTTGTATTTGTATTTGTATTTGTATTTGTATTTGTATTTGTATTTGTATTTGTATTTGTATTTGTATTTGTATTTGTATTTGTATTTGTATTTGTATTTGTATTTGTATTTGTATTTGTATTTGTATTTGTATTTGTATTTGTATTTGTATTTGTATTTGTATTTGTATTTGTATTTGTATTTGTATTTGTATTTGTATTTGTATTTGTATTTGTATTTGTATTTGTATTTGTATTTGTATTTGTATTTGTATTTGTATTTGTATTTGTATTTGTATTTGTATTTGTATTTGTATTTGTATTTGTATTTGTATTTGTATTTGTATTTGTATTTGTATTTGTATTTGTATTTGTATTTGTATTTGTATTTGTATTTGTATTTGTATTTGTATTTGTATTTGTATTTGTATTTGTATTTGTATTTGTATTTGTATTTGTATTTGTATTTGTATTTGTATTTGTATTTGTATTTGTATTTGTATTTGTATTTGTATTTGTATTTGTATTTGTATTTGTATTTGTATTTGTATTTGTATTTGTATTTGTATTTGTATTTGTATTTGTATTTGTATTTGTATTTGTATTTGTATTTGTATTTGTATTTGTATTTGTATTTGTATTTGTATTTACAACAAATGTATACGCTGGCGACGGACCGTAGGCGTAGAGAGGCGGGATCAGACTGAGTGGCCCAATTACTAGAGAGATAAGAGGGCCGCTTAGAAATGAGTGATTCTGATTCTCTCTTTAGCTGTGAAACACATTTAAAATGCCCAATGATGCTGACAACTTGCCACCGGCAGACAAAAAAGATGATGGATCGGCTGATATTGACTTCTACAAGGCCAAGTGCGCATCCATTCAGCGCCAACTAAAGGCAATGGGCAACCATTTCAGCAGCGGCGACTTGAGCACCTACGATGAAGCCGATTTAATAGTTTGTATAGACACAGTTAATAAAATGAAAGACGACTTCGAAATGTGGCAAGATAAACTGGAAAGGGTGAACCTGCTCGAGCTCTCTTCAAATACACGCTCTCGGCTACCAGAATTACACTTGCCCAGGTTCAGCGGCAGCTACGAGGATTGGCCAGATTTTTATTGCCATGTACAACAGTGTCGTCGGTAACAACGAGGATTTAAGCAATGTAGATAAATTTCAACACCTGCGCGCATGCTTGAATGGCGCGGCTCTGAGCACAATCAAATCTCTGGAACCTGCGGATGACAATTACGATAAGGCATTGGAGTTACTTACAAAACGTTTCGATAACAAGTTGCTACATTTTCAAGGCCATGTTCGAGATATTTTTGGACTGGCAAATGTTGAAGAGGGATCTTCAGAAGCTCTGCGCGGTCTAAGTGACAAAATCAACTCACACCTTCGGGCACTTAGCACCATGTCAACCATTCCTCAACTGGCCGATGGACTACTCATTCACATTATCTCACGCAAGCTCGACCGCAACACTCAGGAAAGATGGGAGAAGGCGCTGCCATCCGACAAGCTGCCCAGCTGGACTGATATGCCCACCATTCATAAATCTGTCCCCAAGCTTACGTCACAAGGAAGCCAAACGTTTAAATCTGTGCCTAAATTGTCTCCGAAAAAGTCATGGCTTGCAGCAATGTCGCTCAGGGCATTGCAGGCACTGTTAACAAAAGCACCATTCTCTACTGCATATGGCCCTCATAGCGGCTCAATCACCTGTCTCATGTGCACCTGGCTCGCAGCTTGCATTCGCATCCCAGCCAAGTATATCAGATTTTTCGACGCCCTTAGCTTTCACTCTCGTAGCCTCTTACCCTGAAGACAACTCTATGAACGTGTTCAACAATGCAATCGTTTATGCAAAAAGCCATTCAGGCGTATATATACAATGCCGTGCTCTGTTGGATTCTGGATCCCAACTCAACTTTATGACCACGCGTCTGGCTAACTAGCTCTAGATCAAGGTCCACCATGCAGCCGTATCGATATCAGGAATTGGCGAGTCAACGATCGCATCTAACTTGTCAGCTGACATTGTAGCTCAGTCCTGTGACAAGAGATTCATCACATCCTTCCCAGCAGTTATAACTCGATCGATAACAGATTATCGCCGAACTTTGGCCTCGACATCTCCAGCTGGAGCATTCCTAAAAACATATCTCCGCAGACCCCACGTTTTTCAAATCTCAGAGAATAGATTTATTGCTTGTCGCCGGTTTATTTTTCGACCTAATCTCTGCAGGCCGAATTCGAATAGCAGATAATTTACCAATTCTCCAAAAGACCAAACTAGGTTGGATGGCTTCAGGTGGACACTATCTCGTTCGCAACAGCTATTCATCTCTCGTCGCCTTTCGTAAAGTCCCTTATCTTGAGGATGATTCCTTATCAGAGATCGTCAAAAGATTCTGGGAAATCGACAATTCCTGCGGCGAATCTCCCACAACATCCGCTGACGACGAAATATGCGAGCAGCAGTTTCTGCAGGGCTACTCTAGACTTCAGTCGGGTCTGTACTCTGTAAGGTTGCCGACTAAATTCAGCACTGACACGTTAGGAGATTCCTTTCAACGCGCACTTAGACGCTTCAAGGCGCTCGAAGTCAAACTGGCAAAAACCTTCAAACTAAACTGAAGTACTCTGCTTGCATGCGAATACATCGAGATCGGCCATATGTCACTGGCTTCCAAGCAGCATGTTTTCCCGCAATTCTATTTGCCGCATCATTGCGTTGAGAAAACGGATAGCTCTACAATTGCGTGTCGTTTTTGACGGATCAGCGAAATCTACGTTAAGAGTATCTCTGAATGATCTGCTACCCGTCGAAACAACCCAAGCATTTTAACATTCTCATCAAATTTCGTCTTCTCAGAGTTGCTATGTGGGGCGATATTTGCAAGATGTATCGCTGCGTGCGAGTAACTCACCTAGATCAATTTCTTCAGTGCATCCTATTGCGCGATCATCCCGATAAAGAAACCGTAACGTACGGACAAAGCCCGCTGCCTTTCTAGCAATTCGAGCAATGCAGCAGCTGGATCTCGTTGAAGAAAGAAACTTCCCACTAGCTGCGAAAATCGTGCGACAGCATTTTTATGTGGACGACTTAATTTCAGGAGGAGATTCCGTGGAGGAAGCCATCCACATCCGTCTTCAAGTAAAGGAACTATTGGCAAAGGGTACTTTTCCGATATTTGTATTTGTATTTGTATTTGTATTTGTATTTGTATTTGTATTTGTATTTGTATTTGTATTTGTATTTGTATTTGTATTTGTATTTGTATTTGTATTTGTATTTGTATTTGTATTTGTATTTGTATTTGTATTTGTATTTGTATTTGTATTTGTATTTGTATTTGTATTTGTATTTGTATTTGTATTTGTATTTGTATTTGTATTTGTATTTGTATTTGTATTTGTATTTGTATTTGTATTTGTATTTGTATTTGTATTTGTATTTGTATTTGTATTTGTATTTGTATTTGTATTTGTATTTGTATTTGTATTTGTATTTGTATTTGTATTTGTATTTGTATTTGTATTTGTATTTGTATTTGTATTTGTATTTGTATTTGTATTTGTATTTGTATTTGTATTTGTATTTGTATTTGTATTTGTATTTGTATTTGTATTTGTATTTGTATTTGTATTTGTATTTGTATTTGTATTTGTATTTGTATTTGTATTTGTATTTGTATTTGTATTTGTATTTGTATTTGTATTTGTATTTGTATTTGTATTTGTATTTGTATTTGTATTTGTATTTGTATTTGTATTTGTATTTGTATTTGTATTTGTATTTGTATTTGTATTTGTATTTGTATTTGTATTTGTATTTGTATTTGTATTTGTATTTGTATTTGTATTTGTATTTGTATTTGTATTTGTATTTGTATTTGTATTTGTATTTGTATTTGTATTTGTATTTGTATTTGTATTTGTATTTGTATTTGTATTTGTATTTGTATTTGTATTTGTATTTGTATTTGTATTTGTATTTGTATTTGTATTTGTATTTGTATTTGTATTTGTATTTGTATTTGTATTTGTATTTGTATTTGTATTTGTATTTGTATTTGTATTTGTATTTGTAGACACAGTTAATAAAATGAAAGACGACTTCGAAATGTGGCAAGATAAACTGGAAAGGGTGAACCTGCTCGAGCTCTCTTCAAATACACGCTCTCGGCTACCAGAATTACACTTGCCCAGGTTCAGCGGCAGCTACGAGGATTGGCCAGATTTTTATTGCCATGTACAACAGTGTCGTCGGTAACAACGAGGATTTAAGCAATGTAGATAAATTTCAACACCTGCGCGCATGCTTGAATGGCGCGGCTCTGAGCACAATCAAATCTCTGGAACCTGCGGATGACAATTACGATAAGGCATTGGAGTTACTTACAAAACGTTTCGATAACAAGTTGCTACATTTTCAAGGCCATGTTCGAGATATTTTTGGACTGGCAAATGTTGAAGAGGGATCTTCAGAAGCTCTGCGCGGTCTAAGTGACAAAATCAACTCACACCTTCGGGCACTTAGCACCATGTCAACCATTCCTCAACTGGCCGATGGACTACTCATTCACATTATCTCACGCAAGCTCGACCGCAACACTCAGGAAAGATGGGAGAAGGCGCTGCCATCCGACAAGCTGCCCAGCTGGACTGATATGCCCACCATTCATAAATCTGTCCCCAAGCTTACGTCACAAGGAAGCCAAACGTTTAAATCTGTGCCTAAATTGTCTCCGAAAAAGTCATGGCTTGCAGCAATGTCGCTCAGGGCATTGCAGGCACTGTTAACAAAAGCACCATTCTCTACTGCATATGGCCCTCATAGCGGCTCAATCACCTGTCTCATGTGCACCTGGCTCGCAGCTTGCATTCGCATCCCAGCCAAGTATATCAGATTTTTCGACGCCCTTAGCTTTCACTCTCGTAGCCTCTTACCCTGAAGACAACTCTATGAACGTGTTCAACAATGCAATCGTTTATGCAAAAAGCCATTCAGGCGTATATATACAATGCCGTGCTCTGTTGGATTCTGGATCCCAACTCAACTTTATGACCACGCGTCTGGCTAACTAGCTCTAGATCAAGGTCCACCATGCAGCCGTATCGATATCAGGAATTGGCGAGTCAACGATCGCATCTAACTTGTCAGCTGACATTGTAGCTCAGTCCTGTGACAAGAGATTCATCACATCCTTCCCAGCAGTTATAACTCGATCGATAACAGATTATCGCCGAACTTTGGCCTCGACATCTCCAGCTGGAGCATTCCTAAAAACATATCTCCGCAGACCCCACGTTTTTCAAATCTCAGAGAATAGATTTATTGCTTGTCGCCGGTTTATTTTTCGACCTAATCTCTGCAGGCCGAATTCGAATAGCAGATAATTTACCAATTCTCCAAAAGACCAAACTAGGTTGGATGGCTTCAGGTGGACACTATCTCGTTCGCAACAGCTATTCATCTCTCGTCGCCTTTCGTAAAGTCCCTTATCTTGAGGATGATTCCTTATCAGAGATCGTCAAAAGATTCTGGGAAATCGACAATTCCTGCGGCGAATCTCCCACAACATCCGCTGACGACGAAATATGCGAGCAGCAGTTTCTGCAGGGCTACTCTAGACTTCAGTCGGGTCTGTACTCTGTAAGGTTGCCGACTAAATTCAGCACTGACACGTTAGGAGATTCCTTTCAACGCGCACTTAGACGCTTCAAGGCGCTCGAAGTCAAACTGGCAAAAACCTTCAAACTAAACTGAAGTACTCTGCTTGCATGCGAATACATCGAGATCGGCCATATGTCACTGGCTTCCAAGCAGCATGTTTTCCCGCAATTCTATTTGCCGCATCATTGCGTTGAGAAAACGGATAGCTCTACAATTGCGTGTCGTTTTTGACGGATCAGCGAAATCTACGTTAAGAGTATCTCTGAATGATCTGCTACCCGTCGAAACAACCCAAGCATTTTAACATTCTCATCAAATTTCGTCTTCTCAGAGTTGCTATGTGGGGCGATATTTGCAAGATGTATCGCTGCGTGCGAGTAACTCACCTAGATCAATTTCTTCAGTGCATCCTATTGCGCGATCATCCCGATAAAGAAACCGTAACGTACGGACAAAGCCCGCTGCCTTTCTAGCAATTCGAGCAATGCAGCAGCTGGATCTCGTTGAAGAAAGAAACTTCCCACTAGCTGCGAAAATCGTGCGACAGCATTTTTATGTGGACGACTTAATTTCAGGAGGAGATTCCGTGGAGGAAGCCATCCACATCCGTCTTCAAGTAAAGGAACTATTGGCAAAGGGTACTTTTCCGATATTTGTATTTGTATTTGTATTTGTATTTGTATTTGTATTTGTATTTGTATTTGTATTTGTATTTGTATTTGTATTTGTATTTGTATTTGTATTTGTATTTGTATTTGTATTTGTATTTGTATTTGTATTTGTATTTGTATTTGTATTTGTATTTGTATTTGTATTTGTATTTGTATTTGTATTTGTATTTGTATTTGTATTTGTATTTGTATTTGTATTTGTATTTGTATTTGTATTTGTATTTGTATTTGTATTTGTATTTGTATTTGTATTTGTATTTGTATTTGTATTTGTATTTGTATTTGTATTTGTATTTGTATTTGTATTTGTATTTGTATTTGTATTTGTATTTGTATTTGTATTTGTATTTGTATTTGTATTTGTATTTGTATTTGTATTTGTATTTGTATTTGTATTTGTATTTGTATTTGTATTTGTATTTGTATTTGTATTTGTATTTGTATTTGTATTTGTATTTGTATTTGTATTTGTATTTGTATTTGTATTTGTATTTGTATTTGTATTTGTATTTGTATTTGTATTTGTATTTGTATTTGTATTTGTATTTGTATTTGTATTTGTATTTGTATTTGTATTTGTATTTGTATTTGTATTTGTATTTGTATTTGTATTTGTATTTGTATTTGTATTTGTATTTGTATTTGTATTTGTATTTGTATTTGTATTTGTATTTGTATTTGTATTTGTATTTGTATTTGTATTTGTATTTGTATTTGTATTTGTATTTGTATTTGTATTTGTATTTGTATTTGTATTTGTATTTGTATTTGTATTTGTATTTGTATTTGTATTTGTATTTGTATTTGTATTTGTATTTGTATTTGTATTTGTATTTGTATTTGTATTTGTATTTGTATTTGTATTTGTATTTGTATTTGTATTTGTATTTGTATTTGTATTTGTATTTGTAGCTCAGTCCTGTGACAAGAGATTCATCACATCCTTCCCAGCAGTTATAACTCGATCGATAACAGATTATCGCCGAACTTTGGCCTCGACATCTCCAGCTGGAGCATTCCTAAAAACATATCTCCGCAGACCCCACGTTTTTCAAATCTCAGAGAATAGATTTATTGCTTGTCGCCAGTTTATTTTTCGACCTAATCTCTGCAGGCCGAATTCGAATGGCAGATAATTTACCAATTCTCCAAAAGACCAAACTAGGTTGGGTGGCTTCAGGTGGACACTATCTCGTTCGCAACAGCTATTCATCTCTCGTCGCCTTTCGTAAAGTCCCTTATCTTGAGGATGATTCCTTATCAGAGATGGGAAATCGACAATTCCTGCGGCGAATCTCCCACAACATCCGCTGACGACGAAATATGCGAGCAGCAGTTTCTGCAGGGCTACTCTAGACTTCAGTCGGGTCTGTACTCTGTAAGGTTGCCGACTAAATTCAGCACTGACACGTTAGGAGATTCCTTTCAACGCGCACTTAGACGCTTCAAGGCGCTCGAAGTCAAACTGGCAAAAACCTTCAAACTAAACTGAAGTACTCTGCTTTCATGCGAATACATCGAGATCGGCCATATGTCACTGGCTTCCAAGCAGCATGTTTTCCCGCAATTCTATTTGCCGCATCATTGCGTTGAGAAAACGGATAGCTCTACAATTGCGTGTCGTTTTTGACGGATCAGCGAAATCTACGTTAAGAGTATCTCTGAATGATCTGCTACATACGGGCCCGTCGAAACAACCCAAGCATTTTAACATTCTCATCAAATTTCGTCTTCTCAGAGTTGCTATGTGCGGCGATATTTGCAAGATGTATCGCTGCGTGCGAGTAACTCACCTAGATCAATTTCTTCAGTGCATCCTATTGCGCGATCATCCCGATAAAGAAACCGTAACGTACGGACAAAGCCCGCTGCCTTTCTAGCAATTCGAGCAATGCAGCAGCTGGATCTCGTTGAAGAAAGAAACTTCCCACTAGCTGCGAAAATCGTGCGACAGCATTTTTATGTGGACGACTTAATTTCAGGAGGAGATTCCGTGGAGGAAGCCATCCACATCCGTCTTCAAGTAAAGGAACTATTGGCAAAGGGTAATTTTCCGATTCGAAAGTGGTGCTCAAACGTGCCTGCCACATTAGAAGGAGAAAGAGATTCAGATTGTGAAAAGCTTATGGAATTTAAGGATGGCACCAACATCGCAAAGGCTCTTGGCTTAGCTTGGGATCCCAGCACCGATTGCCTGCTCTTTAACTTCGCACATAATTTATCTGATAAGCCGATCCACTCGACCCACTCGGATTAATCTCACCCGTCGTTACCAAACTCAAAATATTTCTTCAAGCTCTATAGAAGGAAAGGTTGGACTGGGACGAATGGTTGCCGCAAGCAATGCACTACGAATGGAATCTGTTAATTTCTCAGCTTTCAAGTGTTTGTCTGACATTTCCGCGATTTATCCTAACGCCACTGGCCACAATTGAGTTACATGGGTTTTGCGATGCAAGCATGGCTGCCTATGGCGCTTGCGTATACGTCCAATCTGAGCTGCAGGGTGCATATTCTTCACATTTGTTATGCTCGAAATCCAGGGTCTCTCCTTTGAAAACGCTGGCAGTCCCTAAGCTCGAACTCTCAGCAGCGCTTCTTTTATCAGATCTTATGTCAAACATCGCCAAGAAATTCAAATTTGTCCGCAAATACCACTGCTGGAGCGACTCTACAGTAGCACTGGCTTCGAAACGTCAACGTCTTTGTTTCCAACAGGGTAGCTCAAATCCAGCGGCGGAAAAAGCGAATGATCTGGCATCATGTGCCGTCTCAGCTAAACCCGGCGGATATATTGTCAAGAGGATGCAAGCCACTTGAACTAGAATCACCACTCCAGGACTTGAACTAGAATCACCACTTTGTATTTGTATTTGTATTTGTATTTGTATTTGTATTTGTATTTGTATTTGTATTTGTATTTGTATTTGTATTTGTATTTGTATTTGTATTTGTATTTGTATTTGTATTTGTATTTGTATTTGTATTTGTATTTGTATTTGTATTTGTATTTGTATTTGTATTTGTATTTGTATTTGTATTTGTATTTGTATTTGTATTTGTATTTGTATTTGTATTTGTATTTGTATTTGTATTTGTATTTGTATTTGTATTTGTATTTGTATTTGTATTTGTATTTGTATTTGTATTTGTATTTGTATTTGTATTTGTATTTGTATTTGTATTTGTATTTGTATTTGTATTTGTATTTGTATTTGTATTTGTATTTGTATTTGTATTTGTATTTGTATTTGTATTTGTATTTGTATTTGTATTTGTATTTGTATTTGTATTTGTATTTGTATTTGTATTTGTATTTGTATTTGTATTTGTATTTGTATTTGTATTTGTATTTGTATTTGTATTTGTATTTGTATTTGTATTTGTATTTGTATTTGTATTTGTATTTGTATTTGTATTTGTATTTGTATTTGTATTTGTATTTGTATTTGTATTTGTATTTGTATTTGTATTTGTATTTGTATTTGTATTTGTATTTGTATTTGTATTTGTATTTGTATTTGTATTTGTATTTGTATTTGTATTTGTATTTGTATTTGTATTTGTATTTGTATTTGTATTTGTATTTGTATTTGTATTTGTATTTGTATTTGTATTTGTATTTGTATTTGTATTTGTATTTGTATTTGTATTTGTATTTGTATTTGTATTTGTATTTGTATTTGTATTTGTATTTGTATTTGTATTTGTATTTGTATTTGTATTTGTATTTGTATTTGTATTTGTATTTGTATTTGTATTTGTATTTGTATTTGTATTTGTATTTGTATTTGTATTTGTATTTGTATTTGTATTTGTATTTGTATTTGTATTTGTATTTGTATTTGTATTTGTATTTGTATTTGTATTTGTATTTGTATTTGTATTTGTATTTGTATTTGTATTTGTATTTGTATTTGTATTTGTATTTGTATTTGTATTTGTATTTGTATTTGTATTTGTATTTGTATTTGTATTTGTATTTGTATTTGTATTTGTATTTGTATTTGTATTTGTATTTGTATTTGTATTTGTATTTGTATTTGTATTTGTATTTGTATTTGTATTTGTATTTGTATTTGTATTTGTATTTGTATTTGTATTTGTATTTGTATTTGTATTTGTATTTGTATTTGTATTTGTATTTGTATTTGTATTTGTATTTGTATTTGTATTTGTATTTGTATTTGTATTTGTATTTGTATTTGTATTTGTATTTGTATTTGTATTTGTATTTGTATTTGTATTTGTATTTGTATTTGTATTTGTATTTGTATTTGTATTTGTATTTGTATTTGTATTTGTATTTGTATTTGTATTTGTATTTGTATTTGTATTTGTATTTGTATTTGTATTTGTATTTGTATTTGTATTTGTATTTGTATTTGTATTTGTATTTGTATTTGTATTTGTATTTGTATTTGTATTTGTATTTGTATTTGTATTTGTATTTGTATTTGTATTTGTATTTGTATTTGTATTTGTATTTGTATTTGTATTTGTATTTGTATTTGTATTTGTATTTGTATTTGTATTTGTATTTGTATTTGTGATTGCTGCGAAATTCGTTTTTACAGCGTAGGAGGTAGCTGTTATAACATTTAGAACGCTGTTGTTGAGCTAACAAGCCCTTTTGTCAGCTATTTTAAAAAACAAATCACTAGGCAAGATAAATTCAATACTTCAGTTTATTAACGTTTATATATATGCCAGGGCTACGGGCTTTGCGAACACCGCAGCTTGCAATCAACAACAACAAATGTATACGCTGGCGACGGACCGTAGGCGTAGAGAGGCGGGATCAGACTGAGTGGCCCAATTACTAGAGAGATAAGAGGGCCGCTTAGAAATGAGTGATTCTGATTCTCTCTTTAGTTGGAGTGGTTTGCCGCTGCGCTCAACATACTCCCCCCGTTGGAAGCCTGCCTTTCAACTTCATCATTGATGGGCAGCAGGCACAACTTATTGACAGCTCTCCTGATGTCACACGTAGAAGTCTTCAGATCAGCAACTCGGCAAACGCCATCTCGTCCAGGAATAAGTGCGCTCACCCTAGCTAAGGGCCACCGCATTGGAGGTAGATTCTTATCCTTTACCAGAACTACGTCGTTGACCTTCAGCATTCTTTCCGGAGACCGCCATTTGGTGCGTTGTTGCAGAAGAGTAAGGTACTCCTTCTGCCATCGGGACCAGAATAGTTGCTGCAGGTGTGTTACACGCTGCCAGCCATCCAAGCGGTTATAATTGAGCTTGGTTAGATCGGGCTCAATGATAGTAGTAACAGGGCCACCAAAAAGTAGGTGGGCAGGAGTCAAATCATCTGGATTCTCTGAAAGGGATAGCAAGGGGCGAGAATTAATGATTGATGCAATCTGGCAAACCAAAGTGCGAAGCTCATCAAAACTAAGCGTTTGGCGGCCAGCAGAGCGGTAGAAGTGGTGTTTGGCCGTCTTGACTGCTGCCTCCCACAATCCGCCAAAGTGTGGTGAACGAGGCGGAATAAATTGCCAATCGATTCCCTCCGCCAAGCAAGCTTGATGAACAGACTGCATATGGGAATCGCTAAACAGCAGCCGCTTCAAATCCGCCAACTCATTTTTAGCTCCTACAAAGTTGGTAACATTGTCCGACCAAATTTGACTAGGCCTTCCACGTGTAAAAAGGAATCTTTTCAAAGCACTTAAAAACGAAGCAGTTGTTAGATCCTTGACAAGCTCTAAGTGTACAGCTTTGCTTGTAAAGGAGATGAAGACGCATACGTAAGACTTGATGGGAGACCTGGTGCGAACTTCGGATTTGTAGAAGAAAGGTCCACAATAGTCGACGCCAGAAACAGCAAAGGCCCGTACGCACTCCAAACGTTCCTTCGGAAGATTAGCCATGAATGGTTCCAGAAATTTGGGCCTGGCCCGGAAGCACTCCACGCAGCCCTTTACTACATTTGAGACCGTTCGCAGTCCTCCAATAGGCCAGTATTGTAGTCGGATGCTTGCCAGCAGAGCGCGCGGTCCTGCATGCAGGTTCATCTTATGGAAGTGCATGATAAGCGCTAAGGTGAGTTGGTGACGACGTGGCACTATTATTGGATGGCGAGCCTCATACGCAAGTGTTGAATTTTCGAGGCGTCCACCAACTCGAAGAAGGCCACATGCATCTATGAAGGGCAAGAGCGAAGCAATTGAACTTGATCTCTTAACAATGCCATTTGAACGAAGCTCCTTTATATCCTCCCATAGATGAGCCAGTTGGACGCCTCGCCAGAGCATATATGTCCCACGTTACACATCAGATACCTCGAGACCACGATGCCGCAAGCGGTGAGAAAATTGGTAAATGTAGGCGAACACGCGCTGCATGGAAGGGAATGAGTTGCCATACTTGCATCCAAAGGTAACATCAACGTGAGGAGACTTGACTATCAGCACCTGTTTACGCAACTCAAGGCTCGGATCGTCATAATGCAAACGCGTAGGCCAATCCTTGCGATCACATGGTGGGCCATGAAACCAGATCTCAGAAAGTGCCAGTAGATCCGGAGTAGAGCCCCTGGACAAAACGTCGGCCGGATTCAATGCAGTTGGAATATGATGCCATTCCATATTAGCAGTCAATTCCTGTATAGAAGCCACTCGGTTTGCCACGAAGATTTGAAAGGCTCATTAGCGATCCAGGATAGCGCCACAGAGGAATCACACCAGCAGTGAAAAGGACCATTGAACATACCCATTTTGATAACTTCATTCATCAGCTTGGCTAATAGCAGGGCGCCACATAACTCCAACTTAGGTACAGATAACGTTTTGAGAGGTGCTACTCGGGATTTGGAGCATAAGAGGTGGCTGCTGGCTGTAGAAGTGCCCCTACACAGCACACATATGCAAGTTTCTGCAGGGCTACTCTAGACTTCAGTCGGGTCTGTACTCTGTAAGGTTGCCGACTAAATTCAGCACTGACACGTTAGGAGATTCCTTTCAACGCGCACTTAGACGCTTCAAGGCGCTCGAAGTCAAACTGGCAAAAACCTTCAAACTAAACTGAAGTACTCTGCTTTCATGCGAATACATCGAGATCGGCCATATGTCACTGGCTTCCAAGCAGCATGTTTTCCCGCAATTCTATTTGCCGCATCATTGCGTTGAGAAAACGGATAGCTCTACAATTGCGTGTCGTTTTTGACGGATCAGCGAAATCTACGTTAAGAGTATCTCTGAATGATCTGCTACCCGTCGAAACAACCCAAGCATTTTAACATTCTCATCAAATTTCGTCTTCTCAGAGTTGCTATGTGGGGCGATATTTGCAAGATGTATCGCTGCGTGCGAGTAACTCACCTAGATCAATTTCTTCAGTGCATCCTATTGCGCGATCATCCCGATAAAGAAACCGTAACGTACGGACAAAGCCCGCTGCCTTTCTAGCAATTCGAGCAATGCAGCAGCTGGATCTCGTTGAAGAAAGAAACTTCCCACTAGCTGCGAAAATCGTGCGACAGCATTTTTATGTGGACGACTTAATTTCAGGAGGAGATTCCGTGGAGGAAGCCATCCACATCCGTCTTCAAGTAAAGAAACTATTGGCAAAGGGTAATTTTCCGATATTTGTATTTGTATTTGTATTTGTATTTGTATTTGTATTTGTATTTGTATTTGTATTTGTATTTGTATTTGTATTTGTATTTGTATTTGTATTTGTATTTGTATTTGTATTTGTATTTGTATTTGTATTTGTATTTGTATTTGTATTTGTATTTGTATTTGTATTTGTATTTGTATTTGTATTTGTATTTGTATTTGTATTTGTATTTGTATTTGTATTTGTATTTGTATTTGTATTTGTATTTGTATTTGTATTTGTATTTGTATTTGTATTTGTATTTGTATTTGTATTTGTATTTGTATTTGTATTTGTATTTGTATTTGTATTTGTATTTGTATTTGTATTTGTATTTGTATTTGTATTTGTATTTGTATTTGTATTTGTATTTGTATTTGTATTTGTATTTGTATTTGTATTTGTATTTGTATTTGTATTTGTATTTGTATTTGTATTTGTATTTGTATTTGTATTTGTATTTGTATTTGTATTTGTATTTGTATTTGTATTTGTATTTGTATTTGTATTTGTATTTGTATTTGTATTTGTATTTGTATTTGTATTTGTATTTGTATTTGTATTTGTATTTGTATTTGTATTTGTATTTGTATTTGTATTTGTATTTGTATTTGTATTTGTATTTGTATTTGTATTTGTATTTGTATTTGTATTTGTATTTGTATTTGTATTTGTATTTGTATTTGTATTTGTATTTGTATTTGTATTTGTATTTGTATTTGTATTTGTATTTGTATTTGTATTTGTATTTGTATTTGTATTTGTATTTGTATTTGTATTTGTATTTGTATTTGTATTTGTATTTGTGATTGCTGCGAAATTCGTTTTTACAGCGTAGGAGGTAGCTGTTATAACATTTAGAACGCTGTTGTTGAGCTAACAAGCCCTTTTGTCAGCTATTTTAAAAAACAAATCACTAGGCAAGATAAATTCAATACTTCAGTTTATTAACGTTTATATATATGCAAGGGCTACAGGCTTTGCGAACACCGCAGCTTGCAATCAACAACAACAAATGTATACGCTGGCGACGGACCGTAGGCGTAGAGAGGCGGGATCAGACTGAGTGGCCCAATTACTAGAGAGATAAGAGGGCCGCTTAGAAATGAGTGATTCTGATTCTCTCTTTAGCTGTGAAACACATTTAAGATGCCCAATGATGCTGACAACTTGCCACCGGTAGACAAAAAAGATGATGGATCGGCTGATATTGACTTCTACAAGGCCAAGTGCGCATCCATTCAGCGCCAACTAAAGGCAATGGGCAACCATTTCAGCAGCGGCGACTTGAGCACCTACGATGAAGCCGATTTAATAGTTTGTATAGACACAGTTAATAAAATGAAAGACGACTTCGAAATGTGGCAAGATAAACTGGAAAGGGTGAACCTGCTCGAGCTCTCTTCAAATACACGCTCTCGGCTACCAGAATTACACTTGCCCAGGTTCAGCGGCAGCTACGAGGATTGGCCAGATTTGTATTGCCATGTACAACAGTGTCGTCGGTAACAACGAGGATTTAAGCAATGTAGATAAATTTCAACACCTGCGCGCATGCTTGAATGGCGCGGCTCTGAGCACAATCAAATCTCTGGAACCTGCCGATGACAATTACGATAAGGCATTGGAGTTACTTACAAAACGTTTCGATAACAAGTTGCTACATTTTCAAGGCCATGTTCGAGCTATTTTTGGACTGGCAAATGTTGAAGAGGGATCTTCAGAAGCTCTGCGCGGTCTAAGTGACAAAATCAACTCACACCTTCGGGCACTTAGCACCATGTCAACCATTCCTCAACTGGCCGATGGACTACTCATTCACATTATCTCACGCAAGCTCGACCGCAACACTCAGGAAAGATGGGAGGAGGCGCTGCCATCCGACAAGCTGCCCAGCTGGACTGATATGCCCACCATTCATAAATCTGTCCCCAAGCTTACGTCACAAGGAAGCCAAACGTTTAAATCTGTGCCTAAATTGTCTCCGAAAAAGTCATGGCTTGCAGCAATGTCGCTCAGGGCATTGCAGGCACTGTTAACAAAAGCACCATTCTCTACTGCATATGGCCCTCATAGCGGCTCAATCACCTGTCTCATGTGCACCTGGCTCGCAGCTTGCATTCGCATCCCAGCCAAGTATATCAGATTTTTCGACGCCCTTAGCTTTCACTCTCGTAGCCTCTTACCCTGAAGACAACTCTATGAACGTGTTCAACAATGCAATCGTTTATGCAAAAAGCCATTCAGGCGTATATATACAATGCCGTGCTCTGTTGGATTCTGGATCCCAACTCAACTTTATGACCACGCGTCTGGCTAACTAGCTCTAGATCAAGGTCCACCATGCAGCCGTATCGATATCAGGAATTGGCGAGTCAACGATCGCATCTAACTTGTCAGCTGACATTGTAGCTCAGTCCTGTGACAAGAGATTCATCACTTCCTTCCCAGCAGTTATAACTCGATCGATAACAGATTATCGCCGAACTTTGGCCTCGACATCTCCAGCTGGAGCATTCCTAAAAACATATCTCCGCAGACCCCACGTTTTTCAAATCTCAGAGAATAGATTTATTGCTTGTCGCCGGTTTATTTTTCGACCTAATCTCTGCAGGCCGAATTCGAATAGCAGATAATTTACCAATTCTCCAAAAGACCAAACTAGGTTGGATGGCTTCAGGTGGACACTATCTCGTTCGCAACAGCTATTCATCTCTCGTCGCCTTTCGTAAAGTCCCTTATCTTGAGGATGATTCCTTATCAGAGATCGTCAAAAGATTCTGGGAAATCGACAATTCCTGCGGCGAATCTCCCACAACATCCGCTGACGACGAAATATGCGAGCAGCAGTTTCTGCAGGGCTACTCTAGACTTCAGTCGGGTCTGTACTCTGTAAGGTTGCCGACTAAATTCAGCACTGACACGTTAGGAGATTCCTTTCAACGCGCACTTAGACGCTTCAAGGCGCTCGAAGTCAAACTGGCAAAAACCTTCAAACTAAACTGAAGTACTCTGCTTGCATGCGAATACATCGAGATCGGCCATATGTCACTGGCTTCCAAGCAGCATGTTTTCCCGCAATTCTATTTGCCGCATCATTGCGTTGAGAAAACGGATAGCTCTACAATTGCGTGTCGTTTTTGACGGATCAGCGAAATCTACGTTAAGAGTATCGTATTTGTATTTGTATTTGTATTTGTATTTGTATTTGTATTTGTATTTGTATTTGTATTTGTATTTGTATTTGTATTTGTATTTGTATTTGTATTTGTATTTGTATTTGTATTTGTATTTGTATTTGTATTTGTATTTGTATTTGTATTTGTATTTGTATTTGTATTTGTATTTGTATTTGTATTTGTATTTGTATTTGTATTTGTATTTGTATTTGTATTTGTATTTGTATTTGTATTTGTATTTGTATTTGTATTTGTATTTGTATTTGTATTTGTATTTGTATTTGTATTTGTATTTGTATTTGTATTTGTATTTGTATTTGTATTTGTATTTGTATTTGTATTTGTATTTGTATTTGTATTTGTATTTGTATTTGTATTTGTATTTGTATTTGTATTTGTATTTGTATTTGTATTTGTATTTGTATTTGTATTTGTATTTGTATTTGTATTTGTATTTGTATTTGTATTTGTATTTGTATTTGTATTTGTATTTGTATTTGTATTTGTATTTGTATTTGTATTTGTATTTGTATTTGTATTTGTATTTGTATTTGTATTTGTATTTGTATTTGTATTTGTATTTGTATTTGTATTTGTATTTGTATTTGTATTTGTATTTGTATTTGTATTTGTATTTGTATTTGTATTTGTATTTGTATTTGTATTTGTATTTGTATTTGTATTTGTATTTGTATTTGTATTTGTATTTGTATTTGTATTTGTATTTGTATTTGTATTTGTATTTGTATTTGTATTTGTATTTGTATTTGTATTTGTATTTGTATTTGTATTTGTATTTGTATTTGTATTTGTATTTGTATTTGTATTTGTATTTGTATTTGTATTTGTATTTGTATTTGTATTTGTATTTGTATTTGTATTTGTATTTGTATTTGTATTTGTATTTGTATTTCTCTCTTTAGCTGTGAAACACATTTAAGATGCCCAATGATGCTGACAACTTGCCACCGGCAGACAAAAAAGATGATGGATCGGCTGATATTGACTTCTACAAGGCCAAGTGCGCATCCATTCAGCGCCAACTAAAGGCAATGGGCAACCATTTCAGCAGCGGCGACTTGAGCACCTACGATGAAGCCGATTTAATAGTTTGTATAGACACAGTTAATAAAATGAAAGACGACTTCGAAATGTGGCAAGATAAACTGGAAAGGGTGAACCTGCTCGAGCTCTCTTCAAATACACGCTCTCGGCTACCAGAATTACACTTGCCCAGGTTCAGCGGCAGCTACGAGGATTGGCCAGATTTGTATTGCCATGTACAACAGTGTCGTCGGTAACAACGAGGATTTAAGCAATGTAGATAAATTTCAACACCTGCGCGCATGCTTGAATGGCGCGGCTCTGAGCACAATCAAATCTCTGGAACCTGCCGATGACAATTACGATAAGGCATTGGAGTTACTTACAAAACGTTTCGATAACAAGTTGCTACATTTTCAGGGCCATGTTCGAGCTATTTTTGGACTGGCAAATGTTGAAAAGGGATCTTCAGAAGCTCTGCGCGGTCTAAGTGACAAAATCAACTCACACCTTCGGGCACTTAGCACCATGTCAACCATTCCTCAACTGGCCGATGGACTACTCATTCACATTATCTCACGCAAGCTCGACCGCAACACTCAGGAAAGATGGGAGGAGGCGCTGCCATCCGACAAGCTGCCCAGCTGGACTGATATGCCCACCATTCATAAATCTGTCCCCAAGCTTACGTCACAAGGAAGCCAAACGTTTAAATCTGTGCCTAAATTGTCTCCGAAAAAGTCATGGCTTGCAGCAATGTCGCTCAGGGCATTGCAGGCACTGTTAACAAAAGCACCATTCTCTACTGCATATGGCCCTCATAGCGGCTCAATCACCTGTCTCATGTGCACCTGGCTCGCAGCTTGCATTCGCATCCCAGCCAAGTATATCAGATTTTTCGACGCCCTTAGCTTTCACTCTCGTAGCCTCTTACCCTGAAGACAACTCTATGAACGTGTTCAACAATGCAATCGTTTATGCAAAAAGCCATTCAGGCGTATATATACAATGCCGTGCTCTGTTGGATTCTGGATCCCAACTCAACTTTATGACCACGCGTCTGGCTAACTAGCTCTAGATCAAGGTCCACCATGCAGCCGTATCGATATCAGGAATTGGCGAGTCAACGATCGCATCTAACTTGTCAGCTGACATTGTAGCTCAGTCCTGTGACAAGAGATTCATCACTTCCTTCCCAGCAGTTATAACTCGATCGATAACAGATTATCGCCGAACTTTGGCCTCGACATCTCCAGCTGGAGCATTCCTAAAAACATATCTCCGCAGACCCCACGTTTTTCAAATCTCAGAGAATAGATTTATTGCTTGTCGCCGGTTTATTTTTCGACCTAATCTCTGCAGGCCGAATTCGAATAGCAGATAATTTACCAATTCTCCAAAAGACCAAACTAGGTTGGATGGCTTCAGGTGGACACTATCTCGTTCGCAACAGCTATTCATCTCTCGTCGCCTTTCGTAAAGTCCCTTATCTTGAGGATGATTCCTTATCAGAGATCGTCAAAAGATTCTGGGAAATCGACAATTCCTGCGGCGAATCTCCCACAACATCCGCTGACGACGAAATATGCGAGCAGCAGTTTCTGCAGGGCTACTCTAGACTTCAGTCGGGTCTGTACTCTGTAAGGTTGCCGACTAAATTCAGCACTGACACGTTAGGAGATTCCTTTCAACGCGCACTTAGACGCTTCAAGGCGCTCGAAGTCAAACTGGCAAAAACCTTCAAACTAAACTGAAGTACTCTGCTTGCATGCGAATACATCGAGATCGGCCATATGTCACTGGCTTCCAAGCAGCATGTTTTCCCGCAATTCTATTTGCCGCATCATTGCGTTGAGAAAACGGATAGCTCTACAATTGCGTGTCGTTTTTGACGGATCAGCGAAATCTACGTTAAGAGTATCGTATTTGTATTTGTATTTGTATTTGTATTTGTATTTGTATTTGTATTTGTATTTGTATTTGTATTTGTATTTGTATTTGTATTTGTATTTGTATTTGTATTTGTATTTGTATTTGTATTTGTATTTGTATTTGTATTTGTATTTGTATTTGTATTTGTATTTGTATTTGTATTTGTATTTGTATTTGTATTTGTATTTGTATTTGTATTTGTATTTGTATTTGTATTTGTATTTGTATTTGTATTTGTATTTGTATTTGTATTTGTATTTGTATTTGTATTTGTATTTGTATTTGTATTTGTATTTGTATTTGTATTTGTATTTGTATTTGTATTTGTATTTGTATTTGTATTTGTATTTGTATTTGTATTTGTATTTGTATTTGTATTTGTATTTGTATTTGTATTTGTATTTGTATTTGTATTTGTATTTGTATTTGTATTTGTATTTGTATTTGTATTTGTATTTGTATTTGTATTTGTATTTGTATTTGTATTTGTATTTGTATTTGTATTTGTATTTGTATTTGTATTTGTATTTGTATTTGTATTTGTATTTGTATTTGTATTTGTATTTGTATTTGTATTTGTATTTGTATTTGTATTTGTATTTGTATTTGTATTTGTATTTGTATTTGTATTTGTATTTGTATTTGTATTTGTATTTGTATTTGTATTTGTATTTGTATTTGTATTTGTATTTGTATTTGTATTTGTATTTGTATTTGTATTTGTATTTGTATTTGTATTTGTATTTGTATTTGTATTTGTATTTGTATTTGTATTTGTATTTGTATTTGTATTTGTATTTGTATTTGTATTTGTATTTGTATTTGTATTTGTATTTGTATTTGTATTTGTATTTGTATTTGTATTTGTATTTGTATTTGTATTTGTATTTGTATTTGTATTTGTATTTGTATTTGTATTTGTATTTGTATTTGTATTTGTATTTGTATTTGTATTTGTATTTGTATTTGTATTTGTATTTGTATTTGTATTTGTATTTGTATTTGTATTTGTATTTGTATTTGTATTTGTATTTGTATTTGTATTTGTATTTGTATTTGTATTTGTATTTGTATTTGTATTTGTATTTGTATTTGTATTTGTATTTGTATTTGTATTTGTATTTGTATTTGTATTTGTATTTGTATTTGTATTTGTATTTGTATTTGTATTTGTATTTGTATTTGTATTTGTATTTGTATTTGTATTTGTATTTGTATTTGTATTTGTATTTGTATTTGTATTTGTATTTGTATTTGTATTTGTATTTGTATTTGTATTTGTATTTGTATTTGTATTTGTATTTGTATTTGTATTTGTATTTGTATTTGTACAAATGTCGCTGGCGACGGACCGTAGGCGTAAAGAGGCGGGATCAGACTGAGTGGCCCAATTACTAGAGAGATAAGAGGGCCGCTTAGAAATGAGTGATTCTGATTCTCTCTTTAGTTGGAGTGGTTTGCCGCTGCGCTCAACATACTCCCCCCGTTGGAAGCCTGCCTTTCAACTTCATCATTGATGGGCAGCAGGCACAACTTATTGACAGCTCTCCTGATGTCACACGTAGAAGTCTTCAGATCAGCAACTCGGCAAACGCCATCTCGTCCAGGAATAAGTGCGCTCACCCTAGCTAAGGGCCACCGCATGGGAGGTAGATTCTTATCCTTTACCAGAACTACGTCGTTGACCTTCAGCATTCTTTCCGGAGACCGCCATTTGGTGCGTTGTTGCAGAAGAGTAAGGTACTCCTTCTGCCATCGGGACCAGAATAGTTGCTGCAGGTGTGTTACACGCTGCCAGCCATCCAAGCGGTTATAATTGAGCTTGGTTAGATCGGGCTCAATGATAGTAGTAACAGGGCCACCAAAAAGTAGGTGGGCAGGAGTCAAATCATCTGGATTCTCTGAAAGGGATAGCAAGGGGCGAGAATTAATGATTGACGCAATCTGGCAAACCAAAGTGCGAAGCTCATCAAAACTAAGCGTTTGGCGACCAGCAGAGCGGTAGAAGTGGTGTTTGGCCGTCTTGACTGCTGCCTCCCACAATCCGCCAAAGTGTGGTGAGCGAGGCGGAATAAATTGCCAATCGATTCCCTCCGCCAAGCAAGCTTGATGAACAGACTGCATATGGGAATCGCTAAACAGCAGCCGCTTCAAATCCGCCAACTCATTTTTAGCTCCTACAAAGTTGGTAACATTGTCCGACCAAATTTGACTAGGCCTTCCACGTGTAAAAAGGAATCTTTTCAAAGCACTTAAAAACGAAGCAGTTGTTAGATCCTTGACAAGCTCTAAGTGTACAGCTTTGCTTGTAAAGGAGATGAAGACGCATACGTAAGACTTGATGGGAGACCTGGTGCGAACTTCGGATTTGTAGAAGAAAGGTCCACAATAGTCGACGCCAGAAACAGCAAAGGCCCGTACGCACTCCAAACGTTCCTTCGGAAGATTAGCCATGATTGGTTCCAGAAATTTGGGCCTGGCCCGGAAGCACTCCACGCAGCCCTTTACTACATTTGAGACCGTTCGCAGTCCTCCAATAGGACAGTATTGTAGTCGGATGCTTGCCAGCAGAGCGCGCGGTCCTGCATGCAGGTTCATCTTATGGAAGTGCATGATAAGCGCTAAGGTGAGTTGGTGACGACGTGGCACTATTATTGGATGGCGAGCCTCATACGCAAGTGTTGAATTTTCGAGGCGTCCACCAACTCGAAGAAGGCCACATGCATCTATGAAGGGCAAGAGCGAAGCAATTGAACTTGATCTCTTAACAATGCCATTTGAACGAATCTCCTTTATATCCTCCCATAGATGAGCCAGTTGGACGCCTCGCCAGAGCATATATGTCCCACGTTACACATCAGATACCTCGAGACCACGATGCCGCAAGCGGTGAGAAAATTGGTAAATGTAGGCGAACACGCGCTGCATGGAAGGGAATGAGTTGCCATACTTGCATCCAAAGGTAACATCAACGTGAGGAGACTTGACTATCAGCACCTGTTTACGCAACTCAAGGCTCGGATCGTCATAATGCAAACGCGTAGGCCAATCCTTGCGATCACATGGTGGGCCATGAAACCAGATCTCAGAAAGTGCCAGTAGATCCGGAGTAGAGCCCCTGGACAAAACGTCGGCCGGATTCAATGCAGTTGGAATATGATGCCATTCCATATTAGCAGTCAATTCCTGTATAGAAGCCACTCGGTTTGCCACGAAGATTTGAAAGGCTCATTAGCGATCCAGGATAGCGCCACAGAGGAATCACACCAGCAGTGAAAAGGACCATTGAACATACCCATTTTGATAACTTCATTCATCAGCTTGGCTAATAGCAGGGCGCCACATAACTCCAACTTAGGTACAGATAACGTTTTGAGAGGTGCTACTCGGGATTTGGAGCATAAGAGATGGTTGCTGGCTGTAGAAGTGCCCCTAGACAGCACACATATGCAAGCTCCGTAAGCTTCCTCCCTGGCATCGCAAAAACCATGAATTTCAACATCAGTTTCTGAAAGAAGCAAAAATCTTGGGAATGATATGCGTGGGACGCTCTGAAAACTGATGCACATTTCAATCCAGCAGGTGTTACGGGCCATGGGCAAACTTTCATCCCAATCCAATTTATCCTTGCAGAGTTGTTGAAGAAACACCTTGGCCTTTGTAATTACTGGGCCAAGAAGGCCTAGCGGGTCGTAGAAACGGGCAATAGTAGCCAGAACAGATCGTCGGCAAGCCTTGGAGCCGTGATCTAGCGACGATAAAGAGAACAGCAGCTCGTCTGTTGCCGGATCCCATGCAAGACCAAGAGTTTTGGTTATATCGCTGCCATCGCTGATCTTCAAATACTTCTCCTTGTCAGCATCTGACACATCTTTTAAAACCTCGGGGTGGCTGGTGCACCACTTTCGTAACTTGAAGTTACCTCGAGCAAGTATCTCGGTGGTCTGTCGCATTTTCTCGATAGCCTCACCAACAGAGCCACCACCGGAGATTAAATCATCGACATAGAAATCTTGTTGCAGAGCAACTGAGCCAGCGGGGAAGGAATCCCTCTCATCAATGGCCAGCTGGTGCATTGCTCGAACAGAAAGAAATGAGGCAGGCTTGGTTCCGTAGGTCACTGTATCCAGTTTGTAAACTTCAAGCTCCATGTCCGGTTCGTCTCGCCATAAAATGCATTGTAAGTAGCTATCGGGTTCACTCACCCTTATGCACCGATACATCTTCCAAATGTCTCCAGTAAGGGCCACCTGATAAGTCCGAAATTTTATCAAAATGTTAAACAGCCTTGGCTGTATCACGGGTCCAGCCATAAGAATATCATTTAGAGACGACCCGGATGAGGCTAAAGCCGATCCATCGAAAACAACGCGAAGCTTTGTTGTTGTGCTATTCTCTTTTAGAACACAATGGTGCGGCAGGAAATACTTGCAAAGGTCCACAGCCTCGGGGCTGACTTTGGACATGTGGTTTAACTCCAAGTATTCCTTAATAAAGGCCACATATTGACGCTTTAAATGGGAATTCCTTTGCAGTTTGCGTTCAAGATTAAGAAATCTCCGGTGTGCCTGTGTGTAGGAATCGCCAAGGGCTTTAGCATGGTGCTTCAACGGCAAGCGAACGGAGTAAGCGCCAGAGGGAAGACGATAGAAGTTTTTGATAAAATGATCCTCACACTCCTGTTCTTCCTTGCTGGCCATTATGACTCCACTGTCCAAATTTTCGACTTCCCAATATCGCCTAACCAGATCCTCCAAGCGGACATTATGTAGTATAGCTCCATTTTCCAAACCTTGAGATGCCAAAAGAGATGTACTGCCGCGAGTCCTATCTCCACCACCAGTCACGATCCAGCCAAGGCGAGTCTTCTGCAGTAGAGGCAATCCATGAATCAGCTTAATTTGGCCCACGCATAACAGATCATAAAATAGACGCAGCTACTCTGGGTGACCTGGGCACCAAGTAACGTCCTTCTGGCAGGCCTTGGAGCTGAATGGTCATGGGCCATGTTCGAG
Organism: Drosophila mimetica; assembly: GCA_037075245.1. Taxonomy (NCBI): domain Eukaryota; kingdom Metazoa; phylum Arthropoda; class Insecta; order Diptera; family Drosophilidae; genus Drosophila; species Drosophila mimetica. Next base: position 30,728,527 of record JBAMCH010000007.1, read on the forward strand.
GCCAAGGCATGCTGAACGCTCTCCAGTTTCTGGCAGCGCCCTTCAAGGTACGAGAGCAAATCCTCCTCGCTTGGAATCCTATCCGTTGACAAACTTTCCTCCCAGTTAGCTTTGGTTGCTGAATCCAATTTTTGCACAATCATGTATACCACCATGCAGCCTGAGATTTGTTTTAGATCTCCCAAGGCCTGAAGCGCTCGCATATGCCCAATAATTTTGTCCGAAAACTCCCTCAATGCCACAGCAGATGCAGACTCGAGCCTCTTTAGCCCAAGAATTTCACTGATGTGTGCCTGGAAAACAAGACGTTTATTATTAAAGCGCTTATTTAGGATTTTTAGTGCCACACGATAATTGGCACCAGATATATCTAATGATCGAACCGACTCCAGTGCAGCTCCAGCTAAGCATGACCGCAAATGTTGAAGCTTTTCTATGTCTGACAAGTAGGGGTCCTTATCTATCACTGAGGTAAACATAGAGAGGAAGTCAGAGTATTCGGTGTATCCACTGGAGAATGTAGGCAGTTTTACTTCGGGCAGGCGAATCCTATGCCCTCGATCAACCATGACAGTTGACTGATCCAGGCTGGGATCAAGGTGCATGGTGGAAGAGGTTGGCATTCGATGCTGACAGTTGTCAAGCTGGAGCCTTAGCCGTGACTTTACCGATACCATGAGCATTTCAAAATTGTCGCTAAGCTCACTGCCGATTTCCGAATAGTCTAGCTCCTCCAGCGCATTGTGGGCAATCCTGAAGGAGGCTTGAGTATGCTCCGCTGATCCAAACAGGCAAATCGCGTCTTTAGCTAGCGAAATATCCAGGCGCTTTAAGCTATTGTACACCGATTCGGCCTTGCGCTTCAAAAACCGCACTTTATTTTCAGCCGTCATAATATTATCGGCTGCCACTGTGTTGCCTTCGTCTAAATTCATCTTTAATAGTTCATCGGCTAGACAACTTTTAAATCAAATATGTCACTGAACGAAATAAGCTGGGAGCCACTGTATTTATGAAACGCAACCGAAACGGAATGCACAACTCGGGAGTTTACAGTTACAATTGTCAGAAGTCTTTGTTTTTGTTGTAACGGCAAGAAAGTACAGTCACCAGTTGGCGAGGCACTGTGAACTAACGAACTACGATATCAAAGAAAATAACCGACGCACTATATGTATATAAGCCCTTGCAAAATATGCCGATATTTATGAAATTATATAACATATGATATTTTATTAGGACCAGCTTAAAGCGGAACCAGCCTAATGTAACGGTTGTTTTGTGGTCTTCTTTGTGCACTGTTTCTTTTGCACAAACGAATTTTCACAAACTTGAATTTAAATATCTCGCCAGGGCCTCCAATTGTTGAGCTAACAAGCCCTTTTGTCAGCTATTTTAAAAAACAAATCACTAGGCAAGATAAATTCAATACTTCAGTTTATTAACGTTTATATATATGCAAGGGCTACGGGCTTTGCGAACACCGCAGCTTGCAATCAACAACAACAAATGTATACGCTGGCGACGGACCGTAGGCGTAGAGAGGCGGGATCAGACTGAGTGGCCCAATTACTAGAGAGATAAGAGGGCCGCTTAGAAATGAGTGATTCTGATTCTCTCTTTAGTTGGAGTGGTTTGCCGCTGCGCTCAACAGCTGTATTTGGAAAAATCAGACTGAAGTCCTGTTTTGGTTTTTAAGTGAGCCAAGTGTTTGGAAGACCATGGAGGGCTGTTAGAGTTATTAACAACTGTGGAAGGGACTAATTCATCAAATAATAAAGGACATTATAAAAAGTTGAAATGGCCTCATCAAGATGAAGACTATCAAGACAAGACCAATCCATTGAAGATAGGGATCTCGACATTTGCAAATAATTGACATGCCGAAAACAACGAGTCCGCAATGGAGCCTCACAGGAAATGGGTACACGAAAAATGCCACTAATGGATAGTTGGAGTGTAGGATGATGAGAGTCCTCAGGAGTGGTCAATGGAGAGGTACGTGTGACAATGGCATCACAAAGGTCAGACACAAAAATAAGATCTAAAAATCTTCCATTCGCATTGGAAATTGAGTTAACTTGACCAAGAGATAAGTCAATAAGACCGTCGACAAAATCGTTTTGATCACCAGGAACTAGGGCAATTAGATCGACACAAGGAGACCAGGATAGGTACGGAATATTAAGATCACCCAATATTATAAGATGGTCTGAGTCAGAGGCATACGAGGAGATATTCTGGATAGCGGAGAGGTGTCGCATATAGATCGGAGCCTCAGAGCATGGAGGAATATAGGAGCAGGTTACAAATATGTTGCAGTTAGGAAGACATATTTTGACTGACATGAATTCAATATCACCAACATTGGGAATGGATACAGCTTGGGATGATATTTCAGACTTTACTGCGATTAGGACACCCCCACCTCGTTTAGAGGGACGGTCACGTCTATAGAGGAAAAAATTATTGGTAAGTATTTCATTATAAGATACCGTGGGATTAAGCCAAGTCTCAGTAAAGGCAATAACGCTGGAATCGAAAGCAGCGCTGTCAGTATGCAATCTAGGCCTTACTGAGAAGGCCACGGACATTTTGATACAAAATACAAATACAAAATCTAGTTTTTTGGATCTGACAGATTTGTATTTATGGATGGTTTTTTCCGATCAAACTCGTGAACAATCGTATTAACTGGCCATAGTGCAGGATTTAAAGCACGGGAAAAATGTGTATCAGGCAGAATTATTTTAAACGATGAAACTTTTCTTTTGTAAGCAAAATTAAATTTTGAAACAACAAAGTTTTAAGGAGAGGCTTGGAGCTCATCGCTTAGGTGACCTTTAATTTCGTCAATGGTAGTATCAGGCCTTAGACGAGACACAAAAATGGCCTTCTTTGGCATGAGTGCTTGCGGCGCTACGGCTTCGAGGCGCCTACGGTTTGCGCCTGCTGGATGACCATTATCAAGCGCAGCCAGGAGGGGCCTGCGATTTCTTTTGGAGGAACCAGAACCATAATGTACATTATTTACAACCGACGTTACTTGACCAGAGGATACTGGCGGTGCCGTTATAACGGAGGATACCGACGGTACCGCGTTGGCGGATTGTGGAAGGTTGAATTGTACGGCACCAGGATCAGCCTCAGGGGGCCAGGTCTGCACAGATAGACTTAGGAGTTACAAAATTAAGCACTGGTTATTCGAGGATACGCAGTTTTTATCGATTTCACTCGCGTTGGCAGAAACTAACGAAACGTACATTAGTGAGCTATTGGAGGAGCCAGGATCCCTCACGGATGAGGGTGGAATAGTAGGAGTAAGATGGTTCATTGATTGGCCAGTTAGAGGAGATGAAATCTTTGTTGGAGTTTCCTTAATTATTTTTAGCCCATTAAACTGGGACTCAACAGCTATCAGCTTCTCATGAAGGTGACTAAACATCTTTTTGATCTCCCTGAAGCCAGTTCGAGTTTGCCGCATGAAGGAACGCATCTCGTCCGTAATCTCACGGCACGCGGAGCAGGTCCAAAGAAATCCAATTCTTTTGGAAATAAGATCTCCAATACGACCATGTACGTCAAAGTTTTAGTGCAAACGCTGTACAACACTTACTATTCTCTTCTCTCGTCTGGCACCTTTGAATTAAACGATCTCTAAAACAAAAGCTAGGTCTTTTTATTTTAAATTAATTGAAGCGACCGAAGTGGGGTGCAAAACAGCATCTCCTCTTAACACCTTTTTTTTATTAATTGTTGTGTTTAATTGTTCTGGACTTTCGGCCAAATCGGTGGCTTCACACTGCAGTGATAAATCCGAGTATGAATTCTATTGAAAGACTAGACGATCAGAACTACAGCGCGTGGGCTGTGCAAATGAAAAGCGTTTTAGTATACGCAGATTTGTGGACAGTGGGTTGCCACCGTGTAATAAAACATGAGGATGACAGTGAGAAAGCTCTTGCGAGCATAATGCTGCATATAGAGCCGTCCCAATTAAATCACGTGAAACATTGTCGAAGCGCAGCAGAAGCTTGGGAAAAGCTGTTACAAATACATAGGCCGACAGGGCCAGCAAGGCGTGTGTTTCTGCTTAGGCAACTACTTCGTATGAAAATGACGGAAGAAGATAATATCGGATCACATTTAAGCAGTTTTGCCGATGTTCTCTACCCGAAGAAGTTACAGTTATTCTGTTATTGTCTGGTCTGAGTGACGCCTTTAAAAATTTTTTTGTTGCGGTTGAGTCGCGCGACATATCGTCATCGTTGCTTGGAAGAAGGCGAGAGACGAAAAAACGACGAAATGGTTCGCGAAAACGAGACTAAAATGTTCGCGGCCCGAAGTTCAAAAATTGGGATAAAAACCGAATGGAAAAACAAAGAGAAGAGTAAGAGAACGTGCTGGACGTGCGGTCGTCAAGGGCATATTGCTGTAAATTGTCCCGAAAAGGGAAAAGCCGAAAAGAAAGAAGGCGAAAAGAAGGATAATACTTATTATGGAGCGAGTGAGTTCGGAAAGTGCCGAAAGAGTGTCTGGTCCATAGTCAGCGGCGCAACGACGCATTTGTGCTGTGATCGCGCAAGTTTTTTAAACATAAAGGAACACAGAGAAAAAATAGTGTTGGCCTAGCTTTCGTTTTAGAGATCGTGTACTTCAAAGTTTTAGTGCAAGACGAGAGAAGAGAAAAGTAAGTGTTGTACAGCGTTTGTTTTTGAGGTTTTACATGCGTACTGTTACATTAACTGGTGCTATTAGCGCAACGCAGATGCTGCTATTAAACTCGTAATAAAGCAGCATCATTTCTATCAGGTTATGGGCCCAGAGTGCCTGCCAGCGCGAAAGGAATATAAAGAGTTTTGCGGTTGTGTTTAATTGTCGCGGTAAAAAGTGAACTGTTTCCTTCGAGGAAAGTTCTGGACTTTCGGCCAAGTCGGTGGCTTCACACTGCAGTGATGAATCCGAGTATGAATTCAATTGAAAGACTAGACGATCAGAACTACAGCGCGTGGGCTGTGCAAATGAAAAGCGTTTTAATATACGCAGATTTGTGGACAGTGGTTTGCCACCGTGTAATAAAACATGAGGAAGAAGTAAAGGCTGAAAAAGTAAAGGCTGCATTTGACATCAAGGATGAGAAAGCTCTTGCGAGCATAATGCTGCATATAAAGCCGTCCCAATTAAATCACGTGAAACATTGTCGGAGCGCAGCAGAAGCTTGGGAAAAGCTGTTAGAAATACATTGTAACGAACCGATTTTTATGGTCTGCTCGCTACGAGATTCGTGCGGCTAGCTCAGAGAAGTTGTGTGTTCGTCCCACCAAATTTATATGAACGTGATCGCCCAGTAGATCAGTGAGAAAGCACAGAATTCACGGGTTCGACTTGGATTTATTGCGGGTGTGATTACAGCGGGCTTGATGGCTGGGTTGGCCTTGGTGTCGCCACTTGTGGTCCTCGATGTCTCCTGGGGATGCTCGCCTCTGTGCGTTGCTGCGTCGCCTCGGTGGTTGCTGGCCTCGTTGACTCCGTGCTCCGGTCCTGCAGATCCCTGTAGCTCCGTGTAGATGCTCGGCGATGCTCGTGCACGATGTATGGGCTCGACGACTTCTTGTAGCGCCTCGGACTCACAAGGCGATCAGCCGTGTGGGCTTAGGGAAGCGACACCGTTCCCAGACTAGGGTGAAGAGGTGCTGCGCTCTACAGGGGTACGCCAATAGACACACAACCGCCTGTCCCTTGCTCTGTCCCGGATGGTCCCACTAGGGTTTCGCTCGGATCGCGCTGACAGTCGGTGTTTGGACACACACCGATCCCGGGCTCGTAGAACCGTTAGGTTTCTCTAGGGCAGCGCCTTGAGATGAACCGGTTCGCCCTTTCTGGCTGGTCTCGCCAGGACCTGTTCGATTTCCCCTTGACGGACTGTGCTGACGCCGGGACACGCCCAAGGAGCATTTGGAACAGGCACCCTGTGTTTAGATGGCTCCGGGAACCGTTATTTCCCCTTTGCGCTCTGTCCGCGACATCTCTCCACTCCGGGTCCAAAGTCCGTGGATCCTGTTTGACCCACTTGTCCCTCACGCCCGGCTTCCAATTTCAGTTCCGCATGTTGTCGCCGTCCCGCTGATTCCAATGGTGCATGTGGCACGCCTGTGCGCCACTCAGCCTCTGAGATGTGGCACTTCTAATTCTGGTCCAAAGTCCACGTCAGAGTCCAAAGTCCGGTGCTGTTCCGTTATTTCCCTTTTGCACACGGCACCCTGGCTCTGCCTGCGAAGTCTCCACTCTCTCACTCTCCGCTCCTTTATCTCCAAACTCTCTTTGGCAGAGTTCTCTCTCCTGACCTCGAAGTCTCCACTCTCTCCTTCTACACTTCTCGGTCTCCAAACTCTCACTCTCCAAAGTCGCATTCTCCAAACTCTCTTCTCCTCATTCTTCTCCAAACTCTCTTCGCCGCACCGCTACTACGCGCATTCGCCGCGTAACTGGTAGGCGGCCGGCCATCCGTTATTCTTGCTGCAGGAATTTGTGGGGAGTTATTCAACTCCTCACATTCCCCCCTTACTTCGGGAAATTTTTTGAAAATTTGGCTCCTACTCTCCGGCGTTTCCTTGCATTTTCAAGCCTTCGAGTCCTGGATATGTTCTGCTCGTTTCCTCGGCGCTCTCTCGTTGCTTCCCTGGACGCTCCCTCAACGCTTTCAACTCCGTGAGTTTCTACGGTGCCGGTCGTCCTCTTGCCGCAACTTTCAAAAACTCCCGCGCCGATCCTCCATCTGGTCCCACTGGTCATCGATACCCATCAGCTATCGATACCCAGCGGGCCTTCGTTCAAGTTTCCCGCGCTGTTTTTCTCGTCTGGTCCCACTGGGCATCGACACCCATCAGATCCCAATAACCCAGCGGAACTCCCCATGATATCGATACCCATCAGCTATCGATATCGCTGGGGCGGCGTTGCCATTTGATCGCTTGCGATATTCACCATGATTTTTCCACATATCGTGTGCCCATCGATCACACTATCGTCCTTGCCAATCGACCGCCTTATGGAGGCGCCCCCGTCCCTAGTTCATGGTGATTTTGCATCTTTGTTTTTGTAAGTGCAAGTTTTGGTGTTTGTGTTTTTGTTTCTAATTTGTTTCCTTCCAGATGACTTCCAACTATGCCCTTCCTTGCCCTTGATGTTGGGGTCAATGCCCTTAACAGGTTCGGCTGCGGCTGCGCCGTAGGTTGTCGCGCTCTGTCAGCAGCAAGGTTTGTTTACCCATTTTGAGTTACCAAATTTATCTGGACCGGCATTTACTTGTGTTTGCATTTCAGCGTTTTTTTTCGGCGATTTCGTTGTGCTTGTTCTCTGTCCGGGTTTTCCGGCTGGCTACGGTATAGCCCTAAAGCTGTACCGTCTCCCCCCTTTCCTCGGGATAAGTAGAGCAGGTCTTCCGCGCATACTTTTTCCTCCTTGGCGTAATCTGGGATGACTGAGGCGTGATGCCTGACGCAAAATCCTGTGGCCTCGTAGTCGGAGTCCCTGTGCGGTTTATCTTCGAGTAGCCGTTTGTGTCTTAGATCATTGTGTATCTTTGCTGTTATCCTTGTGCAGTTCCGTTGTGAATGTTTCAGATGTTTGGCGTAATCCTGGATGACTCTCGCTTCGTCCTGACGCACACTCCAGTTGCCTCGCATATCCTTGGTGTTCTTGTTGCCTGGCGTATTTTGGACGACTCTCGCTTAGGCCTGACGCATTATCCAATTGCCTCGCAATATCCTTGTTTGTAGATCCTTGTTGGTGTATCCTTGTTGCCTGGCGTATTTTGGATGACTCTCGCTTAGGCCTGACGCATAATCCATTTGCCTCGCAATTTCTGTCCGCCGTTTTATTAATATTCCGTGGTATCCGCGCGTTGCTCGCTTGCTTTCTGTATTTGTTGTTGTTTAAGCTCTCTATGGTCCGCTCTTTCTTTGTATTAACGTTCCTTATTTTGCAGATCACCGGCGAGACGAAATCTACGACCTGGTAGGACCCGTCGTACCTAGAGGCCAATTTTGCGGCGAACCCTTCTACAGCTTTGAAAAGGTGGTGTTCCTTAGCGCAGACTACGTCGCAAACCGCCGGTGTCCATTGCCTTCTCCTTAGGTTGTAATACCTAGCCTGATCCTGGGAAGCCTTCTCTAGATTTCGCCTTACGATCTCAAAGATTTCCTGTAGTTTCTGGGCGTTTTCATCTGGGGTTTCCATGGCTCGCCCGTTGCCTAGGGTTTCTCTGTCGTAAAGAGCGCTCGGTATTCGTGGCTTCCTGCCTTGGGTAAGAAACGATGGTGTGTATCCAGTGGTTTCCGATATGCTTGAGTTGACGGCCAGTTCTCGGTCCATGTTCTTTGGTCTTGTCCTGCGAACTGTGCAATCATAGTTTTGACCGTCCTGTTTGCTCGCTCCGTCGGGTTTTCTTGCGGCGTATAGGGTGCGGTGAATTGTTGTCCGTTATGACCACCTTCGGAGCCCCATATTTTGCAATTATCCGCTCCCTGAACGCCTTTTTAAGCGATTCGGCTGTCGCACTGCGTAGCGGCACTAGTTCCGTCCATTTAGAGAACCTGTCGATAAACACCAGCAGCATTGAATTGGCATGCTTCGATCGCGGTAGGGGTCCAACGAAGTCCGCGCATACTGTGGCCCACGGTTCCTCTGGTACTTGGGTTATCATTTTGCCCGCCGCCTGCATTTGATTCGGCTTGAACCTCATGCAGGTTTCGCATTTCCAGACGTGCTATTGTCCTTCGGCTTCCTACGTGCACAGCTGCTGGTGAGTCGTGGTTTTCTTTCAGCACCGTTTCTCGTAGAGCCCTCGTGACGCACATCTTCCATGTAACGACATCCTCACTGCCCGCTCTATGTGGTATGCTTCTGTACAGATTATCGCCTTCCATAACGTAGTCCGGGTACTTTTGCGGTTGGGTCCATATCTTGTCACACATCTCTCGAAACCAGCTGCACGCTGCAAAAGCTTGCGCCGCCGATGTCTCCTTTATGCCTTTGAGCGTTTCGGACAATGGCTGCCTTGACAGAGCGTCTGTCACCACGCTCAGCTGTCCCTTCCTGTACGCTATCTCAAAGTGGTACTGCTGCAACTCCAGGGCCCATCTGGCGATCCTTCCTGAAGGGCTTTCTATGCTGTTGTGCCACTTCAGGGCCATATGGTTGGTTACTACTTTAAAGTGGTAGCCTTCCAGATATGGCTTGAGTTTTCGGATCGCCCAGACAATTGCCAAGCACTCCCATTCTGTCGTTGAGTAGTTCTTCTCCACGCCGTTGAGCGTTCGGCTTGAATAGGATATGACCTTCTCTCCTCTATCGGTGTCCTGGGTTAATATTGTTCCGATGCCGTAGTCGCTGGCATCCGTTTGTAGGGTGAACGTTTTGTTGAAATCCGGGCATGCTAATACGGGATCTGCCACAAGTCTAGCCTTCACTTCCTCAAATGCCATCTGGTGCTCCTGTGTCCATTCCCATTTACTGCCTTTGCGTAGTAAGTCATTCAATGGTTTGACTATTTTGGCAAAATCTGGCACGAATCGGCGATACCATTACGCTACTCCCAGGTATTGCCGAAGCTCTTTGACGGTTGAGGGTGGTTTTAAATTCAAATTCTTGGACGTTGATGCACTATGGTCAGTACAAACAAGTGGCCCTTACGACACCAAGCTAAGCTTGTTACGCGCGGAGCCCTAAACCGTTTTGGGCAAGTAAGCGGAATCGCGGACATGGAAAAATACGATCTAACAAAATACAGTTTAAAATACATGCTCACAAGGAATTTACAAATTATTTAAAGACAGAAAATACATAAGTTTAGTATAATTAGTAGCATTAGGGGTATCAAACAGTAAGACGTGGCACAGTGAATTATAGTCGTCACACAGAACACGAAAAGGATCATGCAGGGCATAATTAGATCTACATATTGGCAGGGACAACGGACGAAAACGGCGAACTGTTCTACAGGGTACATTCCAGTTAAGTGAACTAAGAAGGAAAGGGGAGTCAACATCACCATTAATAAGTTTGTGTAAGAACATAACTCCATGACACTTTCTACGATGGTAGAGGGTTGGTAAGTCGAGCAGGCGCAACCTCGCAAGATAAGAGGGCAATCGACTACCTGTGTCCCAGTTTAATTCCCTCAGAGCAAATAGAAGGAATTGTTTTTGGACAGACTCTAACATATTTTGGTAACAGCTAATTTGAGGAGACCATATACAAGAGCAATATTCCATAGACGGACGAACAAGAGAAACATACAAAAGCTTTATTGTGTAAGGATCACCGAACTCCCTTGACCAACGTTTCATAAATGCAAGAAGACTTCTGGCTTTATTAGATATAATAGATATATGGTCTTTAAAACTAAGTTTATGATCAAATAAAACGCAAAGATCCTGAACTGAAAAAATTCGTTCAAGGCCGTTATTTCCAATAGAATAAGATAGAGATGTATTACTACGATAAAAGGTCATAAAGTTACATTTAGAATAGTTTAAATTTAACATGTTAATCATGCACCACGTATACAAACAATCAAGATCTAATTGAAGGTCATTATATGAGCTAGGTAAACACATGGACAAACATAGCTTGACATCATCTGCATACATTAATACGGTAGAAGATTTTATAACATTAGGTAGATCATTAATCATTAAGCCAAAGAGTAAAGGAGCCAGGTGGCTACCCTGTGGCACTCCAGAAGTAACATTAATTATTTTGGAAATTCTATTGTTAAAACAGACCATTTGAGTTTTATTAGAAAGGTAGGAAAGTATCCAGTCAAGTAGGTTTGGAGGAAACCCTAAAAGGGACAATTTATAAATAAGAAGTTTATGGTTCACAGAAAGCTTTAGAAAAATCGGTAAAAATCACGTCAGTTTGATGATGTGTCAGGAAGCCTCTAGAAATTAAAGATGTAAATTCTAGTAGGTTTGTAGAAGTAGATCGACGTCTAGTGAAGCCATGTTGACACGGTGAAATAATAGACCGGCAATGATGCTGCAACTGAGAGGTAATAATTTTTTCGAAAAGTTTAGGAATTGCGCTGAGCTTAGCAATACCACGATAATTTGAGATGTCGGACTTCTTCCCTTTTTTAAACAATGGAACAATAAACGGTTCTTTCCATGTGGATGGAAACCTTCCTTGACTTAGCGACAGGTTAAATATTAATGTTAAGGGAAAAGCTAGATAGGACGAACAATTCCTCAGTATACAACTTGGTATTTTGTCAGGACCCGGTGAAAAAGAGAGTTTAAGAGTATCAAGACTTTGAAGAACATCAGATACGTTAATCACTGGTTTGAAGATAGAGTTCAGATGAGGTAGTGGGTATGGATAATCATTATCAATAACATCATTACATTCAGTATAAGTCGATTGAAAAAAATCAGCAAATAGGTTGGAAATATCATTGTCACCAGATGCTGTATTATTATTAAGAAAAAGAGAATGAGGGAAGCAATTAGATTTCCGTTTAGAATTGACGAAAGAATAAAAAAGTTTAGGGTTAGGGTTAGTACACAACCCAACAAAAAGTCGTTCAAAACAAAAAAAATTCATATGAAAAAAAATTTCTTGACATTTTTTTCATATTATGAAGTTTTTTGTTTTGGACGACTTTTTGTTGGGTTGTGTACTAACCCTTACTTTTGAAATCACGCTTACAACGAGACAGGTAATTTTGATAACAGTCAGAATTGTGCTGGACAAATTCCGCCTTAGCAGAACTATACTTGGCCCAGTCTGTCAGCAAGCCAGAATTTTTGAACCGCTTAAAAAGTCTGTTTTTTTTATTTTTTAGATAGGATAGTTGACGAGTAAGCCATGGAGAGCTATAAGAATTCTCCAAGGAGGAAAGAGGGACATGTACATCAAATAGACGGTAAAGGACTTTATAAAAATACCCAACTGCATCATCAACAGGAAGGTCAACAAGATAGGACTAATTAATTGTCGATAAAGATTCAACTAGTTTAGCATAGTCAGTCTTTTTAAAACACAAACTAGGATGTGCGTTTATTGCAGTCCTAGGAGCATTAAAAAATCCATTAATACAGAGCTGAAGTGTAGGATGAAGACAATCTTCAGGTAGAGATAGTGGCGGAATTCGACTAACATCGACTAACTAGCATCGATACCATCAAAGACAAAGATTAAGTCAAGGAGACGACCAATATGATTGGGAATACAGTTTACTTGCTGCAAGGATAGTTCAACAAGACCATCAACAAAGTCATGTTGCATCCTAGTAATCATCGCTAATGAGTCATTACTCTCCAACCAAGAAATATTGGTTGGTCAGTTTCAGCAAGCAACAAGGAGATAGACTGTATGGCGGACAGGTGCAATAAATACACGTTAAATTCGGAGCTAGGGGGTATATAGGAGCAAGTTAAAAAAATGTTATTTTTTGGGAAAGATAATTTTACGGAAATAAATTCAATACATGATGAACCAGAAATATCAACAAGCTCAGAAGTTAAATCGGATTTGACTCCAATAAGAACGCCTCCACCTCGACGGGTATGACGATCATTCCGATAAACAAAAAAGTTATTTGACAAAATCTCACTGTCGTGTACAGATGGGTTAAGCCAGGTCTCAGTGAATACAATAACATTGCCTTCAAAAATTGAGCTGTTTTTATAAAGCGTTGAGAGTTTACTAAGAAGCCCCCGTACATTTTGATAGTGGATTATGAAATTTAGTTTTTTGAATTTGAAGCCGAGCTGGGCGCCGACAAGCTGGGCGCCGACCCCGAAGTGGCAACACTTCTGACCGATTGGCAGAATCTGGCAGGGATTGGGATTGCAACCTGACATCAGTCGTTGATGACTCGCTCCCATTGGGATCTTCCTCATCGCACGACATATAGCTTGCAGTGGGGCTGGGAAGAGAGAGGTTGCTCGAGAGATCTGGAACATGTAGAGAGATATTAGACAGTGTAGGACTACGATTTATATTTAATGATAATTGATTAAGAAGAATACGACCTTTAAAGTTTGAGTCGAAAACATTAAACCGACTTAATAAGTCCGTAAATCCAGCACGTAAAGCCTGCAAATCCAGCTCTATTTGCCTCATAAATGATCTAATATCAATTTTAATGTGTAGGCATGTAGGGCACGTCCAGTCCAGGTTGGCATTAGACCTAGTACGATCCGCAATTTGGGCCGCACTATGCCCAAAATCAACACATTTAGCGTGCGCAATGTTCTCACATAGCCAGCAATTAACAATCGGCTTCCGAGAAGTGATTTTGCCAGTAAATTGGCAACCAACAACACAGCAATCAGACATTGTTTACAAGTTAAAGTAAGACAAAAAATGTAAAATGTAGAATGTAGAGAAATGTTAATAGAAAGCTTTAGATGAGTGACAACAAACAGCTGTGTGGCTATGAGGGCGCCGAGGAAAGAAAGAGCGCGATAAGTGGAAAGAAAGTGCGCGAATAAGACCAAATCAGCTAAAACCCGTTAACTCGAAAATGAGAGCCGGTGACTGAAGTAGGGAGATAAGCAGAGCAAACGGTGCGAGAGAGCGCCAAAACGACAATGTAAATAAAAAACAACAACAATGCACAATGCACTCGCGTCGTTAACTATTTATCAATATCATTATAAAGACGATTGTATAAAGACGATAAAGACGGGCTCAACCGAGTTGAGAGTGAAAACTTTGGGAATATAAAAAAATCAAAAATTTCGACACTAAGCGAATAAATGTGGGAGCGAATGTAAAACACGTCCGTATACGACCAGTTCGAATTTCGAATTAATCTACGCATAGTCTCCACTTGCCTGTCTTCTCTCTCACCATCACGATGTGGGAGCTGTATGGGCTTCTTGAATGCTCTATGAACCCCATTTGAAGGAGCTCGTCTACCTTCGCATTGATTTCCCTTTGAACTTTTGGATTTTTGGGGTAGTATCGCTGCTTTATAGGTTTGTCGTCCTTCATCGTGATCTGGTGCTCTGCCATGTTTGATGTCCCCGTCATGGTACTGAAGTCCGCAAGCTCTACATCCAGGAATTTCATTGTGTCGTAGTCCTCGTGTGTCTCTTCCATGACTGCCACTGACAGCTTCTCCTCGAGCCATCCATTGTGTCGATTCCTGGCTGGTATTATTATTTCGTGTCCAGCACACTTTATCTCGGTTCCGGCTTCTGTTAGAAAGTTCCACCCTAACACCAACGAATCCACTACCCCTGGTAGTATTAGCAGGCTCATTGTCAGTCGTTTGTTCCCGAATTCGACTTCCACATCGAGCTGTGCGTTGATCGTGCCGCATCTTCCGTCTGCCAACCTAACTTGCCGTCTTGTCCTCGTGATTTTTCCGAGAGCAGCCAGGTTGTCCGCCAGTTCCTCGCTTATGAAGCATGCTGTTGCCCCTGAGTCGATTGTGACTTTATACGTGCCTCCACCAATCGTTACCGCTGCGGACAACTGCTGCTCCACCTCAATCGGCTTGCCCCGTTATTCGGGGCGTTGGTTGTCTGCCGCTTATAGCCCTGTTGTGTTGGTGTCCGCTGATGGTTTCGTTGAGGTTCTTGGTCGCTGATGTCTTTGCACCTTCTGCATATAGCTTGCGGACGGGTTGCAGGCTTTGCCTTTGAGAATTGGTTCTTCTGAGCAAATGCTTCCCGCTCCTTATCCAGTTCCTCGTATTCATTGGCTAGGATCATCAGCGTGTCTAAGTCGGATACTTTGTAGGCCCTGAGGGCAATTCTGAGATTCGGCGTGCAGTTTTCTTTTATGATGCTGAGTGTTTCCTTTGTCGAATACCCAAGCAGTCTCATCAGCGTCGGCATGTCGATCATATAGTCTTTGAACCACTCGCTGTAGCCCTGCTTCCGTTGCTTGACCTGATCCGTCAGCTTCGTAAAGAAATCTCTTGGCAGGAAGTTCTCCAGTACCTGTTATTGGAGATGAACCACTTCAATGCCCTTCCTTTGAGTAATTCTGGCATAGCTCGGGGGATCATGTCCAAGTCCAAACCGAATGTGTTGGCGGACCATTCCACTTGCTCTAGGAACTCAAATGGTTTCTCAACCCCGTCGAATCTGAAGGACCATTCGCGTACTTGTTTCGCGACCTTGGCATAGCCTGGTTGGCTAGGTATCGGTATCGGCGCTGCCGTTTTCCTCTCCTGGCTTCGCTCTCTCTTTTGACTCTCCTTTTGCATGTTGTCAAAGCTCAGACTTTCCACTAGGTCTTCCCCTTCGGCGGGTGTCAGTGTGATGCTTGCACTTATTTTCTCGGGGTATACTGCCTCCAACTCGCTCCAGATCGCGGCAAGTTTCGGGTCGTTCTCTTTCTCAGAATAGTATTCTGACAATGTCCCTCTCTTGTCTTCTGCTTTGCCTTCCAGAGCGATGCCTAGCCTCTGTGCGACGTAGGCGAAGTCCTCTGACTTAAGGCGGTAAATCCACTTCTTTCCCATTCTGCTTTAAGTCGCTTTCACTGCTGGGACAATCACGTTTTGGGCGCCAGATGTAACGAACTGATTTTTGTGGTCTGCTCGCTACGAGATTCGTGCGGCTAGCTCAGAGAAGTTGTGTGTTCGTCCCACCAAATTTATATAAACGTGATCGCCCAGTAGATCAGTGAGAAAGCACAGAATTCACGGCTTCGACTTGGATTTGCAAACGAACGTTCCACCCTGGTCTGACCCTCTTGCTTGTTGCTCGCGACGTTTCCGCGTATCTCATTGTCCCTTCTGGCTGGTGCTGTAGCTGACGATGTCCTGCGCCTCGCTCCTGGAGGTGCTGGTTGTGAGGCTGGACGTGGCGTGGCTTCTGGTACTCGGGGTTTGGACACACGTCGATCCCGGGCTCGTAGAACCGTTAGGTTTCTCTAGGACAGCGCCTTGAGATGACAACCGGTTCGCCCTTTCTGGCTGGTCTCGCCAGGACCTGTTCGATTTCCCCTTGACGGACCGGGCTGACGCCGGGACACGCCAAAGGAGTATTTGGAACAAGGCACCCTGGGTTTAGATGACTCCCGCCCCGAGTTTTCGATCTCTTGTCGCAGGACTTCACTGCTCAACTGTGATAGACACGCCAAGCGTAATGCGAGGACTCAGTCGAAACAGGAGTAGAAAAGGTTCGCCTTGACCTAGCCGTGTGATGCCCTCTGGACCTTAGCTACCTGTGTCTCAATTCGGAGTTTCCTGGTGGTCCAATCCCGAACGTCTCGACGTAGCGATCTTGCTCCTTGAAGTCTCCCACGGCGCTGCTTCCGACTACTGGGCTTGTGTTTCGCTTGTAGATTACTTGGCACTGGTTGACTGACTTATACACTTTGTTATTTTGACTGATCTTTACGGGTTGACACCTTGTGATCGACTGATCCTGTTGCCAGCGCCCGGCGCCTTTATATAGGCCCTCCGGGAACCGTTATTTCCTCTTTGCGCTCTGTCCGCGGCATCTCTCCACTCCGGGTCCAAGGTCCGTGGATCCAGTTTGGCCCAATTGTCCTTCACGCGCCAGGCTTCCAATTGCAGCTCCGCATGTTGCCGCCGTCCCGCTTATTTCAATAGTGCATGTTGCACGCCTGTGCGCCACTCAGCCTCTGAGATGTGGCACTTCTAATTCTGGTCCAAAGTCCACGGCAGAGTCCAAAGTCCGGTGCTGTTCCGTTATTTCCCTTTTGCACACGGCACTCTGGCTCTGCCTGCGAAGTCTCCACTCTCTCACTCTCCGCTCCTTTTATCTCCAAACTCTCTTTGGCAGAGTTCTCTCTCCTGACCTCGAAGTCTCCACTCTCTCCTTCTACACTTCTCGGTCTCCAAACTCTCACTCACCAAACTTGCATTCTCCAAACTCTCTTCTCCTCCTTCTTCTCCAAACTCTCTTCGCCGCACCGCTACTACTACGCGTAACTGGTAGGCGGCCGGCTATCCGTTGTTCTTGCTGCAGGAATTTGTGGGGAGTTATTCAACTCCTCACAACATGGGCCGACAGGGCCAGCAAGGCGTGTGTTTCTGCTTAGGCAACTACTTCGCATGAAATTGACGGAAGAAGATAATATCGGTTCACATTTAAGCAGTTTTGCCGATGTTCTCTACCCGAAGATGTTACAGTTATTCTGTAATTGTCTAATCTGAGTGACGCCTTTGAAAATTTTGTTGTTGCGGTTGAGTCGCGCGACATTTTGTCATCGTTGCTTGTGCTGAAAATCATATTATTGGAAGAAGGCGAGAGACGAAAAAACGACGAAGTGGTTCGCGAAAACGAGACTAAAATGTTCGCGTCGCGATGTTCGAAAATTGGGATAAAAACCGAATGGCAAAACAAAGAGAAGAATAAGAGAACGTGCTGGACGTGCGGTCGTCAAGGGCATACTGCTGTAAATTGTCCCGAAACGGGAAAAGCCGAAAAGAAAGAAGGCGAAAAGAAGGAGAATACTTATTATGGAGCGAGTGAGTTCGGAAAGTGCCGAGAGAGTGTCTGGTCCATAGTCAGCGGCGCAATGACGCATTTGTGCTGTGATCGCGCAAGTTTTGTAAACATAAAGGAACACAGAGAAAAAATAGTGTTGGCCGGCAATAATAGTATCATGGCAGAAGGTACTAGAAAGGTGCGCATACGGGATAAGAAGAATACGATCGATCTCGTGAATGTGCTCTATGTAAAAGACTTGCAGTGTAATTTTCTATCTGTAACGAGAGCAGTTGAAAATGGATTTCGTGTAGTTTGCCGAAAACTGTGCTCATATAAGAAATAAAAATGAAACCGTTGTTTTGAGAGCCAATAAGAAAAATGATTTGTTTTTTGAAAACAACGAGAGCTTGTGTTTTGCAGCAGAGACAAATGGGTCTGAAATAATAAAATGGCACCACAGGTTGGATATTTAAATTTTGGAAGCCTAAACAAAATGGTTAAATATAACATGGTGCGTGGACGAAAAACGAACACGTGTGACATGCGAGAGCATATGTGCGAAACGTGTGCTAAATCTAAAATAACAGTGAAGCCGTTTCCAAAGGTTGCAGAAAATCGGGTGAACAAGATTTTACATTGTGTACACACAGACATTTGCGGTCCGATGAGTAAAACGTCAAGCAGAGGAAGTTGGTATTTCGTAACATTTATAGATAATAAATCACGATATACGCGTGTTTGGTCCAGGGGGGAAGGTCCAGGGAGACCCAAAATTGTGCGAAGTGGTCGGTGTGGGAGACCAAGAAAGGAGTACCAGACTGTCAATATTATAACGAACTATGATGCAACTACAGATGGATAATCTGAAGGAAAGGAAAAGTGCAAGTGGGTCTACGCGGTGAAGCGGGACAAATATGGAAAGGTGGAACGTTTGTAGTCACGGCTTGTCGCAAATGGCTGTGGACAAAAGTATGGCATCAACTACTTTGATGCATATGATACTACTACGTGGTATGTATATGCACCAGCTTGATGTCTCGTCTGCTTATCTGCATAGACGAGATGGTCCTTAAGCTGCATAAATCGCTCTACGGCCTAAAACGAAGTGGTCGAGTGTGGAATAGCAGCCTGCAGGAAGTAATTCTGTAGGTAGGGCTCTCAGCATGCCCGCAACCAACCCTGCATCTACAAACAGAGTTAAGGTCGCCAGATGAGTTTCATTGTAGTCTACGTACATGACCTCATAGTTGCTGACTTGGACGAGATCAAGTTATGAATATCGAGACGGTTCGATGTTGTAGATGGCGATGTTGGCAGCGTTCGAGTGGGCCATAAGCAGTACGTCACTATGGACCGCAGTCCATGTAGTGACGAAGCGCACAAGGAGAGTGTGCGAAGCCGACTACTATATATAGCCGCAAAATTGAAAATCTGCTGTAATGGTCCGATCCTAGCGAGTGATACATCAATTTAAAGGTATTGCCAAAACTTAAAGGAGTGCATATCAACACCTCAAGAAAATCAATTGGTTTGGGAGGGAGCGCGTTGAAAGTGTAAAAGTGAAATTTTAGAAATTTGGATCTGTTGGGTCCCGCGCACTAAGCTCGTTGTATTTACTGAAAATGCACTTAATATGAGGGGCCATATCAGAAAATTCGACGCTCCCTTCAAAAGTTATACCGCAAACAAGATTTTCTTCTTCTTCCCAAAATGAAAATTTAATTCTGTTTGTCAGTTTGTCCAAAACATAGTTTTAAAGTTCTGAAAATTTGATATGATGTTCAACAGATTGATATAAAAAATTTTAGTTTTTTGGAAAAACCCTCTAGTTTAGCGGGAAACCAGCTATAAATAGCTAAAATTCTGAAACCGTAACTTCTAAACGCACTTGTGCTATATCTCGTTTGAAAGGTATTTTGAAATGCTATAAATGCCTCTTATATGTAATTTGTGTAAATGTAATAGTTTAAAAAATATGCACATAACAAACTTTTTTTATATTTTTTTTAGCTTTTTATATTTTTCTCAAAAACAGCTCTATCGATTTTCTTTAAAACTTTTAACTGTATAGCCCTTGAGATTCTTTAAATTTTGGTATATATCATGTTATTGTAAAAAGTTGTTGTGGCCACTGCTAGATAATCGATAGGTTATACATTAATCGGTTAGGTCCGGGCAACTTGTTTTTAGCAAATCCGCAAGCAGTGTCGGTAGACCTGCCAACTTAGCCATGAGGCATGGAATGATGGTCACCCGGGTCAACGGCCCGGAATTTTTTGAATTTGAAACAACGGAGTTCTGACTCCATGGCTTAGCGAAGAGAAAGAGAGCGACAGATCAAAAAAGTTGAAAGTCGAAGAATGGCGTTTTGGCTGCTGCGCTGCACAGTTTTTTTTTTTTTTTGACGTTTAAATAAGTTTGTTTCCACGTAATTTTAAACCTTCTTGCAACACATCGTCGGAGTGGCAGCAGCGAGCCAGTGTTAATTAAATAAATTTAATTATTTTTGGTGACAATAAGGATCCCGAAAGTAAATGGGAAGCGGGAAAGAGAAACCCCTTGAGATGAGTAGTCGACGTCCAGGAGTGAGGCCGTGCTTATTGGCTTTTCCTTCTAGGCTCGACCAGGCCCAGTGAACTCTTGAAGAGATTAGCCAGGTTACGACGGCTGACCTGGCTCCGATTTTTTATTGGGAGTATATCCAGTCGGAAGTCCCACGAGGAGTGACCCTAACCTGGCACTCAGTTGTTGCGAGACCGATTTTTCTAAAATGTAATTTCCAAGAGCATAAGGTAATATGTCAAAAAACACATAAGTCATAATTTTTTTTTGAATTATTTTTCCGATTATTCCTATGGGAGCTATAAGATATAGTTGTCCGATCCGGCCGGCTCCGACTTATAGAAAGAAGACTTTTGGTAAAGTTTCAGCTCGATAGCATAAAAACTGAGGGACTAGTTTGCGTAGAAACGGACGGACAGACGGACAGACAGACGGATATGGCTAGATCGACTCGGCTAGTGATCCTGATCAAGAATATATATACTTTATATGGTCGGAAACGCTTCCTTCTACCTGTTACATACTTTTGCACGAATCTAATATACCCTTCTATTCTACGAGTAACGGGAAGACTGAGACAAGAAGTAGCCGACGACTATGCCAGATGGTTTAAGACTGGCATATCGCGATCAGCGAAAAGGGGGAAGGTCAGCAGCGACATTATGCAAACAATTAAAGATTGTGTAATACGCGCCAGTTGACAAAATGACAGTAAGCTGAACACATACGTACGGACGGTTAGGGAATTTACATATTTAAAAAAACAAAATACATTGCATCTTGTTATAGATGGGTTTTTAATACATGTATAAATAAAATTAGTTAAGAAGGGGGAAGACGATTCTTTAAATTAAAATTAAAATTAAATATAAAATTAAATTATTACTGATTGTTTCTTTTCTGTGAGTTCCAAAAAAACCTGTGGCATCTGACGACCGGAGGCGAATTAGTTAAAGTCCTCTGTAGCGATGAAAGTTCAGGATGACCTCGACTGTCGACTATGGGGTAGTGAGTGGCATCTTGGACGACACAGGATGAGTCCGGCTGGAGAAAAAGAAATAAATTAGTTTTATGTTATATGTTTTCTGGCATTTCTTAACTACAAATCGTCAATCAAAATTGATGACTTTGGCAGTTGACGAAGTCAGGCAGCAATGTTTTGTTTTTTTAATTCTCGCTGATACATATATGGCTACAATGAATATCTAATCACACACACGTCACTTACGATCCGGAGAACCTATTTCCTCCATCTCACAATGAATTTGATTAGAAATCCGTCGAGTTATCTAATTATTACTATTTGTTGCATACATAAATCCTCTTTCTATTGAAAATGGCGGGTAAAGACAACTTGGAGGCGAATCAGGCAGAGCTAGGAGCTGTAGGATTGATGCCAGGGACAGAAGGGAGCCGATTAAGCTTGCAACAAAGGGCATTCGTTCCAAGGAGTCTGAATCTGGACCCATCAGCCACTCCGCTTGGGACTTTTTCACATTTGCAACTAGATCCTATCCAGGAGCAGTACAGTCTGGAGAACGCCGAAGCACACCGATCCCAAAGTCGCAAAGAATTCCAGGGTAGGATCCAGGCCTCCCAGGAACAGATAAGGGTGGATATGACACACCTTATGGATGTCCGGATCGATCAATGCATGCGGGCTGGATTCGCGGACTTAATGACGAAGTTGGAACTTAGGGATGCAGCTTCAACGACGTCGTCAACCGGTTCAGGCGCTCCGCTGGGGTACTCCAAAGGAAACCTGGGTTCGGCGAACAACAAGAAGAACGAGCTACAAGGAGATGAACGGGTAGTAGCAGGCCACACAAGATCAAGGCAGAATCAGGGACAGAGGGTCGACGAGGTCGACCGAAATGGCCAGAACTTTTCAGCGGGAAACTCTTGGCAGAATTTTGGGCAAAACGTCGCGCAGAATTCCACGCTTTTGTCCCATATGCGTCCACAAGGAAGGCCAAACTGCGCAAGAAACCTAGGTTTTGCGCCAGCACAGGGTTCCAACAACAATCCGGGACTTGGACAATGCCACCAGGCCAGATCACAAAGCGCCGATCCAGGAGTCCCGTTTAGGTATGGTCAGTGTAGGGGTATCCAGCCAGAGTTACAAGATGGACGATCCGCAAACTTTCATCGTCAATATGCGCCGATGTATAAATGGGGCTTTAGTTTCTCTGGCAATCGTGTGGGCATGAATGTCGAAGATTTCCCTTTTAGGGTCGAGAATTTGCAGCAGCAATATGCAATGCCTTGAGGGATTTCCATCGACTCTTAACTAAGGATGTGTCGGAATGGTACTGGTTGTTAATCCGTACCAGACCGCCAAAGTCTAGGGTGGAGTTGAGGCAGGCCATGGAGCGT
The DNA here is from genome assembly GCA_037075245.1 of Drosophila mimetica. Taxonomy (NCBI): domain Eukaryota; kingdom Metazoa; phylum Arthropoda; class Insecta; order Diptera; family Drosophilidae; genus Drosophila; species Drosophila mimetica. The sequence goes on from JBAMCH010000007.1 coordinate 30,750,897, forward strand.
CGCTTCAGCGACAAACGGAGCGACTATGACCGGATCCAGGACATTGCCGAGCGGAAGCAGAGACCAGGAGAGTTACTCGACGACTATTTTGCGGCTATAAGACGATTGGTGGTCAGAATGTACAACACGGCAGATCAGGACTGGATAATTCGGACTATAAAAAGGAATCTAGCGGAGCAAGTCAAACAATGGGTATATCCGGTTCGAGTTGCATTCTTCCAGCAAGTGCTCCAGCGTCTTCCAGCAAGTGCTCCAGCGTCTTGCTGGAAGAATGCAAGGAAGCGGAAAAGGCATTTGGTCCGAAATATGGAAGGCGATACGACCGAGTCTCTACGATACCTCGACCATGACCAGAAGCTAGAATTGGAAGAGTCGACGAAATCCAGGACTTGCCGGTGGACCAAAGGACCAGGACTCTGTGGAACACCAAGACTATCCTATTGAAGCCGTCTATACGAGAGCGGTCAAGAAAACATTGATATGCTGGAACTGTCAAAAGTCGGGTCACCTCTTCAAACTGTGCGGCGTCGCGAAGATTTGTTTTGCTACAAGTGTGGATTGGCAGACACGCTAACGCCGCAATGTCTCAATTGTAAGCAGCGAAACGACTTTCGGAACGCAGGGTCAGCGGGCAATCAGCGTTCCATGAGGGAGTCCGCGGAGATAGAGAAACGCCTACCAAACTGAGTATAGCGAAAAGGATTCCAGAAACGAACGATTCAGGCCAGGAAAATCCAAGTCTATATGTCCCTACAGGAGAGAGTACGGCGATATAAAGAAGTACGGGATCGTTTGTTTGGTGAGAATCAGCTGGCTGGGATGAGGATCATCACAAGAAGGGTCAAGAAGGCTAGAGAGCGGTTTAGAAGACGTAAACAAGACAGGCGGAAACTACAACAAACAGTGACGGCAATCGGATCGCAGGAGAACGGCAATATATATCGCCGTCCATATAGAGGATTGCTGGACTCGGGAGCGTCACTGAGTGTACTGGGAAAAGGATGTAGAGAATTGGTCAGTAAGCTGAACATCTCATGGAGACCATTCCACGCAAAAGTGAGAACAGCAAGCGGATCTACACAGAATGTTCTGGGAAGAATCACGGTGCCCATCACGTTCAAAAATACAACAGTGAACATGGAACTATTCCTGTGTCCTACATTGGAACAAGAACTATATCTGGGAGTGGACTTTTGAAAAAGCTTCGACGTAGCACCGGAGGTTTTTGGAATCGAAGAGATCTCGCCCAGTACAGAAGTTGAAAAGACGCGGAAAAAGGTTGAGCCAGAACCGCATGAGCTGAATGTAGAGCAACAACAGCAACTGGATGAGGTCCGAAAATCATTTCTGTCATTTGAGGAGCATGGACTGGGGCGAACTGGGAAAATGAAGCATGCCATAGAGCTGGTGCCAGGCGCCACGCCCGTCAAGGATCGCCACTATCCGGTTTCTCCAGCAGTTCAACAGCTAATATACGAGCAAATCGATGAGATGCTCCGCTTAGGGGTCATAGAAGAGAGTGACCGCCCGTGGAGTAATACAATTACACTAGTAAGGAAGCCGGGAAAGAATCGCCTATGTTTGGATGCTAGGAAGCTCAATCAGAGGACCGTCAAGGATGCATATCCGCAGCAGAACATAGAGGGAATTTTGAGCAGGATAAACACCACAAAATTTATATCTAGCGTCGACCTCAAGCATGCATTCTGGTAAATCGAAATGGAAGAAAGCAGCCGGAGATATACAGCCTTTACCGTGCAAGGACGCCCTTTATATCACTTTGTCGTGATGCCTTTTTGTCTCACCAATGCCGCTCAGCGCCTTTGTCGGCTGATGGACAAGGTAATACCGCAAAAGCTAAGGGAAAAGGTGTTCCTGTATCTGGATGACTTGTCTCCAACGTTTGAAGAGCACTTGGACACTCTGAGGAAAGTTTCTCAGTGCCTGAGAGAAGCGGGTTTGACCATAGGGCTCAAGAAGTCGCACTTCTGCTTCAAAGAGCTACGGTATTTGGGTTTTGTCATTGGTGTAGGGGCTCTGAAAACTGATCCTGGGAAGGTAGAGGCTATCAAAAACATGCCCATTCCCAGAAGTGCCAAAGCGGTTAGACGATTCCTTGGAACAGCCGGTTGGTGTCGTAGGTTCGTCCAAAACTTTGCATAAATGGCAGCCCCGCTGACAGATACACTTAAAAAGGGAAAAACGTTTGAGATGACCAAGGAGGCCAATGAAGCTATGAGGCAGCTGCAGGCAGCGCTCATGACTGCCCCTGTTTTGTGATATCCGGACTTCGGCAGGAGATTTTTCGTCCAATGCGATGCTTCTGATTATCGGGTAGGAGCTGTTCTCTTTCAGGAAGAGGATGATGAAGGCGAACTCCCAATAGCTTTCTTTTCCCAGAAGCTCAATTCTTGCCTGCGGAACTATAGCGTGACGGAGAAGGAGTGCTATGCAGCGGTGTTAGCAATAAAACGGTTCAGACCCTACATCGAAATGATGACCACTCAAGCCTGAAATGGTTGATGTCACTTAATGACCTTAGTGGCAGGCTGGCAAGATGGTAGCTAAAGTTGCAAGCGTTTGATTTTGAAATCATCCATCGGAAAGGCTCGGACAACGTGGTAGAGGATACGCTGTCGCGAACGGTTTAAGAAATTAAGCAGGATGACGAGTGGCTACTGGGATTTGAGACAACTGAGTTCGAATCGAAGGACTACGTGGGGTTACGAAAAGACATGGAGTCCAACAAAGAGCAATTGCGGGATATAATAGTGGTGGATCGTTTCATATTTAAACGGAATCAGGCTTGTGGCAGTCCCGAGCTCGAAGAACATAGCTGGAAGCTATGGGTGCCGAGCTCTTTGGCTCCGATGTTAATCGAACAAGCACATTCGCCTCATATAAAAGCTCACGGAGGGATAGCGAAAACTTTAAATTTCTTGAGGCAGCGATTTTATTGGCCCGGAATGGTGGCTTAAACCCGAAAGTTTGTGAGAGATTGTAAGGTATGCGCGGAGACGAAATCCACTAATAAGGGACCACGACCTGGCATTGGAGAGGAAACGGTGACGTATCGCCCGTTCCAGAATATTTATATTGATTTTCTTGGAAAATACCCAGGTCAAAGGGTGGGCACGCCTATATCTTTGTAGTTGGTGATCATTTCTCAAAGTTTATGTTTTTGAAGGCAATGAAGGAGGCCACGACTGCTGCCGTAATTAAATTCCTGACTAAGGAAGTTTTCAACACATTTGGAGTCCCGGAGGTAATCCATTCAGATAATGGCAAGCAATTCGTGGCGAAGAAGTTTGTGGAAATGACCCAGAGCTACCAAATCAGACACACGAGAACAGCGAATTATTCTTCTTCGTCGAACGCTGCTGAAAGGGTGAATCAGTCCGTGCTCAACGCGATTCGGGCATACTTGAAGGAGGATCATCGCGACTGGGATTTGTTCCTGCCTGAGATCGGAGCAGCTCTGAGAAGAGGTCTTCCGAAGATACTTTGTGTTGAGCGATTTTAGTAAGAATTTCAATGCAAAATTTGCTCGGAAGTTTTTGAAGTGTAGGATCCGTAGACCGATCGGAAACAATATGTACGAGGTTGAGGACATGAATGGGAAGTCTGGAGGAGTGCTACATGCAAAGGACCTAAAGCAGTGACAAAGGAAACCAAGGCAAACAAGAACAGAACACGAAAAGATTGGAAGGGAATTGTAACCATCAAGGAAAATCTGGAAGAAAAGATAAATATAAATCCGAAACCTTTATTGTGTATTGTACAGCTCACGCAGAATTCATGAAGAACATATGTAAACGAGTAAAAATTTTCCTCCATGGCAAGCGTCAGAACGGATGTGCGTCTATCCCAGACAGGTTCGTGGGCGGTTTCCCTCGTTGGGCGCTTCTTAAGGCATCCAATAAGGCCCTGTGTGGACATCCATCAGCATCTGGTTTAGTTTTTTTTTTATAGGCCAGTTTTCTTTCACTGCCAATTCAATGTTTACGAGTTTAATTCTTGTCAGTGTGGTTGTTGTGGCCACTGCTGGGTAATCGATAGGTTATCCATTAATCGGTTAGGTCCGGGCAACTTGTTTTTAGCAAATCCGCAAGCAGTGTCGGTAGACCTGCCAACTTAGCCATGAGGCATGGAATGATGGTCACCCGGGTCAACGACCCGGAATTTTTTGAATTTTAAACAACGGAGTTCTGACTTTATGGCTTAGCGAAGTCAAAGAAGGGCGTTTTGGCTGCTGCGCTGCACAGTTTTTTTTTTTAAGTTTAAATAAGTTCGTTTCCACGCAATTTTAAATCTTCCTGCTACGACTTCGTCGGTTGCGCAGTGGCAGCAGCGCGCCAGTGTTAATTAAATAAATTTAATTACTTTTGGTGACAATAAGGATCCCGAAAGTAACTGGGAAGCGGGTCGACGTCCAGGAGTGAGGCCGTGCTTATTGGCTTTTCCTTCTAGGCTCGACCAGGCCCAGTGAACTCTTGAAGAGATTAGCCAGGTCACGACGGCTGACCTGGTAGTGTGAGTGACCCTAACCTGGCACTCAGTTTTTGCGAGACGGTTGCATAATCCGGTCTTGGTAGTCTTTCGTTGTGGAAGGCCGACACGCCTCCCAAGTGGCGGAACCGGGAGCCAGAAGGCTTCAGTAATTTATTTATAATTTTTAAGGATTCTTAAAAATTTTTATTTTTTTTATTTATTTATTTGTGTATTTATTAATTCCATATTTCGGCCTTTATTTATTTATTTATTCCATATTTTGGCCTTTATTTATTTATTTAAACATTTACATACTCATATATTTATATTATTTTTAAATTTGTCTCAAATTATCTTCAAGTGTATGTTAGTGAAGTTTTGTGTGAGTGTAATTTATATCAATATATATATATACATCCATTGCTAGTGTCCCCCGCACCCCCTTCCCTTTGAGAAAATCACGTTTCGCCACTTTTGCCAGCCCAAAACAACTAACGCTGCCTAAGCATTGAATTTTGTATTTGCATATCCAAACTGTAGGGTCAAGAAATTGTTAAAATGTTTTTAAACCAGTCCATTTAGGAAACTTTTATTTTACGACTTTTGAAAAAACAAGAAAGTTTGGCGTAAAATCCGCTAGAAAATGCTAAATTTCGTAAGTCCGTAACTTATAAAAATTTATGCTACAGACTTTTGCTTCACCTAATATTAAAGGTATTTAAGTGCCTAAAAATAAATTTTAAAAAGTGTATTTATTCATGTGTGTAATCATCTTTCGTCACTGGACAGGGAGTCTATTGTTAAGTAGAGGCCGACTGAGCTGGAGACCGGAAATCCTTCACCGCCTGGACGTTTTTAGCAGCAGGAGCAGCGATCAATTGGGAGTCTAAGAAGCAACCCGTGGTAGCACGGTAGTACAACCGAAGGTGAGTACGTCGCACTTTCGTCAGCTGCAAAGAAAGCAGTGTATATTCGTAAATTATGGTGCGAGAAGGGTCTTGGCGAGGTTCCACGGATTATGATTCATAGCGATAATCAAAGAGCGCAGTGTCTGGTAAAGAATCCAGTATATCACGCGCGCAGCAAACATATAGATATTAAATATCATTATGTTAGAGATATGTTTAAGGAAAAGTCTATAGATTTGAAGTATGTATCTTCAGAAAACATGATGGCAGATCGGTTTGTAAAAGAATGATCAGAATCAATAGAGCAGCCCATTTAGCTATTTCCATCTGTCTGTTTCAAAATCGTTTGTAAGGTCAGTTTAATGTACAGGCATGGACCGCGATTTCTTATGAATTTACGTGCAAAAAGAACTTGGCGGTCGGCCACGGATCTCTTGTAATTGAATTTCAATTTTAACATTAAAAAAATATTAACTTTTGTTAAAATAATGACCTAAGTAAATAAAAAAATGATTATATAATATTTTAAGCAAAGAATTCCTATTTGTTAGTCAGATATGATTATATTCGGTTTGACGATTTATTTGAGACTGACTAAACATGCTGCACGCAGGCAGAACCAGAACTTAAAGAGGAAAGAGAATTCGTTACTCGTTACATTAGTGTAAAACTCAGAAGAAAAAGGAATAAGATATACAGTGGTGCATATACAAATATTTTCAACACTCCTTCTTACCGCGGTATATCTAATTCAAGAGATTCTTTTTAGTTTAACCCTAGTAAAGTAATACATTTTGTGTGCTTAACTTTACATAGAGCTTTAGTTAGCACATCTGAAATCATATTTTTGGTTGGAACATATTCAATATCAATGACCTTTTTCTTATACAAATCTCTTATGAAATGATACTTGATATCTATATGTTTACTTCTAGCATGATAACTCGCATTCTTAGCTAAACATTGAGCGCTCTGATTGTCACTGTAGATCATCAATGTTGGCGCCGTCTCGAAACCCATCTCAGATATCAGCTTCAGCACGTAAGCAGCCTCCTTAGCTGCTGTAGAAAGCGCCACATACTCAGATTCCGTGCTACTGAGTGCTATGATGCTCTGCTTTTTCGACTCCCACGAAAACGCTGCTCCAGCCATAAAGATCGCCCAACCGCTGAACGATTTGCGGTCAGTACAGTCACCTGCCCAGTCTGCATCCACAAAGCAGTGAACAGGCACACCAGTTCGAACAAAGTGCAACTTCAAGCCCGAAGTTCCTTTTAGGTAACGCAGGACGCGTTTAGCGGCCACCTCATGTTCCTTATGGGGGTCACTGCACCTTTGAACCAACTTTGCCACACAATGTGCAATGTCTGGCCTCGTAGTCATTGCTAGGTACAGCAGTGATCCAATAGGCGATTGATACTGCTTCTGGTTGACTCGTGGACAGTCTTCCAAATTACATTGGTTCTGATAACCAACCTCCAAAGGCGTTGCATTCGGCTTGCAGTCTTCCATGCCATAATCTCGTAACAGCCCGTCGATATACTGCTTATGGCCGATTGCCACACTGCCCGTCTCTCCATTCCGCTCGATCTCCATGCCTAAAAAGTGATTTAGCTCTCCGCCATCTACTACTGCAAATTCCTGAGCGATTTGAAGTTTTATGTCGACAAGGTCTTCTTTTCTGGAACAAGCAATAATTAGATCTTCGACATATACAACAATTTAGTTAAATTTTTCGCCGTGGTTCTTTTTATAAATGCATGGCTCACTGGGACATTGTACAAAACCAATACGGTGAAGAGTACAATCCAATTTCTGGTTCCATTCACGCCCACTCTGCTTCAGACCGTAAAAAGACTTGTGCAACCTCAATACCCTTTTTGGATACGCTGTGTCCACGAACCCTTCCGGTTGCCGCATGTAGACTACATCTTGTAGGTCGCTATTGAGATACGCAACTGAGATGTCCATTTGATGCATAAACATTTTGTTCTCGACAGCCAGTGCAATCACCAATCGGATGGAAGAATACCTAGCCACTGGAGAAAATGTTTCTGTGTAGTTTATGCCGTACTCCTGTCCACAACCTTTTGCGACTAAGCGAGCCTTGAACCGTTCCACGTTGCCGTACTGGTCTCCTTTTACGGCAAACACCCATTTGCATCCAATAGTTCTCTCGCCAGGAGGAAGATCTACAAGACTCCATGTCTTGGTGGACTGTAGTTGAGAATACTCCTTCTGCATCGCAACCTTCCATTCTTCAGCCTGTGACAAGCTCAAAGCCTCCTTGACTCCACTCGGTACCTGGACGCCGGCAACACCAATAGCGTTAAGCATATTGTACTCCTTACGTGGTCGTCCTGGCCTTCCAGTACGAATTATCTTAGGCCTACCTGGGCCTCGCTGAACTCTTTCGACGCTATCAACCAACTCGTCTTCACCATCTTCGACTCCCGACTGTTCGTCCCTTGCATGATTTCCGTCATTTCCATCATGACCGCCATTTTTCTCCTCACTAAAAACGCTTCCGTTTTCTGCCAATTCTACGGTCGATATATCCTCGCTTTTTGTTATATCGTGCTCAAGAAACACCACATCTCTGGCTTCCTTGATACTTTGCGTATCAGGATTGAAGAGTCTATACACTTTGGCAGTTTCTGAATACCCAAGCAGGATATGCTATATTCCTTTCTGAGAAAATTTTCTTTTCCTTGTCTTGTCTAGCACAATTGCCCTTGTACCAAACACCTTAAGATGGGATACGCTGGGCTTCTTCCCAAACCATGCTTGCAATGTAGACGTTTCTGATCGGTTCCTCAAATACATCACAGTCATTATCGCTTCCCCCCACAGGTACTCTTTCGCATTAGCGTGAACCATCATGCTCCTTGCCATTTCCACTAGTGTCCGGTTGGCACGCTCAGCAACGCCGTTTTGCTGTGGAGTGTGGGGAACGGTGAGCTGCCTCTTAATCCCATTGCTTACCAGGAAGTTTTCGAATGCGCCATTAATGTACTCTCTACCATTATCGCTCCGTATAGCTTTAATCTGCTATCTAGTTTGCTTCTCAGCCAAAAACTTTAATTCTTTGAATTTCTCAAATACTTGGTCCTTTGATTTAAGCATATACACCGATACATAACGCGTCTTGTCGTCTATGAATGTGGCAAAATAACGCGCACCACCTTTGGAAACTGTACTTATAGGACCGCACACGTCCGTATGAATCAGTCCCAACACTTTGCTCGAACGATTTTCCGCCACTTTTGGGAATTGTTTCACGCATATCTTGCTTTTTGCACACGTCTCGCAAACAAAGTCATTCGTGCTACCGGTTACTCCGCATACACCAATTCTTTTCGAATCATGGATTTTAAACTTTCGAAATTCAAATGTCCGAATCTATTGTGCCACGTTATTATCCCGTTTGCAACAAAAGCCTTTTTATTCATATTTTCGAAAAAAAAAAAAAAGTCATTCTGTTTGTTCGCTTTTAATACCGTTTCGCCGTTCTTATTCTTGACATTCGCACTACTTTTCGAAAAATTTATTTCGAACCCGTTATTAGTTGCTCTCGACACCGAAATAAAATTACACTAAAGGTTTTGTACGTACAACACATCAACCAATTCAATAATGTTTTCTTGTTAAAACAGTTTTACTGTTCCAATGCCTTCAGCCTCAATGTAATTTTCTCAAACTAGCAATTTTATGCTTGGGCTTTTCCTTTTCGGCACGCGACGGGTACATTTTCTGTTCTGCTCTATCTGACATTTTGTCTCCAACTTTTCGACGTTCTCCCTCTTCCAGCAACTTAATTTTCAGAGAACTCAAGGAAGGCAAAGAATCACGCGTCTCCATAGCGATTACGAAATTTTCGTACGAATCACATAGACTGGACAACAAAATTATTACGGTCATTTCGTCTGGGACTGGTTGGTCGATCTCTTGTAATTTCTCGATGACGTCACTGAAATTACACAAATGCACTGCGATACTGTCTGACTCTGACATTTTCATATACAGCAACTGTTTAAACAACTGTATTTTTCGCGCTGGTCCACTGGGCATGTGAACACTAGCCAGCTTTTTCCAAGCTTCCATTGATGACTTGCAGTATTTAACATAATTAATCTGGAACGGCTTTATACACAACAAAATACTCGCGAGGGCCTTTTCATCCTTGTTATCAAAGTTTGCTTGCTCCGCAACCGTTCCACTTTCGTTTTTAATTTCACGACCGCACACAATTGACCAAAGTTCTAAGTGTATCAGCAGACTTTTCATCTGCACTGCCCACGAACTATAATTGTCACTATCAAGTTTTTCTATTGAGTATTGCGAACTCATCTTGTTTATCTTTTTAAAACACAACCGAATCTCTGATTATCGTATAATCTTTTCGACTACTCGACTATCTTTTCGACACAGTAGTTTTCTTGCTGGCCTGGGCCCATAACCTATTCGGTTTGACGATTTATTAGAGACTGACTAAACATGCTGCACGCAGGCAGAACCAGAACTTAAAGAGGAAAGAGAATTCGTTACTCCTGATTTGGCGGGCGTATATATCCATATCCATATCCATCCTTCCTATGGGAGCTATAAGATATAGTTGTCCGATCCGGCTAGTTTCGACTTATATATTACCTGCAATAGAAAGACGTATTTTGGTAAAGTTTCATCTCGATAGCTTCAAAACTAAAGGACTAGTTTGCGTAGAAACGGACGGACAGACGGACATGGCTAGATCGACTCGTCTAGTCATGCTGATCAAGAATATATATACTTTATGGGGTCGGAAACGTCCCCTTCACTGCGTTGCAACTTCTGACTGAAATCATAATAAGCCAAATGTCGTTGTAAATATGGATTGGGAATGTAGAAAATTGTGTAAACGAGCATTGTATGTAAGGGGTGAAGCGGACAACACATTTGAATTCTACTCGTATAATTCTGACCATTCGCGTTTTACTTATGTACACACATATTTATGCTAACGCAGTTTAATTCGAAATTCAGAACAGGTAAAAAAAAGATATTTCCAAGAGCATAAGGTAATATGTCAAAAAACACATAACTTATATTTTTTATACCCTTGCAGAGGGTATAATGATTTCAGTCAGAAGTTTGCAACGCAGTGAAGGAGACGTTTCCGACCCTATAAAGTATATATATTCTTGGTCAGCATGACTAGACGAGTCGATCTAGCCATGTCCGTCTGTCCGTCTGTCCGTCCGTCTGTCCGTCCGTTTCTACGCAAACTAGTCCCTCAGTTTTTAAGCTATCGAGCTGAAACTTTACCAAAAGTCGTCTTTCTGTTGCAGGTAGTATATAAGTCGGAGCCGGCTGGATCGGACAACTATATCTTATAGCTCCCATAGGAATAATCGAAAAATAATTGAAAACAAGAAGGGAAGCTAACTTCGGCCAGCCGAAGTCTATATACCCTTGCAGTTAATTCTTATTTAATTACAAATTACAAAAATCTGAATTTAGATTTGCAACAAACAAAATTATAACAATTTTTGTATTATTTTGACAATAATTGATTGATCATTCCTATGGCAGCTATATAATATAGTGGTCCGATTTATGTTAAATTTAATTCGAAGTTCTTAAATAAAACAAGAGGGAACGCTATAGTCGAGTGCCTCGACTATCAAATACCCGTTACTCAGCTAGAGTCAGCAGTCTCAAGCAGGGCAAACCAAGCAGCCGCTTCAAAAAATTTAAAAAATTTCTTCTACATTTCGGTAGGCGTTAATAACCCAAACAAAATTGCGTTTACACTTTTGCTCTAGCTTTAAAACTATGGGCGCCACAGCTTTTCGCGGTTTGTGGGCGTTAGGGGGGAGAAGGGGTTTCCAACTTTGGTGTATCAATATGTATTTATGAAACGAATACACATTGCTTTTCCCGTTAATATAGCTTCAAAACTGTGGGTGCCACAGTTTTTCGCGGTTTGTGGGCGTTAGAGGGGGCGTGGCACATCGGCGTGAAAAACTTGCGCTGCGTATTAGCGCCTAGAATCAGCATGCCAAATCCCAATCTTCTAGCTTTTATAGTTTCCGAGATCTCAGCGTTCATACAGACGGGTGCCACTGTTTTTCGCGGTTTGTGGGCGTAAGGGGGGAGGGGAGGTTTCCCACTTTGGTCTATCAATATGTATTGATGAAACAAATACACATTTCTTTTCCCGTTAATATAGCTTCAAAACTGTGGGTGCCACAGTTTTTCGCGGTTTGTGGGTGTTAGAGGGGGCGTGGCACATCGGCGTGAAAAACTTGCGCTGCGTAATAACCCCTAGAATCTGCATACCAAATCCCAATCTTCTAGCTTTTATAGTTTCCGAGATCTCAGCGTTCATACAGAACGGGTCACAGTTTTTCGCGGTTTGTGGGCGTTAGAGTGGGCGTGGCACATCGGCGTGAAAAACTTGCGCTGCGTATTAACCCCTAGAATCTGCATGCCAAATCTCAATCTTCTAGCTTTTATAGTTTTCAAGATCTCAGCGTTCATACAGACGGACAGACGGACAGACAGACGGACAGACGGACATGGCTAGATCGACTCGGCTAGTGATCCTGATCAAGAATATATATACTTTATATGGTCGGAAACGCTTCCTTCTACCTGTTACATACTTTTGCACGAATCTAATATACCCTTTTACTCTACGAGTAACGGGTATAAAAACGCTACGTTAAAATGGGTATGCCGGTCCTTGGCAGCGAGCGCAGCAACCGGCCCAAAAAAAAGAACGGCAGCGACGTCGGCAGAAGCAGCAACAATTCGCGACCGCGCAAAAAATTGTCGACAAAATCTACGATATTTTTTAAGCAAAAAGGGATTAAATATATGTATGTATAATACTAATTTAAGAATAAGTCTTGAAAAAGACTTAGCCTTATACTATTATTAAAAACGCTACGTTAAAATGGGTATGCCGGTCCTTGGCAGCGAGCGCAGCAACCGGCCCAAAAAAAAGAACGGCAACGACGTCGGCAGAAGCAGCAACAATTCGCGACCGCGCAAAAAATTGTAGACAAAATCTACGATATTTTTTAAGCAAAAAGGGATTAAATATATGTATGTATAATAATAATTTAAGAATAAGTCTTGAAAAAGACTTAATCTTACACTATTATTAACAAAAATACGTTAAAAGGGGTACTAAGCAGCGAGTGCAGCAAACAGCCCAGCAGCGACGTCGGCAGCAAATCGGCAGAAGCAGCAACAACTCGCGACCGCGTATGAATTTGTTGACAAAATTTACGTTAACTTTTAAGCAAAGAGAAATGAATTTAATGATTTTACGTTAAATTGCTTGCAAGTAGAAATGGGTTCGGGATAGTTTACGTTAAGATAAATCGCTTTAAGATCGTAAAAAAATCGCAATCGGCAGACGGGTAAAAGTTCGCATACGAGAGTTAGTCGTAGACTGAAGCGAGTGCAGAATAGTTTACAGCACTGCAAAGTTCTAACAGCTAGATTTACTTGCACGGCTTCCCGCGCTTTTTACTAACAGCGAACTGCGTTCCGTCTCTCTCTAGCGCAGGCGAATGCACTTTTGAAAAATGACCACAGGAAAATAGGAAAGGGACAAAAAGTTCAAATTTTACATAAGAATTCGGCGATCTGTTATAGCCAGTGCCAAGAAGGAGAGAACAATAAACATACTTCAATTAAATATGTATAATTATATTAGCTTAACATAAACATTGTTAAGGCGTGTTATGTATATTAAAATCTAAATGTTTGTATTGGCTCTTTAAAAAAACGAGTAACGGGTATAGCGAATAGCTTTGTTTGAAAGGAGTTATCTTTGACGGGCTATTGCAACTGTATTACATACATACACACATATATATGCTATTGTCTGACTCTGACCTTGAATTTGGCTAACTATTTTTACAAATTTTGTAATTTGCATAGTTTTTAGCATTTTAGTAGGTATTGACAAATGAAAACAATCGCAATTGCCTATAAGGGAATCCTTAACGGGAATTAACGCATATCCCGTTGATGTCCTTGGAGCAATAAGCGCGGCAATTTTATTTAAAATTTAAAAATTTAAATGCGCATCTACCGCAAGATATTAATACCACTGGCTATTAAAGGCGGAAATGTAGGCGCTAGCCCGGTTTTTGCGATAATGGGATTGTGGGCGTTAGAGTGGGCGTGGAAACATTTTTTTTTGTCAATCAAAAGGTATTTAAGAAATTAATGAATATTCCTTTTTACGTTAATCTAGCTTCAAAACTGTGGGTGCCACAGTTTTTCGCGGTTTGTGGGCGTTAGGGGGGAGAGAGGGGGGGTGCAATTTGGTCAATCAATAGGTATTGAAGAAACGAATACACATTTCTTTTCGCGTTAGTCTAGGTTCAAAACTTTGGGCGCCACAGTTTTTCGCGGTTTGTAGGCGTTAGAGGGGCGTGGCACATCGGCGTGAAAAACTTGCGCTGCGTATTAACGCCTAGAATCTGCATGCCAAATCCCAATCTTCTAGCTTTTATAGTTTCCGAGATCTCAGCGTTCATACAGACGGATGCCACAGCTTTTAGCGGTTTGTGGGCGTTAGAGGGGGCGTGGCACATCGGCGTGAAAAACTTGCGCTGCGTATTAGCCCCTAGAATCTGCATGCCAAATCCCAATCTTCTAGCTTTTATAGTTTCCGAGATCTCAGCGTTCATACAGACGGACAGACGGACAGACGGACATGGCTAGATCGACTCGGCTAGTGATCCTGATCAAGAATATATATACTTTATATGGTCGGAAACGCTTCCTTCTGCCTGTTACATACTTTTGCACGAATCTAATATACCCTTTTACTCTACGAGTAACGGGTATAAAAATAAATTTATATTCCAGAGTAGAAGAGAATACAATAAAAATTAACAAAGCTATAATTTTGTTTCTATTAATTTCCCTTTAGTTTTCCGATCGTTCCTATGGGAGCTATATGATATAGTCGTCCGATATTTATAAAATTTAATTCGAAATTCGGGAACATTAAAAAAGTTATATTCCCAAGAGCAAAAGGTATTATGTCAAAAAACACATAAGTTCTGAGATTTTTGTAATTTGTAATTAAATAGGAATTAGCTTCCTTTCTGTCCGGACGGACAGACGGACAGAAGGACATGGCTAGATCGACTCGGCTAGTGATCCTGATCAAGAATATATCTACTTTATAGGGTCGGAAACGTCTCCTTCACTGCGTTGCAAACTTCTGACTGAAATCATAATACCCTCTGCAAGGGTATAAAAACTGCATAAAATTATTTTCGGTTTATCGTTTGCTATTAATACAAAAAAAAGAAAATAGCAAAAAAAATAATAAAAAAATAAAAAAAAGATACAAAAAGAAGAATTAAAAAAATTTTATCTTTCTGAAAAAACAATAATTTTATCTTGTCCTCGGGGGGAATCGATCCCCGGTCTTCTGCGCGAAAGTCCAATAGGCTAGCCTCTGGTCTACGGAACTATTTAAAGGCCCTGCGGCAAAACCAAAGGCGCTATTACCTCAAAATTAGGAAAATAGTCCACGTTGGAATTGATTTTAAATATTAAATCTTTTCCATCACTAGCTTTAAGCTAAGTCTAATAATATTTTTAAATATTTAACTTAATAATAATTTGTTAATTAATATTATGTATCCTTCACTACGTTGCAAACTTCTGACTGAAATTATTATACTCCTCCATATACAGAACGGAATATCTAATGGATGAAAATATTAGCAGTTAGAGTTTTGAAATCTATTCTTAAAACTAAAACTAAATAAAATGAAATCTTTGCGTGCACAAATAAAAATGCCCATTTAATTTGCTAATTTGTTTTTCTGAAATAAATTGAACCATTTCCAAAACTGCATTACCTCCAAAGCTTTGAAAACAATTTAAATAACTGAAAAGTTTCTCGAAACTTTCTTAAAAAGTATATGTACTTCTTAATGCTATAGCAATGCCCTGCCATCCTTTCCATCTCCAACTTCCTTATCCAAGAATCGCAGAATTACCATCAACAACAACGGTAAAATTCGTAATGAGTAACTCACTCATACCCTGCAGTTGGGTCGTTCAGTACTCACGACGATGAGGTTTCGGTTATGCAACGACACGTGCTCCACTCACATTTCGTTGGCCAGGCTCTACATCGAAGGTTTTACGTTTTACACAAATTTCAACGTAGCTAATACGAGGGTAGCTGCCTGCGATGCTATGCTATCTCCTGTCGGCGCTACTGTAGTACAAATTGCTTCTTGTAGAGAGTTCCAGAACTTTCCCAATTAGGTACAGCAAACTGCGACTTCGCAAAGTTGAGACACCGGCGGTAGCGAATTGTGTATACATACGTACGTCTGTATGTAAGACTATTCGAAAGCGTGGCAGCGCCCGCGCTGGGCTGACCGCCGGTGACCAAGAAAACTGTAACGATTTCCTAATTAGCAAATGCACAGAAACCTCAAAAATTCTCTTTGAAATTACCTTCAATACTACGGTTCACAATTCTTGTTTTCACTACAGGTGGACTGCCAGCCTCCTGATATATACATATATATATTTAAGAGTGCCCGCAATTCAGGCGGTTGAATATCGGCAGCAAAGTGATCTGCGTGGCCGAAAATTTTCAGTAGCGCGACAGTGCACCGAGCTTTAACGGGACCTCTTCCATGCGAAACTGACGAAAGTGTGCTGGGTACATTCTAGTTGGTTGTAAAGCTCTCCCTTCCAAGTTCTTTAACCCATAGTTGATCTAAAAATTTTGTCCAGCCGTTAGAAAATAGAAACTCTTTCTATCCACTGGCTACTACATATAAAAATACAATTTGCCCTACTAATGGATTGGCACTTTGCATGCAGATTCTAGGGGTTAAGACGCAGGCAAGTTTTTCTCGCCGATGTGCCACGCCCCTCCTAACGGCCACAAACTGCGAAAAACTGTGGGCCATCGCGCCACGTTAATGCACGCGAGTGTATTAGATCAAGGTGAATGTAAAATTAGCTCGTTCAAGCTTGCTCAAATTAAAATGCAACTTTGGATAATATGTATGGGGAAATATTTATTATTTACTTGACCGAAATATTTTAAAACGTTAGTGCTTTCCAAATTATTTATGCATTGTAGATATTTATTTACGCACTATAAAGTAAATCAAACAAAAACACCTCTTAACGAAGTAAAAAACCAGTGACGATTGCACCTTCAACATACAAAAGCTCTGATATCAACATTGTGACAAAAGATGATTATATAGAGATTAAATACACTTTTTAAATTTATTTGTTCGGCACTCTGCAATGCCTACAAAGGGAAAAAGGCTAGACTAGTTTTTAAGAACACGCAGACATTTTTTATTGCAGAGTGCCGAAAAAAAGTGTAAAAGTGTATTTAATCATGTGTGTAATCATTTTGTTTCCAGACCTCGCTCTGGAGGGAATTGCTAACAGCAATGTAGCCAAAGGATGAGTTAGGTACACGTTCTTTCCAATTTATTTCCACGAGTAGAGAGGCCAGATACCGTTCTTACAAAAAAGAGATCGCTTAGTAAGCTTTCTCTGGACCGCGGCGTTCATATTAAATACTAACATTTTACTTAAAATTACGTAAACTTCAGATTTCAACCTTAGTCTATTCACAAACCAAAAGAACAGGGTGTTCCCCAAACACATCTTTCGTCACAAATGTTGATATCAGAACTTTTCTATGTTTGTTTTTTTACCTCCTTAAGAGGTGTTTTCCTTTTTATAGCAGTAGTCTTTGAAAAAAATAAAAAAAAGGTAAAAAAAAAAATTTGAAAATAATTGTTTTGCTTATGGTTTTTTAGCCATTGCATTTGCAATGGTTGCTCATTTTGGTCAAACAATATGTATTGAAGAAGCGAATACACATTCCTTTTTCCGTTAATCTAGCTTCAAAACTGTGGGTGCCACAGTTTTTCGCGGTTTGTGGGCGTTAGAGGAGGCGTGCCACATCGGCGTGAAAAACTTGCGCTGCGTATTAACCCCTAGAATCTGCATGCCAAATCTCAATCTTCTAGCTTTTATAGTTTCCGAGATCTCAGCGTTCATACAGACGGGTGCCACAGTTTTTCGCGGTTTGTGGGCGTTAGAGGGGGCGTGGCACATCGGCGTGAAAAACTTGCGCTGCGCATTAACCCCTAGAATCTGCATGCCAAATATCAATCTTCTAGCTTTCATGGTTTCCGAGATCTCAGCGTTCATACAGACGGACAGACAGACAGACAGACGGACAAACGGACGGACGGACGGACGGACGGACGGACGGACAGACGGACAGACGGACAGACGGACAGGCGGACGGACGGACGGACGGACAGACGGACATGGCTAGATCGACTCGGCTAGTGATCCTGATCAAGAATATATATATTTTATATGGTCGGAAACGCTTCTTTCTACCTGTAACATACTTTTCCACGAATCTAATATACCCTTTTACTCTACGAGTAACGGGTATAAATACCTTTAATATGAGGTGAAGCACAAGTCTGTAGCATTATTATTTCGCAAGATACGGTCTTACAAAATTTTGCCTTTTCTAGACGTTTTCCCGCCAAACTAACTTGTTTTTTCAAAAGTCGTAAAACAAAAGTTTCCTAGACGGTTTAAACAATTTTAACAATTCCTTGACCTTACAGTTTGCATACGCACATACAAAATTCAATGCTTAGGCAGCGTTAGTTGTTTTGGGCTGGCAAAAGTGGCGATTTTCGTTTCTGAATAACTTTTAAATGTGACTTTTTACAGTAATGTGTTATATAAAAAACTGCCTTTTGTTTGAAGGTCTTTTTTCTTATTTCCAGGGCAATTACCTTTGAAAACAGCATAATAGCCCTAGATTTAAGAAAAATCGACCTTAATGTACGACTAAGGCATCCGTATTTTTAGGGTAATTTTCCCTAACTCCATATCCTAGACCCCGGTTTTATGGCGATTTTCCTTGTTTTTAGGGCGATTTTACCGGAAAATTTCTATGAGTGTAGTTAATGGATTGTCCAAGAAGACGAACTATAAGTAGTTTGGAAAAGTCGGCAAATAAATCAGCAATTTCAGAATCCGTCTATGCCTCCATTGAGTTTTATCGAACCGATGAAGGTAAAGCCGATGATTTACGCTTAGCGTTAACGAAGTTTTAAAACTGTGCCACTACATATTTCGAAAAATCGCTCCGCTAACCATATTTGTTATACTTTTTATAAGTGTTTGTTTTTAGGTTTTTAAGTCTTTGAAGCGCATTGGTGAACACGGGGGGTTTAGCTTTAGGGTTTCGGGTTCAGCTTTGAAGGAAGCCTATCAGGAACGCATTAAAGAAAGTGTTTAAAAGGCTATAGAATATTTCAGTAGCACTTTCGATTTCCATACAGTTATAAAAATCTGTTCAATTATATTGGGAAATCCAATAGATAAGTTTATTAAAGTCACATTTTCGAAAACATTTCAGTCAGAAGTTTGCAACGCAGTGAAGGTCAGCATGACTAGACGAGTCGATCTAGCCATGTCCGTCTGTCCGTCCGTCTGTACGTCTGTCCGTCCGTCCGTCTGTTTCTACCCAAACTAGTCCCTCAGTTTTTAAGCTATCGAGCTGAAACTTTACCAAACGTCGTCTTTCTATTGCAGGTAGTATATAAGTCGGAGCCGGCCGGACTATACAACTATATCTTATAGCCCCCATAGGAATAATCGGAAAAATAATTGAAAAAAATTATAACTTATGTGTTTTTTGGCATATTACCTTATACTCTTGGAAATATCATTTTTTAACTGTTCTGAATTTCGAATTAAATTTTAGAAAAATCGGACGACTATATCACATAGCTCCCATAGGAACGATCGGAAAACTAAAGGGAAATTAATAGGAACAAAATTATAGCTTTGTTAATTTTTATTGTATTCTCTTCTACTTTGGAATATAAGTTTATTTTGTTATTTTAGAATTTCGAATTAAATTTAACATAAATTGTATGACTATATTATATAGCTGCCATAGGAAAAATCGATCAATTAATGTCAAAATAATCTGTAAACTGCTATAATTTTGTTTATTGCAAATTTAAATTTAACATTTTTGTAATTTCAAATAGAATAGGAACGATCTGCAAGGGTATATAAACTTCGGCTGGCCGAAGTTAGATTCCTTTCTTGTTTCAATTCAATTGTAGGGTGGTATCGGTCTGGGACCACAAGAGCGTCAATTTTAGATACCGTGACTTCGGACGGATCAGAAACAAACACAAGGTCTAATTGTCTATTTAATGAATTTCGTATAAAGCTAACTTGCTGTAACGATAATTCTAAAAGACCATCTACAAAATCATGGGCAGATAAAGGTATAGCGACCAAAGGTATAGGGGACCAAGAAATGTCAGGGAGATTGAAATGTCACCCAAAACAATCAATTTAATAGCAGATTACGTCAGAGCCAGGTGGAATATAAGAACAAGTAACAAAAATAGGTAGGGATTGCAGGAAAATTTTCACACTAACACATTCAATATCATCAGGGGCATGAGAGTGCACACTCATAGAAATTTTCCGGTAAAATCGCCCTAAAAACAAGGAAAATCGCCATAAAACCGGGGTCAATGGCGACTAGGCTATGGAATTAGGGAAAATTACCCTAAAAATACGGGTGCCTTAGTCATACATTTAAGGTGATTTTTCTTAAATCTGGGGCTACTTTTCTGTTTTCAAAGGTAATTGCCCTGGAAATAAGAAAAAATACTTTTAAACTAAAGGCAATTTTTCATATATTTAGGGCGTTTATCTTACATTTAAGGTGATTTTTCTTAAATCTAGGGCTACTTTTCTGTTTTCAAAGGTAATTGCCCTGGAAATAAGAAAAAAAACCTTTAAACTAAAGGCAGTTTTTCATATATTTAGGGTGTTTTTCTTATATTTAGGGTTATTTTTCTGTTTTCATAGGCGAATCGCCCTAGAAATCCATCCAAAAAACTATTTTTTCTCAAATGTCTGGGAGAGATTTCAGATGCCTGGGAAAGAGTCTATACTAATAAACCGCGTATTTCCCGTGATCTGGACTGACTTCAACACACACATACTTACCTATGCAACACCGCATACCTATGCAACACCGGCCCTTAGAACTGAAAAATCACCTTGATAAAGTAATTAAGGAGATATATATGAAGAGAAAAAACCACTTACTTGAGAAAAACTGTTGGTCGCTCCGAGGATCGAACCCAAGGCCTCTCGGGTTGGAGTCTAACACTCTACTGCTTCACCACAATCCCTTCGCGCCAAACGACGTACAAACACTGTACACATCTTATTTTCTTGGAGTCTAATTTATATTTCGACTAAAGGCAACCAAAACATGTATTCTTGTTGCTGATGATTGGAATATTTTGGCCGTTTTCTAGTCCACATGCTTAACACAAAGTAATCCTTTACTAAGAGTATCCATACAGAATTAAGGTAAGGACTACTTTAAATTTAACATGCGGACAAAAAACGGCATTATTAATATTATCATTAAAAAAAAAAAAAATAAAGGAGTTGACTCACCCAGGGATCGAACCCACGACCTTAATTTTCAAACAGCAAAGCTGAAAGTACGAGTGCTTAGACCGCTGGGCTACCCATTTGGTTCGATTTTTAAGGCGATCGCCCGTGAAGTTAGGTCGATTCTCACATGCTCACATACATACTCACATGCTTTGACCTGTCAACTACACACACATACATAACACGCATTACATGTATGTATCCATCTATTGCGTCTTTAATTTTCGTTTGAATCTTACCCTAGATTTTATGGCGATTTTTGATGCTATTTTGTTCTACATTTTAGGGCGAATTCGCCCTTAAAAGAAGAAATTACTATCAGAGTAGACTCATAAAAATTCCCCCTAAATAATATAGGCAATTTTGCCGTTTTAAAAAAACTAACCCTAAAAAATATTTTCTATGGCGATTTTTCGTATATTTAGGGCTAATCACCCTTAAAATAAGAAAAATATTCGTAGTTTTAGGGCGATTAAGTTTTAGGGCGATTTTTCTAGTATTTAGGTAAAAAATTTTATGAGTGCAATCTCTCAGAATTTAGGGTAGAGGTAACGGCGATCAGAACGCCGCCAAAGGCCTGTTATTTGTTCTTGGTTTGTTAGGAAGAAATTCTTGGCCTCAGCTTGGCTTCCAGAAACAGAAACACCTCCGTAATTGTCTGTTTCCATAGGCACAGTTGGCTCAGTTGGCACTGTGCCGGCAGAAACTGCTGCCGTTACCGAATACATATTTTTAGGCTTCCATATAGCAGCCTTTTACGGCGTGCTGACCGTTTTTTGTCCAAAGATTAGCTTTTAATACGACCTATTTTTTTGTTATAGAGAAGTTTTTAGCTAACTCGAGGTCATGCCGGCTTAGACTTCAAGAAGTAAAAGACGTCGGCATTATGCATTAGTGCATATTCTTCTCAATCTGTCACGGAACTCTGACAGAACAAAGTCCAACACACACTAAGGGCTTGATCAGCTTTTCTAAGTTTACCGTTCTGGCGACGCTATAATTCCCAACCAGTTATAGCGCGGCTTGTATGCACTCATAAAATCGCCCTAAAACTACGAAAAATGTTCTTTTTTTTAAGGGTGGCTAGCACTAAATATACGAAAAATCGCCATAGAAAATATTTTTTAGGGTTAGTTTTCTTAAAACGGCAAAATTGCCTTTATTATTTAGGGCGAATTTTTATGAGTCTACTCTGATAGTAATTTCTTCTTTTAAAGGCGAATTCGCCCTAAAAAATAGAACAAAATAGCACCAAAAATCGACCTAAAAACTAGGGTAAATTTCAAACGAAAATTTAAGACGCAATAGATGGATGCATACATGTAATGCGTGTTATGTATGTGTGTGTAGTTGACAGGTCAAAGCATGAGTTAACACCCGAAATAACAAAATCAACAAAATAAAAGATAGGGTGAGCATTGAGGAAATATCAAATTGCAATACCATGCCCTCAATAAGTTCGACGCTTGCACTTTACAGAACGCTTAACACCAAACGCCCAAAGTTGATTGAACCAAAGCAAGTGCATCCAACAACAACAATAATAAGATCGGATGACACGTGCGCTGAGCTTGCACCTTCTTGACCATCGATCGTGGGAAACGCTTACCCCCAAAGTTGAGTGAACTGAAGCAAGTGCATCCAACAATATTGACTAATAGGAAATCGCCCAATTATAATTAAGATTAGCCAACAGCGACAACGACATCAGCAATTGCGGAAGCCAGAACCAATAGAAACAAAGAACGTCAGCAGAAGCAGTGACAACGGCAGAGACGGTGACAGCGATGGAGCGACGCGTAGCTATAAATTAAACCTGTAAACCTTAATCCAGTCAGTTCTTAAACCAACTCAATAATGTGAAGTTTGATTTTTTTTATAACAATTTAATAATCATTCTTTTAACTGGCGCCCGAGCAGGGACCTGATTAAAAGCCGCGAAAGGATACTATGTTCCGCGTCCCGCGAAGTTCAGAAAAAGTTTCTGACGTTTCGTTCAACCTCCGCCTAATAAGTGAGAAGTGAATAGGACTTAAGACCCGGAAGTGCAAAAGTGCCGTTTTAAAGAACGCTACAAAATTGTACTCCTGAAAAAACAGGACTTGTACCTAGCGGAAAAATCAGGCCAAAAACTTATCGCCGTGATCCCTTTAGTATCCGTTCGGAGGGAACGTGAACCAAAGTGCAGAGAAGGCCCCTTAGTAGACCCACACTCAGAAGAGATCGTTGCAGCGTGGGATAAAACGGAATCCGCCGATCCTGTCGTTACGAGAGCACGCCGAGATATGTTACTACTGTAAGCATAGTCTTAAGCAAACCGAAAATCTTAAAAATCGAAAAATACAAACACACCAATTACTGAAATTTTGAAAATATTACAAGATACACAAAAATCTAGAGTCTAGAAAATATAGAAACACACTTTAATATTATATTTAAGAAAACACAAAAATTTAAAAACTCCAAATTTTATTAAACCCCTCAATATAATTAAAATTCTCTAGAAAATATTTCCGAATTCTGAGTGACTAAAATTAAAAAGTTAGCTTAATCGTAACGTTTTTTTTTGATTGCTCAAATGACCGAACAAGAGTTAGCAGACAGACTCGCCAATCTCGCCGGACCTTCATCAGTTAGTAACGCACAACTAAACGCGAAAGTCATGACCAAGAGAGATATCGAGGAAAAAATAAAAGCTGTCTTAGAGGCCAATCTCGGCAGCCTAGTGAAGGAAATACTAAATCCTAGTAAAGACTTTTCTAAATATTTGGAGCAAACAATTAGGAGAGAATACGCACACAACATTAGTGAGTTAGACAAACTACCGGACATAGTCAGGACACTCAGAGATTTCTCGGGAAATAAGAGTGAATACTCGTCGTGGAAAAAAATTGTCGAGAGAGTGTTAAAAATTTATGAAAATAGAATGGGTACACCAAAATTCTATGAAATACTTTTAGCGATCCGTAACAAAATTACTGGACAAGCAGACGCAGTACTAGAATCTTAAAACACTCCCTTAGATTGGACAGCTATTTCGAAATGCCTAACAGCACATTTCGCCGACAAACGCGACTTAAAGACCTTAGAATATCAACTTTATGCTATTAACCAGGGTAACAGTACTATAGTGGATTATTATCAAGCAGTTTATCAACAACTTTCCCTTATTCTAAATCAAATTGGCAATTTAGATGCTTCACAAGAAACCATACAATCTTTAACAGTCATGTACAGGGAAAAAGCCTTGGACACCTTCGTCAGAGGTCTAAATGGCAACTTGGCACAGCTTTTAGCCATTAAAGAACCGCATGACTTAGGGAACGCACTACGTTTATGCAGCTTGCTCGAAAACCAGAACACTAGAAATAATCAGACACCAAAAATGCCATATTTAGGCAAACCACCAAATCTTCCACCCAAGCCCCAACAACCATTTTGGACGGTAGCCGTCAAACAAAATTTCCATCCCCATCTCTATCATAATCCAAATCAGATGCAACTAGTACCGGCGACTGTAAAAACACCAGTTTATCAGGCTAATCAATTTAAAGCTTATAACCAAGCCTATGTAAAGCAAGGTGATGCAGTAGCATCCTACAGCTCACCGAAACCTCCCCCACGGCCACTACCGAAACCGGTACCAATGGAAGTGGACCAATCAATTCGCTCGCGTCATATCAATTATATGAACAAGCCGGCAAATAATGATCTTACAGGGAAAAGACTTCTTAGCTCTTCCAACGTCCAAAATACCAACAAAATGCCAAGACAGTTTCATATCCAACCAGATGCGGAAAGCAATACACAACAAATACACGAAAAATACTAAAATTTTTAATTGATACAGGCTCAAACCAGAACTATATCCAAAATCAGCTAGTACCAAGACCGAAATCGAACGAAAAAATTTTTTCCGTCAACTCAGTTGGAGGAAACACTAAAATCACTCAACACACAATACTTAAACTCCCCAGCATTTCAGATAAACCCATGATTTTTTTTTTACTAGACACACTGAAAACTTTTCACAGTATTTTGGGCAATGATACCATGAAAAGCCTAGGAGCCATTATAGACGTGAAAAACGACACATTAATTCTTGAAAATAAACGTAAAATTAAAATTCATCAATTAGCAACACAGGCAGTAAATACAATCGGATCACAAGTCAGTCATATGACCGAGTCCCAAAAGTCAATTATAAATCTCCTCGTTCAAGACCACAAAACCCTCTTTGCTGATCCCGATACAAAGTTAGCATACACGACAAAAGTAGTAGGTGAAATAAGAACTTCGTCAGATTCACCGGTTGACGGAAAACACTATCCATACCCCATATCCTTAAAACAGGAAGTAGAAAAACAGATTAACGAAATGTTAAAAGACGGCATTATAAGACCTTCAAGATCTCCATATAATGCCCCAGTCTGGGTAGTCCCAAAAATGTCCGGTCAGTCCGAAGAAAACAAGTACAGACTAGTAATTGATTATAGGAAGCTAAATGAAGTTACTATTTCAGATCGGTACCCCATTCCCGAAATCGGCGAAATTATCGCACAACTTGGGAACAATAAATATTTTTCTGTGCTAGACCTTAAAAGTGGTTTTCACCAAATACCATTAAAAAGCTCGGATATAGAAAAAACAGCATTCAATTTACCAGACTCCCGTTTGGCCTCAAAAACTCTCCAGCTATTTTTCAAAGGGCCTTAGACGATATACTAAGGCAACACATAGGGAGAATTTGCTACGTTTATGTAGACGATATCATAGTATTTAGCAAAAATGAAGTAGATCACGAAAGCAATCTAAAGATTGCTTCACTTTTTTAAAAATGAGGTGGACTTCTTAGGGTACACAATATCAGAAAAAGGGGTCAAAACAAACATCGAAAAAATAAAAGCAATTACAAAATTTCCAATCCCTAGAACACTAAAAGACCTGCGTTCTTTTTTGGGCATGACAGGTTATTATAGGCGATTCATAAAAGACTATGCTAAAATAGCAAAACCGTTAACCATTCTCTTAAGATGCGAAAAAGGCCGCATATCTAAGACCAAGTCGAGCAGAACTGCTATCAACTTTAGCAAAGATGCGATTGCAGCACTTGAGAAACTTAAAAATACTCTCGTCTCCAGGGATGTAATCCTTGCCTACCCAGATTTTGGAAAAGAATTCCAGCTAACTACTGACGCTTCAAGCTACGCAATTGGCGCAGTATTAGAACAAAACAATAGACCAATAACGTTTATTTCGCGCACCCTGTCGAAAACTGAAGAGAACTACGCAACTAACGAAAGAGAAATGCTCGCTATCGTTTGGGCGCTCCAAAGCTTAAGACACTACCTGTACGGATATTCAAAGGTGACTATTTACACCGACCACCAGCCCCTCAGTTTTTCTAATAGCGTAAATAACCACAATGCTAAACTAAAACGATGGAGAGACCTTATTGGCGAGTATAACCATAAGATCAGATACAAGCCCGGAGTAGCCAATGTAGTAGCAGACGCGTTATCTCGGGCCCCCGCAGAAATTAATTCAATCAGCTCCTCAGCATCAGCCCATAGCGATGAAAGTTCGTCACACAACCTTATTTTTTCGGTAGAAGCCCCAATAAACGTATTTAAAAATCAACTTTTTTTACTGACTGCAGACACAGATTCCTATAGTTTCGAAATTCCATTCCCAACCTACCACAGGCACATAATAAAAAGAAAATCCTACACAGAAGAAAATCTCATAGCAATTTTAACTCACAGACTCGACCCTAAAACAAGAGGGAACGCTATAGTCGAGTGCCTCGACTATCAAATACCCGTTACTCAGCTAAAGTCAGCAGTCTCAAGCAGGGCAAACCAAGCAACCGCATCAAAAAATTAAAAATATTTCTTCTACATTTCGGTAGGCGTTAATAACCCAAACAAAATTGCGTTTACACTTTAAAACTATGGGCGCCACAGCTTTTCGCGGTTTGTGGGCGTTAGGGGGAGGGGGGGTTTCCAACTTTGGTCTATCAATATGTATTGATGAAACGAATACACATTGCTTTTCCCGTTAATATAGCTTCAAAACTGTGGGTGCCACAGTTTTTCGCGGTTTGTGGGTGTTAGAGGGGGCGTGGCACATCGGCGTGAAAAACTTGAGCTGCGTAATAACCCCTAGAATCTGCATGCCAAATCCCAATCTTCTAGCTTTTATAGTTTCCGAGATCTCAGCGTTCATACAGAACGGGTCACAGTTTTTCGCGGTTTGTGGGCGTTAGAGAGGGCGTGGCACATCGGCGTGAAAAACTTGCGCTGCGTATTAGCCCCTAGAATCTGCATGCCAAATCTCAATCTTCTAGCTTTTATAGTTTCCAAGATCTCAGCGTTCATACAGACGGACAGACAGACGGACAGACGGACAGACGGACAGACAGACGGACATGGCTAGATCGACTCGGCTAGTGATCCTGATCAAGAATATATATACTTTATATGGTCGGAAACGCTTCCTTCTGCCTGTTACATACTTTTGCACGAATCTAATATACCCTTTTACTCTACGAGTAACGGGTATAATTATAAACGGAATAATTACATCTGAAGTAATAATGGGCAAAATTCAAAACATTTACCCCACCTATTTTAAGTCATACAAAGTAAGGTTTACTCAAAACGAAATAGATGACGTAACCTCAGAAGCACAACAAAATGAAATAATAACTCTTGAGCATAAAAGAGCCCATAGGGATGCTAAGGAAAATAAATTACAAATTTTGAAGAAATATTTTTTCCCACAAGCTACCTAATTTTTAAAGCAGTTCAGGCATATAACAAGTCAATCCATTCCATAACATAGGAAAGCCCCATAGACATATTTTTCAAAAGCACAATTTGCAATTCTACAGAAGAGATAGAAAAGAGAAGAAATTAAAAAGAAAATTCTAAACAGACAAAACGCTGACCTACAGTACCACAATCAGGAAAAAGTGCACAAAAGGTTAGGAAGTAAACTTACACCTAGGTACAAAGTGGAAAAAGTAGCAGAAAATAAAACAACCACCATCAAGACACAATCAGGAAAAATCATCCATAAAAATAATATAAGAACATAATTTTTCAGACTATTTTTACCAACATGCTTGGGGATAACTACGGTCCTTGACTATTCCAACTCACAAATCATCTCACTCAAAACCGGACCTGCAGCTAAACAAGATGGAACACTCAAAATCATCCACATCTTTAATTTGCAAAGCTATAAGGATACTTTAGCGAAATTAGAGGAATCATTTTATTCACTCAACTCATCTCATCCATTACATCCATACCTTTCCTACGAACTAGAACAGATTCACAACGATTTACGTAGACTCCGAACACAAAAGAGACCAAAAAGAGCAATAGAAACAATAGGTACTGCGTGGAAATGGCTGGCAGGTTCACCAGACCACCACGACCACGAGATCATAGTCAACAAAATAGACGAGCAATTAGAAAATAACAACAAACAAGTGGTAATTAACAAATTAATTAATGAGAAAATTAACCAACTTACCAAAACTACTAATGCTATGTTAAAAGTTACCCAGAGCTCGGAAGAAATAGCAAATCAAAATGGTAATGTCTTAAATTATAAAATTCAATTAATTAAAGAAGAAATTAATATCATTATTTATGCAATCACATGGGCAAAATCTAACACAATAAATTCATTTGTATTCACAAACACAGAAACTAAAATAGTAGAGGACATTTTTAAAAAAGAAAATAACTTATTTTTTAACATAGAAAAACTATTAGAATTTGCTAAAATTAAATTAGCCACAAACGGCAATGACCTCATTTATATTATTAGCTTTCCAACCACCAAAACAGATAATTGTAGAACTCTAAAAATTAAAGCACCAAAGAAAGCCCAAATGATCAATGATATAAAATATGAAAATTTGTTAGAATGTAAGAAACAATTATTTGCTATTAAAACACCTTGTGAGTCTCATAATGATAAAACAGTCTGTAATGCAGAAAATTTGTTAGACCTAAGTAACGACACCTGCCTAAATGCTCTCCTGAATCTCCGTGAACCTCAATGTAAGATGATCAACAATCAACACATCCCAGATTTCGAGGAAATACTGCCTGGAACCATATTGCTGAACAACTTCAAAGGACCAGTCCTGCTAGACGAAAAACTTCTACAACTGCAAGGCTCTTTCATTATACAATACCGAAATTCAACGGTAACTATTGGCGAAACTACCTACAAGTCGAAAGAGATCAACTCGGTCGAGTCAGAACCTCCCTTATTCCAACTTATGGGAAAAAAGACTAAACTAGAAGAAGTTCTATCTCTTTAAATGATCAAGGAACTAAATCTTGACAACACAAAGGCGCTGGAAAAATTAAGAAGAAAATCGACCATCGAATCCTCGGTTAGCTTCGGATCCACCATCATCCTACTCCTACTAATAATAGGATCGGTCACGGAGCTCCTACGAAGGCGTAAAACAACGAAAAGTACTGCAGCCCCTGTACCAGAAACGCGAGAAGAACCCCCACATCCCGGACCTGTGCTGTATTACATTGCGACCGAGGACAGTCGCGCTTAAGGAGGAAAGAGTTAACACCCGAAATAATAAAATCAACAAAATAAAAGATAGGGTGAGCATGGATTGCGTAATTGAGGAAATATCAAATTGCAATACCATGCCCTCAATAAGCTCGACGCCCCGCGCACTGAGCTTGCACTTTACAATCATGGGAACGCTTAACACCAAACGCCCAAAGTTGATTGAACCAAAGCAAGTGCATCCAACAACAACAATAATAAGATCGGATGACACGTGCGCTGAGCTTGCACCTTCTTGACCATCGATCGTGGGAAACGCTTATCCCCAAAGTTGAGTGAACTGAAGCAAGTGCATCCAACAATATTGACTAATAGTAAATCGCCCAATTATAATTAAGATTGGCCAACAGCGACAACGACATCAGCAATTGCGGAAGCCAGAACCAATAGAAACAAAGAACGTCAGCAGAAGCAGTGACAACGGCAGAGACGGTGACAGCGATGGAGCGACGCGTAGCTATAAATTAAACCTGTAAACCTTAATCCAGTCAGTTCTTAAACCAACTCAATAAAGTGAAGTTTGATTTTTTTATAACAAATTAATAATCATTCTTTTAACTCATGTATGTATGTATGTGAGCATGTGAGAATCGACCTAACTTCACGGGCGATCGCCTTAAAAATCGAACCAAAAATTTGAAAATGGGTAGCCCTTTGATCTAAGCACTCGCACTTTCAGCTTTGCTGTTTGAAAATTAAGGTAGTGGGTTCGATTCCTGGGTGAGTCAACTCATTTTTTTTTTTTTTTTTGTAATGCTAATATTAGTAATGCCGTTTTTTCGTCCGTATGTTAAATATAAAGTAGTCTTTACCTTAATTCAGTATGGATACCTTAGTAAAGGACTACTTTGAGTTAAACATGTGGACTAGAAAACGGCCAAATATTTCCAACCATGAGCAAAAAGATAACATGTTTTGGTTGCCTTTAGTCGAAATATAAATTAGACCGCAAGAAAATAAGAGGTGTGCAGTGTTTGTACGTCGTTTGGCGTGAAGGGACTGTGGTGCAGCGGTAGAGTGTTAGACTCCAACCCGAGCGGCCGTGGGTTCGATTCTCGGAGCGACCAACAGTTTTTCTCAAGTAAGTGGTTTTTCTCTTCATATATATCTACTTAATTAGTTTATCAACATGATTTTTCAGTTGAGGCGGCAGTGTTGCATAGGGTTTGCCTCCCAACCGAATCCCCTTTCATATAGCAACAAACAAGTCTGAAACGGTGTTAAAATGTGTGTGTGTTGAAGTCAGTTCGCAAGATCCCCACACCCAGAAAAAAATCCGTTCGAAACGTTCAAAAATCAAGCCCAAACGGGGTCAAAAAGTGCGTAAGCCCGTTTGTTGTCAGTTCATGAACGCTCGTTCATAGAATTTGACCGAAACTTTAGAGTTGGATTCCGAACGAATGGGGTCATTTTAAGAACATTTGGGGTTGATTTGAGAACGAAAAGTTCATAAGAAAAAAAAACAAAAACAAGATTTCTGGATTTACTTTTTTTTTCTGCGCGCCTGGTGGAAACGTATTTAATCTCATTACTTAAAGTGTTTGAAATATTATTAATAATTATTGTATATTAGTTTTTGTTGTTAACATACAGTTTATTTATTATTAGAAATACATATAAACATTAGAAATAATATTTTATTAAAACTTTCGATTCACGACGTCTTCTTGCGGGCTCGAACCTGGGCTACTATGTGTCAGAGACGGACGTTCTAACCGCTGGGCCATGGAACCAATTTTTCAGGCACGGCCAAACGGAAAAATAGACTTGCAAGTTTTTCGGTCAGGAAAATAAATTCTTAATGAACAGCGTTCGCAATTTCAGAACGATTGTGCAAAATCTAAGAACCATCGTTCAAAGCTTAACACTTTTTTGTGACGCGTTCATAATTTTACCCAAATGTTCGTCATTTGACCCCGAGCGTTCCTTTTTCATGAACACAAAATAGCGAACGGATTGTTCGTAAATCATGAAAAATGTTCTTGATTTTTTTTGTTTTATTTTTTCTGGGTGCAGATCCCAGGAAATACGCGGTGGTTTAATATAGACTCTTTCACAGGCATATGGGAAAAAATGTATTTTTTTGGTTGGATTTTTAGGGCGATTCGCCTTTAAAACAGAAAAATAACCCTAAATATGAGAAAAACACCCTAAATATATAAAAAACTTCCTTTAGTTTGAAGGTCTTTTTTCTTATTTCCAGGGCAACTACCTTTGAAAACAGAAAAGTAGCCCTAGATTTAAGAAAAATCCCCCTAAATGACTAAGGCACCCGCATTTTTAGGGTAATTTTCCCTAATTCCATAGCCTAGTCGCCACTGACCACGGTTTTATGGCGATTTTCCTTGTTTTTAGGGCGATTTTACCGGAAAATTTCTATGAGTGTGGTAACCCACTTCGATCGTTGACCAATATAGCGATTTAGTTGGCTACTACATGAAACATGCATGTACAGTGAAGCCTCTTCGCTCCTTTTTGTGTGTTGGCATAAGGCCGACGTCTTGGTCTTCTTGAATTCTAAGCCGGCATGGCCTCGAGTTAGCTAAAAACTTCTCTATAACAAAAAAAGGTCGTATTAAAAGCTAATCTTTTAGGAAAGTATAAAAAATATATTATGATATTTATACCCGTTACTCGTAGAGTAAAAGGGTATATTAGATTCGTCCAAAAGTATGTAACAGGTAGAAGGAAGCGTTTCCGACCATATAAAGTATATATATTCTTGATCAGGATCACTAGCCGAGTCGATCTACCCATGTCCGTCTGTCCGTCTGTATGAACGCTGAGATCTCGGAAACTATAAAAGCTAGAAGATTGAGGTTTGGCATGCAGATTCTAGTCTAAGCGAAAAACTGTGGCGCCCACAGTTTTGAAGCTAGATTAACGGGGAAAGAAATGTATATTCGGTTCTTTAATACCTATTGATAGACCAAAGTGGGAAATCCCCCCTCCCCCCTAACGCCCACAAACCGCGAAAAGCTGTGGCGCCCACAGTTTTAAAGTTAGAGCAAAAGTGTAAACGCCATTTTGTTCGGGTTATTAATGCCTACCGAAATGTAGAAGAAATTTTTTAAATCGTCAGTAAAAAGTTATAATCAAATAATTAAATGTCCGGTAGATGGCGCCACTTTTAAGCGGCTGCTTGGTTTGCCCTGCTTCAGACTGCTTGCCTTAGCTGAGTAACGGGTATTTCATAGTCTAGGCACTTGACTATAACGTTCTCTCTTGTTTTTTTTTTTAATCTCCATCGAAAGTTGAAAAATAGTTAAAAATTTACCTTTAGCAAATAGCGAACAACTATTAGATGCGGATATCGAACTGTTAGTTGCTTTTACGTAAGTTGTACTTAAAAAACACACCAATTAGGGAAACCAAACGTCAAGACCGTTTAATACTTAGTTTTTATGACAGTCCACCTAAAAGTGGTCCAAATTGGCTAAAAATTGCGGGTTTTTTTTAGCGAAAAATAGGTCAACTTTGAAGGGGCGTTTTTTTTGTTTAAATCTGAAATTTATGGAGGTTACATATTTGTAAAGAGGGATTAATTATCTGTAGATTGTGTGAGTAACAACTGTCTAGGTCGAAATCGAAAAATTGGTTTATTGCACGTTTTCTGGCCCAAGGCGTCTGCCAAACTAACCCTATAGTTTTAAAGCTATCGGGATAAAACTTTACCAAATGTCGTCATTCTTTTGCAGGTAATATATAAGTATTATTATATAGCTCTCATAAGAAGGATCGGAAAACTTATATATATATAACTTATTTTCTATAGAAAAACAAGAGAGAACGCTATAGTCGAGTGACTTTCTTCTAAATTTCAAGCTTGCCGAAGCTATTGTGTATTTGATTAACTTAAAAAAAGTTTTTTTTACATAAAAAATGGTTTTCCATTTTTTTAAATTTAAAACTGCAGACTAAGTGTAAGATAATAGTTTGCGTAGATCGATCAGCTGTTGATTAGGAATATATTTACATCATGATGCATCGTTACATTAAAATGTATTCAGAAAATCGCGTCTATAATACCTTGAGCCAACTTTTTTATGAAAAAGACTCTGTATTTCGTATACATTTCATATGTTACGGCATCATCCTATAAATAATTTATTTTCACTCCTGGGCGGTTCTTTTACAAACCGAACACCTTTTACACCATAAGCATCTAACAAGAGCGAGCGAGATGCACAACATGCTTTGGCGTGCGTCCATAGAAGAAAGGCGAGGGCTTTTGAACAAACGTTCGACATTTAAAAAAAACAAGAGGGAACGCTATAGTCGAGTGCCTCGACTATCAAATACCCGTTACTCAGCTAAAGTCAGCAGTCTCAAGCAGGGCAAACCAAGCAGCCGCTTCAAAAAATTTAAACAATTTCTTCTACATTTCGGTAGGCGTTAATAACCCAAACCAAATTGCGTTTACACTTTTGCTCTAGCTTTAAAACTATGGGCGC
Source organism: Drosophila mimetica (assembly GCA_037075245.1). Taxonomy (NCBI): domain Eukaryota; kingdom Metazoa; phylum Arthropoda; class Insecta; order Diptera; family Drosophilidae; genus Drosophila; species Drosophila mimetica. The sequence continues at coordinate 30,784,927 of JBAMCH010000007.1, forward strand.
CTCAGCTTTTCGCGGCTTGTGGGCGTTAGGGGGGAGGGGGGTTTCCAACTTTGGTGTATCAATATGTATTTATGAAACGAATACACATTGCTTTTCCCGTTAATATAGCTTCAAAACTGTGGGTGCCACAGTTTTTCGCGGTTTGTGGGCGTTAGAGGGGGCGTGGCACATTGCGCTGCGTATTAACGCCTAGAATCAGCATGCCAAATCCCAATCTTCTAGCTTTTATAGTTTCCGAGATACTTTATATGGTCGGAAACGCTTCCTTCTACCTGTTACATACTTTTGCACGAATCTAATATACCCTTTTACTCTACGAGTAACGGGTATAAAAACGCTACGTTAAAATGGGTATGCCGGTCCTTGGCAGCGAGCGCAGCAACCGGCCCAAAAAAAAGAACGGCAGCGACGTCGGCAGAAGCAGCAACAATTCGCGACCGCGCAAAAAATTGTCGACAAAATCTACGATATTTTTTAAGCAAAAAGGGATTAAATATATGTATGTATAATAATAATTTAAGAATAAGTCTTGAAAAAGACTTAGCCTTATACTATTATTAAAAACGCTACGTTAAAATGGGTATGCCGGTCCTTGGCAGCGAGCGCAGCAACCGGCCCAAAAAAAAGAACGGCAGCGACGTCGGCAGAAGCAGCAACAATTCGCGACCGCGCAAAAAATTGTAGACAAAATCTACGATATTTTTTAAGCAAAAAGGGATTAAATATATGTATGTATAATAATAATTTAAGAATAAGTCTTGAAAAAGACTTAATCTTACACTATTATTAACAAAAATACGTTAAAAGGGGTACTTAGCAGCGAGTGCAGCAAACAGCCCAGCCGCGACGTCGGCAGCAAATCGGCAGAAGCAGCAACAACTCGCGACCGCGTATGAATTTGTTGACAAAATTTACGTTAACTTTTAAGCAAAGAGAAATGAATTTAATGATTTTACGTTAAATTGCTTGCAAGTAGAAATGGGTTCGGGATAGTTTACGTTAAGATAAATCGCTTTAAGATCGTCAAAAAATCGCAATCGGCAGACGGGTAAAAGTTCGCATACGAGAGTTAGTCGTAGACTGAAGCGAGTGCAGAATAGTTTACAGCACTGCAAAGTTCTAACAGCTAGATTTACTTGCACGGCTTCCCGCGCTTTTTACTAACAGCGAACTGCGTTCCGTCTCTCTCTAGCGCAGGCGAATGCACTTTTGAAAAATGACCACAGGAAAATAGGAAAGGGACAAAAAGTTTAAATTTTACGTAAGAATTCGGCGATCTGTTATAGCCAGTGCCAAGAAAGAGAGAGCAATAAACATACTTCAATTAAATATGTATAATTATATTAGCTTAACATAAACATTGTTAAGGCGTGTTATGTATATTAAAATCTAAATGTTTGTATTGGCTCTTTAAAAAAACGAGTAACGGGTATAGCGAATAGCTTTGTTTGAAAGGAGTTATCTTTGACGGGCTATTGCAACTGTATTACATACATACACACATATATATGCTATTGTCTGACTCTGACCTTGAATTTGGCTAACTATTTTTACAAATTTTGTAATTTGCATAGTTTTTGGCATTTTAGTAGGTATTGACAAATGAAAACAATCGCAATTGCCTATAAGGGAATCCTTAACGGGAATTAACGCATATCCCGTTGATGTCCTTGGAGCTATAAGCGCGGCAATTTTATTTAAAATTTAAAAATTTAAATGCGCATCTACCGCAAGATATTAATACCACTGGCTATTAAAGGCGGAAATGTAGGCGCTAGCCCGGTTTTTGCGATAATGGGATTGTGGGCGTTAGAGTGGGCGTGGAAACATTTTTTTTTGTCAATCAAAAGGTATTTAAGAAATTAATGAATATTCCTTTTTACGTTAATCTAGCTTCAAAACTGTGGGTGCCACAGTTTTTCGCGGTTTGTGGGCGTTAGGGGGGAGAGGGGGTGGGTCATTTTGGTCAATCAATAGGTATTGAAGAAACGAATACACAATTCTTTTCGCGTTAGTCTAGGTTCAAAACTGTGGGCGCCACAGTTTTTCGCGGTTTGTGGGCGTTAGAGGGGCGTGGCACATCGGCGTGAAAAACTTGCGCTGCGTATTAACCCCTAGAATCTGCCTGCCAAATCCCAATCTTCTAGCTCTTATAGTTTCCGAGATCTCAGCGTTCATACAGACGGGCGCCACAGCTTTTCGCGGTTTGTGGGCGTTAGGGGGGAGGGGGGGTGGGCCATTTTGGTCAATCAATAGGTATTGAAGAAACGAATACACATTTCTTTTCGCGTTAGTCTAGGTTCAAAACTGTGGGCGACACAGTTTTTCGCGGTTTGTAGGCGTTAGAGGGGCGTGGCACATCGGCGTGAAAAACTTGCGCTGCGTATTAACCCCTAGAATCTGCATGCCAAATCCCAATCTTCTAGCTTTTATAGTTTCCGAGATCTCAGCGTTCATACAGACGGGTGCCAAAGCTTTTAGCGGTTTGTGGGCGTTAGAGGGGGCGTGGCACATCGGCGTGAAAAACTTGCGCTGCGTATTAACCCCTAGAATCTGCATGCCAAATCCCAATCTTCTAGCTTTTACAGTTTCCGAGATCTCAGCGTTCATACAGACGGACAGACGGACATGGCTAGATCGACTCGGCTAGTGATCCTGATCAAGAATATATATACTTTATATGGTCGGAAACGCTTCCTTCTGCCTGTTACATACTTTTGCACGAATCTAATATACCCTTTTACTCTACGAGTAACGCGCAATGTTAATATTTATTTAAGATAACGTGGCAGTTGCTGTCAACTGGCGGACTCTTTTCTTTTCTGCATTCTACCCTTGTTCTTAGTCAGAGATTTGAAAATTTATTAAATAAGCTGACTGCATTTTTGTGTAAATTTCTGTTCATAAACATTTGGTTCTCCGCACATCCACTCGTTTGTACGACTGCAGACAAGCGAACAAGCTGCTTGACATACAGCGCATGCCCAGCGGCTTCAACGGGACTGAGTTATGGATTGTCGTTGACAATGCTGCTGTTTGTTTGCATACTCGGAAATGACAAATTGCTAATTCTTTTAAATAGACATAGGCGACACATTTGGCGTTTCCTGCCCACAAAAAAATCGGAAAGAGCAATAATTCAGGAATATACACACAAAAAAATAAGCTATGTAAAATCAACATAGAAAACAAGAGGGAACGCTATAGTCGAGTGCCTCGACTATCAAATACCCGTTACTCAGCTAAAGTCAGCAGTCTCAAGCAGGGCAAACCAAGCAGCCGCTTCAAAAAATTTAAAAAATTTCTTCTACATTTCGGTAGGCGTTAATAACCCAAACAAAATTGCGTTTACACTTTTGCTCTAGCTTTAAAACTATGGGCGCCACAGCTTTTCGCGGTTTGTGGGCGTTAGGGGGGGGGGGGGTTTCCAACTTTGGTATATCAATATGTATTGATGAAACGAATACACATTGCTTTTCCCGTTAATATAGCTTCAAAACTGTGGGTGCCACAGTTTTTCGCGGTTTGTGGGCGTTAGAGGGGGCGTGGCATATCGGCGTGAAAAACTTGCGCTGCGTATTAACCCCTAGAATCTGCATGCCAAATCCCAATCTTCTAGCTTTTATAGTTTCCGAGATCTCAGCGTTCATACAGACGGGTGCCACTGTTTTTCGCGGTTTGTGGGCGTTAGGGGGGAGGGGGGGTTTCCCATTTTGGTCTATCAATATGTATTGATAAACCAAATACACAATTTTTTTCCCGTTAATATAGCTTCAAAACTGTGGGTGCCACAGTTTTTCGCGGTTTGTAGGCGTTAGAGGGGGCGTGGCACATCGGCGTGAAAAACTTGCGCTGCGTATTAACCCCTAGAATCTGCATGCCAAATCCCAATCTTCTAGCTTTTATAGTTTCCGAGATCTCAGCGTTCATACAGAACGGGTCACAGTTTTTCGCGGTTTGTGGGCGTTAGAGAGGGCGTGGCACATCGGCGTGAAAAACTTGCGCTGCGTATTAACCCCTAGAATCTGCATGCCAAATCTCAATCTTCTAGCTTTTATAGTTTCCAAGATCTCAGCGTTCATACAGACGGACAGACAGACGGACAGACGGACAGACGGACAGACGGACAGACGGACATGGCTAGATCGACTCGGCTAGTGATCCTGATCAAGAATATATATACTTTATATGGTCGGAAACGCTTCCTTCTGCCTGTTACATACTTTTGCACGAATCTAATATACCCTTTTACTCTACGAGTAACGGGTATAAATAGTAGTTTACTATTTTCTGAATTTTTCATGTATTTTGTTGTTTTATTTTTTGGGTTATTGAATAGTATTTAACAATTAAAATAGTAGAAAACCTATCTACGAAATTGTCATGTATTTTGTTGTTTTATTCATTTGGCAAATTAGTAGTAACGTCTCAATTAATATCGTAGCAAAACTATTTTATTTGTTCGCGTGTCCTTTGTTGTTTTATTTTTTGGAGCACTGAATAGTGACACCACAATTAATATCCTATCACAACTATTTTTTCCTGCATGTATTTTGTTGTTTTAGAAATACAATTATAAATTGTAGGTCAACTATTTTTTTGGACTTAGGGTGGCTAGAGTATCCGACTCATAATCTCTGGGTCGTGAGTTCAAGTCCCGCTTTTGCAGATGATGTTTTTCCTTTTTTTTTTTTTGGTAAATGTTGATTTCAAGTCTATAGATTTTCCTCTATGAAGATCATTCTTCTGTGGCCTACTGGTTAGAGTGCTGGACTCCGATGACTGCCGGCCCTGGTTCGATTCCCAGCGGAGGCAAATAACCTGACTTGTAAGTTTAAGTATCTGTGAAATGAAAGTGTCTATAAATAGCTTTGATATAAATTAATATAACAAATTAAATTAAAAATAAAAACAGTTAAAAAATTAAATTAAAAAAAACAACAATTTTTTTCGGTAAAAATACTATATAAATACTCTCCTATTTTATAGGTAACCTACTATTTTTTTGGGCATTGTTCTATATTTTATGGGTTGGGGCAGTTTTCACTATTAAATCGTTGATTTCACATAGTTTTTTTTTTTGTGTGTACGCCCGCAAGTGTAAGTGCCATATTTACACAGTGTCCGATTGTGGGCCTTACCTCCTCATACAGCTCCAAAAACATTATTTGCGAAAAAAAAAACAAGAAAGAAAGCTAACTTCGGTCAGCCGAAGTTTATATACCCTTGCAGATCATTCCTATTCATACTTCGACAAGCCGAAGTTTTAATACCATTGCAGTCTGCTATAAGTCTCAAAGTAACAAAAAGAATCCTAATTTGGTAAAAAAAACACGAAGAAGATAAATTTGGGCCGATTTCACCCTATTGTTCCTATGGGAGCTATAGGATATAGACGTCCGATCGGCAAGCGCCTTTACCCTGATGAAGGTATGCACAAAAAATACGATTTGGAAAATTGCATGTCAACTCCTTTTACAAGCGCGAAATATCCTATAAACAAACATCAAATTTTAACCGATTTCACCCTATTATTCCTGTGGGAGCTGTAGGATATAGACGTCCGATCGGCACGCCCTTTTACCCTAATGAACACACAAAAAAAAACTATGTAAAATTAACGATTTAATAGTGAAAACGGCCCATAAACCCATAAAAATAGAACAATGCCCAAAAATATAGTAGGTTACCTATAAAATAGGAGATGACCTACAAAATAGTATTTACCCGAAAAAAAATTGTTGTTTTTTTAAATTTATTTTTTAAACTGTTTTTATTTTTAATTTAATTTGTTATATTCATTTATATCGAAGCTATTTATAGACACTTTCATTTCACAGATACTTAAACTTACAAGTCAGGTTGAACTGGAGTGGGGCGGGGTTTCCAATTTCGGGAACGATCGTAGGGCAGAAAAATACACGGCCGCAATGGGTTTTTTAATGTTATAAAAAATTCCACTGTTTATTTCGAAAAACTTCACTGCTCGACTGTTCGCTTACACTTGAAAACAAGAGGGAACGAGTCGAGTGCCTCGACTACACCAGTTTACAAAAAAAAATTGATGAAATACGCACTTCATGAAACTATGATTTTCGGTTAAGGTAGATCTCCCTGAGTAAGAAATGGGCACTTTTAATTTTTTGTATGGTACAGTTTTTTTTTAAAGTGTAAAAAACGTTTTTTGCACTTCTTTAATTTCTAACTCGAGTTGTGGTTAACCGATTTGGGCTATCAAAGACTCATTTTACAGGTAAAAGAATGCCCTTTAACTTTTTTATACACCGCATTGAGTTCCATTCATTGGTTTAGAAGCTACACTTCGTCAAAGCTGAAAAAGTTGGAAAAAATTCAAAAAAGCTGACATAAATGGCTTCTTTAAAAATACACGCCTAAAAACCGAAATTATTTTTATAACTTCTACTTAAAGATACATCTTTAAGCAAACTAACAAGACCATCAACTCAATTAACAACCAAAGGTTCGATTTTATATAGATTATTTCAGTTGGAAAAAAGGTGTATTACAGCCCTGTTAGAGCCCTGTTAACCTCAGTTAACAGCTGTAAACGGCCAAAAAACCACCTTTGTTCCGAGCTTAAAAAATTCTTATCAAACAAATTTACTGGCGGATAGTAACGATCATTAGCTTGTTTTTTTTGTCGAAGAACCATCTAACCATATAAGCTATAAAAATAATTTCGGTTTTTAGGCGTGTATTTTTAAAGAAGCCATTTATGTCAGCTTTTTTGCATTTTTTCCAACTTTTTCAGCTTTGACGAAGTGTAGCTTCTAAACCAATGAATGGAACTCAATGCGGTGTATAAGAAAGTTAAAGGGCATTCTTTTACCTGTAAAATGAGTCTTTGATAGCCCAAATCGGTTTACCACAACTCGAGTTAGAAATTAAAGAAGTGCAAAAAACGTTTTTTACACTATAAAAAAAAACTGTACCATACAAAAAATTAAAAGTGCCCATTTCTTACTCAGGGAGATGTACCTTAACCGAAAATCATTGTTTCATGAAGTGCGTATTTCATCAATTTTTTTTTGTAAACTGGTGCTATCAAATACCCGTTACTCAGCTAAAGTCAGCAGTCTCAAGCAGGGCAAACCAAGCAGCCGCTTCAAAAAATTTAAAAAATTTCTTCTACATTTCGGTAGGCGTTAATAACCCAAACAAAATTGCGTTTACACTTTTGCTCTAGCTTTAAAACTATGGGCGCCACAGCTTTTCGCGGTTTGTGGGCGTTAGGGGGAGGGGGGGTTTCCAACTTTGGTGTATCAATAAGTATTTATGAAACGAATACACATTGCTTTTCCCGTTAATATAGCTTCAAAACTGTGGGTGCCACAGTTTTTCGCGGTTTGTGGGCGTTAGAGGGGGCGTGGCACATCGGCGTGAAAAACTTGCGCTGCGTATTAACGCCTAGAATCAGCATGCCAAATCCCAATCTTCTAGCTTTTAAAGTTTCAGAGATCTCAGCGTTCATACAGACGGGTGCCACTGTTTTTCGCGGTTTGTGGGCGTAAGGGGGGAGGGGAGGTTTCCCACTTTGCTCTATCAATATGTATTGATGAAACAAATACCCTTTTTTTTCCCCGTTAATATAGCTTCAAAACTGTGGGTGCCACAGTTTTTCGCGGTTTGTGGGTGTTAGAGGGGGCGTGGCACATCGGCGTGAAAAACTTGCTCTGCGTAATAACCCCTAGAATCTGCATGCCAAATCCCAATCTTCTAGCTTTTATAGTTTCCGAGATCTCAGCGTTCATACAGAACGGGTCACAGTTTTTCGCGGTTTGTGGGCGTTAGAGAGGGCGTGGCACATCGGCGTGAAAAACTTGCGCTGCGCATTAACCCCTAGAATCTGCATGCCAAATCTCAATCTTCTAGCTTTTATAGTTTCCAAGATCTCAGCGTTCATACAGACGGACAGACGGACAGACAGACGGACAGACAGACGGACAGACGGACATGGCTAGATCGACTCGGCTAGTGATCCTGATCAAGAATATATATACTTTATATGGTCGGAAACGCTTCCTTCTACCTGTTACATACTTTTGCACGAATCTAATATACCCTTTTACTCTACGAGTAACGGGTATAATTAGTACTAACTTAAACTACAGAGTGGAAGCTCCAAGAGCCGCTTGGAGAGCGGAGTGGAGACACTTAACAGTGCGAAAGAGCGAGATGCGAGCGATCTGGAAGAACTGCTGTCTCGACTGTCAAGGCTCCAGGGGCGCTTGGAGGGAAAATTGGCCGGGGCTGGGGGCGCCGCTTTGGCGCGAACATCGGCCAGACGGATGTCCTCAAATTGGGCTCGCATCGAATCGCTTAGCGCGCGGATCGGAGTGCGGATGCGTAGACTCTGACTGATCTTCAGCAGCACGTCGATCTTGAAATCGCCCGTCCTCGACCGGATTGTCGTCGAGCAGACTTCTTCGCCTCTCACTGTCGTCGTGGGCAACTTGAACGCAGTTGCCAGGGAGCTGTCGATAGTGCTGACGGGCGTGCAAGGGTCGATTAACGCGGCCGTCTCGAAGGTGGTGGCCCCAGACTCCAGCAACACGATGGCCGTCGGAAGAATGTGGAGGCTCTGAAGCTGCCACTGATGGAGTTGCTGCTGACGCTGGACGTCGGACCGGTGTCCGTGCTTCCCGTGCCGCTGGCGATGGAGACCGCGAGACTGCCCGTGACAGCCGAGTGGTCGATCCGCGATGTTGCGAGGACGGCGATTGGCGACGTGGCGGGGACGGCGATTGACGACGCTGCTGGATGGGCGGTTGGCGAGTAGTCGCGGACCTCTCGTGCAGGTGCAGCAGCGTGTGATGGTTCTGCCCGCACTTTTTGCACGTGTCGCCACTGCGACATTGCCCCCCTGAGTGTTGATGGGCCAGGCAATTCGCACAATACTTATTGATGAGGACGGCGCGGAGCCGCTTCTCCGTGCTGAGCCTAAGGAAGCGGGTGCACTTCCGTAGAGGATGGATTCCCCGACAGACTCGGCAACGGTAGGATCGAGTACCTCGTGAACGTCTGTCGTCCAAAGTTTGGGCGCTGCGAGGACGTGGAGCCATGGTTTCGATGCTTTAATAAAAATGATAAGCAAATTTAGTATCAATTTGTGAACGGATTTTGAAAAATAAGGACAGAAGGCACTATTTTCGGAAAGCGGAGGTGGCCTTGGCCTCCATAGGAAGAAGTACTAGAATGAGGACTGAAGTTATTATTGCGGAAGTGCGGAGATTGCCTTGTCCTCCATAGGCAGAAGAACTAGTTTGTGGATAGGACGTGTTATTGTCCCTCGAGCAGTAAGGACTTCTACTACGCGAACTCTACTATCGGCTCCTGGAAGAACAGATACCACTCTCCCGAGCCGCCATTCATTTGACGGCATATTGTCTTCTTTGACGACCACCATATCATCGACTTGGATGTCTCGGGAAGGATTCTGCCACTTATTGCGCTTGTGAAGTTCTTTCAAGTACTCCTCTTTCCATCGCGCACTGAACTGCTGATGCAGGGCCTTCAAGTGTTGCCAGCGATTTATAATCGACTGCGCTTCGCAATCAGAAAGTGGCCTGGCGTCAATGCCAATAACTCAGAAGGATCTTCAGACATGGGAGACAACGGCCTGGAATTGAGGCATGCTTCAACTTTGGCGAGAAGGGTGGCGAACTCTTCAAACGTGTACTTCCGACTTGACGTTGACTTGTAGAAGAGTGCCTTGAAGCTTTTTACTCCAGCCTCCCACAATCCTCCCATATGTGGAGCTCCTGGTGGAATGAACCGCCACAAGAGTCCCTGGTGGCTATACGTTCCAATTACCGACTCTTTGATCGTCCGCATGAAATCCCGAGAAAGTAGAGTCGCGGCCCCCACAAAGGTTTTGCCATTATCCGAATGGACCCGCTGAGGACAACCTCTTCTCGCTACAAAACGGGCAAATGCCGCGAGGAACTTCTCCGTTGTCAGATCGGACGTAGGCTCTAAGTGAATAGCCTTAGTGGAAAAACACACAAACACACAAACATATCCCTTGGTAATAAGGCATGCTCTCCCAGTATAGTTCTTTATCTCGAACGGTCCTGCATAATCCATGCCCGTATATGTAAATGGCCTGGAAAAGGACACTTGATCGGTCGGGAGGTCGCCCATTAATTGCGTCTTTACTCTCTTCTTGTAAATTGTGCACACCTTGCAGGAGCTCAGCACAGCTTTCACTAGATTCTTGAGTTTAGGAATCCAATACTTCGATCGGATGAGGCGTATCACTAATTGATTGCCACCATGCAGGGAAATCTGGTGCGAAAAACGGACGAGAAGACGAGCTAAACGACAGTTGTATGGCAATATAATAGGATGCCGCTCGTCATACTGAAGGGCCGTTGAGGTTTTAACGCGACCACATGCCCTTAGCAGGCCTGGTTGGTCTAAAAATGGAAACAGGTTGGCGATCGGGCTGGAAACTGGAATCGGACGCTTATCGCTTAGGAATTTGAGCTCTTGGGTATATTCTCCCCGCTGAGCGTAACGAATGAGGACTCTTTCAGCTTCTCGGACCTCTTCCTTGGTAGGTCGGTCAGCAGAGTCCCTCGGCATCTTGCGGCAGCGTTGAATGAAACGTAATACGTACGCAAGGACCCGCAGAGCCTTATCCAACGAGGAGAATCGTTCCAGCAAATCTTCGGATGGGGTCTGTGCGAAATTGACCTTAACAGCACGCTGCTCTAAGCCTGTGACTGGAGTTTCAAGCCACCGTGTTGGCCACTTGTCCTTTGGCTGTTGTAACCAGTCCGGTCCTTCCCACCAGAGTTGGCTATCAGTCAGCTCCTGTAACGAAACGCCTCGACTGGCCAGGTCCGCGGAATTGTGGTCAGATCGCACATGCGCCCAATGCTCAGCGCTCGTCACCTGTGTAATCTTAGTCACTCGGTTGGCTACAAACGTGGTCCAGTGGCATGCCGGCTTATTCAACCATGCAAGGACGATGGTGGAATCAGTCCAACAGAAAATGTCGGAATTGGAAATTGGCATATTCGGAAGGATAGCTGCAATCATTTCGGACAACAGCACTGCCCCACACAGCTCGAGCCGTGGAAGGGACACCGTTTTTACAGGGGCGACTCGGGTTTTGGCGGTAAGCAGACGGGTCATAATGTTGTGGCCAACTTCCACCCGCAAGTATATAGCGGCCCCGTATGCCTTCTGCGACGCATCACAAAACCCATGATGCTCTACCTTGGCCTCTGGCTGGAAACCAACCCACCTCGGGATACGGATCTGCTCAAGCTCGGAATAGCTGCGTAAGAAATCTTGCCATCTCTTATTCATTTCTGCTGGGATATTTTCATCCCAGCCCAACTCCTGCAGCCAAATTTCTTGCATAAAGATTTTTGAGCGGACAATAAACGGGGACAGCCATCCGGCTGGGTCAAAAAGCTTCGCAATTTGGGAAAGAACCTCTCTCTTCGTATGAGTGGATTGAATCGCAACTGGCGGTGGAACAAAATAAAACTCGTCCGAGGTCGCATTCCACCGAACACCCAGTGTTTTGGCAAAGCTTTCGGAGCGAAGATCTCGAAAGTCTTCGTGGAGTAGATGCTCGTTTGGGATATCTTCGAGTATGCGCTTCTGGTTGGCTGTCCACTTTCTCAATGGGAAACTGGCGCGGCTGAAAGCATGGCGAAGCTCGCTGATTGCAAGTCGAGCCTCATGTATGGAAGTGGTCCCTGCCAGAACGTCGTCTACGTACATAAAATGACGAATAATATTGCTTGCTTTAGGGAAGTCCTTTTCTACGTCGTCTGCCAAATGTTGGAGTACACGGAGTGCCAGAAATGGTGCACAGTTGACACCAAAAGTAACGGTTTTTAATTCGAAATCGCCTACTTCTCCGTCTTTCTTCCGGAATAAGATTCTTTGGAATGGCGTATGCTTGGGATCGACCCAGATTTGACGGTACATTTTGGTAATATCTGCGCTGAATACGTATTGGAAATAACGCCACTTCAAGATCTGAATGGTTAAATCAGATTGTAGGACTGGACCAGCATGAAGAATATCGTTCAAGCTTGTCCCATTTGCTGAAGGGCTAGAGGCATTGAATACCACCCGAAGTTTGGTGGTGGTACTCTCGGGTTTGATCACCGCGTGGTGTGGAAGGTAGTAGTTTGGGGAATCGTATGACGGGAGAATTTCTCTCATGTGACCCAGATCCAAATACTCCTGAATGACTGAGTCGTATTGCTCTTTTAATGGAAAGTCTCTTTTCAAACGGTTTTCGTTTCTAAGAAACTGAGCTAGGGCACTGGATCGCGACTGCCCCAATTGTGCTCCGAAATTTTCGGGTTCGCGAAACGGCAACGTTACCACGTATCTCCCGCTTGCGTCTCTAGTGGTGGTTTGGAGAAAATTGTTCTCGCAATAGGAATCGGATTCCTTTACCCTTTTAGTGGGTATGTTCTCCACCTCCCAAAACTTTGTGAGAAGTTTTTCTAAGCCCCTGTCACTCGTTTCGGTTATCTGGGTCGTGAAAGCTGATACCCGATTTTGACTAGATGTACTAGAAACTGGGCCGGTAAGCACCCAGCCAAAAATAGTTTCCTGACCTAGGAGAGAACCACAAATGTTTGTGCGCGTGCCGCTCAGCAAAACGGATGGTAAAATGTCGGCTCCTATCAGAACATCTATCTGGGAGCTCTCTAAAAATGTTGGATCTGCCAGGGGAATAGCGGGTAAATCAGTCAGCGAATCTCGTGGGATTGGGTACGACGGTAGCTTCCCGGCCAATTCAGGCAAAACGTAAGCTGCAGTCTCTAGCTGAAGACCTGGCTTATTCGGGGCTCGAATGGAAAAGTGGCAGAGCCTGGTCGCCTGCGCGGAAACGGTCTGATTTAAGCCCGAAACTTGGGCTCGGATGAGGCGGAATGGCAGCTTAATTAGGTTGAACAGGCGTTCCGTAATAAACGTAGCCTCAGAACCCGAGTCTATTAATGCGCGAGCCCTGTAGTTCGTGCCCAAGTGGCATATGTCAATAATAGCCGTGCCTAGCAAAACCGCTCGAGCACCGGTTGCGAAATAATTCTGCACACCGTGCAGATTTTCTGAACCGTTGGCGGCCCCCTGTACCGCTGGATTTTGTGGCCTTGCAGAAGAACTATTTCCGGCAGTTGACCCACTGGAATTGGGGTTGCCTTTATGCAGCAACGTATGATGCCGCGCTCGACATGTGAAACAGCTGTGAGTGCTAGTACATTCACGTAGCTGGTGGCCTCTCGCGAAACAATTCAGGCAAAGCTGCTTTTTCTTTATGTAATTCGCCCGCGCATCCACGGACATCTGGAGAAACCGCTGGCATAAGCGTACTGGATGACTCTCTTTTGAGCACAGGTCGCAATTTTTGGGTTTCGTGACCACCTTAGCTTCGAAGGAGTTGAGCTTCCTGGAGACGGGTTGACTTTTAGTGGTCGAGTTATTGCTGCTGCTTGGTTTCATATCCTCAATCGCCTCTAGCGTTCGGTATCGGTCACCAAGAAAGGTGTTCATCTCATCCCAAGTTGGAATGTCGGATTTGGATGAAAGGGACTGCTCCCATAGAGAGAGGGTCAGTTTTGGTAATCTACTGGAGCACAGGAATACCAGGAGACAGTCCCAGTTCTCTGTGGAAATTTTGGAATGAGCCAGGGCGGTCAAACACCCTTGGATTGTGCTCTGAAGATCTTTTAGGGCCTGGCCTGATTCGGAAGTGACGGACCCCAAATTAAAAAGGAGTTTGAGTTGGCTGTTTACCAGCAGTCTTTTATTTTCGAAACGGTCTCGAAGCGCTGCCCATGCTGAATCGAAACCCTCATTTGTGAGAGGGGACTTGGCTACGATTGCCTTAGCCTCGCCGCTAGTTTTAGCGTTGAGATGAAAAAGTTTCTCGACCGGTGTCAACCTAGGATTGTTGACATAGACTGCTGTAAAAAGGTCCCTAAATGTTGGCCACTTTAGATAATCTCCCTCGAATACTTCAGTATCGCATGGCGGTAACCGGCACCCAGACGGAATGTAAGTGGACTCGGTAGCAGCGCTCGTTCTCGCATGCTGCGAAGTGGCTCGGTCCATTAGCTCGCTGAGCTGAACCGATAGCTCCTCGTACACCGAATAACAATACTCATACTTTCGGTGCAGAGTTGCCAAAATCTCCGCCGCTTCTTCAGTCGTAAGGCTGGAAATCGTGTCTAGACACGCTTCAAATTCCTTCTCGGCTTTGTCCCAGAGTGAACGGACTTGTTCTTTACGAACTTTGCAGGTGTGGACGGACGGAGCAGCAGCTCCTGGAGTTTCTATGGTCGCTCGGAAATGGCTCATACGGTCGGACACCGTGATGAACCGCGCAAGGGCTGCAATTGCGATGTCGTTGCTCATTTTTGCTTGAGAACGAGTTGCTAGCGACTTTACGGACTTGGTCTGGATTTGCGACCTAACTTTAGGCGTGAGCGGACTTAGAGACAATCGTTTCGGATGGATCGTAGGAACAGACAACTTCTTGTCGCCTGCTTGGCTGGCTACTGAAGTTTCGCTCTTTGCCTTTGATATTGGTTTTGGGGCTACTGGGCTTGAGGTGCGCGCGCGTGGTGATGCGGATAGCGATCGCGTTTTATTTGCAGACGGAACTGACAACTTTGTTTTGTCTCCTGGCATTCCAGAAAAGTCCGTCTTGGAATGTGGTCGTGCTGATTTTTTTTTTCGAGAAAAATTACAAAAAAGTTGTTTTAAAAAATACCAAAAATACTAAAAATACTGTACTTGATGTAGTATTTTTTATGTTTAGTATTTAGTATTTTTGTGGTACTGCAATTCACATGTATGCCTGGATGGAGTATGAAGACGTCCCAAAAATATGGATGGAGTATGGAGACGCCCAAAAAATATGGATGGAGTATGGAGACCCCCAAAAAATATGGATGGAGTATGGAGACGTCCCACAAATATGGATGGAGTATGGAGACGCCCAAAAATTATTCGAAAATCCTAATAGCTGAATGTCAACAATGTCAATGTATAATGGAGCGACGCGACCAAAAAAAAACAAAAATGTTAATATATCGCAGTGGCTTCTTAGTTTCCTCGGTATAGATTGCAAGCGGTCCGCTTTTGTTTCCTGGTGTTGCAGCTCCGTGGTCTACTTTGGAATATGTGGAAACGGAACACCAATACCCCTTTCAAAGTTTTCGCAACAACTATTTTAACGTACGAGGAAAATATCGCTGCTGTGGAAAAAATAATATTCTGCAAGATATTTGCAGTCGGTTGCTGTGCTGCGAAAATGAGCGGTAGGAATGGGAAAATATATATATCGCGCACCGTCACGGCTTGGTCCCAAAAAGTATTTATTTATTTTTATTTTAATGGACGTGAGCCGACGGTGTGTGCGAATTAGCGCTGCTGAAATAAATACCATGCAAATTCTGGACAGGCGTATCGTGATGATGGGTTCGATGGAAACAGGTTATTTTGCCAATGAATAATATAATAATAAATGGATGTTCCAATTTTTTGTAGGGCGTGCTGGGTGAACGTATGTGCGTTTCTCTTTCCCTTTATGTACATATGTTGCGGAGGACGGGCATATGTACTTATTAATTCGCAGGCATCAGAATTATATGTTTTTAATTTGTGTATATATGTGTTTGTGGGAGCTCGGAAATATGTGTATAAATTGTATATTTTATATTCGGAAATTATAAATGCTGTGGACTGTATTTTAAAATGTCGATTTGGAAATGTTTGTCGGGTGTACCGCGAAGGAACGCACGTGTTATCGTACTTACGTTGCCTTACGTTACGTTACGTGACTTTTCCCTTATGTACATATGTTGCAATGGATATGTAGATATGTAGATATGAACGTACATTAATAAGCATGCATTAGGATAATGTAGATATGTGTGTTTGTATGGGCGTATGGATGTGTGTTTTAAAATTGTAATTTTTTTTAATAAATTTGTAAATTGGAGATAATGTAGATATGTGTGTTTGTATGGGCGTATGGATGTGTGTTTTAAAATTGTAATTTTTTAATAAATTTGTAAATTGGAGATAATGTAGATATGTGTGTTTGTATGGGCGTATGGATGTGTGTTTTAAAATTGTAACTTTAAATATTTTGGACGTTGGATATAATGTGGACTGTATTGGAGTGTATTGTGTAAGTGTTCGCAGGGTGCAACACGAATGGAAGTGTGAATGTTTTTCCTTACATTAAAGAGTGTACATCAGGATTATTGTATGTGCGTATGAACACGAATATGTATGGAAAGTGGGAAATATGAAAAGCAAAGCCGGAAAATGGCGGTCGTATGAAGATGGAAATGGCAATACGAAAAAGAAGCCGGAATATGGCGATCGTATGCACAAATGGAAATGGCCGATCAGACAGATATAAGAAAATTGGGTTCTTGGGAAATATCTGACTGGTCGGCAATGGAATAATGGAATATTCGTACTTATCTTGAACTTGGAACTTGGAAAATCCGCCGGTTGGACGCTGGTACTTTAAAATTCTTCTCCTGGTTTACAACTATCCGGCTCGAAGGACCATGAACTGGAGTGGGGCGGGGTTTCCAATTTCGGGAACGATCGTAGGGCAGAAAAATACACGGCCGCAATGGGTTTTTTAATGTTATAAAAAATTCCACTGTTTATTTCGAAAAACTTCACTGCTCGACTGTTCGCTTACACTTGAAAATTAGAACTAACTTAAACTACAGAGTGGAAGCTCCAAGAGCCGCTTGGAGAGCGGAGTGGAGACACTTAACAGTGCGAGAGAGCGAGATGCGAGCGATCTGGAAGAACTGCTGTCTCGATTGTCAAGGCTCCAGGGGCGCTTGGAGGGAAAATTGGCCGGGGCTGGGGGCGCCGCTTTGGCGCGAACACAGGTTATTTGCCTCCGCTGGGAATCGAACCAGGGCCGGCAGTCATCGAAGTCCAGCACTCTAACCAGTAGGCCACAGAAGAATGATTTTCATAGAGGAAAATCTATAGACTTGAAATCAACATTTACCAAAAAAAAAAAAGGAAAACATCATCTGCAAAAGCGGGACTTGAACTCACGACCCAGAGATTATGAGTCGGATACTCTAGCCACCCTAAGTCCAAAAAAATAGTTGACCTACAATTTATAATTGTATTTCTAAAACAACAAAATACATGAAGGAAAAAAATAGATGTGTTACGATATTAATTGTGGTGTCACTATTCAGTGCCCCAAAAAATAAAACAACAAAATACACGCGAACAAATAAAATAGTTTTACTACGATATTAATTGAGACGTTACTATTAATTTGCAAAATGAATAAAACAACAAAATACATGACAATTTTGTAGATAAGTTTTCTACTATTTTAATTGTTAAATACTATTCAATAACCCAAAAAATAAAACAAGAAAATACATGAAATATTTATAAAATAGTAAACTACTATTTTTCTATGTTGATTTTACATAGCTTATTTTTTGTGTGAAGGTATACACAAAAAAATACGATTGGGAAAGATTTATGTCAATAGCTTTTGCACTGCGCGAAAAATCTTCAGTTTTTGCAAGTTATATCCGATTGTTCC
This sequence comes from Drosophila mimetica, assembly GCA_037075245.1. Classification (NCBI taxonomy): domain Eukaryota; kingdom Metazoa; phylum Arthropoda; class Insecta; order Diptera; family Drosophilidae; genus Drosophila; species Drosophila mimetica. Next base: position 30,802,544 of record JBAMCH010000007.1, read on the forward strand.
TATGGGAGCTATAGAATTTAGACGTCCGTTGATTTTCAAACTTGATCTGCGTACACATGTTTTAGGATGACTGTAAAAGTTTTAAGTCGCTAGCTTTTAAACTGAGCTCGCAAACGGTATTGAAGGCTCATTCCACGTGAAACGTGACAGGGCAATTTGGGTCAAATCTCAGAATCAATCGAAACTTTTTTTGTCGATATAGGATTGAAATATAGGGAACGGTTTTTGTTTTTTTTTAAACTCTTACCGTTTATTTGTAAAAAATCTTTTTGTAATTAAGATCAGATTTTTCAGTTATACAGCACTTGAGACTCGTTTGAGTTATTTAAATTTTTGGTAAGCAGTTTTCTGGGCTATCTTAATATCTTTCAGAAATATATTTTTAAAAATTTTTTAATTTAAAATGTAGTATTTTTTAAGGGAATTTAAAATTAAAAAATTCTGTACGCCGGAATATACGCGATTTCCGAAAATAATAATTATTCTCGTGTTGCTTCATAAGTTCTTAAAATTGTGTTGTTGCTAGCCCCTGAAGACGAACTCCGATGCTGGACCGAAATATATTGGGAAGGAATTAAACAAAACTGTGTTTCATTACATGGATCCATGACCTTGAGCCAGCCAAACAAAACATAAAGTACAAAACAGGTCGCCAAAAACAACAAATAAAAATTTGTGGGTAAAAGAAATTTTTATTTACAAAAACCGGAGCTTAATTACAAAAAGGTTTAGGTTTTTTTCAATCAAAAATAAAACTCAGAGAATAAGTTTTATGTTTTGATTTTTATATAAAACTCAAGGAATAACTGTTATTTTTCAATCGGAAAAAAACTCAGAGAATAAGTTTTATATGTCAAGTTTTATATTGTGAGTTTTATATAAAACTTGACATATAAAACTTATTCTCTGAGTTTTTTTTAACGATTATTTTTTTACTTAAACTCATGGCATAATGATTAAAAAGCGATTTTTAAAATAAAACTCATAACAGTTACGATCCCTGTTTATAAGTTATAGTGTGATATATTTTTAAAAAAATGATTTTTTACATATATATTGCCTACCACAGATTTAACTAAGTTAAAAATAAAACTAAAGCATTACCTTGCAAACAAAAAAAAAATTACAAAGACTGGGGATTGAACCGGGGACCTCAACTGTTTGATTTGTTTGGTGTTAAATTTCCCAAGACATATACTTTTGTATCATATGTATGTAGTTCAAGTGCAACTAGTTAAATTCCAGTTACCTTTTTACTATACTTTAATATGTATTTGTTCTACCAATTAAAAATTTGTTTGTTTTTTTTTGTCAGAAAGGTACCAGTTTGAAACAATTTGCTTTTTCACTAGTTTTGTACTATTTATTTTTTCGACTAGCACAAGATTTCTAAGCCCTGCACCCAGAAAAATTCTGGTAGCTTTTTTACTAGTTTTACAACTAGTTGATTTTCAGACTAGTTCGCATTTTTCCTGCAGGGTTAGCAATTTAACAGTTTGGGGAATACAATGACTACTTCTTGCCAATTTATATTTTTTAAAGAATGCGGTATAGCCATAACACTATTTTTTTGGTATTTTTCATTACCCGATATTTGGAGTTAACCCAGTGGAAACACTTTTTTTGAGTAATCGGGTACTGGCTCTATAGAGAATATAAGGGTACTCCCTAAACTGTTGAATTGCTGTTAAACAGCTGTAATGTGTTAAAAATTTTAACGGATCTAAAATATGTAAAGTTAGTCTTTTTATTGCTAGATACCTTTTTAAATCGATAGCGAGGAATAAGTAACTACAAACATACATTCTAATTATACCCGTTACTCGTAGAGTAAAACGATATATTAGATTCGTGCAAAAGTATGTAACAGGTAGAAGGAAGCTTTCTTGATCAGGATCACAAGCCGAGTAGATCTAGCCATGTCCGTCTGTTTCGCTGTCTGTCCGTCTCTCTGTCCGTCTGTCTGTCCGTCTGTCTGTCCGTCTGTATGAACGCTGAGATCTCGGAAACTATAAAAGCTAGAAGATTGGGACTTGGCATGCAGATTCTAGGGGGTAATACGCAGCGCAAGTTTTTCACGCCGATGTGCCACGCCCCCTCTCACGTCAACAAACCGCTAAAAACTGTGGCTCCCACAGTTTTGAAGCTAGATTAACGGGAAAAGGAATGTGTATTCGTTTCTTCAATACATATTGATTGACCAAAATGGGAAACCCCCCTCCCCCTAACGCCCACAAACCTTGAAAAGCTGTGGCGCCTACAACTTTGAAACTAGAGCAAAAGTGTTGACGCCATTTGGTTTGGGTTATTAATGCTTAGCGAAATGTAGAAGAATTTTTTAAATCGGCCCACTCAGTAAAAAGTTATAATCAAATAATGAAATGTCCGGTAGATGGCGCCACTTTTAAGCGGCTGCTTGGTTTGTCATGCTTGAGACTACTTGCATTAGCTGAGTAACGGAAATTTGATAGTCGAGGCACTCGATTATAACGTTCTCCCTTAATTTATTTTAAATAAATAATAATAATATTAAATATTTAAAAAATAATAAATTTAAATAATTCGTACTGTTGATACCAAAATGCCGAGGTTGTTTAATTGCTGAAATTTCTGAACATTGGCTTTGTAAGGAACAGCTGATTAACAGCTGACCGAAATTCAACAATTTAACAGTTTCTGGAGTACTCTGAGAGGAGAGGTCTTTAGGTTGGGCCGGTCTGTAAGTATGGACACTCCATTTTCTCAAAATTTTTCCACTAAAAAATTTTTTTTATTTTGTTTTTTTTAGTCCTTTTTAGTGACAAAACTTTTGGGGAAAACATTATAAGCCAGGCTCTAGCCAGATTTAAGCTGTGAGAGTCATGTACAAATTTTCACCAAAAATGTTGTTGTCCACTTTTTTAAAGTTCTATAAAACATTAAAAACGTGCCTAAAATAAATTGGTAAAAGGTTTAAAATTTATCTGTTAACAAATTAAAAAAGAATCAGATTAATTTGAAAGTCAGAAAAAAAGTTATTCATTTTTTTTCAAAAACTACTAATTTTGTATAAGTTGGGACACTTTGCATACAAAAAGACCTCAGCCCAACAGAGGTCGTTTTCTGCAGAGTAAATTTCTCCGAAATTAGGGAAAATGTAATCGTTCAAAGAGGATTTTGAATTTACTTGTTATTTGATCAAAGTTCTTTAGAAATGGACGGGAAATAAGTTAAAACGAACTAAAATGGATTAAATTAAATTAAATAAATTGTTTTTTTAAGTTTGGAGTACTTTTGGTGTGAGTTTTATTCATTTTTAAAAGTGTCCCAACTTACAGACCTATTTTTCAAAATGCCGTTTTTTGACACTTTAAAAAAAATAATTTTTTAATTTTCCCTAGGGGACATTTTTTTTTTTTTTACAGCTAAAAGACTAAGCTTTCAATCAATACCTAACACGTGAAGTTTCATAAGCGAATGTAAAAATGGGAGACTAATAACAAAAGGTGTACCAACCTACAGACCTCTCTCCTAGTGTCCTATTAAGACACAATTTTTAAATTGACACTCATGATATTATTAGATACCTAGCTCAGTCATTGACTAATTTAAAACTAATTTAGAGGCTGCAAAACGAAAGATCTGCTACAACTTTTACAAAATCCATAAAATAGTATATTAAATTCTAACCTGTGGCCTTTCAATAGTGTATTAAAAGCGTAAGCAATCGCAAAATTAATCTAGAAGAAGGAAAGCAGCCAGTTGGACAGTTACGACAAATTTTTGAACATTTTTTGTACGGAGATTATCTAAATTTTAGAAAATTATTTCTTTGAGTGTATATATCAAACAAAACACCTGTTAACGAGGTAAAAAACCAGTGACGATCGCACCTTCAACATACAAAAGTTCTGATATCAACATTTGCGACGAAAGATGATTACATATATGATTAAAAACACTTTTTAAATTTATTTGTTCGGCACTCTGCAATGCCTACAAAGGGAAAAAGGCTAGACTAGTTTTTAAGAACACACAATCATTTTTTATTGCAGACTGCCGAAAAAAGCATAGTGCGAGCGGCCAATTATCACCACTGGCCCCAACAGATCCAAATTTCTAAATTTTCACTTTTACACTTTCACCGCTCTCTCTCCCAAACCAATTTTCTTGAGATCTTGGTATCCAATGCTTTAAGTTTTAGCAATACCTTTAATTTGGTGTATTACTCATTTCGATCGGACTATCATAGCAGATTTTAAATTTTGTGACTATATAGTAGTCGCCTTCGCACACTCTCCCGGTGCGCATCGTCACTGCATGGACTGCCGCCCATAGTGATTTATATACCCATGCAGAAGGTATATTGATTTCAATCAGATGTTTGCAACGCAGTGAAGGAGACGTTTCCGACCCCATAAAGTAAATATATTCGTGATCAGCATGACTAGACGAGTCGATCTAGCCATGTCCGTCCGTCTGAACGCTGAGATCTCGGAAACTATAAACGCTAGAAGATTGGCACTTTGCATGCAGATTCTGGGGGTTAATACGCAGCGCAAGTTTTTCACGCCGATAACGCCCCTAACGCTCACAAACCGCGAAAAGCTGTGGCGCCCACAGTTTTAAAGCTAGAGCAAAAGTGTAAACGCCATTTTAAACTTAAACAACACGGGATTACAAAAAAATTGATGAAATACGCACTTCATTTTAAAGGTAAAAGAATGCCCTTTAACTTTCTCATACACAGCATTGAGTTCCATTCATTGGTTACGAAGCTACATTTCGTCAAAGCTGAAAAAGTTGGAAAAAATGCAAAAAAGCTGACATAAATGGCTACTTTTAAAATACACGCCTAAAAACCGAAGTGTAGCTTCTTAACCAATGAATGGAACTGAATGCTGTGTATAAAAAAGTTAAAGGGCATTCTTTTGATGAAAGCGTATTTCATCAAATTTCTTTTGTAAACCCGTGTAATTAAACAATTTTTGAAGCGCTGACAATGGCACTCCGGAGAATGCTTGTATGACATAGCGTCTAGATATAGGCAGGCATCAACTGTCGAAGTTGAGTCCAACACCAACCCATTCACTTATTGCATTCATTCATTCACTCATTCCAGGCCCATCTTTTGCCTCGAAGCAGTAACAATTGATATGCGTGTACGTGAGCTGAATGCCAACTTCCTTGTCGGAGAGGCAATTGATTTGATGTAAACGGAAGGCGGCAGTGGCTAAATGGTTTGGGGAAGAGTGGAAAAGATTAGGGCAAACTTGTAAGCAAAGTCAGTGGTAATTTTTGAAGTTGTCAAGCTTGAGATGTAAGCCTTAAAGTGTAGCAGTCAAAATGGGTCGGGGAAGGGCACTGTTTCCTGGACACGGAAAAAAAATTTGGTTGGTAAAATTGGCCAATGCAGATAGTTTAGCAATTATAAACTAAAAGGGTAACTAAATTTTGCTAGTAGAAGTTTACATACCGTTAACTACAACACCCAGAAAAAAAATAACGAAAAAAATCAAGAAAATTTTTCATGATTTGCGAACAATCCGTTCGCTATTTTGTGTTCATGAAAAAGGAACGCTCGGGGTTAAATGACGAACATTTGGGTAAAATTATGAACGCGTCACAAAAAAGTGTTAAGCTTTGAACGATGGTTCTTAGATTTTGCACAATCGTTCTGAAATTGCGAACGCTGTTCATTAAGAATTTATTTTCCTGACCGAAAAACTTGCAAGTCTATTTTTCCGTTTGGCCGTGCCTGAAAAATTGGTTCCATGGCCCAGCGGTTAGGACGTCCGTCTCTGACACATAGTAGCCCAGGTTCGAGCCCGCGAGAAGACGTCGTGAATCGAAAGTTTTAATAATTTTAATTTTAATTTCTAATGTTTATATGTATTTCTAATAATAAATAAATTGTATGTTAACAACAAAAACTAATATATGCAGGAGTTATACGGTCAGGTTCGTCGGCCATTATGATATACGGTTTTTCTTAGTGTATTCCGCGCAGCGAGTCGCAATGATTTTCTTTAACACACGTTCGTCTATCCGCTCTGAAGGGTTAACTCGAACTGCCTTGCTCTCTTTTTGCTCACTTTTCCTTACTCGTCATTGCGCCACGCTCAGCAGGGATTTCGCTCTCCTTCCCCACCGCGCTCTCACACTAAAGCTCTCTCACTCTTTGCAAATCTCTTTTGATCCACATTTATCCTTACTTACTTTGCATAACTCATACACTGAGAGACCCACAGTCAACAATCCGATCTGATATTTTAATGTAATCTCCGACACGGCCTTCCTGACTATAACACGACCTCGTGTTAGTTAATATGACGTTGATATGACATTCATTGCTCAAAATCTTTCAGTTCAACACTTGACCTCTTTATTTATGCTATTTAACTCAAAATTTCCAAAACAACTTTGCTTACATTTTCTAACATTTTCAGACTTTAGTTTGGCGGGATAATCATTCACAGTTTTCGTTTACTAGAGTACAAGCTCTCTTCCGCTCAAATACATCAACTTATCCACTAAACATTTCATCAGACGTTAACTTGGAAGGATAATCCTTTAACATAACATTATAGAGTACAAGCTCTCTTCCGCCCAAGCTCAACCGTCTGGATATCTATTCACTGATCATCAAAGGTTAGTTTAGCAGGCTATTCACATACAAATTAGAGTACAACGCTCTCTTCTGCATAAACTCAACCATTTGGATACCACTTCGCTCATACCACAGTATCGGACTCTTGCCGCACATTTGCGACGCTACGCACCACTGTGCCACTTAACATACGACATACGATTACAATGTATGAACTTAGTCCCTGTGTATGGCTCCACCTGCACCTTTCTTAGGTCACAGATCTCTTACTTCTACGCACGCCTCTTTCAGCGTCGTCAAGCTCTTCTATCATCTCACAAGTCTCTCGCTCATCAGGAAGACTGCGTACACTATCATGTGGGTACTTATACATTCGCTTAGTAGTTAATGACTTTAACATATAACGATCACCATCAGCAGCTCAACAATAACAAATGGTTCTTTGAACTTAGGGTCTAATTTTGTTTGGTGTCGTTCCTCGCTTTTTAGTAATACATGATAGCCTAGCTTAAACTTAACGATTTGGGCATGCTTTTTATCTACTCTTGCCTTATCATACATCGCATTCTTATCAATGTTCTCTTTAGCCTTTTCTCTAGCTTTGTCCAAATCGACTCGCATTTCTTCATTGATGGTCAACATTCCCATGGGCCTCGCTTCTTTTCCTATCAACAATTCTAACGGACTATGTTGAGTCACCCGATTTGTGGTGCAGTTTATGGCTAATTGAACTTCTCCCAATGCCTCCTGCCACGAACGCTCGGTAGTCTCTACCGCCGTTAACATCCCTTTTAGCACACTCATGACACGCTCTACCTGTCCATTCGCTCTGCTAGCACCTGTTGCTATCACATGTAAGTCAATGCTATTCGTGGAGCAGAACTTGCGAAATTCAGTACTGGTGAAGCATCTTCCCTGATCCGCTATAATCCAGCTTGGGACGCCAAATATCGATATGGCAGACTTCACCGACTGTATGCAATTTACAGAATCTAAATTCCAAGTGTGGTACAGATACACAAACTTTGTAAAGGCATCAATTTGTACAATAATGTACTCCTTTTCGTCCTTCTTACCACTCAATTTGCCACTTATATCGATATGAATGGTATGCCATGGTATCTCGACTTTGGGTATGGGGTGTAACTCTGCCTGTTTTTTGCCTGACGCTGATTTCGACAATTTACATGTCACACAGTTTTCTACGAACTTCCTGACGTACTTCGTCATGCCCTCAAACCAATACTGCTCGTATACCTTATCTAACGTTTTTTGCCAGCCTAGGTGCATTATGGACTCGTGTATGTGGTTGATGACATACCATCTAAACGCCCTCGGAACAATGGGCAAGCATCGTGTCTTGCCATTCCTTTGAACAATTCGATGCAGCAAACTCTTCCTGATCTCATACGACTTCGCCAGCTCTTTCTGCATTTCGTCACTATTTAAATGGGTTATGATCTTCGATATATTTTCATCGCGCTGCTGTTCGGATACTAGCCAGTTGGGAGTTATAGCTGCCAAGTCAACTCGTACTTCCTCAACTTTGCTTGTCTGCGCTACTATAGAGACAGGGTTTCTTGATAAACAATCAACATGAGCCATTTGGCTCCCCTTACGATATTCTACCTGGAATTCGAAAGGCTGCATGAAAGACCACCACCGATGAACTCGCGGAGTTATTACCGATTTCTCTCGACTCGCCTTGATGGAATTACAACCCGTGTATACGGTAAATTTTCTTCCACTCAAATAATGGCGGAAGTGTTTGATGGCATTGAACACAGCTAATGTTTCGAGCTCATACGAGTGGTACTTGGATTCTGCTAACGTAGTGCATTTGCTGTAATATTCAACTACTCTACGTTTGCCTTCTACCTTATGTATCAGCATAGCGCCATAAGCATTGGCACTTGCATCCGTATGTAACTCGATTGAAAATTTGGGATCGAAAATAATTAGTACTGGGTCACTTGTTAGTATTTTGATGATTTTTTGACGAACTTCCTCATGCTGTTCCTTCCACTCGAATTCATTTGATTTTGAAGTTAGTTGGTATAGCGGCTTCATTTCTTCCGAAAATCGAGAGACGAATTGCCTGAAATAGGACGCTAGGCCTATAAACTGTCTAATCTGTGTGACTGAAGCTGGTTTCGGAAGTTGAGAAAGTGCTAGGATTTTTCGGGGATTGGGCTTTATTTCACCCTCCTTTATGACAAAACCCAAGTATTCTATCTCTGTAAGTAGGAATTGGCATTTTTTTACATTGAAGTAAAACCCCGACTTTGACAGCACGCTTAACACCACTTCCAATCTTTCGAATGCTTCCTCTTTATAATTTGCAACGATCAGCACGTCATCTATATAGACCACTGCGTAGGAATTGACCAAATCCCCCAAGACTTGGACTATGGCACGTTGAAAAACAGATGAAGCGTTCTTCAACCCGAACGGCATCGCTAAAAATTCATATTGACCTTCCGTGGTCACAAAAGCAGTTCTTTCAACGGAATCGGGGTGAATAGGCACTTGATAAAAACCATTGGCCATGTCTAAGCTGGAAAAATATTTTCCGCCTCGCAAGCGATCAATCTGGTCTGAGATTAATGGTAGGGGATACCTATCTGACACTGTATTTGAGTTTAGTTCCCGATAATCGATACAGAGCCTGTCACTACCGTCTTTCTTTTTCACGAGTAACATTGGGCTAGCGAACGGAGAATTACTAGGTCTTATTACATTTGCTTCTAACATCTGCTGAATTTTATCCCTCACTATCTGCTTCTCATTTTCGCTAAGGCGATAGGGTCGCCTTTGAACAGTTTTGTTGTTGTCACGCAAGCGGATTTCCAGGGAACCCGTTGATACACGCCGACTGGGGATGCCATCAATGAAGAACATAGAATATTTGGCCAATATGGCGTTTAACTTTGATTAAACTTGTACGGTGGACAGAATTTGCAAATTGCTTTTGACAATATTGTCGCCTATGCCTCTTAAAACTACCAGATTATGGCACCTTTTGCCGGCAAGCTTCTCGCTGATTGTTTCCTTTACCAAGGAACATTCGGAACCAGAATCGAAGAAAAATGGAAACCGCTCACCGAATTGTATCGCATTCCCGTTTGGCTGAAAAACCGCACACATGTCCACTCTTCTCTCGTTGCTTCTATTCGTTGTTGCGGCTCCCTTTGTACACCCTGATGCGATGTGTCCAGCATTGCCACATTTGAAACAGGTTACCGTTGGTCTGCTGTTGCTATGCGCTGGTTTCGACTCGTTCCTCTCTTTTGCTTTTCTCTTTCGGCACTGTATTGCCTTGTGTCCGAGTTTTCCGCAGCTATGGCATCTTATCGGCGTCTGCGTTTTGAATCTCTTCTTTTCGGGCCCTTGTTCTCCAGCGAATTCCGACTTTCTGACGAACGTGTGAGCTTTGAGTTGTTGTTGTAGCTCCGCACGTGTCTTTATATTCGTTGTAAACACTAAACGCTGCAGTCTGGAATCAATTTGCGCTGTATGTGCAAGGACCAATGATACAGCAATTTCTTCGTGTGTCATTACTCTCCACTTGGTTAATAGAGAAGTAACCAACCGGCTGGAATACACAGAAAGGCATTCCTGGGAATTTGAGCGACCCTTTAGCATGTTTAGCAACACTGCAGCCGGCGTCTCGTTGCCTTCGTAGCGTTCCATGAATAATTCCTTGAATTGCGCCCAGCTCATTCCAGGAAAACAAATTTGAGATAGCCACTGCGATGCGCTTCCGAGAAGCGATTTGCTGAGCGTCATTACCAAGGATGCACCTTCTTGCGGATGTTCACCCAAAATCATGCTAGCAGTTTTGCACCATGCTGCTGCGTCGGCGTTGGAACTTTCGGGATCAAATGTTGGGAGCACTGCGGAAACTGTACGCGTGCCCGGCGCTTGCGAGAACTGTGCCGCTTTCAAGAGTTCTTGAATCACTTTATTTTGCGTTTCTAGAAGCGCGCGCCAGTTATTCTCCGAATTGTCTTGCAGGGGTGGTGATCCCACTTCTGATGTAGGAGTTATACGGTCAGGTTCGTCGGCCATTATGATATACGGTTTTTCTTAGTGTATTCCGCGCAGCGAGTCGCAATGATTTTCTTTAACACACGTTCGTCTATCCGCTCTGAAGGGTTAACTCGAACTGCCTTGCTCTCTTTTTGCTCACTTTTCCTTACTCGTCATTGCGCCACGCTCAGCAGGGATTTCGCTCTCCTTCCCCACCGCGCTCTCACACTAAAGCTCTCTCACTCTTTGCAAATCTCTTTTGATCCACATTTATCCTTACTTACTTTGCATAACTCATACACTGAGAGACCCACAGTCAACAATCCGATCTGATATTTTAATGTAATCTCCGACATATACAATAATTATTAATAATAATTCAAACACTTTAAGTAATGAGATTAAATACGTTTCCACCAGGCGCGCAGAAAAAAAAAGTAAATCCAGAAATCTTGTTTTTGTTTTTTTTTCTTATGAACTTTTCGTTCTCAAATCAACCCCAAATGTTCTTAAAATGACCCCATTCGTTCGGAATCCAACTCTAAAGTTTCGGTCAAATTCTATGAACGAGCGTTCATGAACTGACAACAAACGGGCTTACGCACTTTTTGACCCCGTTTGGGCTTGATTTTTGAACGTTTCGAACGGATTTTTTTCTGGGTGGCGTCAACACTTTTGCTCTAGTTTCAAAGTTGTAGGCGCCACAGCTTTTCAAGGTTTGTGGGCGTTAGGGGGAGGGGGGTTTCCCATTTTGGTCAATCAATATGTATTGAAGAAACGAATACACATTCCCTTTTCCGTTAATCTAGCTTCAAAACTGTGGGTGCCACAGTTTTTAGCGGTTTGTGGACGTGAGAGGGGGCGTGGCACATCGGCGTGAAAAACTTGCGCTGCGTATTACCCCCTAGAATCTGCATGCCAAGTCCCAATCTTCTAGCTTTTATAGTTTCCGAGATCTCAGCGTTCATACAGACGGACAGACAGACGGACAGACAGCCAAACAGACGGACATGGCTAGATCGACTCGGCTTGTGATCCTGATCAAGAAAGCTTCCTTCTACCTGTTACATACTTTTGCACGAATCTATTATATCGTTTTACTCTACGAGTAACGGGTATAATTAGAATGTATGTTTGTATTTACTTATTCCTCGCTATCGATTTAAAAAGGTATCTAGCAATAAAAAGACTAACTTTACATACATATTTTAGATCCGCTCAGAGAATAATTTCCATTTATTTATTTTTATATAAAACTCAAGGAATAACTGTTATTTTTCAATCGGAAAATAAAACTCAGAGAATAGTTTTATATGTCAAGTTTTATATAAAACTCACAGAATTACGATTATTTTTTGAGTTTTACTTAAAAATTGCAAAAATAAAAATCATTGCGAATATGTAAAATACAATGTTTTATAATGCCAGTGGTATAGTTGGTTTTTTTCTAGGAGTCTTCCTTGTCGTTGATTTTTTGTTTGAAAATACAAAAATAACAGTTATTTTCGTTCCCTGCTTATAAACCTTGTTAGTGCATTACAAAATGTGATGCGTGTATGGCTCAATCAGCTAGTGTGTCCTAGAGAGGGCGACTTGCCTCGAAAAAAGTTGGTTTGTTTTAATTCCATTTATTTATCAATTGCCGTGTTTAATTACATAATAACAGCCATAATTCCTTTACGGGACCGCGTAAATTTTTTTAGTGTAGTTTAACAGCTGTAACCGTAAATTGGTTAACAGTCACTAGTGCAAAGCTAGTAGCAAATGGAGTAGTTGTTTCCGATGACAAGGCTATGAAAAATGGACCGGTTCGTTACAAGGAAATGGTCATAACTTGAACTAGTTAACTTTCCTGACCCAACTAGTATTTTACTGGTCTAAAACTGATTCCGTTTCCTGCAGGGAAATTTTTGAAAATTCAACAGAAAATTTCAGCAATTGAGGGAACGACCCTAAATGAATCCTGTTGAATTTTCAAAAACGCTGTTATTTGTTAATCGTTTTCAAGGAACTTAAAACATGTAAAGTTTAATTTTTTTTATTGCTAGTTACTTTCTAAAATAGTTAGCGAGTAAAGAGTAACTACAAATTTAAAATTCTAATTTGATTTTTAATTATAAAATGCACACTGGTGTTACCAAAATGTTACAGAGTTGCCATGCCTTTTTTTTAAAGCGGCAACTCTGGTTTTCCGGAATTCAACAAAATTTCAACAGCAGGCTGTTGAATTGCTGAAATTTTTGAAGGTTGACTTTATATGGTCGGGTTGTTAAAACATCGATTGTGGACACTAAAATCTGCAAGCAAAGTGTCAATCTTCTAGCTTTTATAGTTTTCGAGATCACAGCGTTCATACAGACGGACATGGCTAGATCGACTCGGCTATTGATCCTGATCAAAAATTTATATATACTTTATATGGTCGGAAACGCTTCCTTCTACCTGTTACATACTTTTGCACGAATCTAATATACCCTTTTACTCTACGAGTAACGGGTATAAAAAGTCGCGACGGAAAATCTAGTTATATTATATGCTTAAGTAAGGGAGAACGCTATAGTCGAGTGCCGCGACTATTAGATTCCCGCTACTCAGGTAACGAGGGGCACTTTTTTCGTCAATCGATAGGTACTTAATTATACCCGTTACTTGTAGAATAAAAGGAATTGTGCAAAACTATGTAACAGGTAGAAGGAAGCGTTTCCAACCCTATAAAGTATATATATTCTAGATAAGGATCGATCTAGCCATGTCCGTCTGTTCGCCCGTCCGTCTGTCCGTCTGTATGAACGCTGAGATCTCGGAAACTATAAAAGCTAAAAGATTGGCACTTTGCATGCAGATTCTAGGGGTTAATACCCAGAGCAGATGTACCACGCCCACTCTAACGCCCACAAACCGCGAAAATCTGTGGAGCCCACAGCTAGATTAACGAGAAAAGGAATGTGTATTCGTTTTTTCAATACGTATTGATTGGTCACAATGGATCAACTTTGACGAAGCTTCAAAACTTATGATTGGAACTCGATGCTGAGTATAAGAAAGTTATAGGGCATTTTATTACCTGTAAAATGAGTCTTTGATGACTGGAATCGGTTTAGCACAACTCGAGTTACACTTAAGAAAATGCTTCTATAAGAAAAATTTTAAGTGCCCTTTTCTTAATCAGAAAGACGTACCTAACCGGAAACAAAGTTTTCCTTCGTGGTATATTTCATCGATTTTTTTTTGTAAACTGGTGTTATTATCGCGCTAGTTACATTGAGTTGATAATTTTAAATTATTAAAACAATTTTACCTTTATTTTAAAATTTTAACTTTATTACAAAATTGAGTTCCGCTCGTAATTGTTTTGAATTGGTGCTGTAGATTGGTAGATAACCGAATTACATATATGAAGAATACTCGTCTCGAACAGAGTGTTTGTACTCTAAGGCATATGTAATATTTGGTTTTTTTACTCTACACACAAAATAAAACGTTGTAAAATCAACATAGAAAAACAGTTCTTCACTATTTTCTGAAATTTGCATGCAGTTTGTTGTTTTATTTTTTGGGTCATTGAATAGTATTTAACAATTAAAATAGTAAAAAAGCTATTTTCAAAATTTTCATTTGTTTTGTTTTGGCAAATCAACATAACAATTAAAATCGTAGCAAAACTATTTTACTTGCTTTCATATATTTTGTTTTATTTTTTGGGTGATTTAATGGTACCACCACAGTTTAAATCGTAGCACAACTATTTATATTTCTTCATGTATTTTGTTGTTTTAAAAATATAGTTCCAAATTGTAGATAAACTTTATTTTATAACGCTTTTGCAAACGTCTTTTAATTTTTTCTACCAAAATCATTCTTCGGTATCCTATTGTTAGAGTTCTTGACTTCGAAGATTGCGTAAGAAGATTAGTAAGATTAACTATTTGTTAAATGTAAGTGACTATAAATAACTTCCATATAGCTCATTAAAATAAATAAAAAACAAGAAGGGAAGCTAACTTCGGATAGCCGAAGTTTGTATACCCTTGCAGATCATTCCTATTCAATTACAAATACCAAAATATTACATTTAGATTTACTTACATATTTGTTGCAACAAACCAATTAACAGCAGTTTTTGTATTGTTTTGACGTTTTTTAATCGTTTCTTCCTAGGGCAGCTATATAATATAGTCTTCCGATTTATGTTAAATTCAATACGAAATTCTGAAATAATAAAATAAAGTTATATTCCAGAGTAGAATTTATTCCAATAAAAATTAACGCAGCTACAAAATTTTTTTCCCATTAATTTTCCGATCGTTCCTATGGGATCTATATGATATAGTCGTCCGATTTTTGTAAAATTTAATACGAAATTCAGAACAGTTTAAATAATAATATTCCCAAAAGTATTAGGTCAAAAATCACGGAAGCTATATTTTTTTTTTTCCATTATTTTTCCGATCCTTCCTATAGGAGCTATAAGATATAGTTGTCTGATCCGGCTGGCTTATATTGCCAGAAAGACGACTTTTGGTAAAGTTTCATCTCGATAGCTTCAAAACTGAGGAATTAGTTTGCGTAGAAACGGACTTTATGAGGTCGGAAACGTCTCCTTCACTGCGTTGCAAACTTCTGACTGAAATCATTATACCCTCTGCAAGGGTATAACAAGTAAGACAATTTTTTTAGGCGTATCCTACTATTTTGTAGGTAAATTAATCATTTTTTTTATGGAAAAATGTTTTTAGAACAACATATTTTTTGGGCAATTTTCTAAAATGTATAAAAGTATTTTTATGAATGTACAAACTACTCGAGGAACGCGTTGGAGAGTTTTAAAAATTGTGTTACCGATTGTTCAAACATTTAATAGTGTCAAAACCAAAGGGACTGATCAACTTGTGCGACCAATCAATCAAATGTGCGCTGGCGAGACCACAACCTCACAATCTCTGCGATACAATCTACAAGTGCCCCTGTAGATTATTCTTCACCCATTAACAAACAAGACTTGCTGTAAATCATTTATATTGTCAAAAAGAACTGTAGCACTATAAAAAATGATTTTTAGGCGTTTATAACGCCTCTTACTCCATGCAGTTTAAACCGCTAACAAATGCGATTCTGTTTTTATAACCTTGCAGAGGGTATAATGGTTTCAGTCAGAAGTTTGCAACGCAGTCAGCATGACTAGACGAGTCGATCTAGCCATGTCCGTCTGTCTGTCCGTTTCTACGCAAACTAGTCCCTCAGTTTTAAAGCTAGCGAGATAAAACTTTACCAAAAGTCGTCGTTCCATTGCAGGTAGTATATAACTCGGAACCAGCTGGATCGGACAGCTATATCTTATAGCTTCCATAGGAATAATCGGAAAAATAATGGAAAACAAGAAAGAAAGCTAACTTCGGCCAGCCGAAGTTTATATACCCTTGCAGATCGTTCCTTTTCTATTTGAAATTACAAAAATGTTAAGTTTAGATCTGCAACAAACAAAATTATAGCAGTTTATGGAGTATTTTGACATTAATTGATCGATCCTTCCTATGGCAGCTATACAATATTGTCGTCTGATTTATGTTAAATTTATTTCGAGATTCAGAAATAATAAAATAAAGTTATATTCAAGAGTAGAAGAGAATACAATAAAAATTAACAAAGCTATAATTTTTTTCCTATTAATTTCCCATTCATTTTCCGATAGTTCCTATGGGAGCTATATGATATAGTCGTCCAATTTTTATAAAATTTAATTCGAAATTCAGGACAATTAAAAAAATTATATTCCCAAGAGCAGAAGTTAATATGTCAAAAAACACATAAGTTATAATTTTTTTTCAATTATTTTTCCGATTATTCCTATGGGAGCTATAAGATATAGTTGTCCGATCCGGCCGGCTCCGACTTATATACTACCTGCAACAGAAAGACGACTTTTGGTAAAGTTTCAGCTCGATAGCTTTAAAACTGAGGGACTAGTTTGCGTAGAAACGGACGGACGGACGGACAGACGGACATGGCTAGATCGACTCGTCTAGTCATGCTGACCAAGAATATATATACTTTATAGGGTCGGAAACGTCTCCTTCACTGCGTTGCAAACTTCTGACTGAAATCATTATACCCTCTGCAAGGGTATAAAAATTATATCTTCAATGTTTTTTGACATATGGGCGGTTCTTTTACAAACCGAACACCTTTTATTGGGTCACAATTTTGATTTGCCTGAAACTTTTTTTACACGTACTATTCGGAAAATAAGTAAACACGTGTATCAGGATTTGACCGAAAAAAAATTATTTTTTTAGTTAGAATTTTTTTAAGTTTGCTAAAAATCGTCAAATTTGGAAAAGTACCCTATCTTTGAAAATCTATATCTCCGGTTATATGAATCCTATTGACTTCATGTCTTTTTCATTAATTCCTATAAAACCTCTTCTTTCAAAAAAATTCTACAAAAATTAGTTTTTAATTTCTTAAAAATGAAAACAAATTAAAATTAAAAAAAAATTTTAACCATTGCCCCCACAAAAAGTTTTTTTTTTAATATATGGGCGGTTCTTTTACAAACCGAACACTTTTTATTGGGTCACATTTTTGATTTGCCTGAAACTTTTTTTGCACATACTATTCGGAAAATAAGTAAACACGTGTATCAGGAATTGGCCGAAAAAAAATTATTTTTTTAGTTAGAATTTTTTTAAGTTTGCCAAAAATCGTCTAATTTGGAAAAGTACCCTCTCTTTGAAAATCTGTATCTCCGGTTATATGAATCCGATTAACTTCATGTCTTTTTCATTAATTCCTCTAAAACCTCTTCTTTCAAAAAAAAATTTCTAAAAAAAAATTAGTTTTTAATTTCTTAAAAATAAAAACAAATTAAAATTTTAAAAAATTTTTAACCATTGCCCCCACAAAAAAAAAATTATTTTTTTAATATATGCGCCATAATGTTAGTTACAATCGGTTTTTGTAAAAAGTTGGAGTCATTTTTAGTTTTTTAAATATCGATTTTTTTAAGAAGCCCTTGCCTTTCTTCTATGAGCGCATATCAAACCATGTTGTGCATCTCGCTCGCACTTATGAGATGCTTATGGTTACGAGTCATTTAATAGTCTGTCGACCATATCTAAACACCAAAAACGAATTCTTTGCTTAAAATATTATTGGATTATTTTTTTGTTTATTATTGAATTTTTTTAAATTTTTTCAATATTAAATAAAATATTATTTTTTTAAGATTAAAAAAAATAGTGTTTTTAACATTAAAAAAATATTAACTTTTGTTAAAATAATGACCAAAGTAAATAAAAAAAGAATTATATAATATTTTAAGCAAAGAATTCCTATTTGTTAGTCAGATACGATTAAATGAACCGTAAGCATGAAAACTATAAGCATGTAATAAGAGCGAGCGAGATGCACTACATGCTTTGGCGGGCGTTCATAGAAGAAAGGCGGTGGCTTGTTAAAAAACTTTCGATATTTAAAAAACTAAAAATGGCTCCAACTTTTTATAAAAACCGATTGTAACTAACATTATGGCGCATATATACAAAAAATAATTTTTTTTCTGGGGGCAATAGTTAAACATTTTTGTAAAATTTTAATTTGTTTTTATTTTTAAGAAATTAAAAACAAATTTTTTTTAGAATTTTTTTTTTGAAAGAAGAGGTTTTAGAGGAATTAATGAAAAAGACATGAAGTTAATCGGATTCATATAACCGGAGATACAGATTTTCAAAGAGAGGGTACTTTTCCAAATTAGACGATTTTTGGCAAACTTAAAAAAATTCTAACTAAAAAAATAATTTTTTTTCGGCCAAATCCCGATACACGTGTTTACTTATTTTCCGAATAGTACGTGTAAAAAAAGTTTCAGGCAAATCAAAAATGTGAAATTTTTTTTTTCAAAGAGAGGGTACTTTTTTTTATAGCAAAACCGGGAACATTGAAATTCAATTACAAGAGAACCATGGCCGACCGCCAAGTTCTTTTTGCACGTAAATTCTTAAGAAATCGCGGTCCATCGAGGATAATTTTTTCGCGAATTTCGGGGGTGAGCCCGCTAATGTATAGTATTACCAAAATAAGCTATGTAAAATCAACATAGAAAAATAGTAGTTTACTATTTTCTGAATTTTTCATGTATTTTGTTGTTTTATTTTTTGGGTTATTGAATAGTATTTAACAATTAAAATAGTAGAAAACCTATCTACGAAATTGTCATGTATTTTGTTGTTTTATTTATTTGGCAAATTAATAGTAACGTCTCAATTAATATCGTAGCAAAACTATTTTATTTGTTCGCGTGTATTTTGTTGTTTTATTTTTTGGGGCACTGAATAGTGACACCAAAATTAATATCGTAACACAACTATTTTTTTCCTTCATGTATTTTGTTGTTTTAGAAATACAATTATAAGTTGTAGGTCAACTATTTTTCTGGACTTAGGGTGGCTAGAGTATCCGACTCATAATCTCTGGGTCGTGAGTTCAAGTCCCGCCTTTGCAGATGATGTTTTTCCTTTTTTTTTTTTTGGTAAATGTTGATTTCAAGTCTATAGATTTTCCTCTACGAAAATCATTCTTCTGTGGCCTACTGGTTAGAGTGCTCGACTCCGATGACTGCGGCCCCGGTTCGATTCCCAGCGGAGGCAATAACCTGACTTGTAAGTTTAAGTATCTGTGAAATGTAAGTGTCTATAAATAGCTTCGATATAAAAATTAACATAACAAATTAAATTAAAAATAAAAACAGTTAAAAAAATAAATTTGAAAAAACAACAATTTTTTTCGGGTAAATACTATTTTGTAGGTCATCTCCTATTTTATAGGCAACCTACTATTTTTTTGGGCATTGTTCTATTTTTTATGGGTTGGGGCAGTTTTCACTATTAAATCGTTGATTTTACATATTTTTTTTTGTGTGTAACTTTGTTTTATTATTTCAGAATTTCGAAATAAATTTTACATGAATCGGACGACTATATTATATAACTCCCATAGGAATGATCAATCAATTATTGTCAAAATAATACGGAAATTGCTATAATTTGGTTTGTTGCAAATCGAAATTTAGATTTTTGTAATTTGTAATAAAATAGGAATTAACTGCAAAGGTATATAGACTTTGGCTGGCCGAAGTTAGCTTCTTTTCTTGTTTCGTTTTACTTTAGAGTAGTATAATTTCAATCAGATGTTTGCAACGCAGTGTGGGAGGCGTTTTCGAGTCTATCTATGAAGACTATTCTTAGTTTTAAAACTAATGCGATGAAACTTTTTTAAAAGTCTTGTTCCAATTGCTGGTAGTACATACACTGAAAAAACTTAAGAACGAAAGAATTCATATTTTATACCCGGTACTCGTAGAGTAAAAGGGTATATTGAACGTTGAGATCTCAGAAACTATAAAAGCTAGAAGATAGGATAGATAAGATAGATTTTTCCACTAAAAAAATTTTTTTTTCAATTTTTTTTTGTAGTCCTTTTTAGTGACAAAACTTTTGGGGAAAACATTATAAGCCAAACATTTTTCTAGCCAGATTTAAGATTTGAGAGTCGTGTACCATTTTTCACCAAAAAAGTTTTTGTCCACTTTTTTTAAAATTTTATTAAACGTGCTTAAAATAAATTTGTAAAAGGTTTAAAGTATTAGTAATTTATCTGTTAACAAATTAAAAAGAGAATCAGATTAATTTGGCAGTCAGAAAAAAAAAGTTATTTATTTTTTTCGAAAACTAAGTACCTATTTTTTGTAAGTTGGGACACTTTGAGCGTCTAAGTTGAGACACCCGTTTTGCATACAAAAAGACCTCAGCCCAACAGAGGTCGCTTTGTGCAGAGTAAATTTCTCTGAATTTAGGAAAAATGTGATCGTTCAAAGAGCATTTTGGATTTATTTGTTATTTGATTAAAATTTTTTAGAAATGGACGGGAAATAAGTTAAAACGAACTAAAATTGATTAAATTAACATAAATAAATAGTTTTTTTTAAGTATGTAGTACTTTTGGTGCGAGTTTTATTCATTTTTAAAAGTGTCCCAACTTACAGATCTTTTTTTTTAAATGCCGTTTTTTGCCAAAATTTTTATTTTTATTTTACAGCTACAAGACTAATTTTTCGAATGTAAAAATGGGAGACTAAAAACAAAAGGTGTACCAACCTACAGACCCCTCCCCTACACTAAAGCCTATAGGCTGAACATTTAATAATACGTACAAGCCGCGAAAAACTGTGTCGCCTACAATTTTTAAGCTAGATTAAAAGTATTAACTGAAATTTATATTTTCTTCAATGCCTAATAGGCATTGCCTATCGATTGACCTAAAAAAAGTCTACCACGCCCACTTTAACGACCACAAATATATAGTGGCTATGTATACATAAATACGTATATGTATGTGTATAGCGCCCACATTTTTGCCACTGCATTCCCCGTTAATTCTGGTTTTTTAAGTTCAAGGCACTCGACTATAGTTTTTTTCCTTGTTTTTCGCTATTTTTGGGTCTCAGGCGCACCTTATATACTATTAGCAATGAATTTATTTTGTAAAGCTTTAAGGCTATACATATCAGCTTTAGATGCTGATGCTACATTTTCATTGTTGTTTTTAGTACGTATATACATCGCATTTTTCTCCTTAGATATACCAATTAGGCTAAGCCTTGGCATTATAAAACATTATGACAGGTTGCATCTGTATCTTAAAATGTCCCCGACAATTATTGGAAATTTCAGTG
Organism: Drosophila mimetica; assembly: GCA_037075245.1. Lineage (NCBI taxonomy): Eukaryota > Metazoa > Arthropoda > Insecta > Diptera > Drosophilidae > Drosophila > Drosophila mimetica. Next base: position 30,823,894 of record JBAMCH010000007.1, read on the forward strand.
TCCACGATTGGCCATTTCCATTTTCGACATCAAAATGGATTCGCCGTGAAAACCGTTCGAAAGTAAAAAAAAAAACAAATCAACAGTTCGAATTCGCTCTTGTTTTGTTCCCTTTGATTTCACGCGTTCGGCCACAGGAACAGATGGCAAAGAAAACTCTTATACGAGAAACTCTTACTTATTTGGGGGTTTATTCGCAGAGAGCGCTGGCAGGTGAAGCCCCCAGGTAAATGTATACATTTGCAGAATCTGGCTAAAGGCAAATTTACTAGAAAATGTGTGTTATATGTGTGTTATATACTCTCCAGATTAGCAACACACAAGAGCACATTATCCAACTCAATTGTGTTTTTTTTTGTAAGATAGTTCAATAATGGTTTTAGGTATTCGCAGGTCCTTTGCAGAATATCCGAACATGCTGTTGACCTAAGCAGCACACCGCACACAATCCACAGAAGAGAGGCCGCCTAAGAGAACGTCCACTAAACTCAACTCGACGAAACATAACATGCTTCTCTCTCTAGCCTTCTCTTTGCATCCACACATTACATGAAACTGAGTGGTGAGCTGCATGTTACACCGCTGAGGATTCAATCGCTCATCGACCTTCGTTCCGCGCATTACAAGATACAAGAGTGGAGTGCCAGTCGCAGCCGCAGTTGCCGCTCCCCTGTCAGTTGTTCAGTCTCAATTCAGCGCTCGGCTACTGGCATCGCGGACGCGAATCGAATAGAATCCCTCCTGTTCCGAATAAATCGAGCTCCGAAACATCCCATCCGAAGGTAGCGCGCATCGCGAGTGGAGAGGTTCGAATTGGATATAGAGTGCTGTTTGACGCTGCAAGATGCGGCAATTGTGCACCTGCGGCTGCATGCAGCAAAGTCCGCATAAATGTGTGAAATGTGCAACCTAAGAAAATGCCCAAGGAGTGCTTAAACATATCGAAACAAACCAAAAGATAGAGTTACTTTTAGTGCCCAGTGATTAGTGCTTAAAAGTTGAGAATTTTATATTTTTTTGCTACGCTATTTGACAAACTACAAACGGAATACAATCAATATACACCTTAAGTCAACTATCATATAATTCCTCATACTTGGAATATTTAAGTGAGTTGATATTAAAAAAAACAAAAAAAATTTTTCCGATATAAGCTTGGGGAAGCGGTAACAATAAACTTTTTTAAAAGTCCCAACTGTTGTTGCTTTTACGCCTAAAATGACAAATATATTTTAAAACCAATAATATTAATAAGCAGTATTTTACAAAGTTAAAATTGACTACATAAATATATGTACAATTGGAAACAATTATTTTGTTTACAGTATTTTGTATACTCATAATATTTTAAAGGAAATTAAAAAAAAATGGTGTATTTATCCCTGAAATTGATCTCACCAAGTTGCAGCGTAACCCATTAGCGATGACGATCTACAAATTAATAGAGTCAAACTGTCTACATCTTGGAATAATCAAACTAACCTGCTGTATTTTTAAGTATATGAAGTCAAGCGGCGGCACCATCAGCTCGTAAATAAACAATAATAAGAACTTTATGCAACTCCGTCGGACAGAAAAAGATCTTTCCCCAAACACTTTAGGGGTGCAGATTTCACCGACGGCTGTTGCACAGATTGTTATCTCGCAGATGCAGTTACATATATCTAGCGCTTTGCGGCCTCCAGTCTTTGGCAACTTCATAGTTCGCTAGTCGCGCAATAAAATTCTGCTCTCTGAATTACATAATTTCTCAGATGTAATTTAGCATCAATATGTTTTACAATTAGGCTTCCCCATTCATTGAATGATTTTTCTTGCTTACTTGCAATGCTTTAGAGATTTAGCATTAGGATTGAATATTTGCGTGGTTGGATATTCAATGATTTTCGTATCCACGAGAAGCGAGGATGCGCCGCAATTTTCGAGTAAAGGTCATAATTACAGCAATTAAAATTTGTGCAAACAAGTTGGTAATATAATATCACTGGAAAAGTTTTCGTGGTCGATTATACTGAAGAACTATTTTTGCAATTATTAAAAAAGTTGCGCGTCCGGGAGAGTTTTTTAAATTATGAGAATGAGATGTGTTTAAGTACGCATTCTATGAAAAGATTTTCGGCAGATATGCGCATGTGTAAAGACAATGCTGCGCCTAATATGGGTTTTCTAAAACCATATTAATAAAAATTTAAGGCAAATACAAATTAGTATTCATTTGCAAAAGGTACTATAATCAAACAAGAACACCTCTTAACGAGGTAAAAAACTAGTGACGATCGCACCTTCAACATACAATAGTTCTGATATCAACATTTGTGACGAAAGATGATGACACACATGATTAAATACACTTTTTAAAATTAATTTTTTCGGCTATCGCTATCCCCACCGGCCTTTTAATTTTTACACTTTCACCGCTCTCTCTTCCAAACCAATTGATTTTCTTGAGATCTTGGTATGCAATCCTTTAAGTTCTAGCAATAGATAGATTTTCATTTTTTCGTGTATATATAGTAGTCGCCTTCGCACACTCTCCTGGTGCGCTTCATCACTACATGGACTGCCGTTAATGGATAAATAGAAAAACAGAGTCAAAAAAAAATACATTTTTCCTTGAGTTTTGTATGCAATCAAGCACCAAAACGCTTATTCTGAGGGACTCTGTTTTTCTACCCATCCATATTTTGTGGTGGGATGATTAAATTAAGCTGAAACAGATTTCTAGTGGTAGACCAACCTCTTAGCCGTCCTCTCAAAAAAAAAGTACAATTTTTTGAACGTTTGCCAATTATTGTTTAAATTTATCGCGCACATCCTTTTATTAGGTTGGTAAAACTGGCCCAGAATATGAAAAAAAAAATCAAAATATGACAAAACATTTAAACGCTCTCATAGGCAATAATGGCTAGCATTTAAAATGTCCAATGTAGTTTATTTCCTTAATAAATTGTATGATTTTTAGTACAAAAGAGGAAAAACCGAATATTAATGTGGCCTAAATATGCGGCTTTTTTTTTGTTTATGTATATTTTTCCTTAAAATTCAAAAAAACTATCTATATATATATCTATCTATGAAAAGGTAATAAAATAAGCTTTATTCCTGCATTATTAGTTTTTTTTTATAATTTGTTTTCAAACCTTTTATTTACGTTTGAAGTACAAAAAAAAAAATACCGAATGTTTAGGCGTGAGTCTATTCATGATGAGTTGCCAAACCAAACTGAGAATAAATCAATTGACAGCTGTTAAATCGGTCGCCATCTTGAACAGTGATGCCAACTTAAAGTTCTATACCTCTAAATAAAACACCCATTACTTTATGGGTTCTGAATTGTCTCCTTCACTGTGTTGCAAACTTCTGACTGAAATCATTATATCCTCTACAAAGGTATAAAATTACTTAAAACATGCAAGGGGTTTGAAAAATATAACTTAAGGATACGGGCCGTAGAATAAACCGTTGATCCAAAAAAAATTTTTATCGAAGCAGCGGCTTAGATTTAGAAAATTGAAAAGTTAATTTTTTATTCACCCCCGAAATTATGAACGATTTCCAAATACATTATTTATTGAACGTTCATCTGAAATTCTCCCTTCCCTTCTTTCGCTCTACCTTTCTTGGCAATCACTCTCTTAGCGGACTCTCGCTTTTGCAACAAAATGCGTCGCAATAACACACAAAAACTAAAAAAAAAAGTTTCAAAACACTTAAAAAATGGTAAAAATTTGAAATTTTTCACTTAAGCATAGAACCATAGAATTTACTTTTGACCAAAATATCATCTTGCTTGAAGCCGCGGCTAAAGTTTTTAAAATCAAAAAGTTTATTTCTTTTTTTGTTTCTCTTGGTTGCTGTTTGCTCTTGGCGTTCAATTTTTTGTCAGCCGCCCGCTGCAACAAAATACAACTCACGAAATCTAAACAAATTCTTTAAGATATTATAGAAATGTGAGCATTTGGGCTATAGAATTGACCGTTGAAAAGTTTATTTCTCTTTTGTTGTTTCCAAAAAGCTTCTCCCCACCCTCTCAACAGTTCTCTTGCTGTTGCTCTCTCGGCCTTGCACTCTCAGACATTACTCTCTTGACGTTTGATTTCTCGGCGACCCACACTGGGGTGACCAACCCCAAAAGTGACGATTAATTCAAAAAACAAATTTTGAATTTGCTTAAAGTGTGTGAGAAAGATAATAAAATTGTGCATTAGGAAGTGAAAGAATTATGGTCTTAAGTCTTACAGAAACCTCACAATGTGAAGCCGAAGTTGAAACTTGGTGTTTTCGTTTTTAAAAATACAAAAAAAGAATATTTTTTTGTCACTTTGAGTGATGATTTTTCCAATAAAAAGAAACCAAATTAACTTTTTGAAAATGGGAATAATACATTTTAGCGCTTAACTATTTTTACAAATTTTTTAAAATTACCCGTAAAATTTGACGTTTTTTATAGTAAATTAGACCAAAAGTTTCTTCAAGCGTAACCATTTTTTTTTTTTAATTCTTGAGATATATAACTAAGTCCCCAAGTTCCGTGTTCGGTTCTGCCCCAAGACAGCTATTTTAATTCAAAGTTGTACATTATTTCACAAAACATACGTTTTTTTTTTTAGCTTTGAATGTCAGGTGTTGGAGAGCTGTTTCGGTCAGTTGTTTGGATCAGCTGTGTCGCTCATCTGCTTTAGTCGGCTTTTTTAGTTACCTGTTTTTGGCACGTTTGAATTCATAAACAAAGAAAAGAAAATATTCATTTTTAATCTCAATCTTCAATTAAACTTAAAAAAAATACAAAGAATGTTATTCGAGAAAAGTAAATATGGTGAAGAGCATTTTAAATTTGTTCTTGATTAGCTCCGTTCAAATAACACCAGTTTACAAAAAAAAATTGATGAAATACGCACTTCATAAAACTATGATTTTCGGTTAAGGTACATCTCCTTGAGTAAGAAATGGGCACTTTTAATTTTTTGTATGGTACAGTTTTTTTTAAGTGTAAAAAACGTTGTGGTAAATCATAAAAAATACAAGGAAACATATTTTGCAATTTTTTTTTTGCAGTTATTATTTATTTTGCTTGGGGAAAATCTTTGCCTCAAAACATTTTTGTTTTATGCCCCAGGAAAAAAGTTTAAGATTTGACGTTCATAAAAAACTGCGAGTTTATTTTGTTTTTTATTTCTTAATGAGACCAATTATTTTTTTTGTTATATTTTATATATACGAATTTGTTAATAAATGTTCAAAGAATAAACACAAAAAATGTGGATTCATTTCCTTTACTAATAACTTTTTAATGCGTACCCAAAGTCAATAGTGGCAAACATGTAATCAGTTTTGCTCCCCACTGTAGGTTAGAACTAATTTTTGTAACACTCTCGATTGGTGTCTTCTTTTCCTTATTAAACTCCTTATGACTCCAAAACCTAATTCTGATAATATCGCTTCCCCCCGTAATTTTTCAAGGGCTGACAAAAACTACAATCAACTAAATGTATATCGAGAAGTGTCATTTTCGTGTGTATCTTAAGCATTTTTTATGCTGCTTTAATAAGATTTTGTCGCTATCCACATGGCTTCCAACGAATTGGAAACTGCCAACTCCTACTCCTCGGAGTCCTCTAATTAATTAGCATCTAACTAAGAATAATGTTTCCGGCGGCGCTCGACGGTGACAGAAGTCGACTGTGAAAACTTGGCCGCACGTTTATTTGTTGGCTCGCCACCGACGGCAGCGCACAAAAGAACAGACCCAAAGATACAGAGAACTGGAGATACATATACAAAGACGACGCACAGGTGCAACATTTTCTTCAATTTCTAGCCCACCTCTCCTTAGAGCAGGTATATTGCCGCAAGCATACATAATTCTTTGCTGCCCCTCTCCGTTGGTTTTTTGGTTAGGCTTTTATGGCCTGTGCTGGTTTATTTTTAGTTTTCAAAGTGTAAAATGATTGCTCTGGTGCTGTTATTGTTACTGTTACTTGTGAAAAAACGCTCCACTGTTTTGGTAACTCAAAATATCCATTGGTATTCGGCAATAAGCTTTCGTATTATACGTTTTTCAAATTCGAAACTCGAAAACCAACTTTAAGCTTTCTGCATTTTTCGTTGCTTATACTCATAAAAAATTTTCCGGTAAAATCGCCCTAAAAACAAATCGCCATAAAATCGGGGTCAATGGTGACTAGGCTATGGAATTAGGGAAAATTACCCTAAAAATACGAGTGCCTTAGTCATACATTTAGGGTGATTATTATTAAATCTAGGGCTATTTTTCTGTTTTCAAAGGTAATTGCCCTGGAAATAAGAAAAAAGACCTTTAAACTAAAGGCAGTTGTTTATATATTTAGGGCCGTTTTCTCGTCCGTACTTTAGTTTGCCTGCCGGGACAACGGAGCGATAAATAAAAAATGGTTTACTCGTCCTTATGTTAGCGTAGGTAGTGACAAATTTTGTCATGGTACTTCATCCACCGTGCAAAATTTGTGCGGTTGGATTGTGCGCAAGTGTTGCCAGACATTCGAGCGTTGACAATCTGGTTCCACTCTTCATTCGAAAACAGCTGATTCTATTTACTGTTAAATATGAATCAAAATTGTGCAAGTCATCTAATTTATTTTAAAATGAATTCCCGAGCGATTTATCTTCAAACTCTGTGGGATATCGTCGAATTGTCTGAAGTGCGAACCTATCGGCGCAGATATCAAGACCAGAGAAATTACTTCGAACAATACAGTGATGAAGAATTTGTTAAAAGGTTTCGCTTGTGCAAAAGCACGGCACTATTTGTTTTGCAAAAAATTGTTTTGCGACTTGAATCTTAAGTAAAGAAGTAAGAGCATTCATTTGGTTTAACTAATTCCATATAATCAAAAACCATTATTACAGGAAAACGACTATACAGCCATGGGTTAAGCTTCTAATAGCTCTTAGATTCTACGCAAGCGGCAGTTTTCTTATAACTGTTAGCGTGGCCACAGCCAGTCGAGTTGTAAGGGAAGTTTATTTTGCTATAGCGTCTTTATCAAAAAAATTTATTAATTTCCCGCGTATTGAAGATTTTCAAGAAAATCTTGTTGATTTTTATAAAATAGCCAAGTTTCCGAAAGTCATAGGATCCATAGATTGCACGCACGTAAGAATTCAATCTCCCGGGGGCGATTCCGGAGAGATATATCGGAATAGAGAAGGTTACTTTTCTATAATTATTAATAGTTTGAAATGTTTTTTATATCATCAGCTGTTAGTATGACTGTTTTATGGTATTTCTCGATAGTTTTTCGTTTAATTTTTGACAATTAGTTAACTCTTCTGATGTGGGGTTGCCACCTAGTCTCAAATTAGTGCGCCTTTTATTTGGAGTTTTAAAAGACGGACGAGAAAACGAAAACCGATTTGGTACCGGGATAAATTTATCCTGCTATTAGCTAAATTGTACTTTGCAGGACGGACGAAAACGGATCTGTAAACTGACTTCAACACACACACACTTTAAGGATTCGGTTGGGAGGCACAGACCTATGCACACCGCCGTTAGAACTGAAAAATCATCATAATAAACTAATTAAGGAGGTATATATGAAGAGAAAAACCACTTACTTGAGAAAAACTGTTGGTCGCTCCGAGAATCGAACCCACGGCCTCTCGGGTTTGAGTCTAACACTCCACCGCTGCACCACAGTCCCATCGCGCCAAACGACTTACAAACACTGCACACATATTATTTTCTTGAGGTCTAATTTATATTTCGACTAAAGGCAACCAAAACATGTATTCTTTTTGCTGATGGTTGGAACATTTTGGCCGTTTTCTAGTCCGCATATTTAACTCAAAGTAGTCCTTTTCTAAGAGTATCCATACGGAATTAAGGTAAAGACTACTTTAAATTTAACATACGGACGAAAAAACGGCATTACTAATATAAGCATTTACAAAAAAAAACAAGAGGGAACGCTATAGTCGAGTGCCTCGACTATCAAATACCCGTTACTCAGCTAAAGTCAGCAGTCTCAAGCAGGGCAAACCAAGCCGCCGCTTCAAAAAATTTTAAAAATTTCTTCTACATTTCGGTAGGCGTTTATAACCCAAACAAAATGGCGTTTACACTTTTGCTCTAGCTTTAAAACTATGGGCGCCACAGCTTTTCGCGGTTTGTGGGCGTTAGGGGGGAGGGGGGGTTTCCAACTTTGGTCTATCAATATGTATTGATGAAACGAATACACATTGCTTTTCCCGTTAATATAGCTTCAAAACTGTGGGTGCCACAGTTTTTCGCGGTTTGTGGGCGTTAGAGGGGGCGTGGCACATCGGCGTGAAAAACTTGCGCTGCGTATTAACCCCTAGAATCTGCATGCCAAATCCCAATCTTCTAGCTTTTATAGTTTCCGAGATCTCAGCGTTCATACAGACGGGTGCCACTGTTTTTCGCGGTTTGTGGGCGTTAGGGGGGGGGGGGGGTTTCCCACTTTGGTCTATCAATATGTATTGATGAAACAAATACACATTTCTTTTCCCGTTAATATAGCTTCAAAACTGTGGGTGCCACAGTTTTTCGCGGTTTGTGGGTGTTAGAGGGGGCGTGGCACATCGGCGTGAAAAACTTGCGCTGCGTAATAACCCCTAGCATCTGCATGCCAAATCTCAATCTTCTAGCTTTTATAGTTTCCGAGATCTCAGCGTTCATACAGAACGGGTCACAGTTTTTCGCGGTTTGTGGGCGTTAGAGAGGGAGTGGCACATCGGCGTGAAAAACTTGCGCTGCGTATTAACCCCTAGAATCTGCATGCCAAATCTCAATCTTCTAGCTTTTATAGTTTCCAAGATCTCAGCGTTCATACAGACGGACAGACGGACAGACGGACAGACAGACGGACAGACGGACAGACGGACAGACGGACATGGCTAGATCGACTCGGCTAGTGATCCTGATCAAGAATATATATACTTTATATGGTCGGAAACGCTTCCTTCTGCCTGTTACATACTTTTGCACGAATCTAATATACCCTTTTACTCTACGAGTAACGAGTATAAAAACAATGAGTTGACTCACCCAGGAATCGAACCCAGTACCTTAATTTTCAAACAGCAAAGCTGAAAGTGCGAGTGCTTAGATCGCAGGGCTACCAATTTTCAAAACTTTTGGTTCGATTTTTAAGGCGATCGCCCGTGAAGTTGGGTCGATTCTCACATGCTCACATACAACATACATGCTTTGACCTGTCAACTACACACACAAACATAACACGCATTACATGTATGTATCCATCTATTGCGTCTTAAATTTTCGTTTGAATCTTACCCTAGTTTTTAGTGCGACTTTTGGTACTATTTGGTATGCTTTCGAAGGCGAATTCGCCCTTAAAAGAAGAAATTACTATCAGAGTACACTCCTACAAATTCGCCCTAAATAATAAAGACAATTTTGCCGTTTTAAAAAAAAACTAACCCTAAAAAATATTTTCCATATCGATTTTTCGTATATATTTAGGGCTAGCCACCCTTAAAATAAGAACATTTTTCGTAGTTTTAGGGCGATTTTTCTAGTATTTAGGTAAAAAGTTTTATGAGTGTATTATTTAGCCTCTCCTTCAGCGTTAAATTAGTTTTGAAAAATTGGAGTGTATCTCAAATATTTTAAGAAAGCTAATAAATACAAATGCAACGAAACATAAACAGTTGCTACTACGTAATTACTTAACTTCTCTCAGATGTGTTTTACTCTCCGTGTGTCTTAATAGAATCTATACAACAGTATTTCACCACACTTTTTTTCTCAAACCAGACCACAAAACCTTTACGAGTTCCTCCTTGTCTTCTTATTTGATAATAATTACCCTTTTCTCTGCCCCTGCAGTTTGTTCGTGCTCTCAAATAATTCTTTCGATATTTTCATACCCGTTACCCGTAAAGTAAAAGCGTATATTGTGTTCTGGGAATAGTATGAAACAGGTAGCAGGAAGCGCTTCTCTATAAAGTATATTTATTTTTAGAGTATTACGAGCCGAGACGATCTAGTCATGTTCGTCTGTCCGCGAAATACTGTGGCGCCCAGAGTTTTGAAGCTAGATTAAAAACTTTAATTGAAATGTATTTTTTTCTTCGATACAAGTCGTTTGACATAAAAAAGATTGGTTAGCTGAGTAACGGGTATCTAATAGTCGAGGCACTCGACTATAGCGTTCTCCCTTGCTTCTAAGTAGTTCCGGCGGGCCCCTAAATGTTACTTTTACGGTGAAGACTTCGTTGGGCTAATTAACTTTCAGTTACAGTTCACTGCGCAAAAATTCGATCGTTGCGGAGCATATTACATTTTAATTTGAAAGACGAAAGCGAATCGCGGCCTATCAACTTAAGTTCTCAATTGAGAAATACGTCCCGCATGCTCTTGTCTGATCACTGAATGATTACTTTATATATATTGGATATATGTATGTATGCATAATGGGGCTTATGTCTCTCAGTCGATTTGTCAGAGGCGTTGAGGCGAGCTGCTGCCGTTTGCTCTTCCTAAAATTATACTTGGTCGATTGTGCGGCGAACTCACGGTCGCGCCCAGCCCTTATTCAAGTTCCATTTTAAGGCTAGCCCAGCCAAACCCACATATCCATCAAAATGCGACTACCCGCACCAGCAGGCAAAAAAGCTATTCAAATGATTTAGGCTGGTAATTAGGCTCTAGGTGCCAAATACGCAAAGTGAGGACACATTCATTTTCAGTAGGAATACAACTAAAGTAGTGCGAGGGGGCAATTTGACTCACCGACCCCAACAGGTCTTTCGCCGTTCCCTCTCTCCCAAATCAATTGATTTTCTTAAGTTCTTGGTATGTAATCCTTTAAGTTTTAGCAATACCTTTTAATTGGTGTATTAATCATTACGATCGGACTATCACAACAGATTTTCATTTCTTCGTGTATATTTAGTAGTTCGCACACTCTTCTGGTGCGCTTCGTCGCGAAGGAATTTAAATTAAATATGAAAGTTAGACTTATACCTGGGTAAGAATTTCTCAACTGCCCATATGAAAAAATATATTTTCTTCAAACTCGGATATCTCGTTTCATCGGTATTTTTTCTTTAAATTTTTTTCTGCTTTTTTAACGGCGCTATGAATTTTTAAAGTAGGGAACTTAAAAAATTTTGTCAAACTTCAAATTAGTATATTTCGGGAACGGCTTGGAGGAATAACGTACAACTTTACACCTTTTTAAATGCGTACTAGAGGAATAACAATTTTTTTTCTAATTTTTTGTTGGTCTAGAATTATGAATTTTAATGAATTGAAATTTGGAATCGCGGTTTCTTACAAAATAAACTCTTATTGTTTATAAGGTAGGCTATGAAAAATTAAAATTACAATATTAGTTTACAAAATTATTTTTTGAAAATACGCCAAGAAGGATTATGGTAGTTTCTGGTAGAGTAGGACCCCTCAATCTAAAAACTGAAGTGGAAACATTTTTTTTCCGTCCATTGCTTAAAGATTTTTTAAAGAAATTATTTTCTGTATCTCCATATTTTAATTTATATATCAAGTTGCGCCCAAAAAATTTAGCTAATATATGTATATTTTTATTCTCAACTATAATATACCCCATTAATTTGGACAAACGAATAAATACGTTACATTGAGTATTTTTTGTGCTACAACCCGACAAACTTTGAAAATGTGGTATCTTTTAACAATTGTTAAAATGTAAGACTTCTGTTAATATCGTGAAAACTCGGAAAATATTAGAAAAAAATCGAGTCGTGTACCATTTTAAAATTGCCGTCTTTACGACACATTTCAACAAAATCCATGGCAAAATAGATTTAAATTCGATTTTTAAAATTTGCAATGTTAGGACGATAAGGGGTGGTGCATGAAATTTGAATTTTAATTTTGATCAAGGAAAGGTGGTTCATGTTAATTACTTGTCCAGTAAAGTTGGTTAAGAAAATATGTTTTTAATGCTTATATATTTAAAAACGAGTAAAGCTGTAAGTTGTTCCTCCAAGCCGTTCCCGCGATATGCTAATTTGGAACTAGAAAACAATTGGTAAAGTTCTTACCTTAAAAACAAGAGGGAACGCTATAGTCGAGTGCCTCGACTATCAAATAACCGTTACTCAGCTAAAGCAAGCAGTCTCAAGCAGGGCAAATCAAGCAGCCGCTTCAAAGTGGCGTCATCTACCGGCCATTTCATGATTTTATTATAACTTTTTACTGAGTGGGACGATTTAAAAAATGTCTTCTACATTTCGGTAGGCATTAAAAACCCAAACAAAGTGGCGTTTACACTTTTTCTTTAGCCTTAAAACTGTGGGCGCCACAGCTTTTCGCGGTTTGTGGGCGTTAGGGGGGAGGGGGTTTCCCACTTTGGTCTATCAATATGTATTGATGAAACGAATACACATTCCTTTTCCCGTTAATCTAACTTCAAAACTGTGGGCGCTACAGTTTTTCGCGGCTTGTGGGCGTTAGGGGGGGCGTGGCACATCGGCGTGAAAAACTTGCGCTCCGTATTAACCCCCAGAATCTGCATGCAAAGTGCCAATCTTCTAGCTTTTATAGTTTCCGAAATCTCAGCGTTCATACAGACGGACGGACAGACGGACATGGCTAGATCGACTCTGCTAGTGATCCTGATCAATAATTTATATATACTTTATATGGTCGGAAACGCTTCCTTCTACCTGTTACATACTTTTGCACGAATCTAATATACCCTTTTACTCTACGAGTAACGGGTATAAAAATAATAACGCTGTTAAAAATTAATAAAAAAACACAGACGATAACCTAGGCAAACGTTTCAAGTCATCCGAGTTTGATGAAAGTCTCCTTTTTTTATATGCGCAGTTGAGAAATTCTTATCCATGTCTAATAGTCAAGGCTCTCGACTGTAGGGTTCTCTTTTGCTTGGATGTACATTTATCAGCCTCATTCATATCATACCATGTGTGTTCTTTTGCCTAGTACTTATTTTGGCTTGGTAGGTCATTAGTTCAAATACCATTATCTTATATAATTTATGTTCAGGACCAGATCCGAAAAACGTTTATAACATAAGTAAGCGCAATTTGGTTTACAAATTGCAAAACCCGCAAGAGAGCACCGTGTACCCCGTGTACCATTAAAAATCGCTCTTCCGGTTTAGTCAAACGGAACGGATGTGACACAATTTCTGGAATTACTCGTTTTTTCAATGTACATGCATGACATCCATAATGAACTCCAAGCACATAAAACCAACTTAAGTTTTGGGTTGCATTCTCAAAGCTTATTGCGTTTGATTACAACGTAAACATACAGACACTTTGCCTAGCCATGATTTGAGAAACTAAAATCATTTTTGAAATGGTGGCGCTTGTACAATGAGCTCTTAACTGATGATGACCTGATCGCATCCTCTGTTCGACACCTGGGAGGACTGGGTTATCAGGATGGAGTGCTTTTATTGTTATTATTATTTACTGTGCGTAGAAAAATTATATCAAGCGGTACTAATTTGTCTGGCAGTCACTGCTGATAGACAAAGATTAAAGATAGGAATGGCCGCCTCAGCTACTTGTGCACACTGAGCACGAAAACCCGGATGCCGATTCCACTATGAACCCTTTGAGGCACAGGCCCAGAAAATAATTTAGAAAATCGATAAAGCTTGAGCGAGGGCTCAGGTCTCCCACATGTCCTGGATACACTCTGTTGATCGGCCTAACGACTGCCTCTACCCCTCACCCCCACCTTTCACAGTCAACAGCTTGCGCCCGTTCTGGTTCCATCTGTATGATGGCATTTGGTTCCTCTACCACCCTCTTCAGTGCGTCTTCCTGTCAATCAGCGCTTTGTTGTTGCGAGTGCCTGGCAGCCACTTACTACCGCCTCATTGTCAATGCCGCTGGCTGTCGCTGTCATCCTTCTCCGAAAACGTTTTCAAAACGCATTTTTATATATTTCCCCGTTTGGGTTTTTTGTAAAGAGAACCCTAGCTGATAATTCATAAAAATTCCTTTACAGGCCCACACACTGCGCAGCCGACGATGACAATGTGGATGATGACAAACCGCAGACAAAGCGGGTAAGAGGATGTGTTTTGTATGGAGCGCCCGGCGATGTTTCGGTTCAACTAGCTCCTTCAATTAACATACTTGAGTAGTCCGACAGAGGAGAAGGGAAGAAAGGCAGCCAGACAAGAGATTTACTTTGATGGCCTTCAACCCTCCACACTCTGTGAATCTCATTAAGTCCGTTAGAAATTCTAAAAGGCAAACAATAAGAGATACAATATATAATCTAGTAGGAACAAGAGGGAACGCTATAGTCGAGTGCCTCGACTATCAAATACCCGTTACTCAGCTAAGGTCAGCAGTCTCAAGCAGGGCAAACCAAGCAGACGCTTCAAAAAATTTAAAAAATTTCTTCTACATTTCGGTAGGCGTTAATAACCCAAACAAAATTGCGTTTACACTTTTGCTCTAGCTTTAAAACTATGGGCGCCACAGCTTTTCGCGGTTTGTGGGCGTTAGGGGGGAGGGGGGTTTCCCACTTTGGTCTATCAATATGTATTGATGAAACAAATACACATTTCTTTTCCCGTTAATATAGCTTCAAAACTGTGGGTGCCGCAGTTTTTCGCGGTTTGTGGGTGTTAGAGGGGGCGTGGCACATCGGCGTGAAAAACTTGCGCTGCGTAATAACCCCTAGAATCTGCATGCCAAATCCCAATCTTCTAGCTTTTATAGTTTCCGAGATCTCAGCGTTCATACAGACGGGTGCCACTGTTTTTCGCGGTTTGTGGGCGTTAGGGGGGGAGGGGGTTTCCCACTTTGGTCTATCAATATGTATTGATGAAACAAATACACATTTCTTTTCCCGTTAATATAGCTTCAAAACTGTGGGTGCCGCAGTTTTTCGCGGTTTGTGGGTGTTAGAGGGGGCGTGGCACATCGGCGTGAAAAACTTGCGCTGCGTAATAACCCCTAGAATCTGCATGCCAAATCCCAATCTTCTAGCTTTTATAGTTTCCGAGATCTCAGCGTTCATACAGAACGGGTCACAGTTTTTCGCGGTTTGTGGGCGTTAGAGAGGGCGTGGCACATCGGCGTGAAAAACTTGCGCTGCGTATTAACCCCTAGAATCTGCATGCCAAATCTCAATCTTCTAGCTTTTATAGTTTCCAAGATCTCAGCGTTCATACAGACGGACAGACGGACAGACAGACGGACAGACAGACGGACAGACAGACGGACAGACGGACATGGCTAGATCGACTCGGCTAGTGATCCTGATCAAGAACATACATCACATACTTTTGCACGAATCTAATATACCCTTTTACTCTACGAGTAACGGGTATAAAAATGCCTTATTTATTTTGCACTTCTAAAATATTGGATAGTAATTTCATTAACTACTAAATAATTTTATTGTAATTGGTTATAAATGAATAGGGATTTTCTTATTTATTTCATCTGTTTCCTGATCAATTACAATGACCATTATATTGTTCATTCTCTCACTAATCTCATTCAACTCTCCTAAACCATTTGAATTCTTCTTGATTCAACTCGCATCCCTTGTGAATTACGTATTCAGTCCTTTTCTTCATTTTCTTATACCTTTTTAGTCTTCCTGGGTAGCTGCTGCCAATATTTTTGCGCTTCCTTATTTCCAACATCCTGTTTGCCTATCTGACATGTGATGACTATCGGGGCTGCCGTAGGCCGAGCAGGCCCTTGATTCAGCTTCATCCTCTCATATTCCCAGCATTTTTACTGTCCCAAACCCTTCTCGAGCACTTTACTCACCAGTTATCATGCATGAAGTCTAGAATTTGCCGCACTTTTTTCAAAAAACTCGACTAATTTGATCCCAAGGCGCTGCTTGAGCCTGTCAGAACCCATACATATTCCGTTTTTCTTTCTGCGCCGGCCTTTCCCTTCTCACACTTCACTGCCTCGCTGTGATTTTCCCAGCTCACTAAAAACATTTTTTCGCAACCTTGCGACCTCGCACGCCTCTTCCGCCTACGCGCATTGCCCTCACACTCTCTAGAACTCACTCTCACAGCAATAGAAATTCAATGTTGCTTCTCTATGTGTATGCTAATGAATGGCTCGCGAAGGAGCGCAAAGCCAGACGGAGAGGAGAGAAAGAAAGGACGAAGAGCAGAGACCAGCTCTTCTCTATCTTCCTCTTGCTTCTGTTTATTTTTCCGGCTTCCTGTTCGGAGCTTCTCTTTTCGCTATCGCTCCGCCCGACTCTTCTGCCCTTTTGCGGTTTGACGCAGCAACTAAAAGTATGCAATGCTTTTTCGCATGTTGTTTTTTGCATATTTAATGGACAACTGAACGGGGACAGACAAAATGGCGTGTCGTTCATTCAGGGCGCCCTTGTCTCATCCGCCCCTGCGGTTAGGCGTTGATTTGGGCTCCGTTTGTTTGTTGTTTCTGCAGTTGTAGCCGTGTCTATTTAAAGTTTTGTGAGCGGCAAAAGGCTAGTACATCCGCCTCTGATGTGACTTTAGTGAACTAGGCGTCGGGTGCCGTTCAAAAATCAATAGGGAAGGGCTTTAAGTGTCACTGATCCCTAATCCCCAGCCCCCGGTCTCCTTTGCCTGCAAAGTTTTCGACATCCCTTCAACAGTCTCGCATCATCGAGTGCTCTTAGGGTCCTTTGGACCTGTCACAATAATAGAAAAATACGTCGCACACGCAAAGCCAGACTTCCTTGCCAGACAGCAGCAAATAAAAGAATGTCAACTCACTTTGGTTTGCGATGCTAATTATACCCGTTACTCGTAGAGTAAAAGGGTATATTAGATTCCGACCGAAAAAAAAATATTTTTTTAGTTAGAATTTTTTTAAGTTTGCCAAAAATCGTCAAATTTGGAAAAGTACCCTCTCTTTGAAAATCTGTATCTCCCCTTATATGAATCCGATTGACTTCAATCGGATTCATATAAGGGGAGATACAGATTTTCAAAGAGAGGGTACTTTTCCAAATTTGACGATTTTTGGCAAACTTAAAAAAATTCTAACTAAAAAAATATTTTTTTTTTCGGTCGGAATCTAATATACCCTTTTACTCTACGAGTAACGGGTATAATTAGCATCGCAAACCAAAGTGAGAGTACCCTCTCTTTGAAAATCTGTATCTCCCCTTATATGAATCCGATTGACTTCATGTCTTTTTCATTAATTCCTCTAAAACCTCTTCTTTAAAAAAAAAATTTCTAAAAAAAAATTAATTTTTAATTTCTTAAAAATAAAAATAAATTAAAATTTTTAAAAAATTTTTAACCATTGCCCCCACAAAAAAAATTTTTTTTTTTTATTTTAATATATGCGCCATAGTGTTAGTTACAATCGGTTTTTGTAAAAAGTTGGAGCCATTTTTAGTTTTTTAAATATCGAACGTTTTTTACCAAGCCCTCGCCTTTCTTCTATGAACGCCCGCCAAAGCATGTTCTGCATCTCGCTCGCTCTTATTAAATGCTTATGGTTTTCATGCTTACTGTTCATTTAATCATATCTGACTAACAAATAGGAATTCTTTGTTTAAATTATTATATAATTATTTTTTTATTTACTTAGGTCATTATTTTAACAAAAGTTAATATTTTTTTAATGTTAAAAAAACGTTTTTTTTTAATGTTAAAAAAATAATATATTTTTTCATGTTGCAATAACTTTAAAAAAATTCAATAATAAACAAAAAAATAATTCAATAATATTTTAAGCAAAGAATTCCTATTTGTTAGTCAGATATGGTCAACAGACTATTAAATGACTCGTAAGCATGAAAACCATAAGCATGTAATAAGAGCGAGCGAGATGCACAACGTGCTTTGGCGGGCGTTCATAGAAGAAAGGCGAGGGCTTGGTAAAAAACTTTCGATATTTAAAAAACTAAAAATGGCTCCAACTTTTTACAAAAACCGATTGTAAGTAACACTATAGAGCATATATTAAAATAAAAAAAAAAAAATTTTTTTTTGTGGGGGCAATGGTGAACATTTTTTTAAAATTTTAATTTGTTTTTATTTTTAAGAAATTAAAAATTATTTTTTTTTAGAATTTTTTTTTTTTTGAGAGAAGAGGTTTTAGAGGAATTAATGAAAAAGACATGAAGTCAATCGGATTTATATAAGGGGAGATACAGATTTTCAAAGAGAGGGTACTTTTCCAAATTTGACGATTTTTGGAAAACTTAAAAAAATTCTAACTAAAAAAATAATTTTTTTTTGGTCAAATCCTGATACTTATTTTACTTACTTACTTTACTTATTTTCCGAATAGTACGTGTAAAAAAAGTTTCAGGCAAATCAAAAATGTGACCCAATAAAAAGTGTTCGGTTTGTAAAAGAACCGCCCACATACGAAATTCAATACCTAGGCAGCGTTAGTTGTTTTGGGCTGGCAAAAGTGGCGATTTTTCTTTCTGAATAACTTTTAAATATGACTTTACAGTAATGTGTGTTTTATACCCTTGCAGAGGGTATAATGATTTTAGTCAGAAGTTTGCAACGCAGTAAAGGAGACGTGTCCGAGACGTGTTCTTGATCAGCATGACTAGACAAGTCGAACTAGCCATGTTCGTCTGTCCGTCAGTCCGTTTCTACGCAAACTAGTCCCTCAGTTTTAAAGCTATCGAGATGAAACTTTACCAAAAGTCGTCTTTCTATTGCAGGTAGTATATAAGTCGGAACCGGCCGGATCGGACAACTATATCTTAAAAAAATTATAACTTATGTGTTTTTTGACATATTAACTATTGCTTTTGGGAATATCATATTTTCAACTGTCCTGAATTTCGAACTAAATTTTGTAAAAATTGGACGACTGTATCATATAGCTCTCATAGGAACGATCGGAAAACTAAAGGGAAATTAATAGAAACCAAATTATAGCTTTGTTAATTTTTATTGTATTCTCTTCTACTCTGGAATATAACTTTATTTAATTATTTCAGAATTTCGAATTAAATTTTACATAAATCGGACGACTATATTATATAGCTGTCATAGTAAGGATCGATCAATTAATGTCAATATAATTTCTAAACTGCTATAATTTTGTTTGTTGCATATCTAAATTTAACATTTTTGTAATTTCAAATTGAATTGGAATGATCTGCAAGGGTATATAAACTTCGGCTGGCCGAAGTTAGCTTCCATTCTTGTTTTCACTTTATTTTTAGATTTTTATACCCTTGCAGAGGGTATAATGATTTCAGTCAGAAGTTTGCAACGCAGTGAAGGAGACGTTTCCGACCCCATAAAGTATATATATTCTACGAGTCGATCTAGCCATGTCCGTCTGTCCGTCCGTCTGTCCGTCTGTCCGTCCGTCCGTCCGTTTCTACGCAAACTAGTCTCTCAGTTTTAAAGCTATCGAGCTGAAACTTTACCAAAAGTCGTCTTTCTATTGCAGGTAGTATATAAGTCGGAACCGGCCGGATCGGACAACTAAATCTTATAGCTCCCATAGGAATAATCGAAAAAATAATGGGAAAAAAAGTATATCTTCGGTGTTTTTTGACCTATTACCTTTTGCTCTTGGAAATATCATTTTTTTAACTGTTCTGAATTTCGAATTAAATTTTAGAAAAATCGGACGACTATATCATATAGCTCCCATAGGAACGATCGGAAAACTAAAGGGAAATTAATAGGAACAAAATTATAGCTTTGTAAATTTTTATTGTATTCTCTTCTACTTTGGAATATAAGTTTATTTTATTATTTTAGAATTTCGAATTACATTTAAGATAAATTGGATGACTATATTATATAGCTGCCATGGGACGGATCGATCAATTATTGTCAATATAATACGTGCGCTGCTATAATTTTGTTCGTTGTTGTTTGCAAATCTAAATTTAACATTTTTGTAATTTTAAATTGAATAGGAACGATCTGCAAGGGTATATAAACTTCGGCTGGCCGAAGTTAGCTTCCTTTCTTGTTTTATTTAAAAAAAAAATAAATAAAAAAAAATCTAAAACAAAGGTAAAAAAACTTTCAAGGAATTTAAATTAAATATGAAAATTAGACTTGTACCTTGAAAATGTCTAATAAGAATTTGTTCTCATCAAATTGGTTTCCGGGCATTCAAGTAAGCATGAAGTGTTTTCCATACTAATCTGAAAGGGGTTGCACTTTTCATCGCCTAATTACATCCAAACGCGCATTTTTATGAGAAAATGTGTTAAACCAAAAACCAATTTGATGAGAACAAATTCTTATTAGACATTTTCAAGGTACAAGTCTAACTTTCATATTTAATTTAAATTCCTTGAAAGTTTTTTTTAACTTTATTTTTAGATTTTTTTTATTTATCTCAAAAACGGCTCTAACGATTTTCTTTAAAACTTTAAACAAAAATTTAAGGAATCTCAATGAGATTCCTTAAATTTTTGTATATAACACAATACTGTAAAGTCATATTTAAAAGTTATTCAGAAAACAAAAATAGCCACTTTTGCCAGCCCAAAACAATTAACGCTGCCTAAGTATTGAATTTCGTATGTTTGGATACAAACTGTATTTTAGGGTCAAGGAATCGTTAAAATTGTTTTAAGCCGTCCACAAAAGAGTCTTTTGTTTTACGAATTTAAAAAAACCCGCTAGAGATGAAAACGTTAATTTTAAACCCTATGGCAGCAAAAGTATAAAGAAAAGAGTAGTAGATATATTTGATATGACTCATGTTTAAAACAAAAAGTTCTGATATCAAATAAAAACACCTCTTAACGAGGTAAAAAACTAGTGACGACCGCACATTCAACATACAAAAGTTCTGATATCAACATTTGTGAGAAAAAATGATTACACACATGATCAGCATGACTAGACTAGTCGATCTAGCCATGTCCGTCTGTCCGTCCGTCTGTTCGTCCGTCTGTCCGTCTGTGCGTCCGTCTGTCCGTCCGTTTCTACGCAAACTAGTCCCTCAGTTTTAAAGCTATCGAGATGAAACTTTACCAAAAGTCGTCTTTCTGTTGCAGGTAGTATATAAGTCGGAACCGGTCGGATCGGACAACTATATCTTATAGCTCCCATAGGAATATTCGTAAAAATTATTGAAAAAATATGTCTTCGGTGTTTTTTGACATATTAACCATTGCTCTTAGGAATATAATTTTTTCAACTGTCCTAAATTTCGAATTAAATTTTATAAAAATCGGACATCTATATCATATAGCTTCCATAGGAACGATCAGATTAACTTTGTTGTTTTTTGATATAAATGCACATAACTTTAGAAATAGCGATTATTTACGGTTATAACATAATACAAATCGGAATCCATATCCCAAAGTTCTTAAAAAAATTAGAAATGTCAGAATTTACCATACATTTTTACGACTTTTTGTTCCAGTTGTAGCAAAAATTTCGCTTTGCAGCCTCCAAAGTCCACTTAAACTAATCAATGACACAGCTAGTTATTTATGCTTCATTTTAATAATAATTTAATGCCAGAAAACGCCTTACTTCTTCAGCCCCCAGTGCAAAACCATATCCTTTGCAAAGTTTGAGGTTATGGTCTAAAAAATTAAATTATAGAAAAAGTGGCAATAAGTGGCGATTCTGACTATAAACATTTTGACAAGAATTAAATATTCTACAAATCCCAATTGGTTTTAGAAGTGGACTCCGCTGGACTCGCTTTATTGCTCCATTTGAAATTAAGTTTTCATGAAAAAATGTGCCACTCAATTATAAGAAAAAAACGACGGATTTGCACCGTGTAAGCACAAAAACAAATAGTATATAGCACCATCCTATTATTCCAATCCAAAATGTCTACTAAGATTGCTTTAAAAGTCAAATTTTAAGAACTTCAAATCTGCAAGCGAATCGTCGAATTTTAACAGATCGAAAGTTGCATTTGTAACAGCTGATTTAACAGCTGCTAAGTTAACAGAGACGCCCTCTATCTATTTCCTGAAACGTAACAATGTTAAATGGTCTTCTGTTAACACATCCCCAAACAAGATTTTTTATTTTAACGACTTTTCAAAAATGGGTTTTTTCCAACCAAAGTGGTCAAATGCCTCATAGTGCGTCGGTCCCCCTTAACACAGCTCTCACATAGCTACACACCAGTACATTTAAATCAGGGGTGCTCAGTCCTATATAGGACTATATAGTGCCATATGGCACACGGGCACATTTGTTTTTGTCTTGGCACATAGCATTCGGAGCGGCACATCCCATACTTTCCTAGGGCACACGCAAGTTATTCCTTGTGTCGCTGTCCGTAACGAGCCAAGCTAATAACAATTCCATTGAACTTTTTTTTCGTCTCAATTCACAATGCAAATTGTTCTTGTCTTTTTCATGACTGCAGTCTATGTAGTGACGAAGCGCACCAGGAGTGTGCGAAGGCGACTACTATATATACACGAAAAAATGAAAATCTGCTATGATGGTCCGATCGTAATGAGTAATACAGCAAATTAGAGGTATTGCTAAAACTTAACGAATTGCATACCAAGACCTCAAGAAAATCAATTGGTTTGGGAGAGAGAGCGGTGAAAGTGTAAAAGTGAAAATTTAGAAATTTGGATCTGTTGGGGCCGTCGGGAAATTGGCCCTCACTACGTTAGTGGTATTCCTACTGAAAATGCGCTTAATATGAGGGGACATATCAGAAAATCGGACGCTCCGTTTAAAAGTTATACCGAAAACAAGATTTTCTTCTTCTTCCCAAAATGAAAATTTAATTCTGTTTGTCAGTTTGTCTGTCTGTCCCAAAACATGGTTTTTAAGTCCTTAAAACTTGATATGATGTTAAACAGCTCGATAAAAAAAACTATAGTTCTACCACTTATGGAAAAACCCACTAGTTTGGCGGGAAAATAGCTATAACTAGCTAAAATTCGGAAGGCCATAACTTTTGAAGTACTGAAGCTACAGACTTATGCTGTACCTCTTTTAAAAGGTATTTCGAAATGCTATACGTGCCCCATATGTAATTTGTGTAAATGTATTAGTTAAAAAGATATGCACAAAACAATTTTTTTAAAATTTTTTTTTTATTTTTAAAAACGGCTAAAACGTTTTTTTTTTAAACTTTAAACTATATAGCCCTTGATATTCCTTAAATTTTGGTATATATCACATTGCTGTAAAAAGTCACGTTTAAATGTTATTCAGACATGTTATGTTATTTAAAATTTATTCAGAAACGATGCCAGCTCAATACAACTAACGCTGCCTAAGCATTGAATTTTGTATGTGCGTATACAAACTGTATTATAGTGTCGAAAATTCGTTAAAATTGTTTTAAACCGTTCCATATAGAAAACTTTTGTTTTACGACTTTTGAAAAAACCCGCTAGTTTAGCAGGAAGAAAACGCTAATATTAGATTCTATTGCAGCAAAAGTATAAAGAAGACAGTAATAGATATATTTGATATTACTCGTGTCTAAATCAAAAACTTCTAATATCAAATAAAAACACCTCTTAACGAGGTAAAAACGACCGCACATTCAACATACAAAAGTTGTGATATCAACATTTGTGACGAAAAATGATCAAACACATGATTAAATACACTTTTTAAAATTCGCTTGTTCGGCACGCTGCAATATAAAATGCCTATAAAGGGAAAAGGGCTGGACTATGATGAGCACTGCTTCTGCTGCAACAGTCTACCGAGCTGATGTGTTATATGACGTTGGCTCTCTGCTGGGATGCGCAGGCGTCTACTACTGCATTTAGTTCCTATCCCCTAAATACACCCTGTTTATATGCTGTCCTGTCCCTGGCCTAATTAGCGTCGCTGAATTGACAGAAATTGTCACCAACAAGAGGCTCCTCAACACCCAACCCACAGGAGAAGCCAACGCAGCTCAATCCAACCCATTCTGCACAATTGGCTTCTCTTGTTGTTTGTTTAAAAGTGGCCTTAAGCCCGACCCCTTTTTTGCAAAATCTGACAGTGCATCCCAGCACGTCAATTGCTTAATTGATCAATTTAATTTGACACTTATTCAAACACTCGGAGCGTCGTGGGCAGAGCAAAATAAATATCTCTTGCTCTTTTCCAGCGCAGTAAACTCGATTTTGTATTTCGATTTATGCAAATTGTGTCGGGCCATGTGGTCTACTACTACGAGTACGAGAATGTGCACGAAGTACATACATATGTATGTTCGAGTACTCCTGATGCTCGCTCTAGATTCGTTTCTTTGAAAACTGTGCTTCACCAATTAATCAATTGACTTACTTTATTTTTGTAATTCGCTGAATATTTAGTTGACTTGCCTTTTTGTTCGGTAGCCCTCTCATTTTCAATAAAGGCAATTTGTTTTAGTTTTCGAGACTGTCAATTGGAAGAGCATAGGAAGTTCCTCTGGAAATATGTTTTCACTTAAAACTAAAACTTTTTTGATTGATGAAATTTAGTAGCAAGAAATTTTCTGGCTTTTCGCAAAAAAACCATTAGGCCAGCCGAATCCATAGAAAGCAGCACCTGCCATGGTTATTTTAGTAGTCTCGCTGAGTTCTCGCTTCGCGTGATAGTTACATGACTATTATGGGATAAATCTCACTATGAGAGCCACCATAAATTCTAGTTTCAGAGTCTGGCCTATATTAGAGCGAATTGAGCGTGTTTAACTAACTGTACATTTCAATTTATGAAATATTTGCAAGAAGTTGCAGTCAAACAAACATATGAGCATGAGAGGCTGAAGTTGCCGTCGGTCCAAATAGCAGCAGCTTGCTGCCGACCAGGCAAGTATCAAAAAGCCACGCCAGGTTGCTGCGGCACAGTTCAAGCCAGTATTAGGTTCCGTACCTCGCTATCTAGCAACATCAGCTGCGTGACAAATGGCCACATGACGTAGACTGTTTTTTGCATGCCTGACAGGCAGATAAGGTTACCTTTGGACCGGAGTCATATGGATACACACAACAAGATTACACACATTTTTATACCCGCTACTCGTAGAGTAAAAGAGTATACTAGATTCGTGCAAAAGTATGTAACAGATAGAAGGAAGCGTTTCCGACCCTAAAAAGTATATATATTTTTGATCAGGATCACTAGCCGAGTCCGTCCGTCCGTCTGTATGAACGCTGAGATCTCGGAAACTGTAAAAGCTAGAAGATTGCCACGCCCCCTCCAACGCCCACAAACCGCGAAAAACTGTGGCGCCCACAGTTTTGAAGTTAGAACAAAACGTCATTTCTCTGGGTTATTAATGCCTAACGAAATGTAGAAGAAATTTTTTAAATCGGACCACTCAGTAAAAAGTTATAAGCAAATAATGAAATGTGCAGTAGGTGGCGCCACTTATAAACGACTGCTTGATTTGCACTCGACTATAGCATTCTTTCTTGTTAAGATTAGAATCAGTAGAACGATAAAGTAGAGGCACTGAATCCCTTGTAAACCAAGCAGATTTAGAATGCTCCACACCTGATGGACCATTCCGGAAGTGCCCTACTTCAAGCACTAAGGCCTCAGTATTCCATATAAGGCTACTTTTTTTTTTTGCTTTCAGTGAGTGTTACTTACAGCCGGCCTCTCATTCAAATCCATGCCTATTACAAATAAAAGACATACAAAGAAATTGGAAAACTAAACACAAACATAGAGCCAAGATTGTCCCTTTGCCGGCTGACTGGCCTGGCGACATGTTTATTATTTCATACCCCTTCTTCGCTCTACCATTTTCCCTTTCACGACTCTACCGCACGCTTTGCATAAGCTAAATAAGTTTACTGTGAAACTTCTGTCTTTAAAGGTTGTCCTGTGCTCTGGTTTTTCCCGGCCAGCCGGTATTAAATTAAAGCAAAAGCTGGCTTGGTCGTCGGTTAATAAAGGGAAGCCGTATGATGACGTGCAGTGTGTTTGCTGTGGCTGCTTTCTTTGGCATTTATTCTGGCACCGCTCATATGTCTGCCGCAGCTGAAATTGTTGCAAAATAATCCTTACTGAAAAGCACATGGCTTTTCCATGGCTGCTGCTCGTCACGCACATTCACTTTACATCCATTCAAGCCGTAATTGAATTGAATACTCATATGGCATTCCGCTCTTTACTCTCTACCTAAAAATAGTTTACAAAGTGAAAAAGATATAATTATGTCAACATCATTATTGGCAAGAATTGCGGTGGGTTTGAACCCACGACCTATAGACTATATTTCCATTACGTACAACATAACCTTCTGAGCTACAGTTTGGAAGTTCTTGCTCTTAATAACTAAGGAGCAAAAGTTTTACCATGATCACTTTGCAATTTCGCTAAGGATAAGAAAAAGAAGAATAAAAAGTCAAAAGGAGTTAAATTCTTTTTACAAAAAGCACATATTTTGTGTTATGTAAAGTGAATGTCTACGACCTGACTTGAGACATATTTTTTGAACCATTAGGTTGACAATAACAAAATCAAAAGAGAAGCAAATATTTATGTGATTTAGAACATCAAGAAAATTAATTCGCATTTAAGAATTATTTTTTGGTTTTCAGTATTTTGTTTTTATTAATTTTTACCTTGCTTTGGATTATATTAACAATGTCAGAAAAGCAGGTGGGGGAGAAGCCGTGAATGAAATTGTTTAAACATCCATTCAAGCCGTAATTGACCGGGGAAGAAATTCACCGGAGTCGATGACTTCAGGCTCTTGCAGATTTGGCAGAATTTCGGCCTTTCTGAGGGCAATTAAGATTCGGATTCGAGAACAGTTAAAGCAGAACGACACAATAACTAAGCGGCATTTCCTTGAAGTGAAAGCTGTATACACAAATGGGAAATAGTCAAATTAAGTAAATGGGTGCCACAAGCTCGCTTAGCATTGAAGTCGGTCGTATTTCTTTAAAAAATAAATTTTAATTCTACTAGGATTCAACGTTAAACGATTTCAATAACATACCAAAGGTGTACTATTTTTATACTCTTACAGAAGGTATCATGATTTCAGTCAGCAGTTTGTAATCAGCATCAATAGTGGATACCAAGACTTTTCAAAAGCGGATTGGTTTAGAAAAGTATAAAACAATGTGAAAACTCGAAGTTAGGAGACCTCTGGAGCCGAATGAATTCGAATTTTAAATTGTATCATAATTCTTTATTAAAATAAGACCAAGTCCATCCTAGTCGGACTATAAAGTTATGAAATTTGTTAAATTTAGTTTATTATAGCCCTGCAGATTATATAATTACGGTATTCAATTGCGTTGAAAACGAATGAAAAATATAAATTTGTATGCAGCATTTCAAACATTTCAGTTTGTTTAAACAATATGAGGTGCGTGTAAGGAAGAGCAAAAGAATCTATTGGTTTGAATATTTATGTTTTCTTTCAATATTATCTATGCGATTTAAATTAATTTAAAACAGAAAAATCAGTAGGAAAACAAATCTTACTTCCTTAGTCAGCTACAATGCACACACATATATATTTAGTTTGTAAAATACTCATTTTTTACCTTTATTTATGTTGTTGCCGTAAGTATATTTCTTTCTATTCTTTTTTACAACTCCACAGTTTGCCAAAAGTTCTAAAACATTTCGTGTTAGCTAAGCGGGTTTTTGGATTAAAAAAAAAATGGAATTTTAAGGAAAACTTCAAATGTAAAAGCTAAATCTAAAGCCTTGCAATCTAAAGGTCTTGAGTTCAAATCAAAATTCTAGTCAAAATTGGAGTTCTATTAATTTTTTTTACTTTGTTCTGAGAGGTTATGGAATACTCATATGGCATTCCTCTCTTTACTCTCTACCTAAAAATAGTTTACAAAGTGAAAAAGATATAATTATGTCAACATCATTATTGGCAAGAATTGCGGTGGGTTTGAACCCACGACCTATAGACTATATTTCCATTACGTACAACATAACCTTCTGAGCTACAGTTTGGAAGTTCTTGCTCTTAATAACTAAGGAGCAAAAGTTTTACCATGATCACTTTGCAATTTCGCTAAGGATAAGAAAAAGAAGAATAAAAAGTCAAAAGGAGTTAAATTCTTTTTACAAAAAGCACATATTTTGTGTTATGTAAAGTGAATGTCTACGACCTGACTTGAGACATATTTTTTGAACCATTAGGTTGACAATAACAAAATCAAAAGAGAAGCAAATATTTATGTGATTTAGAACATCAAGAAAATTAATTCGCATTTAAGAATTATTTTTTGGTTTTCAGTATTTTGTTTTTATTAATTTTTTACCTTGCTTTGGATTATATTAACAATGTCAGAAAAGCAGGTGGGGGAGAAGCCGTGAATGAAATTGTTTAAACATTTCTATTTGTTTAAACAATATGAGGCAAATGTAGAATATAGCAAAAGAATTAATTGATTTGAATTTTAAAACACAAAAATCGGTTTGAAAGTGTTTTAAACCTGTTGTGGAAATGAAAATGATATTCTTTTAGCAAAAGGATATCAGTATTATCATGAATTTGAACTTAAGCAATTCTCACTTCCTTAGTCAGCTGAACTGCACACACACACGCACACTTGCACATATCTAATGATTGGGGGTGTAAATACGCATTTTAGCGTGCGTGTTTGTGTACGCAACGGGGTCAATTTATGTTTTTATTTTGTTTTTACAAATGCGCAGTTTGTCAATAATTCAACATTTGAAAGGTAATAAGTAGCTTGGAAACATTTCGTCTTATCGAATTTTTGGATATTAAAAATAAAAACAATTTTAAAGGAAAACTTCGATTGTAAACTGTTACCAAAATCGAAATCTGATCGGAACAGCATGATTTTGCAAATAGTAAAATCAGTTAAAATCCGACTCAGAATTTAAATGTATATACATACGAATTTTCCTTGAAATTTGCTTAAAGGAAATTTGCTCAAATTCAAAAGAATGAAGCAACAAAAAATCGATATATTCGCTTTTTTAGGCACGCAATTTGGTATTTTATGACTGTGGTATTTTTCCTTTGGAATAAAAAAAACAACAACACATATGTGGGAGCCCATGACGTCACAATAAAAAAAACCAAAAGCAATAATTGGCGACCTTGACGAAGGGGGCTGAATTTCAAAAAAGTTTAAATGCAGTTATTTGCGGGTATCCCATACAAATATGAAGAGCCATTTTTTAACCCATTTAGATAACATTTATAACAGAAAAATTGCAAAAGAAAAAATTAAGAAAAAAACAAGAAAGGAAGCTAACTTCGGCCAGCCGAGGTCTATATACCCTTGCAGTTAATTCCTATTTAATTACAAATTACATAAATCTGAATTTAGATTTGCAACAAGTCAAATTATAGTAATTTTCGTATTGATTTGACAATAATTGATTGATTATTCCTATGGCAGCTATATAATATAGTGGTCCGATTTATGTTAAATTTAATTCGAAATTCTTGAATAATAAAATAAATTTATATTCCAGAGTAGAAGAGAATACAATAAAAATTAACAAAGCTATAATTTTGTTTCTATTAATTTCCCCTTAGTTTTCCAAACGTTCCTATGGGAGCTATATGATATAGTTGTCCAATTTTTCTACAATTTTATTCGAAATTCGGGACAGTTAAAAAAATTATATTCCCAAGATTAGAAGGTAATATGTCAAAAAACACCGAAGATATAATTTTTTTCCATTATTTTTCCGATTATTCCTATGGGAGCTATAAGATATAGTTGTCCGATCCGGCCGGATCCGACTTATATACTACCTGCAATAGAAAGATGACTTTTGGTAAAGTTTCATCTCGATAGCTTTAAAACTGATAGACTAGTTTGCGTAGAAACGGACGGACAGAGGGACGGACAGACGGACATGTCTAGATCGACTCGTCTCGTCATGCTGATCAAGAACATATATACTTTATGGGGTCGGAAACGTCTCCTTCACTGCGTTGCAAACTTCTGACTGAAATCATTATACCCTCTGCAAGGGTATAACAAATCGAATTACGGGGCACTTTGGGGCCGCTTATGGATCTAATTTATATCGTACACTCAGCTCCTAATTATTTCCAAATTTATGTTTTTTTTTTAGACTTTGATGTCAATCCGTTCTGGGTGAATTCTAGACTGACTATTATTAAAGTGTCTAATTATATTGGTTTAGAGATACACAGAGAAAATAGGATTTTTTAAAATGTCGTTTTAAAATGTCGTTCTAATACCAAACATTTTATAAAAATTGTAAGCCATACAAATTTTAAAGCGCAGGATTTAAATAAACTATGTGAATACAAAAATTTTGGAGAATCAAAAAATAATTCTAGAATGCATAAATAATAATGCGGTTCAAATCCCGCTCACAACACGACACAACTTTTTTATACCAGTTACTCGTAGAGTAAAAGGGTATATTAGATTCGTGCAAAAGTATGTAACAGGTAGAAGGAAGCTTTTCCGACCATATAAAGTATATATATTCTTGATCAGGATCACTAGCCGAGTCGATCTAGCCATGTCCGTCTGTCCGTCTGTCTGTCCGTCTGCCTTTCCGTCTGTCCGTCTGTATGAACGCTGAGATCTCGGAAACTATAAAAGCTAGAAGATTGGGATTTGGCATGCAGATTCTAGGGGTTAATACCCAGCGCAAGTTTTTCTCGCCGATGTGCCACGCCCCCTCTAACGCCCACAAACCGCTAAAAACTGTGGCACCCGTCTGTATGAACGCTGAGATCTCGGAAACTATAAAAGCTAGAAGATTGGGATTTGGCATGCAGATTCTAGGGGTTAATACGCAGCGCAAGTTTTTCACGCCGATGTGCCACGCCCCTCTAAGTAGCGGGTATCTAATAGTCGAGGCACTCGACTATAGCGTTCTCTCTTGTTTTTATTAGTAATCTTATTAATTTAACTTTTTCAACACAGTGTTGTTCATAGTATTGTTAAGGAAATGTTAATTATGCGTCTTAAAAACTTTTTACCTACTCTGCCTTAGCCGTAGCCTTAGCGTTCAAGCATGCTCAACCTTAAAATGCAACTTTGGATAATATGTATGGGAAATATTTATTTTCCAATGTTTATTTTACCAAAATATTTCGAAGCGTTAGCGTTTTCCAAATTATTTATGCATTGTACATTTTTTTTTTGATTTTTCAAAACTTCTGTACTCACATAGTTTTTTAAAATCCTACGTTTTAAAATTTGTTTGTTAAACGACATTTTAAACAAGAAAGGAAGCTAACTTCGGCCAGCCGAAGTCTATATACCCTTGCAGGTAATTCCTATTTCATTACAAATTACAAAAATCTGAATTTCGATTTGGAACAAACCGAATTATAGCAATTTTGACAATAATTGATTGATCATTCCTATGGGAGCTATATAATATAGTCGTCCGATTTATGTAAAATTTATTTCGAAATTCTAAAATAATAAAATAAAGTTATATTCAAGAGTAGAAGAGAATACAATAAAAATTAACAAAGCTATAATTTTTTCCTATTAATTTCCCATTAATTTTCCGATCATTCCTATGGGAGCTATATGATATAGTCGTCCGATTTTTATAAAATTTAAATCGAAAATCAGAAGTATTAAAAAAACGATATTCCAAAGAGTAGAAGAAAATATGTCAAAAGACACCGAAGCTATAATTTTGTTCATATTAATTTGCCATTAATTTTCTGATAGTTCCTATGGGAGCTATATGATGTAGTCGTCCGATTTTGAAAAAATTTAATTCGAAATTCGGGACAGTAAAAAAAAAAATATTCCCAAGAGCAAAAGGTAATATGTCAAAAAACACCGAAGATATAATTTTTTTTCCATTATTTTTCCGATTATTCCTATGGGAGCTATAAGATATAGTTGTCCGATCCGGCCGGTTCCGACTTATATACTACCTGCAATAGAAAGACGACTTTTGGTAAAGTTTCATCCCGATAGCTTTAAAACTGAGAGACTAGTTTGCGTAGAAACGGACGGACGGACGGACAGACGGACGGACAGACGGACAGACGGACAGACGGACATGGCTATATCGACTCGTCTAGTCATGCTGATCAAAAATATATATACTTTATGGGGTCGGAAACGTCTCCTTCACTGCGTTGCAAACTTCTGACTGAAATCATAATACCCTCTGCAAGGGTATAAAAATCGTATTTTCTTTGTGTAGATACACTCATAAAAAGTTATTTATAAATATTTGAATAATTGGTCTTTTTATTAGAGAATTCGCCCTTAATATAATATTATTCTTAATAAAATATTTTATGAAATAAATTTTCTTAAAAATCAAAAAAATAAAATTTTTTACGTTTTTGTGCTGTCGCATTCCAAAACATTTTTTAATTTAATTCATTTAGTTTAATTCAAGAAAGAAAAACCTCTGGCGTCTATATAATTCCCAAAAAGTTATAGCACCTGCCTGATAACCAACTTCGATTGTTGACCATGTCTGCAATTTCTCTGATGGATTGGTTACTACATGGAACATACATGTACAGTAAAGCCTTTAGCCTCCTTTTTGAAGTCTAAGCCGACATGAGCTAGAGTTGGCTAAAAGCTATTAAATGAGAGGTCCGTAGGTTGGTACACTTTTTGTTTTTTATCTGCCATTTTGACAATCGCTTATGAAACTTCACCAATGAAAAAGTTTGTCTTTTAACTTTAAAAAAAACCAGAAAGGAAGCTAACTTCGGCCCGCCGAAGTTTATATACCCTTGCAGATCATTCCTATTCAATTTGAAACTACAAAAATGTTAAATTTAGATTTACAACAAACAAAATTATAGTAGTTTACTTATTATATTTTTAAAAAACTTTTTTGGTGCAAAATGGTACACAAGTTTCACAGCTTAAATTTGGCTTGAGTCCGGCTTCTTATGTTTTACCCAAAAGTTTTATTACTAAAAATGACCAAACTTACTGACCTCTCCCCTATCAATTTGAAACCCTTTCAGAGGGCATAAAGATTTTAGTCAGAAGTTTGCATCGCAAACCTTTCTAAATAAAAAAATTTCTTGTAAAAATGTAATTTTTGAAACAGAAAGAAACAACCCTAAATTTTATTTCTAAAGAAAAATTATTAAAGGAAAGGCGACGTCACCTTTGTCAATAATTCAAAAACGACTCGTTTGGTTTCTGAGGAAATTCGGTTGTTTCTTTTTTGTGAGTGTGTTATGTAAATAATTCAATACGCTTTCCGCTTTTTCTCTGGATGTAGCCAGTGATGGTGCAATATTCTGTAATTAAATAAAATAAATTTGTTGAATGTACATAAATTTTATACTTCCAGATCTCACTGCCTCTGTACAATAACCGCTATGATGCACATGTCGCCTATTCTAGCGGCCCTCAGCAACATCAGCATGCCCTCCCGCCAGTGCCTTTCCCACTCAACCCGCTCACCACCCTCAGCCGCTGCACCCCGACTTCCAATCCGCACCTCTCGATTGAGATGGTCGCTCAGCCTCTGGGCGCTGGTGATTTCCAGCGGCTGCTTAATGCTCAACGTACCGACGACGACGGCGTTTGATATCGGTAAGTGCAAAGCCATGATTTCATTAAATGGTCGACTTGAAAAGTTAAAAGGTATAACCTCACGAGATGACCACCTACAGTGGCTCACTTATTTGGTGCAAAGGTCAATTTAAAATGTATAATCGTATAGCTGCCAAACTATGCGAGATAAAAACAAAATTTAAATGCAGCAAAGTGGGGTAGTATTCTGGCTTAATAAAGGAACTTTTTTATTTTTAAATCCCATTATAAAACACTTAAAACTAAACAAAAACTAAAAATATTGACTTTTTTCATTTCGTCCAAGAAATCTAGGTATCCTTAATTTGTAAATTGCTATCCCCAAATGACTTAATCTTCTTGTAATCCATTTGTGGCAATATCAGCTACTGAATTTATCACTTTGAGGAGTTTGGCCACACTGGAAAGTACAGTCTCTTTTAAGTTTCCAAGATGAGCCCCCGTACAACAATCGAACAGCGGGAATTGTTCCTGAATCATTTCAAAAATGGCAAAACTCAGCGAAATATTGCTGAAATGGTTAACCTAAGCCCAAGTACTGTTCAGTCTATTATCCAACCCTTCGTTAGGGAAAATCGGGTGGCAGATAAAGGCCGAAATTCTCCAAACAAAACTTTTACTGAGCTTGAGGAAAGGCGAATTATCCGGAAAATTAAAGTCAATCCAAAGATTTCGGAGCCAAATCTTGCAGTTGATATTGAAAATAAAATGGGCAAAAAGTGTTCCGTTGAAACCGTCCGCCAAGTGTTGCAGGAACATAACTTTAATGGCCGAGTAGCCCGGAAGAAGCCTTTTATAAGCCAAAAGAATCAAAAGTGCGACTTAAATTCGCCAAGGAGCACGCAGTTCATCAGCCTTCGTTCTGGAATGAAGTAATATTCGCAGATGAGTCAAAATTCAATATTTTTGGGTCGGACGGAATGCAGTATGTGTGGCGTCAACCGAATACGGAGCTCCACAATAAGAACTTAAAACCTACAGTCAAGCACGGTGGCGGTAGTGTTATGGTTTGGGCGTGCATGTCGGCATCTGGCGTTGGCAACCTGGCTCTTGTCGGCTCTTGTGCAGACCTGGTTGATCTGGAACTGCCCTCTTGTGGTGATCCCACCTGCCCAGTCACCAGACCTGAATGTAATTGAAAATTTGTGGGCAATTTTGGATCTGGCCATCCGCAAGAGGTCTATATCCAACAAAAATGATCTCAAAACGGCTCGTTTAAAAGAATGGGCCAAGATACCGCAGGAGACCACTAAAAAGTTGGTTTCATCGATGGAAAATCGTATGAAGGATGTGATCAAACAAAAGGGAGGCCACACAAAGTACTAAGTTTGCTAATTTTCAATATATTTTAATCAAAGTTCCTTGCACAAAATAAGCTGTGACATGATAAAAGTCAATATTTTTAATTTTTGTATAGTTTTAGGTGTTATACAATGGAGTTTAAAAATAAAAAAAGTGCCTTAATTAAAGCCAGACTATTGCTGGATTTAAATTTTGTTTTTATCTCGCATAGTTTGGCACATTTTAAATTTACCTCTGCACGAATTAAGCTGTGAGCCACTGTATATAAATGACGTTTAGATGTATATCGTTAAATTGTTCTCCTCGCACTTGAACATATTTCTTTTAATTGACATCAAAATAAATTTTGTTATGGCCCGGCATCCTGCGGCAGACGGCACAGTTGGCTTCATCCAACCAGAAGATTGATCCACAGGAAGTCCTCAACTAGACATGTTGCGGCATCCTCATACGGCTGTGGAGCCACCCTGTGGCTCTTCGATTCGTATGATTCGGCTTGAAGCTGAAGTTTCAACTACAGCTCATTAATAGGCCAATTGACTGCATTTAAGGCCTAGTGTGGCGATAGGGAGACCGATTTGCTGAAGCCATAGCACAATGGCTTAGGATTACATTCCATTTCAATGGTTCATAAACTTTATACCATATAGAAATCGTACATAATATTTAGAGTTAATCACAAAGACCAAATACATAAATACAAATTTATAAGCATGTTCACTTCGGCGTCTCAGAACTCTAAGAGCGGACATGTGTTGTTGCCTTAGCAATATTTGCACTTATCCCCAGCTCCGCTCGAAAAGCAAACACATGCCAAAACAGCACTCTGTTGTTCTTGGGGCTAGACACATCGAAGCAAGTTGAGTTAGCAAAACTTGCAACAATTTTCCAAATGAATGCACTTGCAATATGCAGTGAATGTCGGACTTGCAACCGGATTCAGGTATATGGTGTGAGAGCTGGCTTTTGACCCATGCACCCAGGCACTTCGCTCTTTATTTGCGTATCTGGCTATCAAACCCAATCAAGCGTAAATGCACTAGAACGTACAAAGTCGAACAGGGATGAAAAATTATGAAGGAAAATGTACTACTTGGATGGACTGTACCCTACATAAAAATATTTATATACATAAATATTAAAGAGGCGCATGATATTACGTTTATAACATGGTATTTTTTGGGAAAAGTATTTTTATTATATATAGAAATCATTTGAGAATTTCAGTCATGCGTCGGAATTTTCTCACTGTCCGCTTTAACACTTCTTTCTCGATCTTGATGGTCCTCGTCTGTCGTTCTGCGCCTGATCTACATACTTATTCGTGAGATTATTTATAAATTTCTAAACCAACCTTGGAGAAGAAAATTAAAAGAGGGATTGGTCCGTTGCGAGGCTGCTGGGCTGGAGCAACAAAAGTCATGTCAAATCAGTTTTGATTCTGTCGAAATGGCAGCAGTCGACTGCCAGACGCACACTGGGGGGAATTCAGCGCTCCTCCTGCCTGCTTCGGCGAATGTAATTGGTGGGCAATAAATTAAATAATATAGTTGACGTTTTTCCAGGAAAGAGATGACTTTGGCAATGATTGAGTGGTTCATACAAACTGAAATAGAGGGTCTTATATTTTCTTAAAAATATATAGCTGGGAATATGACCGGCTATGGGCATTTCTACGCATCTTTCTCCTGCAATATTTAGAAACACTAACTGACTCTTGACGTTTTTTTATATTCGGGGCTATTGCATCTATATTTAAATTGTAACAGATCATGTTTTATTTTCGTCGCCATTAATTAACGTAAAAAATATATTTTTACTTTCCGTTTATTTACAGCCACGTGCAATGTGCCCCTGGGTATGGAGTCGTTAGTCATAACAGATGCTCAAATCACAGCGAGTTCAGCTCATGACATGGGCTTCGTTGGACCTCAACATGCAAGGTAAATAGAATTAACGAGGACGGAAGCTAACTTCGGCAAGCCGAAGTATTAATACCCTTGCAGACTGCTATAGGTCTTAAAGTAACAAAAAGAATCATAATTCGGTAAAAAACATGAAGGGCAGCTAACTTCGGCTTGGCGAAGTTTATATACCCTTGCAGATCTTTCCTATTAAAATGATAAATTTAGATTTTCTTGCATATTTGTTGCATCAAACAAAATTGCAGCAGCTTTCGTATTAATTTGACATTATTTTTTTATTTTAATTTTAATTAACAAAATAAAGTTATATTCCAGAGTAGAAGAGACTACAATAGAAATTACCGAAGCTAACATTTTTATACCCTTGCAGAGAATATAATGATTTCAGTCAGAAGTTTGCAACGCAGTGAAGGAGACGTTTCAGACCCAATAAAGTATATATATTCTTGGTCAGCATGACTAGACGAGTCGATCTAGTCATGTCCGTCTGTCCGTCTGTCCGTCCGTCTGTCCGTCTGTCCGTCTGTCCGTCCGTCTGTCCGTCCGTTTCTACGCAAACTAGTCCCTCAGTTTTTAAGCTATCGAGCTGAAACTTTACCAAAAGTCGTCTTTCTATTGCAGGTAGTATATAAGTCAGAGCCGGCCGGATCGGACAACTATATCTTATAGCTCCCATAGGAATAATCGGAAAAATAATTGAAAAAAAATTATATCTTGCAACGCAGTGATGGAGACGTTTCCGACCTTATAAAGTATATATATTCTTGGTCAGCATGACTAGACAAGTCGATTTAGCCATGTCCGACTGTCCGTCTGCCCATCCCACCGTCCGTTTCTACGCAAACTAGTCCCTCAGTTTTTAAGCCATCGAGCTGAGTCGTCTTTCTGTTGCTACTACCTGCAATATAAGTCGGAGCCGGCCGGATCGGACAACTATATCTTATAGCTCCCATAGGAATAATCGGAAAAATAATTGGTAAAAAATGATAACATATGTGTTTTTTGACATATTACCTAATGCTCTTGGAAATATCATTTTTTTAACAGTTCTGAATTTCGAATTAAATTTAATAAAAATCGGACGACTATATCATATAGCTGCCATAGGAACTATCAGAAAATTAATGGCAAATTAATATGAACAAAATTATAGCTTCGGTGTCTTTTGACATATTTCCTTCTACTCTTTGGAATATCATTTTTTTAATACTTCTGATTTTCGATTTAAATTTTATAAAAATCGGACGACTATATCATATAGCTCCCATAGGAACGGTCGGAAAATTAATGGGAAATTAATAGGAGAAAAATTATAGCTTTGTTAATTTTTATTGTATTCTCTTCTACTCTTGAATATAACTTTATTTTATTATTTCAGAATTTCGAAATAAATTTTACATAAATCGGACGACTATATTATATAGCTCCCATAGGAATGATCAATCAATTATTGTCAAAATTGCTATAATTTGTTCCAAATCGAAATTCAGATTTTTGTAATTTGTAATTAAATAGGAAGTAACTGCAAGGGTATATAGACTTCGGCTGGCCGAAGTTAGCTTACTTTCTTGTTTTCCTATTAATTTTCCTATAATTTTTCGATCGTTCCTATGGGAGCTATATGATATAGTCGTCCGATGGTCTTTCGAAACTCTAAAAATTAAATTGTATACCCTTGTAGAGGGTATTATGATTTCAGTGATTGCAACGCAATGAGGGAGACGTTTCCGACCCCATAAAGTACATATATTTTTGATTAGCATGACTAGACGAGTCGATCTACACACAAAAAAAATTAGATACGAAACGTAGGTCAATTTTACAGTCTATTTACAAACAACAAATTATAAATCTTTGGTAACTGCTCAAAATGGTGGCGATGACTGCACACAAAAAAAAACTTGGTAAAATCAACTGTTATAATTGTCAAACAGTCCCCAACCAGCAAAATTGTCATAAATAGTTACCCAGCTGGAAAAAACCTCTGGAGAAAGGCATATTTTCATGAGGTTTCTCCATACAAGCGGAAGGGACAAAACCTCCTTCACCCCTTACATTTCTTCCATCTCCGGTTTCAAAATACACGGGGGTGACACAAAAAAGTAAGGGGTGAAGGAGGTTCTAGGTGGTTTTCCAGAGGAAATTGCATTGTCCCTACACCGTCGCCTGCTAAAAGAAGCAAGTTTTCCATCACTCCCTGCTAAATGGAACAGGATTTCCAATAGTCTAAGAACCTTCTTCGTACTTTCCTGGGTACTTTCACAACAACAAATACACACAAAAAAGCAAAGACACACACCCAAAGCAAAAACAAAATACACGTAACTATTTTTATACTTACTAAACTATCTTCATTGGTCAATTTTACCAAAATTTTTTGTGTATAGGAAGTTTATATTATTACACAAACATTTTTCCATCAAAATACCAAACGAAAAAATGCCACTAAATCGGACTTCAATAAATACCAGACCAAGTTATGCATAACCAACGAGTAACAATGAAGTTGAAGACGATTGCTCTTCCATAGACGAGTTTAGTTTAATTTTAACTTTTCAGCCATATGTAGCTTAGGTTGCGATGGGATGGTATAGGCAGGAAGTTTCAAGTGAGGCAATGTCGGGCAGAGATTGAAGCGGAAGTTTCGCAATTGCGCTGACCATGATTGATGACACTATCAGATGGGATTGACTTGTCGTGCAATTAATATGGAATAGCTTGGCGGTATGGATGAGCACATTCAGTACCATAAATATGTCAATTAACGCATAAACAATGGCCAGAAATCAATGCAAACTCATCGCGCAGGCAGTATCGTAAAGACTCATTCCTAGCCCCTCTGTTACTTGGCTGTCTGTAAGAATGTTCTGTTCGCCTTAAACACTCACAACCACCTTGCACCACCACAAAGCCATCATTACCATTACCCCTTTATGGAGGTACTAAAATATTGCCACAATGACAACGCGTGTTGAGCACGTCGAAGATAAACGAAATATATTTGGTTTGGTTCGCCGCTATTTCTTTTTGAGGCAGATTAACCGGATTTTGAATACTCTTAAAAATTTCTTTCTAAACTTTAGAAAACTCGCCCTTGAATCGGCTAGTCTCTCAAGTTAAAAAAAAGTGTTTTTTTTTTAGAAAATTGGATTTTAAATATAGAAATTCTTTTTTGATATAATATTTCAAGAAAAATATTTCTGGATTTTATTGAAATTTTTTGTTTTTTTTATGAGTGTACTGGGAGGGTGCGGACAGACGGATTTGAATGAATAGGGGAATAAAAGTGAAAATCGGAGTGACTTTGATAAGCTTGCCATTCGGGCAACGCTTTAGCCGGAGGTCGGTTCCAACTAACTAACTGAGAAATTGGAGGTCTCAGCCTCTTTTCCATTCAGTTGCAGAGTTCGCAGCTGAGAAAGAGAGGTATTGGCAGGCGCTATTTAAAGATCTTTTCAAATTCACATTACACCAATTTTCCTTAAGTGGGCAAACTATTCACTGCTAGAAAACACTTTGTTGCTCCATTACCGCGCCCATCGTCAACGGCTTATACGTATTACAAGCAACGAGAAGCGAAAAAAACGGAGCCCTCCTACAATTAGAAGTCAAATTTCTCGACGAAAAGCATCCTTGATTTTTATAGCAAAACCGGGAACTTTGAAATTGAATTAAAAGAGAACCATGGCCGACCGTTCTTTTTGTACGTAAATTCTTAAGAAATCGCGGTCCATCGAGGATAATTTTTTCGCGAAATTCGGGGGGTGAGTCCGCTAATCTAGAGTATTTCCGTTTCAGTCAAATAAAACTTATGAGTTTAACAAGTCTGAGGGCCGTTTTCTAGTCCGTACTTTAGTTTGCCTGCCGGGACAACGGAGCGATAATAAAAAAATGGTTTACTCGTCCTTATGCTAGCGCAGGTAGTGACAAATTTTGTCATGGTACACTGGTGGCAAAAATAACACCAGTTTACAAAAAAAAATTGATGAAATACGCGCTTTATGAAACTATGATTTTCGGTTAAGGTACATCTCCCTGAGTAAGAAATGGGTACTTTTAATTTTTTGTATGGTACAGTTTTTTTTTTAAGTGTAAAAAACGTTTTTTGCACTTCTTTAATTTCTAACTCGAGTTGTGGTAAACCGATTTGGGCTATCAAAGACTCATTTTACAGGTAAACGAATGCCCTTTAACTTTCTTATACACAGCATTGAGTTCCATTTATTGGTTTAGAAGCTACACTTTGTCAAAGCTGAAGAAGTTGGAAAAAATGCAAAAAAGCTGACATAAATGGCTTCTTTAAAAAAACACGCCTAAAAACCGAAATTATTTGTATAACTTCTACTTAAAGATACATCTTTAAGCAAACTAACAAGACCATCAACTTAATTAACAACCAAAGGTTCGATTTTATATAGATTATTTCAGTTGGAAAAAAGGTGTATTACAGCCCTGTTAGAGCCCTGTTAACCTCAGTTAACAGCTGTAAACGGCCAAAAAACCAACGTTGTTCCGAGCTTAAAAAATTCATATCAAAAAAATTTACTGGCGAATAGTAACGATCATTAGCTTGTTTTTTTTGTCGAAAAACCATCTAACCATATAAGCTATAAAAATAATTTCGGTTTTTAGGCGTGTATTTTTAAAGTAGCCATTTATGCCAGCTTTTTTGCATTCTTTCCAACTTTTTCAGCTTTGACGAAGTGTAGCTTCTAAACCAATGAATGGAACTCAATGCTGTGTATAAGAAAGTTAAAGGGCATTCGTTTACCTTTAAAATGAGTGCTTGATCACCGACATCGGTTTAACACAA
The DNA here is from genome assembly GCA_037075245.1 of Drosophila mimetica. Lineage (NCBI taxonomy): Eukaryota > Metazoa > Arthropoda > Insecta > Diptera > Drosophilidae > Drosophila > Drosophila mimetica. Next base: position 30,865,364 of record JBAMCH010000007.1, read on the forward strand.
CTCGAGTTAGAAATTAAAAAAGTGCAAAAAACGTTTTTTACACTTTAAAAAAAAACTGTACCATACAAAAAATTAAAAGTGCCCATTTCTTACACAGGGAGATGTACCTTAACCGAAAATCATAGTTTTATGAAGTGCGTATTTCATCAATTTTTTTTTGTAAACCCGTGTAATAGAAACGTTTTAATATGGCTCGCTTTCTTCCCATTTTCTCACTAACGAAAGCTGATATAAATGTGGCTATAATTTTTTTTAAAAGTGTATTCAAGTAGCTTAATTGACAACAAACGAGATGTTTTAAAAAATTTTTAAGGCCAAAAAAAAAATAAATTCTATTTTTAGCCCGTTATTGTCTTGGAAAAAATAATAGAAACGTTTGCAAATAATGTGACAATTTTGGGTTATTCCCGTCAAAATCGTAAGGAAAAGTGTAGCGTTTGTGTTTTATGATACATTTAACTAAAAATTTACGAATTTGGCGCCTAACTAGTTCCCAGCAGTGCGTTCAGGTAGTTTAAAATCACCATTCTGTTTTTAAGTTGTATACGTACGGAATCGCTTTTTAAGGACTTGTGATGCCTCAAAAAGTCTTTTAAAATACTCTTCTTTATAAATGTAGTCTATTTTGAAGGAATGGAGTAGTTAACTTTGCCCAAAATGAAGAAAACCCGGAAAATATTGACAAATTATCTGCGATTTTACTGTTAAAAAAATACTTAAAAATTCGATAATTTTTTATTATATTTTTTGTTTAGTAGCTGATAAAATTACAAAAAAAATAAGGTATGTATCATTAAGATCGGTCTTCAAACTGCGAACCTATCGGCGCAGATATCAAGACCAGAGAAATTACTTCGAACATTACAGTGATGAAGAATTTATTAAAAGGTTTCGCTTGTGCAAAAGCACGGCACTATTTATTTTGCAAAAAATTGTTTTGCAACTTGAATCTAAAGTAAAGAAGTAAGAGCATTCATTTGGTTTAACTAATTCCATATAATCAAAAACCATTATTACAGGGAAACGACAATACAGCCATGGGTTAAGCTTCTAATAGCTCTAAGATTCTACGCAAGCGGCAGTTTTCTCATAACTGTTGGCGATTTTTGTGGTGTTAGCGTGGCCACAGCCAGTCGAGTTGTAAGGGAAGTTTCTTTATCAAAACAATTTATTAAGTTCCCGCGTATTGAAGATCTTCAAGAAAATGTTGTTGATTTTTATAAAATAGCCAAGTTTCCGAAAGTCATAGGTGCCATAGATTGCACGCACGTAAGAATTCAATCTCCCGGGGGCGATTCCGGAGAGATATGTTTTTTTATTAGTTTGAAATGTTGTTTATATCATCAGCTGTTAGTATGACTGTTTTATGGTATTTTTCGATAGTTTTTCCATTAATTTTTGACAATTAGTTAACTCTTCTGATGTGGGGTTGCCACCTAGTCTCAAATTAGTGTGCCTTTTATTTGGAGTTTTAAAAGGCGGACGAGAAAACGAAAACCGATTTGCCACCGGGATAAATTTATCCTGCTATTAGCTAAATTGTACTTTGCAGGACGGACGAGAAAACGGCTCTAAGTCGTCGACTTTATGCCATTTGACATTCATTCTTGTTTTATGCAATCAACAGCAGGGAAATCTCTTTATCAACAAGCCAAATCGTAACCAAGCATGTAGAACTGTAGCTGGTTGGGAATTATAGCGCTGCCAAAACGGAAAATAATTTAAAAAAAAAATTGAAATTCCATTTTTAATGCATGTTTATACCCTTGCAGAGGATGTAATGATTTCAGTCAGAAGTTTGCTACGCAGTGAAGGAGTATATAAATTCTCCCATAAAGTATATAAATTCTTGATCAGCTTGACTAGACGAGTCGATTTAGCCATGTCCGTCTCTCCGTCTGTCTGTCCGTCCGTTTCTACGCAAACTGGTCCCTCAGTTTTAAAGCTATCGAGATGAAACTTAACCAAGAATTGTCTTTCTATTTCAGGTAGTACATAAGTCGGATCTAGCCGGATCGGACAACTATATCTTATAGCTCCCATAGAAATAAACAGAAAAATAATTTTAAAAAATTATATCTTTGTTGTTTTTTAGAAAAATTGAACGACTATATCATATAGCTCCAATAGGAGCGATCGGAAAACTAAAGGGAAATTAATAGGAATAAAATTATAGCTTTGAGTCAAAATCTGCCAAGTGGGCCACCCCTGTTCCGAAGGTCCGATTTTCATCGAACTTTTTTACTTTTCCGGTTCACAACGAAAATATAAGAACTTCATTTGAACAGTTTTGCGAAATATTGAGTTTTACCGGAGTTATAGGGGTCAAAATATGGCATTTTTGTATGGAAAATCTTTTCGTAATGAATCAATCTTCATTTTCAAATGGTTTTAAACTCTATAGCTGGTGAAGAACTCTAAAAAAAATAAAAACTAAAAAAAAATTTAATTTATTTTTAATTTAATTTTTTTTTAATAAAAATAAATTTTAATTTTTTTTACATTTTTTTATGGAAAGCCATAATAATTCTGAGCGATTAGTGAAAACATCATAAAGATATCTCTTACCGTTCCGAAGTTATGAATTAATAACTGCAACTTTTTCGAAAAAGTGCCAAAAATGCCATATTTTGACCCCTATAACTCCGGCAAAACTCAAAATTTCGCAAAACCGTTCAAATGAAGTTCTTATATTTTCGTTGTGAACCGGAAAAGTAAAAAAGTTCGATGAAAAACGGACCTTCGGAACAGGGGTGGCCCACTTGGCAGATTTTGACTCTTTGCTAATTATACCCGTTACTCGTAGAGTAAAAGGGTATATTAGATTCGTGCAAAAGTATGTAACAGGCAGAAGGAAGCGTTTCCGACCATATAAAGTATATATATTCTTGATCAGGATCACTAGCCGAGTCGATCTAGCCATGTCCGTCTGTCCGTCTGTCTGTCCGTCTGTCGGTCCGTCTGTCCGTCTGTATGAACGCTGAGATCTCGGAAACTATAAAAGCTAGAAGATTGAGATTTGGCATGCAGATTCTAGGGGTTAATACGCAGCGCAAGTTTTTCACGCCGATGTGCCACGCCCTCTCTAACGCCCACAAACCGCGAAAAACTGTGACCCGTTCTGTATGAACGCTGAGATCTCGGAAACTATAAAAGCTAGAAGATTGGGGTTTGGCATGCAGATTCTAGGGGTTAATACGCAGCGCAAGTTTTTCACGCCGATGTGCCACGCCCCCTCTAACGCCCACAAACCGCGAAAAACTGTTGCACCCACAGTTTTGAAGCTATATTAACGGGAAAAGAAATGTGTATTTGTTTCATTAATACAAAACCCCCCCTCCCCCCTAACGCCCACAAACCGCGAAAAGCTGTGGGGCCCATAGTTTTAAAGCTAGAGCAAAAGTGTAAACGTTACAAGAAATTTTTTAAATTTTTTGAAGCGGCTGCTTGGTTTGCCCTGCTTGAGACTGCTGACCTTAGCTGAGTAACGGGTATTTGATAGTCGAGGCACTCGACTATAGCGTTCCCTCTTGTTTTTATTGTATTCTCTTACTCTGGAATACAACTTTATTTTATTATTCACAGAATTTCGAATTAAGGTTAGCATAAATCGGACGACTATATTATATAGCTGCCATATAAAAGATCGATCAATTTTTGTTGCAAATCTAAATTTAACATTTTTATACCCGTTACTCGTAGAGTAAAAGGCTATATTGTATTCGTTCAAAAGTATCTAACAGGTAGAAGAAAGCGTTTCCGACCCTATAAAGTATATTCCTGATCTGGATCCGTCTGTATTAACGCTGAGATCTTGAAAACTATAAAACCTGCCATTACCCGACTAAACAACCACAGTGCCATAAAACGTTTAAAACAATTAAAATATTTCGTGCCTCATTTGTCACACACACACAGGGTAAGGGATCCAGGGATAATGGCGAATATGTCGCATATCTTTTGCCACACTGCGCCGATCTAGCTTTTCTTGTCGCATGCCTATTATAAACAATTCCCTTTGTGTGTCCCCAGGACCTCTCTCTAGTCCCGCTATTGTTTCCTTATTTTTCGGCCTTTGTATTTTTAGAAACCTTTAAAAACAACTAGCTCCCTGGCAGCAGCGACTGCAATCACCGCGAGCAAATCTCACAAATTGGGGTTAAGTCTGTGTACACTCGCACAGCGACTAGTAAAAATATACGCATTCACTTGATGATGCTTCCCTACCATTTGGAAGAGCGTTCCTTTTGTTTACCCTTACCCCAGTTTCGTTCCCTTAGAGGCCTGCACTCGAGGTTGTTCAAATAAAAAACAGCTGGATATTCCTGGTGAGCCGTTCCTCCTAGCCCTTTAAACATTTCAACCCACTCTTTAACATACACTGGTCGGCATATTTATTTTGACAGGTTTGAAAGTGAAATCTACTCATATTTTGAACTTATAATATAAAGTTTTGGCATCTATATAAAAAGAACACCTCAATTCCGTTTAAATGACACCCATTAATTATTAATGTTGTGAGAGTCAAATTTTAAAATTTTTTTCCTGGGGCTTAAAACTTAAATGTTTTGAAGCAAAGTTGTTCCCCAATCAAAATTAATAATAACTGCAAAAAAAAAATTTCAAAATCGTTTTCTTGTATTTTTTATGATTTTTTGAAAAGTTAGAAAATGTTGTGAAAGTCAAATTTTAAACTTTTTTCCTGGGGCTTAAAACTAAAATGCATGGATGCAAAGTTTTTCCCCAAGCAAAATTAATAATAACTGCAAAAAAAAATTTCAAAATCACTTTCCTTGTATTTTTACGATTTTTTGAATGGAAAGATCTTAGTAAAATTTTGTAAAAAAAGGAGGAAAAAGCAGCTAAAATTGTCATTTTTAGCTATTTTCAAAAAAAACATAAAAAATATGTTGAGAGCGAAACTGAATTGGTTTTACAGCAGCCCACACAACTAACTCGAAACACAGGCGGATAGCAATAAACTATGTGTTTAAAATTAACTTTATTTAAATTTCAGCTTCCGAATCAATGTGTAATACAAAATTGCGTTGCGGAGCACGCTTAAAAACTTTGTCTTCCTTCTTCTCTTATTTCGCTTCTGCCCTTTCTAGCGATGGTTCTTGCGAGCGTGAAATGAGGTCCATATCGATACCATTTCATATTATATCGATACCTCGGGGTGTATATCGAGTGCTTATATAACAAATTGAAATAAAAATTAAACCTAAATTATGGCGGCAACATTCCCCCTCCTGTAATTGACCCTAGGGTGGTCAGTTACCATCTTCTAGGCCGACATCTAGAACCGCAATCTTGGTAGCTGGTCGATCGAGAACTCCATACTGCGTTTTAATAGGGGCTCGGCGAACTTGTCCGTCCTTGGCGGTAACAGTGTTGGCCACTCGTCCTTTAAGCCATAAATTCCTAGGCAAGTTTTCGTCGACGATCATTACTACGCTTCCAACTGATAAAGGGGGACGCTTTTCGAATCACTTAGTGCGTCTAGTAAGCACCGGTGTAAACTCCCTCACCCAGCGTTGCCAAAAGCGATCTCCAAAGAGTTTTACCTCGTTCCAATGACGACTTAAATTCATGTTGTCTTCCTTGATCGGTTTGTACCCGTTTGATGAACCCATCAGCAGGTGGTTTGGAGTCAGCGCAGAGGCGTCCTCGGAGTCCAGGCTGACGATAGTTAACGGGCGTGAGTTAATGATAAACTGTCCTTCCATCTGAGCACACCTCAGGCTTTCGTCGTTGAATGAGTAATTCGGGCAGATACTTTTTAGGACCGTTTTGGTAGTGCAGACTAATCTTTCCCAAGCGCCGCCCATATGGGGGCTCCTGGAGGGTTAAAGAGCCATTTAATGCCGTCGAACTTGATTGCAATTTTGTCAAAGTCGATCTTGATCAGCTCCTCTCGCAATGTCTTTTCCGTGGCCTTGAAATTCGTGCCATTATCGGAGTAGATTTCTCTTGGTGTCCCACGAAGTGCCATGAAATTGGTGAAACACATCACGCAGGAGCTTGTATCGAGGCTGTGAGCGATTTCGAAGTGGATTGCACGCAGGGTTAAGCAGGTAAACAGCGCAACCCATCTCTTCTCTTTGCGTCTTCCGACGTTGACTAGGATAGGCCAAAATAATCAACGCCGGTGCACGTGAACGGTTTTTCATAGCTTGTCAACCTAGCCTTTGGAACAGCGGCTATTTGTGGAGGCTGTGGCATAGCGCTACGATTTTTACATAATTGGCAGGCTTTTCTTATGGATTTGTGCAGTACCCTTAGGCGCAGAATATAAAATATCGTTTATCACGGTTTCGTGAGCGAGGTGATGATATTTTTCGTGATAGAACCGGACCAATAAGAATGTTACTCGACTCTCTGGGGGCAATATTATCGCGTCCATAGTATATCCGACTGCTTTCACTCGACCTTTAGTGCGCAGGATTCCGTTGTCGTCCAGATATGCGTTTAAGCCAGTCAGTCTGCTTTTTGCGCTTATTGGTTTTGTGCACTTCAATGAATTGACTTCTTCCGCGAACTCGAGCCTCTGTGCTTCTTTGTATAGAAGGGTCTGTGCTTTTTTGACGTGAAACTCGGTCACTGCTGTCGGCATGTAGGTCCTTTGACACTTTGCCTGTAGTCGCTGTATATATAGAAACATGTTCACGACGGCTCTGTAAAGGCGCCGCCAATCGGAGAAATAATCCACGTCGAGTAAGACTTTATTCGCATCACGAGTTGTAAAGATGTGTCTGCTTAGTTCGGTCGTATCGATCTCCGTTGCCCGTGATGGAATTGTTGGCCACTTGCAGGGTTTGCTTTTCAAAAACTCGGGTCCGTAAAGCCATGTGTCCACACAAGGTTTTTTGATAACTTTAGTTGCGGCATCTGCAACGTTGAGTTTTGATGGGACCCATCGCCATTGATCCACTCGGGTGGTCTCCAGGATTTCGCCGATTCTGTGCATCACAAATTGTTGAAAGTTGCGAGGATCCATCACCAGCCATTGTAGAACAGTTCGTGAATCCGACCAGAACGTAATATCGTCGACTCGAAGATTACGTACATTGACGATTTTGTTGGTTAAGCGTGAGCCCATCACGGCGGCTTGGAGCTCCATGCGCGGAATAGATAGTGGTTTTAGTGACGCCACTTTGCTTTTCGCGGCCACAAGTATTACGTCCACCTCGTCTTTTTGTGATACTCGCAAGTAGCAAGCAGCGGAATAAGCATGCTCGCTAGCGTCCACGAACGTGTGCAGGTCGATTCGGGTCTCTTCAGACATCTTTGGGGAGTAGCATCTCGGAATGTTAATTGTTGCCACTTGAGGCAGTAACAGCTTCCATTGATTCCAGTCCTCCAACAATGATTCTGGCAGCTCTTGGTCCCAGCTGATATTTGCACGCCAGATTTTCTGCAGAAGGATTTTTAATCCGATCGTATGACATGACAGTAGGCCCAAGGGGTCCAAGATCGACATGAGAACCTGAAGGACTTCTCTTTTTGTTGGAACTGCTGGGTCGGTAAGGACATCTCGCTTAAGTCTTGTGAATCTGCAAACAAACTTAAAAACGTCGTTATGTGGGTCCCAGTACATACCCAGAACCTTTTCTGTAGCGCCGAACTGCACTGGCTCCTGATTTTTGGCGTCTCCATCGTTCATAAGATACGAGAGAACTGTACTCGAATTTGACGCCCAGTTTCGGATTTCGAATCCGCCTCTGGCGTGGACCTCTCTTACTTGGCTGGATATTTCGATGGCTTTCTGTTCATCACTCATACTGTCGATGAAGTCGTCGACGTAGTGCGCACGCTGAATCGCATCCAAGGCTAAAGGGAATTGCTGCTGGTGGACTTCAGCATTTTTGTCGCGCACGTAGTGGGCTATGAATGGTGCGCAACTAATACCAAAGGTCATGGCACGCATGACGTAAGTGTTTATCTTGTTTCGGTTGGCGTCGTACCAAAGAAAGCGCTGGGAATGCATGTCCTCATGGCGAATGTTGATCCTGTGGAACATTTCGGCGATGTCGCCGCTTACGGTGACTTTTCCGACTCTGAAGGCTAGAAGAACGTCGATGAGTGGGTTTAAGCAGTCCGGTCCGCTTAACAGAAGGTCGTTGAGGCATATTCCATTTGTTTTTGCTGCCGCGTCCCAGACTAGCCTAATTTTCCCTGGCTTGTTCGGATTTAATGCTATAAAGATGGGTAAGTACCAGGTGCGAGTTTCTTCTTTCTCCGCCTCCTCGTCGGACAGTTGCTTGGCGTATCCTTTTGTACGAAGATTTTTGATTTGGTGGTCGATTTTCGTAAACATATCCGGTTCGCTCAGAATTCTGTTTCTCATGCATTGTAGGCGCTTTAGAGCGGTAATGCGACTTTCGGGAAGTTTTTGAAGATCATTCCGCCAGAGAAGTCCAACTTCATATTTTCCACATTTGTGCTGACAAGTCTGCTCTAGGATTTCGACTGCTCGCTTGTCCTCGCTTGAAAGGAGTTTTTTAGGCGGAGTTAACTCGAGGTTGAATTGCTCTTTTACTTCATCATGAAGCTCTTGCCAGTTGCAATCGCAGTGGTGCATAGATACGTGACGGTTTGAGTTTGCCGATCCCTGGATGGTCCACCCCAACATGCACTTTGACGCTATTGGGTCGTTCCAGTTGCCTTCGCGGATCCTGCGAGGAACGGCTATTTTCCAGTTGTTTGTTCCAATTAATAACATTGGCTGCGTGGAGTAGGTCTCTAATGGCAGGTCCTTTAGATAGCTTTACTTACTGCGCAACTCATCCATATCGACGGTTTGCTTTGGCAGTGCAATGTTTTGGACAGTCTGAACGTTGTTGAGCCAGTAACGTTTTTCTGAGCTAACGCCTGAGATTTGGATTGATGCTCGCACGGAAGTATTTTCGAACCGGGTTGTTTCTCCAGTCCACTGCAAACAAATCGGTGACGGTGAACCTTTTATACCGAGCTTGTCAAAAATTGGTTTGTCTATTAGGGTAACGGATGATTCGTCCAAAAAAGCGAAGATTTCCATTTTTTGATCAGCATAATGTAATGTTACGGGTACGATTCGGAAAAATTGGTTTCCTTCTACATCGCCTTGGTGTGTGCTTACATGCCTTTGATTTCCCGTTTCGTTGGCTGTATTGGGAACGTTTTCCGAGTGGAGTAGAGGGTGATGCTTTCTAGTACAACCGTTTACTCCGCAATCCTTTGGTCGACAATTGTTTCGATGAAGCTTCAAGCATCGAAAGCATGCCTTTCCGGCTTTAGCCACTTGCCATCTCTGCTCTACGGCGCTGGATTTAAATTGTTCGCATTGTGTTACCCAATGATTTGTGGATTCGCATGCAATGCATTTTGGATTAGGCAGTTGCTGAACTGCAGATCCCTCGCTCGAACTGGCTGCACAACTATTGTGGGTATTCACAGAACTAGTCTTGTGAGAAAACGGTGTCACGACAGTCGATGCCGCCTGCGCTATTTTGTAAAGCCAGTCGCTGAAGGCCTTAATGGGAGGGACTGATTCGTCGTGGGAGTGCATCGCCCAATTTAATTTGTGGTTACTTGGAAGTTTGTCTACAAGCTCCTTGACTAACATTGGGTTGTTTAGGTGCGCTTCTAGGCTGCAGGCTTCAATCGTGGCGCAGATGTTGCGCACTGCGAGCGCGTACTCTATTATGGATTCCAATTTTTCTTTGGGTGGCGGTAGCTTTCTCACCTTGTCGATCATCCTCTCCAGAATGTGCTCAGGTCTGCCGAAGAACATTTTCAGCGTGCTCATTACTTCCGGAACTAGGCTAGGAAGTAGAAGCTTATCCTTTACCATTTCGCGTGCCCTGCCTTTTAGGCACTTTTGTAGACGGAGCATGTTTTCAACATTGCAGAATCCTGCTGCGGAAGTGCTGTGCTCGAATGTACTGATGAGCATCGGCCACTTCTCAGGATCCCCGCTGAACGTAGGAAGCTCCTTGGGTATAGCTTGTCTTGCGGCGATTTGGGAAGTGGAGGGTGATGCGGGGGTCGCCTGAAATAGCTCGGCTGTCGATCCGCCTAGTATTTTCATTTGCAGTAAGATTTTATACTTTTCCTCGATAAATCTCTGTTCGGTAGCTCTTTTTTCTTCTAACATGTCAAGCACTAGCTGGTTTTTGTTGACGTTAGAGTTGTTGTCGGGGGTAATCTGTACTTCGACGGGACTATCCATATCGATGAGCGAGTTCACTTGCTGCTCGATCTTATTCTGGTTTACGGATAATAAGATGGAGTTGTCGAACTGATTTGGGAGCGGTGATTGCAGTGTCCTTCCAAGTGGGATTCCGTCGCTGCCTCCAGCAAGGCACAAATCGCAATTCCAGTCGCTATTCCCAACGTCTTCGCCGACACCTGCACAGCGAAAGTGGTACCAACTGTCACAACTGTCGCATTGGACCCAGCCAGTTCCTATCGCTTTTTTCTTGCATATTCTACACACTTCTTCGCTCATCTGTGTTCACTTTTGTACGGTTATGTGAACTCGGCGTGTGGCAGAGTTGTAGTTGTGTGCCTAATTTCTGCGGTTTGTTGGCTCCGTTTACGTATTACGTCGCATGCGTCGTTCGTAATTGTACTGTTATAACGGCAACCACGCGTGCACGGAGTTTTTAAGAATTTCACAATGTTATGGCTAATTGGAAATTCGTCGCACAAGCCTTTAAGAATAAAGTTTTTCGGTATGTGGCAATGTTATGGCTAATTGCGCATTCTTTATGCAAAGTTTTTTTTTCTTTACACAAAGTTTTTAAGAATATTGAGAGCGAAACTGAATTGGTCTTACAGCAGCCCACACAACACAGGCGGATAGCAATAAACTATGTGTTTAAAATTAAATTTATTTAAATTTCAGCTTCCGAATCAATGTGTAATACAAAATTGCGTTGCGGAGCACGCTTAAAAACTTTGTCTTCCTTCTTCTCTTATTTCGCTTCTGCCCTTTCTAGCGATGGTTTTTGCGAGCGTGAAATGAGGTCCATATCGATACCATTTCATATTATATCGATACCTCGGGGTGTATATCCAGTGCTTATATATAACAAATTGAAATAAAAACAAGAGGGAACGCTATAGTCGACTGCCTCGACTATCAAATACCCGTTACTCAGCTAAAGTCAGCAGTCTCAAGCAGGGCAAACCAAGCAGCCGCTTCAAAAAACTTTAAAAATTTCTTCTACATTTCGGTAGGCGTTAATAACCCAAACAAAATTGCGTTTACACTTTTGCTCTAGCTTTAAAACTATGGGCGCCACAGCTTTTCGCGGTTTGTGGGCGTTAGGGGGGGGGGGGGGTTTCCAACTTTGGTCTATCAATATGTATTGATGAAACGAATACACATTGCTTTTCCCGTTAATATAGCTTCAAAACTGTGGGTGCCACAGTTTTTCGCGGTTTGTGGGCGTTAGAGGGGGCGTGGCATATCGGCGTGAAAAACTTGCGCTGCGTATTAACCCCTAGAATCTGCATGCCAAATCCCAATCTTCTAGCTTTTATAGTTTCCGAGATCTCAGCGTTCATACAGACGGGTGCCACTGTTTTTCGCGGTTTGTGGGCGTTAGGGGGGAGGGGGGGTTTCCAACTTAGGTCTATCAATATGTATTGATGAAACGAATACACATTCCTTTTCCCGTTAATCTAGCTTCAAAACTGTGGGTGCCACAGTTTTTCGCGGTTTGTGGGCGTTAGAGGAGGCGTGGCACATCGGCGAGAAAAACTTGCCTGCGTATTAACCCCTAGAATCTGCATGCCAAATCTCAATCTTCTAGCTTTTATAGTTTCCGAGATCTCAGCGTTCATACAGACGGGTGCCACAGTTTTTCGCGGTTTGTGGGCGTTAGAGGGGGCGTGGCACATCGGCGTGAAAAACTTGCGCTGCGTATTAACCCCTAGAATCTGCATGCCAAATCTCAATCTTCTAGCTTTTATAGTTTCCGAGATCTCAGCGTTCATACAGACGGACGGACGGACAGACGGACGGACAGACGGACAGACGGACAGACGGACAGACGGACATGGCTAGATCGACTCGGCTAGTGATCCTGATCAAGAATATATATACTTTATATGGTCGGAAACGCTTCCTTCTACCTGTTACATACTTTTGCACGAATCTAATATACCCTTTTACTCTACGAGTAACGGGTATAATTAAACCTAAATTATGGCGGCAACAAAATACAAGAAACAAGATCTTGAAATTTTTGTTTTGCAGTTATTATTAATTTTGATTGGGGAACAACTTTGGTGTGGTGTTCTTTTTATATAGGTGCCAAAAGTTTATATTATAAGTTCAAAATAAGAGTAGATTTAAATATGCCGACCAGTGTATACATATATGTATATAAGTAGTAAAATTCCATCCGTCTTGTGTGCGTGACAACCTCTTCGTTGCGACGATTTTGTTTTCTGGATAGTCATGTAATTGCTGCAGACAAGGGGGACACGGTATGACAGTTTGTTTTTTGTTTATTGAGATTTCGTTTTTAGTTATTCTTTACTCTTGCTCCATTGTTTTTCATGCATTTTTGGCTTTTTAATGAATTCGGTGAACTCTTTAGGACAACTGATCATCGAGACCATTCGAACATTATTTTTAAAAAAATTATAATACAAATCTAGCAAAAACACCTAAAATAATATAATATAATTTCGTAAGGATAAAATTAAAAACATAACATAAATGTTAGATATATGATTGTGCCTTGAAAAATGATTATTTAATCGACAAAGTGCTCCATTGTTCTTCATGCATTTTTGGCTTTTTAATGATTTCGGTGAACTCATTAGGACGACTGATAACACGGGCTTACAAAAAAAAATTGATGAAATACGCACTTCATGAAACTATGATTTTCGGGTAAGGTACATCTCCCTGAGTAAGAAATGGGCACTTTCAATTTTTTGTATGGTACAGTTTTTTTTTAAAGTGTAAAAAACGTTTTTTGCACTTCTTTAATTTCTAACTCGAGTTGTGGTAAACCGATTTGGGCTATCAAAGACTCATTTTACAGGTAAAAGAATGCCCTTTAACTTTCTTATACACAGCATTGAGTTCCATTCATTGGTTTAGAAGCTACACTTCGTCAAAGCTGGAAAAGTTGGAAAAAATGCAAAAAAGCTGACATAAATGGCTTCTTTAAAAATACACGCCTAAAAACCGCCTATAAAAATAATTTCGGTTTTTAGGGGTGTATTTTTAAAGAAGCCATTTATGCCAGCTTTTTTGCATTTTTTCCAACTTTTTCACCTTTGACGAAGTGTAGCTTCTAAACCAATGAATGTAACTCAATGCTGTGTATAAGAAAGTTAAAGGGCATTCTTTTACCTGTAAAATGAGTCTTTGATAGCCCAAATCGGTTTACCACAACTCGAGTTAGAAATTAAAGAAGTGCAAAAAACGTTTTTTACACTTTAAAAAAAAACTGTACCATACAAAAAATTAAAAGTGCCCATTTCTTACACAGGGAGATGTACCTTAACCGAAAATCATAGTTTCATGAAGTGCGTATTTCATCAATTTTTTTTTGTAAACTGGTGTAATCGAGACCATTCGAACATTATATTTAAAAAATTATAGTACAAATCTAGCAAAACACTTAAAATAATATAATATAATTTCGTAAGGATAGAATTAAAAACATAAACAAATTTAAATATATGATTGTGCCTTTATTTAATTTTCTTATTCATTTCGGAATATGTTCTATATGGCAATCTCCAACATTTTAAATTAAAGCTGTTCAACAGTGTTTGAGAAATAATTCAAAAATATTTTAAAAAAATCTTTGGTCATTATTTTCAATTATTGTAAATAGAAATAGGCATAGTTATTAGCCTTTATATATAAATTTTTTATTAATATATATTTTATTTCTCATTTTGTCACATCGGCAATAACTACAACGCTTGTTGAATCATTACTTTCTCACTTTCCACGCTATTTATTACATATATATTATTTCCTACAGCGTTATTATTATAAAGCTATAAATGTATATGAACTTGACGCTTAGCGTTATTCTGCCTCTCATCGTTATCCCTTCCTACATTCAAAATAAAATTAACCCTAAAGTCAAGGAACTCGCCCTATTTTTGTCTTCAAGATAAGCTCGGCATAAATTTTAGGGTAAGATTTTTCTAGATTTTTATTGTATTTTTCTTAATTTTAGGGTAACAATTTCTTAAAAGTAGAAAATTTTACTAAAAACGAGAAAGGAATCTAACTTCGGCCAGGCGAAGTTTATATACCCTTGCAGATCGTTCCTATTCTTTTTGAAATTACAAAAATGTTAAAATTAAATTTGCAATAAACAAAATTATAGCAGTTTACAGATTATTTTGACATTAATTGATCGATCCTGGCAGCTATATAATATAGTCATCCAATTTATATTAAATTTAATTCGAAATTCTAAAATAATAAAATAAACTTATATTCCAAAGTAGAAGAGAATACAATAAAAATTAACAAAGCTATAATTTTGTTCCTATTAATTTCCCTTTAGTTTTCCAATCGTTCCAATGGGAGCTATATGATATAGTCGTCCGATTTTTATAAAATTTAATTCGAAATTCAGAACAGTTAAAAAAATGATATTTCCAATTGCATAAGGTAATATGTCAAAAAACACATAAGTTATAATTTTTTTTCAATTATTTTTCCGACTATTCCTATCGGAGCTATAAGATATAGTTGTCCGATCCGGCCGGCTCCGTCTTATATACTACCTGCAATAGAAAGATGACTTTTGATAAAGTTTCAGCTCGATAGCTTAAAAACTGAGGGACTAGTTTGCGTAGAAACGAACGGACGGACGGACAGACGGACAGACGGACGGACATGGCTAGATCGACTCGTCTAGTCATGCTGACCAAGAATATATATACTTTATAGGGTCGGAAACGTCTCCTTCACTGCGTTGCAAACTTCTGACTGAAATCATTATACCCTCTGCAAGGGTATAAATATCAAGTAAAAACACCTCTAAACGAGGTAAACACTAGTGACGATCGCACCTTAAACATACAAAAGTTCTGATATCAACATTTGTGACAGAAGATGATTACACACATGATTAAATACACTTTTTAAAATTAAATGGCTAGATCGACTCGTCTAGTCATGCTGACCAAGAATATATATACTTTATAGGGTCGGAAAAGTCTCCTTCACTGCGTTGCAAACTTCTGACTGAAATCATTATACCCTCTGCCCTCTGTATAAATATCAAGTAAAAACACCTCTAAACGAGGTAAAAAATTAGTGACGATCGCCCTTAAACATACAAAAGTTCTGATATCAACATTTTTGACGAAAGATGATTACACACATGATTAAATACACTTTTTAAAATTAAATGGCTAGATCGACTCGTCTAGTCATGCTGACCAAGAATATATATACTTTATAGGGTGGGAAAAGTCTCCTTCACTGCGTTGCAAACTTCTGACTGAAATCATTATACCCTCTGCAAGGGTATAAATATCAAGTAAAAACACCTCTAAACGAGGTAAAAAATTAGTGACGATCGCCATTAAACATACAAAAGTTCTGATATCAACATTTTTGACGAAAGATGATTACACACATGATTAAATACACTTTTTAAAATTAAATTTTTTTTTCGGCAGCTTGCCGAGAGACTGTCTCTCGAAATTTTTAACTCTCTCACAAAAACCCGAATCAACAGTACTTTACACTGTGCGTAGACGGAGCCCTTATTATGAAATTTCGCTCAACTCCTTCCAGACTGAAAACCGATAATAATGGAGGAGCTTGGTGCCCCAAGCACATGGTGTCGAATGCCCTTAAAGAGTATTTGCAGGTCGACCTGCTACAGACGCACGTGATCACAGCTATCAGGACCCAGGGTCGCTTTGGCAAGGGCCAGGGCCAGGAGTACACCGAGGCCTACGTCCTCGAGTACTGGCGTCCGGGCTTCGACAAGTGGCAGCGCTGGAAGAATATCCAGGGCAAGGAGGTAGGTGCTACACAACCAAGTCCAGCTTTAGAGTCGGATAATCCGATCCTTATTTCTCCGCAGATTCTGCCCGGAAACATCAACACGTACAGCGAGGTGGAAAACGCCCTGCAGCCAATTATCTTCGCCTCAAAGATCCGCATCTATCCATATGGCCAGTACGACCGTACCGTCTGCCTGCGGGCCGAGATAGTCGGTTGTCCTTGGGAAGGTAAGTAGAATTCGCGAAATTCAAACGGCGGCGATTAGAGTCCGAAATTGAGAATGATAGTACGGAAAGGCTCACAGGGTTTTAGTGTTAGCGTTAGTTTATCATTCAGCAGGTCCGAGGTGCAGCTTGTTTGCAATTAGAGCAGCAAAAGCGGCTTAAGTGTTCGCAAGATTGGCTTGTGGACAGACATCAGCATAGAATTTACCGATTTGCTTGGGCGTAAAGATTATATATATATACACACAAAAAAAACTTGGTAAAATCAACTTTAATAATTGTCAAACAGTCCCCAACCAGCAAAATTGTCAGTTTTACTAATTAAATAGTTACTTTCGCAACAACAAATACACACAATTAGCAAAGACACACACCTTAAGCAAAAACAAAATATACGTAACTATTTTTATAGTTACCGAACTACCTTCATTGGTCAATTTTACCAAGCAAATTTTTTGTGTGTGCAGGTCCAGGTACTATATAAGGGGAAGCATAACCACCGCACACAAAAAAAACATGTTTCCGTAAATTCGATATGGCCATGTAAATGTCAGGTAATTCATACCCACATGGTTTTTACATGAAATACTCATCAAATTGACATTAAATAATGTTATTTTGCCAATTTTCTCTCTCGGAGACTCTCCCACTTCGAAAAGAGAGCAATACGCCATATAGAGAGCAAAATGACGTGAGTTGAAACGAGAAAGACAGATTCGAAATTCGAACTGACGTACTTGGATATGATGTTTTCATTTCGACCATGTCAATTTTACATGGGCCCATATCAAAGTAAAATTGATCTTAAATAATGTAAAATTTACCTACGTTTCGTATCGAATTTTTTTTGGGTGCGGTTATACCGAGAAAAAAACTGTTCTCAGCGTTCTTGATCTCAGTACTTCCGTGCTGAATAGTTGGCCAAGAACAGTTTTACTAAAATCAAGAAGAACACTTTTTTCTCATATTATTCTTATTTCCAAGAATAAGCGTTCACGTTTTCAAGAGTTAATTGGTCAATTTTTCTCTTCGGCTTGAAATTTGTTTGAACATACAAAAGCATTCTGCCGAGTGGCAGCCCTTCAGTTCCAGAAATCACTTTTCACTCGTGAATCACTCGTGACATGTCACTTGACACCGGTGACGCACCGGTGATTTTCCCTAGAGACATTTGTTCGGGATGTCCTACCCCGTCTCATAGTGACAGGGTGAGTGACATTTTTTCGAAGACACTCGTGATGTCACAAGTGCCTTATACAAATTGGTTATATGAGAGGTCACCCACTCGTGACATGTCACTTAGTATTTCACGTGAGACTTTCAGAATTTTTCCAATGGAATGTCACTTCTGAAAATCCATCATCGTGTCACCTGTGTCATTGGTGATTTCATGGATGGAATTTCAGGAATTTCATTTTCAAAAAAATTTAAAGTAAAATACATTATTAAAGTAAAATACATACAAATTTATTTCTAATTTTTATTTACTCTTTCTTTTTTATTGTATTTGGTTTTAAATTGTTTTATTACCTTATTATTATTATTATCCCTAGATTTCTGCTTTGTTATTTCATTCTTAATGTTAAGCATCGCCTTCCTTAGGCATATGTCCGGGTCCGGATTATTTTTGGCCAATGCTTCTAAAGAAATTAAAGAGATATGTTTTAAAAATGAGTTTTAATTTTATATTTTTATACCCTTGCAGAGGGTATATTGATTTCAGTCAGAAGTTTGCAACGCAGTGAAGGAGACGTTTCAGACCCTATAAAGTATATATTTTAATGGTCAGCATGACTAGACGAGTCGATCTAGCCATGTCCGTCTGTCCGTCTGTCCGTCCGTCTGTCCGTCCGTCCGTCCGTTTCTACGCAAACTAGTCCCTCAGTTTTTAGGATATGGAGCTGAAACTTTACCAAAAGTCGTATTTCTGTTGCAGGTAGTATATAAGTCGGAGCCGGCCGGATCGGACAACTATATCTTATAGCTCCCATAGGAATAATCGGAAAAATAATTGAAAAAAAATTATAACTTATGTGTTTTTTGACATATTACCTTATGCTCTTGGAAATATCATTTTTTTAACAGTTCTGAATTTCGAATTAAATTTTTTAAAAATCGGACGACTATATCATATAGCTGCCATAGGAACTATCAGAAAATTAATGGCAAATTAATATGAACAAAATTATAGCTTCGGTGTCTTTTGACATATTTCCTTCTACTCTTTGGAATATCGTTTTTTTAATACTTCTGATTTTCGATTTAAATTTTATAAAAATCGGACGACTATATCATATAGCTCCCATAGGAATGATCGGAAAATTAATGGGAAATTAATAAGAAAAAAATTATAGCTTTATTAATTTTTATTGTATTCTCTTCTACTCTTGAATATAACTTTATTTTATTATTTCAGAATTTCGAAATAAATTTTACATAAATCGGACGACTATATTATATAGCTCCCATAGGAATGATCAATCAATTATTGTCAAAATTGCTATAATTCGGTTTGTTCCAAATCGAAATTCAGATTTTTGTAATTTGTAATTAAATAGGAATTAACTGCAAGGGTATATAGACTTCGGCTGGCCGAAGTTAGCTTCCTTTCTTGTTATAATAAAAATTAACAAAGCTTTAATTTTGTTCCTATTAATTTCCCTTTAGTTTTCCGATCGTATAGTCGTCCGATTTATGTTAAATTTAATACGAAATTCTGAAATAATAAAATAAAGTTATATTCCAGAGTAGAAGAGAATACAATAAAAATTAACAAAGCTATATTTTGGTTTCTATTAATTTCCCTTTAGTTTTCCGATCGTTCCTATGGGAGCTATATGATATAGTCGTCCGATTTATGTTAAATTTAATTCGAAATTCTAAAATAATAAAATAAAGTTATATTCCAGAGTAGAAGAAAATACAATAAAAATTAACAAGGCTATAATTTTGTTTCTATTAATTTCCCTTTAGTTTTCCGATCGCTCCTATAGGAGCTATATGATATAGTCGTCCGATTTTTATAAAATTTAATTCGAAATTCAGAACAGTTAAAAAAATGATATTTCCAAGAGCATAAGATAATATGTCAAAAAAACACATAAGTTATAATTTTTTTTAAATTATTTTTCCGATTATTCCTATGGGAGCTATAAGATATAGTTGTCCGATCCGGCCGGCTCCGACTTATATACTACCTGCAACTGAAATACGACTTTTGGTAAAGTTTCAGCTCGATAGCTTCAAAACTGAGGGACTAGTTTGCGTAGAAACGGATGGACGGACGGACGGACAGACGGACGGACAGACGGACATGGCTAGATCGACTCGTCTAGTCATGCTGACCAAGAATATATATACTTTATAGGGTCGGAAACGTCTCCTTCACTGCGTTGCAAACTTCTGACTGAAATCATTATACCCTCTGCAAGGGTATAAAAATTGCGTATAAATTAGGTTTTAGATCATAAGAGCTAGAGCGGACTTTGGAACTTTTTATATTTTTTTAGGAGTTTTAAAATAGTTAGAAATTATAGGAACCGAGATGACAAGCAATCTATTTAACACATACTGGTTTTATTTTTTACGAACAGAATACCCGAATACAGCATATTAATAAGAATATATTTGACGCCAGGAACACAATAGAAATACCTCCAGCTTCACTTCCTATTATAATTGGATTAAGATTGGATTAGAAAAAATAATTCAAAAGTTTGCCGCCAAAGAAAACAAAAGTAATGGGAAACCGCAGACTAGTAATTCAACTAGGGATTCTTGTTTTAAGTGCGCGCGGAAAAACCAGGGCTGGCGATTATTCAAATTACGAAGATTTCTTGCTAACTTTAACCGCGGTTTTCTCAGAAGAGGCACAAAAGGGCAGGCTAATTTTTTCAGAATTTGTTGTTAAATATCTAAACTTTTTTTTAAAAAAAGAATGAAAGCGGGGACTAGGGTGTAACACTACTTTACGTCCAAGAATATCCTAAAAAAACACAGATTTTTTGGACCCCTTTTAAAAAAATTAAAAAAAAATAGTAATTGTTCACAAAAAAAATTTTTTTTTTGCAATATTCTAAGAATTGGTTGCCCTTAAAATTTCAATTGTTACATATACATCTTCTTCCCTTATGCGCTTTCAGACAAATTTCAAAGATGTATAAAAATACTATTTTTCTTATTGGCTAAAATTCTATTTCGAAAAATCAACTTTGAAAATCTGTAGTGGGAGAACCATTCATCACAGATCACTTTTTTTTTTATATGTATGAAGAATTCAATTGTTTTTAAAGTTGCATTTCAACATTTTGGAAAATCTAAAAAAAAAAAAACAATTTTGGCAGGCTTTTTGTTCTAGGCGCCCCAGTGTGGGCCGTTGGGAAATTGGCCCCCGCACTACGTTAGTGGTATTCCTACTGAAAATGCGCTTAATATGAGGGGTTATCAGAAAATCAGACGCTCCGTTAAAATTTATTTTTTCGGCACTCTGCAATGCCAATAATGGGAAAAAGGCTAGACTAGTTTTTAAAAACATTTTCTTTGCAGAGTGCCGAAAAAATACATTTTAAAAAGTGTATTTTATCATGTGTGTAATCATCTTTCGTCACAAATGTTGATATCAGAACTTTTGTATGTTTAAGGTGCGATCGTCACTAGTTTTTTACCTCGTTAGGAGGTGTTTTTGTTTGATTTAAATAATATGAAACGTCGGCGTTGTTTAATAAAGCCAGTCCCAGTTCCCAGAATAAACACGATTGAAAGACAAGCTTCCCAAATTCAGTTAGGCATGCTGAAACACGATTTTTTGTTTAAATTGTTCTAATTTTTAAAGGGTTTACTTTTAGAAAAATACACCAAAAATGTAGGGAAATCACCATAAAAACAGGAAAATCATTCTCAATTTAAGTAAAATTATCCTAAATTTAACATCATTTCCATATGCATTTTTAGAAAAAATTTCAAAATACACGGGCGAATCGCCAGCGGCTCCTTTTTCAGGGCGATTTTCTAAGTCCACGGGCGAAAAGGCCGTTTTTAGGGCGGATTGGTATACTACTCCTTATACATAAAACGAAATGTAGCCAATTCTGATTTTCTCCCAACATATGTACACCGCAACTCGGGATTTTTTTATACCGACATATCACAGTACTTGAAATATATCGCGTGCAGACATTCGCAAAACATCCTATACCATACCAATGCTAAGCAAGACCCAACCGAAATCAAAATCCCAGACGATGCCATACCGGCAGGTAGAACACAATTTATTGACGGACGTCTGAAAAAAAATGTGAGAAGCGCTAAAACCACTGACTGCACTGATAAATTCTAAAGAATACAATTTGTTACCAAATATAGCATAGTAGTGGGTTAAAGGTATACGCATCAGTATTAAATTGCCTATATTTCATCTTTTATAGTTAAAGATAACACCAGTTTACAAAAAAAAATTGATGAAATACGCACTTCATGAAACAATGATTTTCGGTTAAGGTACATCTCCCTGAGTAAGAAATGGGCACTTTTAATTTTTTGTATGGTACAGTTTTTTTTTTAAGTGTAAAAAACGTTTTTTGAACTTCTTTAATTTCTAACTCGAGTTGTGGTAAACCGATTTGGGCTATCAAAGACTCATTTTACAGGTAAAATAATGCCCTTTAACTTTCTTATACACAGCATTGAGTTCCATTCATTGGTTTAGAAGCTACACTTCGTCAAAGCTGAAAAAGTTGGAAAAAATGCAAAAAAGCTGACATAAATGGCTTCTTTAAAAATACACGCCTAAAAACCGAAATTATTTTTATAGCTTATATGGTTAGATGGTTCTTCGACAAAAAAAAACAAGCTAATGATCGTTACTATCCGCCAGTAAATTTTTTTGATATGAATTTTTTAAGCTCGGAACAAAGGTGGTTTTTTGGCCGTTTACAGCTGTTAACTGAGGTTAACAGGGCTCTAACAGGGCTGTAATACACCTTTTTTCCAACTGAAATAATCTATATAAAATCGAACCTTTGGTTGTTAATTGAGTTGATGGTCTTGTTAGTTTGCTTAAAGATGTATCTTTAAGTAGAAGTTATAAAAATAATTTCGGTTTTTAGGCGTGTATTTTTAAAGAAGCCATTTATGTCAGCTTTTTTGAATTTTTTCCAACTTTTTCAGCTTTGACGAAGTGTAGCTTCTAAACCAATGAATGGAACTCAATGCTGTGTATAAGAAAGTTAAAGGGCATTCTTTTACCTGTAAAATGAGTCTTTAATAGCCCAAATCGGTTTACCACAACTCGAGTTAGAAATTAAAGAAATGCAAAGAACGTTTTTTACACTTTAAAAAAAAACTGTACCATACAAAAAATTAAAAGTGCCCATTTCTTACTCAGGGAGATGTACCTTAACCGAAAATCATAGTTTCATGAAGTGCGTATTTCATCAATTTTTTTTTGTAAACTGGTGTAATTTAAATTCTTTCGTGTGTTGTTTCTAAAAAACATCTCCTATTTATAGTTCTTCCCAGTGTACTCAAACATGACCGACCTTTCTAACCTTTACGTTGTTGATTTCTGCACGCAATTGTCAAGTAGTGCACGAGTCAGAAACAAGTCTGGACTAACATTTTTTTATACGCTGCATGGATTGAGAGCCGAGTTCTCTACTAGCAGCGATAACAAAAAGCTAGCCAGCAACATGCGCCTAATGACAATTTGTAAAGCCAGGTCCCCAAAGAGCTGAATAGGCGCGGAAGTTGGAAATTATTCTGTAAATTAACGCAGTGTTTTACGCCGGGTCTTTTGGGACGGCAATACAAACTAGGACCTAGTGACTGGCCCTAGGAGCTCGGATCCCGGTCCCAGGTCCCATAATAAGTGGCGCCATTTGGGTGTGCGGGAGTTGAGTTCGAACTGCGGCACGCCCACTTGCCCCGGAACGGGAAACTTGGGGTTGGGAGACATGCAAACTCCTGACCGCTCACATTTTGCGGTCTATCATTTGATTTGCCACGGAGAGCCGACATAAAGCGTTTCATATGCAAATTAAAAAAGATTAGATGGATATGGATTTCGCTAACAGTGGGACACATGTGCAGCAAGCAGATGGGTCTAGACAAGGGCCAGACAGCCGGTCATTTGGCGAAGAAATTAATCAATCTATTTTTATATCTGTGGCGATTTTATCACCCGATTTATCGACCCGAATCAAACATATTCGTTTATTTATTAAGGCATAAATAGAAAAACAAGTAAAATTTGACTGTGAATCGATCTGACCCCAAGGGGAATCAATTAGGCCGTTTCCAAAGTTTCTGGATTTTGGAGATTTAAACTTAAGCGCCGCAATCGTTAGACAAAAAGGTTCGCAGTGTTCGTCAGGGATTATCATCCATTTGGACATTCAAAACACATGCATATGTGCAAGTTATATAACACATTACTTAGGGCCCCTTACCCGATTTATAAACAACTTTGAGCCCAGCCCAATTTCCAAATAAATCAGAATTGACTCCGAGATAAACCCGTAGTCAGCTATTTAATTCAACTACAGTTTGTCAAGTAATTGTTTGCAAAAGGGAAAATGACATAGAAATGTACAAGCAACTACTAGATTTTTTAATTTTTTTCTTTTGGAATGTTGTTTATTAAACTATTATCTTTCCGATTGCATCAAAACATTTTCATTTTTCACCCTAAAAACAAGAAATACTACAAAATTGCAAATATTCGGCTTTTACCTGTAGCTTGAAAACGGCTAAAGTTATTGTACTAACATTTGGTGGGGTCCTCGTGGTGCCTGCACTGCGTTCAAGCGACCCGGAATTGGCCGTCTAAGGTCATTCTTAGTTAGACTTTTTAAGGATTTTCTTCTCCAAAACTTTTACAGGTGATTTGTATGATGGTAGTATTTTTGACGCAGTTTTCTCCCGTTTTGAGCGGTAAAATCGGCAAAATTTTATGCTATTTTTGGCAATACCCCTACAAGGAATGTCCAACGAAAAGTCCTGCATCATTATTTTGTAAGAAATGTGCAGGATAATAACTTCTGTCGATAGTCTTAATTTTTGAACCATGTATACATGCATTTTGTAAGCAATCTGAGCCTCCCAGTTCCTGCTATATACAAAAAGGTTAGAATTTAATTAATTAATTTAAAATTTAATTTTTCGACCCTCTGCAATGCTTATAAAGGGAAAAAGGCTAGACTAGTTATACCCGTTACTCGTAGAGTAAAAGGGTATATTAGATTCGTGCAAAAGTATGTAACAGGTAGACGGAAGCGTTTCCGACCATATAAAGAATATATATTCTTGATCAGGATCACTAGCCAAGTCGATCTAGCCATGTCCGTCTGACCGTCTGTCCGTCCGTCCGTCCGTCCGTCTGTATGAACGCTGAGATCTCGGAAACTATAAAAGCTAGAAAATTAAGATTTGGCATGCAGGTTGTAGGGGTTAATACGTAGCGCAAGTTTTTTACGCCGATGTGCCACGCCTCTTTTAACGCCCACAAACCGCGAAAAACTGTGGCACACACAGTTTTGAAGCTAGATTAACGGGAAAAGGAATGTGTATTCGTTTCTTCAATACATATTGATTGACCAAGATGATCAACCCCCCCCCCCACAGTTTTGAAGCTAGATTAACGGGAAAAGAAATTTGTATTCGGTTCTTCAATACATATTGATAGACCAAAGTGGAAACCGAAAAAAGTGCGAAAAAAAATTTTAAAAAGTGTATTTAATCATGTGTGTAATTATCTTTCGTCACAAATTTTAATATCAGAACTTTCGTATGTTTAAGGTGCGATCGTCACTAGTTTTTTACCTCGTTAAGAGGTGTTTTTGTTTGATATTAGGGGTTTTTGTTTTACACACGAATCATATCAAGTATATCTACTACTGCCTTCTTCATACTTTTGCTTCCATAGGATCTAGTACTAGCGTTTTATTCCCGATAATTTAGCGGGTTTTGTCAAAAGTCGTAAACAAAATTTTCTATATGGAACGGTCTAAAATACAGTTTGGATACGCACAAGCAAATTAAATGCTATAGCAGGTTTGCTTGTTCTAAGCTAACAAAAGTGGCCATTTTTGTATTTGAATAATTTTCAAACGTGACTTTTTACAATAACGTGTTACATATCAAAATTTAAGGAATCTCAAGGCCTTTACGGAATAAGGTTTTAAAGAAAATCGTTAAAGCCGTTTTTGAGAAAAATAAAAATAAAGCTAAAAAAAAGTTTAAAAAAAATTGTTCGGCTTATGGTTTTTTAACCATTGCATTTACATACATTTTGTCAAGGAGGCGTTTATTTTATTTAAAAATACCTTTAATATGAGGTGAAGCACAAGTCTGTAGCATTAATATTTCGAAAGTTACGGACTACTAAATTTTGTTTTGTTCATATCTTTTTAACTATTACATTTACATTAAAAAAAGCTAAAAAAAAAAATATTTTTAAATTGTTTTGCTTATGGTTTTTTAATCATTGACTTTAGGGCTTATTTTATTTTGCAGGTGCAGGTGGTCTTCAAATTTTTTAATGTTTCAAGACCAGGGGAGTGTTTCACTTCACCTTCCATCTTGTATCCTCAATTTGAGTCATGAGCAATAAGCGCGTTGACATTGTTACCGTGGCTTGCGTGCCACATCCACAGGAGGGTCAACATTACTTTAATACATTTCAGTTGCTGTCTTTAGGATTGTTTACCGCCCTCGCAAGCTGACTTGAACTGCTTAATGCACTCAGGCAGGGACTTCTTACATTGCTAATTTGTTTGGCATCATTTTTCCGGTCGCCGCACTTTTAGTTCACTGTGTATAACAGTTATGCCTTATACACAGAGAGAATTCATTTGAGTTGCAAATGTTCTTAAAATAGAACGAGATTTTTAAAGTTAATGTTGGCTTAATATGCTTGAATCAAGTTAAATGGCGGCATTTACATTGTTGATCTCAATAAGTAATCTCAATTAAGTATATCAGTCGTCTACAAAACATAATTATACTTTTCTCTTCTCACCTTTTTGTTCTTATATTAATCTCAAATCGTGCTTACCCGGTTTTCAAGAACGAATGTTCTCGTGCACTGTTAAAATAACAGCTGCAAATCCATAGGAATTAGTCGCATTCTGCACTTTTCCGCACTATTGGAGCAATTGGGATTTTTCTCAGATGTCTTCACTTTTTAAATAGTATGTAACAGGGAGAACATATAAAGTATATATATTCTTGATCAGGATCACTAGCCGAGTCGATCTAGCCATGTCCGTCTGTCCGTCTGTATGAACGCTGAGATCTCGGAAACTATAAAAGCTACAAGATTGGCTCTTTGAATGCAGATTCTAGGGGTTAATACGCAGCAGGCGTACAGGCTTTCACGCCGATGTGCCACGCCCCCTCTAATGCCCACAAACCGCGAAAAAATGTGGCGCCCACAGTTTTGAAGCTGATTAACGGGAAAAGGAATGTGTATTCGTTTCGTTAATACTTATTGATTAACCAAAATGGGACATCACCCCCACCCCAAACGCCCACAAACCGCGAAAAGCTGTGGCGCCCATAGTTTTAAAGCTTGAGCAAAAGTGTAAACGCTATTTTGTTCCTAATTCAGAAATGTAGAAGAAATTTTTTAACTCGGCCCACTCAGTAAAAAGTTATAAGCAAATAATTAAATGTCCGGTAGATGGCGCCACTTTTAGCGACTGCTTTGTTTGCACTGATTGAGACGGCTTGCTTTAACTGAGTAACGGGTATTTAATAGTCGAGCCACTTGACTGTAGCGTTCTCTCTTGTTTTATCTTCTATTTGTATGCAGTAGCACAAGTACAATTCACGTATTTTTGTAAGGTAAATGTTATTTACGATAAAAATTTAGAAAAACACTATGCCATTTTTTAAACTAAATATTATTTTTTTTATTTATTGATTTTACATCAACATTTTTACATCATACTTACCTTGCTATAAATGGTTTTAATATTCTTGTTAGGAATTACATTGAAAATATGAACAAAATACGATATCACTCTAAAATATGTTTGGCAACTCTAATACTTTTTGTTTTTTAAAACAAATAAATATAATTTTGTTTTGCAGAGTCTTGGAAAAAACAATTTTTTCTGCCTGAAAAAAGGCGCGACTGTGCCCATTTTTTCAAAAAGAAATCCTATAAATATTATAAACAAAATTCCAAAAACAAAATTTTGAAATTTTTCGTCGTTTTTAAGTAATAATTAATACCAGTAAAAATGAACTTTTACCCCATAGTGCTCCGGTTCTGCGACTGTCGCGACACGCACATAAGTTTCGCATGCAGGCACGCGAGTAACGAGGCAAACAGACAGCGGTGGTGGGTCGAAGTCATTTTAGCTCCCCTCTTGTAAAATGTACTCCCGTAAATATTTTTGCAGTTTATTAAATATGCCTTAAAACGCTTACAATGGGTTTAATCGGAGAACTATCTCCCCTCTCCATCGAAATTCATATAACTAAGCCAACCCAAAGTCCTTGAATAATGATTATTTTAATTCTAACTATAAGTAATTATGTAATTTTTGGTAATTATTGGAAAATTTCTTCGGCTGACTTGTCATGACTACCAAACTTGTGTGAGCATTTGTCCGGGTGTCCTGTTTACCACGTGACCCGATTGTGTAAATAGAAATTAGTTAAACGTGTTTAAGTTTCCCCTTCCATCCATGGGTAAATCCCACTATTTTAGGGGTATAATTATATCGAGTCCGCCGGTTGTTGGTTTTTTCGTTCTTTCGTAATTGTTTTCGTGGGTGAATCGCATGGCTGTTCGATTTTGTAATTAGTGTCAGGTGTTTGTTTGGGAGTGTTGGCAGATTGGTGACCGCAGTTGCTTTTTTTTGGGGATAGAAGCCTTCCGATGACCCTCGCTTATTGGTTACTTACTTTCCGCATTTACTTTTGATGGCTAATCCTCTAAAGCTAACCCGTCATAAAAGGTAAGGGACATACATTTCTAAATGAACATGACTCAATTAAGGGTGTACTTGAGGGTGAGAGCAGGACTAAAGTGGCCACAGAAAAAAACCACTCCACTCTTTTTTTTTTGGCATAAACTCTAGTTTTAAAGATAATTTTTTTTTAACATTTTGTTTAAATAAATAAGACGGTAAAATAATTTCTGTTTTCGTTAATTTTTATAATTTGATAACAAAAAAAAAATCTAAACTTAACAAAAAAAGAGAAATATTATCTATGAGCAGATGTCAATTTTAACTTTAACGAGAACCCTGCTTCTCTATAAGTGGGCCCTTTTTGATTAGGTCTATCACTCGACATGTCATTTTCAATAAATTACATTTGTAGTTTCTTAGGGCATCTTCCGAGCGGTAATAACTTTGGTAATAACCCTTCAGTTCCAGAAATCACTATTCACTCGCGAATCACCATATGAATCACTCGTGACATGTCATTTGGCACCGGTGACGCACCGGTGATTTTTCATAGAGACATTTGTTCGGGATGTCCTACCCCGTCCCATGGTGACAAAATGAGTGACATTTTTTCGAAGACACTCGTGATGTCACAAGTGCCTTATACAAATTTTTTATATGAGAGGTCACCACCTTGTGACATGTCACTTAGTATTTCACGTGTGACTTTCAGAATTTTTTCAATGGAATGTCACTTCTGAAAATCCATTATCGTGTCAACTGTGCCATTGGTGATTTCATGTATGACTTTTTCCAAAATTTCATTAGCGATTTTATTAAAAAAAAATAAATTACGGATATAATTATATTAATTTAATATATTTCATTTTATTTTATATATTCTGTTTTTTAAATTGTGTTATTTAAATTATTATGACTATTATTATTGTTATTATTATGTCTAGTTTTTTGTTTTACTAATTTATTTTTAATATTAAGAAAGGCCTTTCTGAGGCACTTGTCCGGGTCTTCAGAATTTTTCATCAATGCTCCTAAAAATATAAAAAGTATTATTATTTGTATTTATTTATTTATTAAAATTATTTATTATTAATAAGCACTTTAACTTGCCACTTTCGGCTAATTGCCCGCGAACTTTCTAGGTTATTTTGCGAAACACATAACATAAAACACTTTTAAAATTGGTGCAAATTCACAAAATCTTAACATTAAGATTGCACTTACCTGACTTTGATTTTAATAGCACTTAATAGCACAAAAATAATTGATACGTTGAGTATGTAGCACTTGGGCAAAAATTAAATAAATTGCTGAGCAAAAAACCATCTTCTCTTAAGAAATCCTCAAAAAGAATGTGATTGCACAAAGTCTTTTTCTCACCCCTTTGCCATGCTCCTTTTGTTTCATCTTCGCTTAACCGGCCAAATTTTGGGTGCTAGCTGAACATAACTGTAAAGCGCAAAAGAGAATAACAGACCGCCCGAAATTTGTCACTGCTAGCGTCGAGTGCAGTCAGATTATAAGACAAAGAAAGAGAGCGCAATAAAAAAATATCGGCTATTCTTTCTCGCACGTCGAGGCTGCGCCGACTGCTCTGCTGACGTCGGCAGCGGCCGTGCGTTTGGACAAGTGACTTTGTTACCGACGTGACGCCAGAACTGAAGGGAACTTTGGGTTTTTACCGTTTTGCAACTTTGTGCCATTAATACATGGAACACAAACAACCGTGTTAGTTTCAAGCTAAAACAAGAAGGGAAGCTAACTTCGGTTAGCCGAAGTTTATATACCCTTGCAGATCTTTCCTATTCAATTACAAATACCAAAACGTTAAATTTAGATTTACTTGCGTATTTGTTGCAACAAAAAAAATTACAGCAGTTTTCGTATTATTTTGACACTATTCGATCGATCCCTCAGCAGCTATATTATATAGAGGTTCTATTTATGTTAAATTTAATTCCAAATTCTGAATTACTAAAATGAAGTTATATATAATGGACATTTATGTACTACGAGCAATACAAACAAGTGGCCCAACGATACGAAGCACGTGCTTGTTACGCGCGGGACCCTTTATCAATTTGGGCAAAAATGCGAGCACGCGAGGAAAATACATGAAACAAATAGATACGTTACACAAAAAGATTATAATGGCTACAACTATGAAGCAAATTGGATAAAATTTTAGTTTTTAAAACAGGAATAGAAGTTGAAGTACAAATTAAATGATAAAGATTGTTATAATTAGTACAGAGAATCCGAAAGGGCTCATGCAGAAAAAAATTAGATGTACATCGGGGCAAATTAAGACGGTAATAAATTCGTGTTAATCTAACGGAAATATTAAAAGTTAAACAATTTACAAGTTCTACAAAATATCACCTCTTATAAGATTTTGCATAAAAATAGTACCAAGCATTATTCTACGGTTTTCAAGTGTAGGTAATTTGAGGAATAATAATCTACTCTGGTAGGAAGGTAGACCTACGCTTTGATCCCAGAAGAAGAAATTTTTTTTGTACCGACTTAATACGGTCGATGGCACTTGTTATTGTGGACTCCAAACAGAAGAACTATATTCCAAAATAGGATGGACAAGGGAGGTAACTAATAATTTGGTTATATAAGGGTCATCAAATTCTTTTGACCAACGCTTTCTAAACACAAGAACACTCATAGCTTTGTTGGCAGTCGACATTATGTGTAAGTCAAATTTAAGCTTTGGGTCCAGAAGAACACCTAAATCGTTTACTGAATATATACGATCAAGTGGGGAGTTGCGAAGCGAATAACTTATAAGCGTAGGAGTACCTCTATAAAAGGTCATTACTTTTCATTTCAAGCAGTTCAAATTTAAGAGGTCATACTCACACCATATCTGAAAACAAGAGCCCAGCAAGCAATTTGAGCTTTTTCTGATACTTTTTTCTGAGCATTTACAGCCATAAAGTGTGCAAAAAAGAGTCCGGCAAGAAGAATTCGCGGTATTATTGTGTTGATGAATTCATTTATGGGTTTAATTGGTTAGGAAAAAAATTGTCAATTTTTTACGATGGTCAATATTGGTTCCTCTTGCCCCAAAGAATTCGCGGTGTCTTTGTATTAAAGAATTAATGTATTAAATTGCCACCATAAGAACATAATTTCAAAATCCAACCACATTTCAACAGATAAGATTCTGTGACTTCATTGGCAATAGATATTTTAGACTTTTTTGTGTTTCAGTCGCAAAATAACAGTTATTTTTAGACTTTTATTATAAAAGTCATGAATAAAAGTTACGGAGGACTTTTATTTGTTTGTCAAAAAATAACTGTTATTCTGTGACTTTTAATTTAAAAGTCTGAAATAACAGTTACTTCATGACCAATTACGAAAAAGTTAAACAAATTTAGGTCATTGCGGATATGAATAGACTGCCTTAAATTGGTAAAGTGATTTTTTTCTCAGATTTTTAGTGTTATCCTAAGCGTATGATTTTTTCGATCAAAAATAATAAAATATCTGTTATTTTCAGTCCCTGATGGCAACTATATAATATAGTCGTCCGATTTATGTTAAATTTAATTCGAAATTATAAAATAAAGTAATATTTCAGAGTAAAAGTAAAATACAAATTAACGAATTTCCCATTAATTTTTCGATCGTTGCTATGGGAGCTATATAATATAGTAGTCCGATTTTTCTCAAATGCAATACGAAATTCAGAAATGCTTAAAAAATGATATTCCCTAAAGTATTAGCCTAATAATTTGCGAGCTATGGTATTAGGTAATATGTCAAAAAGCACCGATTTTTGTCCATTATTTGTAAAATCAATGTAAAATCAACATAGAAAAATAGTAGTTTACTATTTTCTGAATTTTTCATGTATTTTGTTGTTTTATTTTTTGGGTTATTGAATAGTATTTAACAATTAAAATAGTAGAAAACCTATCTACGAAATTGTCATGTATTTTGTTGTTTTATTCATTTGGCAAATTAATGGTAACGTCTCAATTAATATCGTAGCAAAACTATTTTATTTGTTCGCGTGTATTTTGTTGTTTTATTTTTTGGGGCACTGAATAGTGACACCACAATTAATATCGTAACACAACTATTTATACCCGTTACTCGTAGAGTAAAAGGGTATATTAGATTCGTGCAAAAGTATGTAACAGGCAGAAGGAAGCGTTTCCGACCATATATAGTGTATTTATATTCTTGATCAGGATCACTAGCCGAGTCGATCTAGCCATGTCCGTCTGTCCGTCTGTCTGTTCTTCTGTCTGTCTGTCTGTCCGTCTGTATGAACGCTGAGATCTCGGAAACTATAAAAGCTAGAAGATTGGGATTTGGCATGCAGATTCTAGGGGTTAATACGCAGCGCAAGTTTTTCACGCTGATGTGCCACGCCCCCTCTAACGCCCACAAACCGCGAAAAACTGTGGCACCCACATTTTTGAAGCTATATTAACGGGAAAAGCAATGTGTATTCGTTTCATCAATACATATTGATAAACCAAAGTTGGAAACCCCCCCTCCCCCCCTAACGCCCACAAACCGCGAAAAGCTGTGGCGTCCATAGTTTTAAAGCTAGAGCAAAAGTGTAAACGTTATTTTGTTTGGGTTATTAACGCCTACCGAAATGTAGAAGAAATTTGTTTAATTTTTTGAAGCGGCTGCTTGGTTTGCTCTGCTTGGGACTGCTGACCTTAGCTGAGTAACGGGTATTTGATAGTCGAGGCACTCGACTATAGCGTTCCCTCTTGTTTTAAAAATACAATTATAAATAGTTGGTCAACTATTTTTCTGGACTTAGGGTGGCTAGAGTATCCGACTCATAATCTCTGGGTCGTGAGTTCAAGTCCCGCTTTTGCAGATGATGTTTTTCCTTTTTTTTTTTGGTAAATGTTGATTTCAAGTCTATAGATTTTCCTCTACGAAAATCATTCTTCTGTGGCCTACTGGATAGAGTGCTCGACTCCGATGACTGCCGGCCCCGGTTCGATTCTTAGCGGAGGCAAAAAACCTGACTTGTAAGTTTAAGTATCTGTGAAATGTAAGTGTCTATAAATAGCTTCGATATAAATTAATATAACAAATTAAATTGAAAATAAAAACAGTTAAAAAAATAAATTTAAAAAACAACAATTTTTTTCGGGTAAGATACTATTTTGTAGGCAATCTCCTATTTTATAGGTAACCTACTATTTTTTTGGGCATTGTTCTATTTTTTATGGGTTGGGACAGTTTTCACTATTAAATCGTTGATTTTACATAGTTTTTTTTTGTGTGTATAAGATATAATTGTCCGATCCAGCTGGTTCTGATAGAATAGAAAGAAGATTTTTGGAGGGACAGATGTCACTTTAAACCCACTTGAAGGGTATAAAAACAAGGAAGAACTCTATAGTCGGGTGCCTCAGCTTACACACAAAAAAAAAACTATGTAAAATCAACGATTTAATAGTGAAAACTGCCCCAACCCATAAAAAATAGAGCAATGCCCAAAAAATAGTAGGTTACCTATAAAATAGTATTTTACCCGAAAAAAATTGTTGTTTTTTTTAATTAATATTTTTAACTGTTTTTATTTTTAATTTAATATAACAAATTAATTTATATCGAAGCTATTTATAGACACTTACATTTCACAGATACTTAAACTTACAAGTCAGGTTTTTTGCCTCCGCTGGGCATCGAACCGGGGCCGGCAGTCCTCGGAGTCCAGTACTCTAACCAGTAGGCCACAGAAGAATGATTTTCGTAGAGGAAAATCTATAGACTTAAAATCAACATTTACCAAAAAAAAAAAAAGGAAAAACATCATCTGCAAAAGCGAGACTTGAACTCACGACCCAGAGATTATGAGTCGGATACTCTAGCCACCCTAAGTCCAGAAAAATAGTTGACAAACAATTTATAATTGTAATTTTAAAACAACAAAATACATGAAGGAAAAAAATAGTTGTGTTACGATATTAATTGTGGTGTCACTATTCAGTGCACCAAAAAATAAAACAACAAAATACACGAGAACAAATAAAATAGTTTTGCTACGATATTAATTGAGACGTTACTATTAATTTGCCAAATGAATAAAACAACAAAATACTTGACCATTTCGTAAATAGGTTTTCTATTATTTTAATTGTTAAATACTATTCGATGACCCAAAAAATAAAACAACAAAATACATGAAAAATTCAGAAAATAGTAAACTACTATTTTTCTATGTTGATTTTACATAGCTTATTTTTTTGTGTGTACCAACTTAAAAACAATAATTAACGCGAAAGGTAATGGTAACACTAATGTGGTATATATTTTTAATTCCGAGAATTTCCCCACTTAATTCCCAATTCGGTGCTTTTACTTTTAACCGTTTCAGAGGGCATTGTGTCCTACAGTATTCCAAAGGGCGTGCAGCGCGGCATGGAGGTGGATCTGTCAGATAAAACCTACGATGGCAATGAGCATGGCGATCGCTATGTGGATGGTCTTGGTCAACTTGTGGACGGACAGAAGGGCAAGGACAATTTCCGAACCGACATCCATGGATTTGGCAAGGGTAAGTAACTGAACCGCAAACAAGATTCTTATGTATTAAATTCCCGAAAACATAGTTAAAGTATTTTCCGAGAAGCTTTTCTCCCAAGAGCCATAACATTCTCCCACCATTTTTACACTATGCACAGTGATTTGTTTTAAAAAATGAAGTTTAATTACTTTAACTTGGTTTAGGCTACTTTAAATATTTTTAATACAAAATTCAAAAGAAATTAAAATATTATGTAAGATATACAATAAATACATTTTTTTTTATTTTCAAGTTTTTTATAAATTGTTGTAAATTGTCGATAAAATCTAAATTAATCGGCATGGTAGCTCTTTCTTCTTAATTCTAAAACTTGTATTCTTTTTATTTTTGGTCTTGCATTAAGCACACAAAACAAGATTTATAGCAGCAGAAGAAACTGATTAACATCAAATAATGACAAAAGTTCACCTACAGAAAAACCGTACGGCAACGTCTCTCCGCTGAAAGCTCACTTCATTGAACATCGATGATAGCGTTTGGGGGAAAACTTTGACTTTCGCAAATAATTTTACTGCACAACACAATAAACAAAAGAAAATAATAACTTTGGACCATTTGCTGGTATCGCAGTAAAACTTGCCCGGAAACAAAACAAACCCGAGATACACCGAGAAAAAAAAGCCGTTCTCATCGATGTTGATTTTAGTATTTTCGATCACAAAACCTAGCCAAGATCGAATCATACCAAAAATACTAAAATCAACATCGATGTCATCTCGGTTTTGGGAATGGCTTTTTAGTACGTGTGCTCTCGATATCAAGGTGACGTCTTCTCGGTTTCAACATCGAATCGATGTCGATTTTAAGATTAACCGATGTCGGATTCAAGCATAAACCGTTCTTGATTTCAGTTTTTCGATGCCATAATCCATTCTCAAATCCAAGTTTCAACATCAAATCGATGTCAATTTTAAAAAATAAAATAAAAAGTACACATTTTTTAATTGAATTTATTTTTATTTCATTTGGTTTTGATAATATATCTATATTTTTAATATGATTTTAAAACTTAATTTTACACTTAATTGCTAAAAGGTTATAATTTATTAGTGAATTTAAAATACAAAAATATATTTTCAATGTAGTTAATATATATTTAAAAAATAGGATATATGTAATAATGGCCGTGTGGTACTGTATACACAAAAAAAAAACTATGTAAAATCAACGATTTAATAGTGAAAACTGCCCCAACCCATAAAAAATAGAACAATGCCCAAAAAAAATAGTAGGTTACCTACAAAATAGTATTTTACCCGAAAAAAATTGTTGTTTTTTAAATTTATTTTTTTAACTGTTTTTATTTTCAATTTAATTTGTTATATTAATTTATATCGGAAGCTATTTGTAGACACTTACATTTCACAGATACTTAAACTTACAAGTCAGGTTTTTTGCCTCCGCTGGGAATCGAACCGGGGCCGGCAGTCATCGGAGTCGAGCACTCTATCCAGTAGGCCACAGAAGAATGATTTTCGTAGAGGAAAATCTATAGACTTGAAATCAAAATTTACCAAAAAAAAAAAAAGGAAAAACATCATATGCAAAAGCGGGACTTGAACTCACGACCCAGAGATTATGAGTCGGATACTCTAGCCACCCTAAGTCCAGAAAAATAATTGACCAACAATTTATAATTGTATTTTTAAAAATAGTTGTGTTACGATATTAATTGTGGTGTCACTATTCAGTGCTCCAAAAAATAAAACATCAAAATACACGCGATCAAATAAAATAGTTTTGCTACGATATTAATTGAGACGTTACTATTAATTTGCCAAATGAATAAAACAACAAAATACATGACAATATTGTAAATAGGTTTTCTACTATTTAAATTGTTAAATACTATTCGATCACCCAAAAAATAAAACAACAAAATACATGAAAAATTCAAAAAATAGTAAACTACTATTTTTCTATGTTGATTTTACATAGCTTATTTTTTTGTGTGTATGTTTGTGTTGTTAGGGTCTTAAAATTTATTTAAAAATGCAGTGTATTAGAAGTGGTCTGTACAACCAGAAAACAAAATGGACTAAAAAGGGGCCTAATTACTTAAAATATTAGGAATTATGACCAGAAAAAGGCGCCAAGGCCATGCATTACCTAAAATGTTGGTCGTGTGGACTATATTTTGTACGCTGTCTTGGATCAATTTTTGGTAATCGTTGCCTAAAAAAATGGCTAGTGGACTAGATTTTTAGGTCAGAATTACCAGAAATTTCAGGTATTTTCAATAAAATTAAAACTTTTACTATTGATAGTATCATATTTGTTTATTTTAATTGTTTATATTGTATATTCGGATAAGTAAATATTGTATTCTTTATGAAAAAACAACAATTATATTTTGTCCTCGGTGGGAATCGATCCCCGGTCTTCTGCGCGAGAGTCCAATAGGCTAGCCTCTGGTCTACGGAACTTAACTAATTAAAGGCCCTGCTATAACCTCAAAATTAGGAAAATAGTCCACGTTGGTATTGATTTTATATTTGTAAACTTTTCCATCACTAAAATTAAGCTAAGTCTAATAATATTTATAAATATTAAAGTTAAAACACGAATAATTTGTTTATAAATATTACCAACCAATATTTGTATTAAATTGTGAGTAAAAATCGACTTTAAACTATTCCTAAGTTTTAGGTCTTATGGACCAATTTTAAGGTTACAATGGCCTATACAAATCTGTTAAGCCTTACCTAAAAAGTAGGAACATAGTCCACATGCTAATATTTTCAGGTAACCCATTACCTAATTCTAAAATTGTAGTCTATTAAAATATTTTAGGTCATACGTTACCTAAAAAATTGTCCCACATTTCTCTGGGTGTACTGGAATACTTATGTTAAAATATATACGCGCAGCTGGAACACAGTAAAAAGATGAAGGGTGCACTCTTGCGGAACAATTTGAAAAATAGGAAACTTTTACTGCGGCTGGGTTATATTTTTACACACACTTGGAGTTTTTAGGAATATTTTTATTTATAAATATAAATATTTATTTATTATATATAAATAATTTGGCACTGCTGACTTGCAACTTTGCACGGAATTTTTTGAAGTGTACGAAATTTTCGGCATAAAGGAATGGAAAAAATGCCGCACAAACAAAAGGAATTGAATAATATATTAAATGCCGTTGCGTCGGATTAAATCGCTTTTCGATTTAGACAAGAAATCATATAACAAATTTTAGCTTATAAGCTCCAGAGCGGAGCGGTGAGTTGGGGGAGAGTTGGAGAGGGAGAGCGAAGGGCAGTGCGAGCGAGCGAGATGTGGAGATCTGGAGAAAACTCCCGCTCGACACTGCCTCCAAAATATAAACGCCATTTTGGCGTAAACAAATCTTATCTACTTATTTGTAAGAAGCACCGGCACGTGAAACAAAATATTGTAATATATTTATTTTTATCTATACATGTATGTATATATCAAACAAAAACACCTCTTAACGAGGTGGAAAACTAGTGACGATCGCACCTTCAACATGCAAAAGTTCTGATATCAATATTTGTGATGAAAGATGATTACACACATGATTAAATACACTTTTTAAAATTAAATTGTTCGGCACTCTCTTCGGCACACTATGTGTTATATACCAAAATTTAAGGAATCTCAAGGTTTTAAAGAAAATCGTTAGAGCCGTTTTGAGAAAAATAAAAAAAAGCTCAAAAAAATTTGTTTTGTGCATAAGTTTCAACCTATAAAATTTAAAATTTATAGAATTTCAAAATACCTTTCAAACGAGATACAGCACAAGTCTGTAGCTTCAGTACTTTAGAAGTTATAGCCTTCCGTATTTTAGCTATTTATAGCTGTTTTCCCGCTAAACTAGCGGGTTTTTCCAAAAGTGGTACAACTAAAGTTTTTTATATCGATCTGATGAACATCATATCAAATTTTCAGGACTTAAAAAACATGTTTTGGACAAACTGACAAACAGAATTAAATTTTCATTTTCGGTATAACTTTTGAACGGAACGTCCGATTTCCTGACCCCTAATATTAAGCGCATTTTCAGTTGGAATACAACTAACGTAGTCCGGGGGCAAATTATCCACACCGGCCCCAACAGATCCATTTCTAAAATTTTCACTTTTACACTTTCAACGCTCTTTCTACCAAACCAATTGATTTTCTTGAGGTCTTGGTATGCAATCCTTTAAGTTTTAGCAATACCTTTAATTTATTACTCATTACGATCGGACCATCATAGCAGATTTTCATTTTTTCGTGAATATATAGTAGTCGCCTTCGGACACTCTCCTGGTGCGCTTCGTCACTACATGGACTGCCGTCCATAGTGATTATATTTATACTTATTATTTTATTATATATGAGTCAAAATCTCCGAAGTGGACCACCCCCGAATCGAAGGTCCGATGTTCGTCAAACTTGTTTACTTTTTCGGTTCACAACGACAAAAAAAAAACTTCATTTGAACGGTTTTGAGAAATTTTGAGTAATAGCATTTTTGGCACTTTTTCAAAAAAAGTGCACTCACTCTTTATGGTATAACTTTGTAACCGTGACAGATATCTTTATGATGTTTTCACTCATTGATCAAGAATTGTATTGGCTTCTAAAAATATATTTTTTTTAAATTAAAAAAAAAAATGTTCTTAAAAATAAAAATATTTAATTTTTTTAAGTGTATTTCTTTCAGTGTTCTTTACCAGTTACAGACTTTAAAACCATTCAGAAATGAAGGTTGATTCATTATGAACAATATCAGAAAAAAAAAATTTGGGAACGGACAAAGGTTTTTCGCAATTCGAATCTTTCGGTGGCGTACAGCTATTTTCCATATTTCTGGGTCCCACCACTGCCAGTAAAAAATGTAAACATTATGCATAGTTGGTAATTTATGGCAGCACTGGCATTCATTTCCGCCCCAAAAATACAAAAGTTTGGGGATTTGCGACGTTTGCGAATTTATATTTTTCACGTCGCTCATTTTCAGTGCCCCGCCCAGCGCTTTCCATTCAATTATTCATGGATTGGCAAATGGCCAATAATCGAAATTATTGAGAACTTTACGTAAAATCGAAGTTCAGTTAGACAATTAAACGTCGCTGTGTCTGTCGCAATTCGAGATGAGGTCGAGACGAAGACGTAAAAGCAACGCATTCCAACAAGAAACTTTGCGGCACACAATTCCGAATTCCGCCACTACCATATCTCCACTTTTATGGGAGCTATTTGCTTGCCTTTTCCTTATTTGCGATGTAAGTGGGAATCAATACTCGACTTGGTTGGGCGTACTATTGGGTCCGCTTTCTGCTTCAAAAAGGTTATGCATAAATTCTGGTTAGGTCTTGTTTCCCAATCCCACAAGCATATTGCCACAGTTGCTACAGCCAATATTGCATGACTTTTGCGGAAGAACCCCTTACTGAATCCCACTCCCCTGAAGTGCTCTATAAGCCCCCACCCCCACGTAGGTGACTCGTAACCCCACTGAAATTAGGGCCACGCAAACAAGGCCTAGCAGCAGAAAAAATGCCTTAAATGTTGCATGGCTCATTATTTCTAGTTATACATATGTACAGGGTCTACCCCTAACCAAAACCTTCTTTCGTGTGCCTGCCATGAACATTTATTTCTTTTCGGGCATTTGGGTAAAACTTCACCCCAAATGTGCCATTGGCAATGCCAGGTTGGGGACTGAAAGAGCTTTACATGTCAGTCCCCCTCAGGGCTGCTCTATTGATTATCCGCTTCCTGGGCGGACATATGAAATATTATTCGTAGAGTAAAAGGGTGTATAGCTTGCATGCAGCTTCTAGGAATTAATACGCAGCGCAAGTTTATCATGCCGATATGCTCCTCCCACGCCCACAAACCGCGAAAAGCTGTGGCGTTCAAGTTATGGAGCTACACTAAATGTTGCAACGGAAAGGTCCTTAAAAAGGTTTCCTTAGGTTTCCTTAAAAACCTATTTATTGACAAGAAAAAAAATATGTATGTATAGCGTTATTTAATACATTTTGATGTTTTTTATTTCAGGTTATGAATGGATTGGCTGGCGGAACGATACGCCAGGACTGCTGGGGAAACCAGTTGAAATTGTATTTGAATTTAATACGGTTCGCAATTTCAGTGCCATCGTACTCCACACAAACAATATGTTTACCAAGGATGTTCAGGTGTGTGTCCAATAAAAAGTAGACAGAATTTCTAAAAATAATTTCATTGAAATCGATTTATCCATTCAAATCATTTCAACTTTTTCACATTTTGACGTACTTATATTCAAGTAAATATTCTGTACTCACATTAAATAATTGCAAAACTCTATAACACTTTGCAGGTATTTGTGCATGCCAAAGTCTTTTTTAGCATTGGCGGGCGCTACTTCTCTGGGGAACCTGTGCAGTTCTCTTATATGCCCGACACCATAATGGATCATGCCCGCGATGTGACTATTAAATTGCACCATCGTGTGGGCAAATATTTAAAAATCAATTTGTACTTTGCCGTCAAATGGATTATGCTGTCGGAGATCAGTTTTATATCCGGTGAGTATTGTACGTGATAAGAATTGCATTGGCTAACTAAAGCAGGCCGTCAGAGAAAATGGCATTGAATTATGCGACAATGCAACGGGGGATGGAGAAAGTAATGTATTACTCTTAGCATGGGATACAGCAGTTTTTAAACATTTATAACAATAGACTTTATAGATGAGAAGATAGGGACAGCCTAGAGATAAACGAACACAAACATTTTCTCCTGGCTTTAAACTAGACATATGCATGACTGGAATCAAACAGGCTTTGAAATGATTCCATTCGAATAGAATAGAAGTAAATAAGTGCTAAGCAAACTATGAATAGAGTGTATTGAATCTTAGTAGGTTTAGAGTATAATAGCAAAAGCCTAGAGTGAAATGAGTGATACAAAAAAGGTGATTGTCAAATTCGAGTAAGCTGAAATTATCCGAGTTATTTGAATTATTTGAACTATTTCGTGCTGTTAGTAAAATCAAACGGAAAAAAATGGAAGGGATTGAGGCAACCAATGCTGTAAGTACTTTTAAAGCAAATATTAAGTCCTTGCTTCGTTGGAGCAGTTTAGTTAAGCTAACCACAAGTTTTGCTGTGTCTTTCGTTAATATTTCCTAATGGGGATTTTCACCAGTTTTCCTGGGATATCCGTATTTCCACGATTAAGCCACCCCCAATAAAATAATTTTTGTTTGAATGTGTATACTACATTTAATGGGTTTGATAATTGTTTTTTTTTTGTTTTATTCGCCTTAGACTGATAGCTGTGTATTTCCATTTTTTGAGTGATT
This sequence comes from Drosophila mimetica, assembly GCA_037075245.1. Lineage (NCBI taxonomy): Eukaryota > Metazoa > Arthropoda > Insecta > Diptera > Drosophilidae > Drosophila > Drosophila mimetica. The sequence continues at coordinate 30,907,409 of JBAMCH010000007.1, forward strand.
TTTTCAGTATTTAATGCATTTTATTTAAATATATAGGTAGCAGGGGTGAATGCACTAAATGTAAAAGAGAAGCTGCAAAGTGGAGTATATACCCTAACTATGAAGAGAGGCAGAAGCGAAGTGTGGCAATTTTTTTCACGAATAAAAACCGATGATGGCGAAGAATTGAACGACCTGGTAGCCTGTAAGACGTGTTTTTCGGTTTTTAAATTTACAGGAAGCACATCTAACCTGCATAAACACAAATGCTATGTAGCCAGTGCCCCTAAATTTGAAAAAGGTTTCACTATTGATGTGAGTAAGGCAACTAAGGAAGAGGGTGTTGCAGTAATAACTGAATGGATTCTCAAGAACTGTCGTCCACTCAAAATTATTGATGATTCCGGGATCAAAAAGTTTTCATCATTCCTCATCAACGTTGGGGCTAAATATGGTACAAATGTCGACTTGGATAAGTTGTTACCACATCCAACTACCATCTCGAGGAACATTTCCGTCATATATGCATCGCATTTTCGTTCAATAAAAGATGAAATCGAACAATGCAAAGTCTTGGGATATGCCATCACCAGTGACGTATGGACTGACAATTATTTAAAATCGTCATATTTGTCTTGTACAATACATTATATTAAGGATGGAGTTCTTGTTGATCGTCTTATGGCCATGAAGTCAATGAAAGACACACGCACCACAGGTTTGTCAGTCTAATCTATATGGCTTATAAGTTTAATTACTTTTTCTTTCTCTTAAGGCTTAAACGTTCGTGCAAAAATTAAAGAAATTTTAAAAGATTTCGGATGTGATCTCGACGCGGATAGACCCGTCATTGTTACTGATCGTGGGTCCAATATGATCAAAGCTTTTTCCAACTTTCAGAAAATTCATTGCGTCAATCACTTGCTTACCAACGCCATTGAAAAAGCAATAGATGCCGTTCCTGAAATAGGAAGTATTGTTACTACTTGCAGCAAGCTTGTGAAGTACTTTAAAAAGTCAGGCATGAACGCAACGTTGGATGTGTCTTTGAAAAGCCTATGTCCCACTCGGTGGAACACGGTGTATTACTTGTTGAAGTCGATTGAAATCAATTGGATTGAGGTTACCGCAATTCTGAAGGATAGAAACCAAACAAATAGAATTGAGGGAATCAATATAAGCCATGTGGGATGCATTGTCAGATTGCTGGAACCTTTTGAAAATGTTTCTAAAAAATTGGAAGCGTCAAAATGCCCTACAATTCACCTGGTACTCCCGAATCTAAATAAATTAAAGAAAACCTGCCAGATCGAGTCGAATGATATCGATATTATTCAATGTATTAAGAACGAACTAGTTAACCAAATTGTATGCACAGTAACACCAAATTTGACAAAGTATCATGACATGGCCTTGTTCCTTTTCCCCCCAACCAATAAGCTCATACAATTTTCGCCCGCTGAAAGGGAAACTGTAATTTCTGACTGCAAAGAAATAATAAATCAGTTTCTTAAATATTGTGGCACAAACGCAACAGCAACCAATTTATCTGACGATGAATTTGCGGAATATTTATATGTCCACCCAGTTGAAACATCGGAGGACAAAGTTGGAAAAGAAATTACGGGATATTCGAATATCAATGTTAAATACGCGACCGACTTTAATGTGTTAGCTTGGTGGAATGTGCACAAAAATTTCTTTCCGCTTTTGTTCAAAACGAGCTGCAAAATATTCTGTATTCCGGCGAGCAGCGCGGCATCCGAGCGAACTTTTTCTAAAGCTAGGAACTTAATCACGGACAAGCGTTGTCGAATAGCCACCAATCCGGATAAAATTAATCAAATAATGTTTTTACATTCCAACATAAATTAAATATACATAGTAATAATATAATCCACCACACCATTGGTCCGCGAATTCTTAGGATTTAAATATGAAAATGGTATGGTTGGTTTCTGTGGCAAGCTAAAAGTAAAGGTAGATTTGTAATTTAAAAAAAAAAACAAAAAGCCAAATATATATGTATTTTAAAACAAATTTCATTTTACATTTTGTCCTTATGACGTCATGTAGGAATTCGAATGGATTCGAATAAATTCGTCTGAGTTGTTCGTGTTCTCATTTACTCGATTCGTTGTACATCACTTTTTCTGGTTCGACTGAGTTTTACGTCAGCACACTTATTTATTCAAGCCAGTTTCCCTACATATTCCAACTCATTCAACTCATTTTGAACATTGTCAATTCGAATATGTATTTTTTGTTATTCATGCAGATGTCTAATATAGTCGTCCAATTTACGTACAATTTATTTCGAAATTCTGAAATAATAAAATAAAGTTATATTCAAGAGTAGAAGAAAATACAATAAAAATTAACAAAGCTCTAATTTTGTTCCTATTAATTTCCCTTTAGTTTTCCAATCGTTCCTATGGGAGCTATATAATATAGTCGTCCGATTTTTCTAAAATTTAATTCGAAACTCGGGACAGTTAAAAAAATTATATTTCCAAGAGCAAAAGGTAATATGTTAAAGAACACCGAAGATATAATTTTTTTCCACTATTTTTCAGATTATTCCTATGGGAGCTATAAGATATAGTTGTCCGATCCGGCTGGTACCGACTTATATACTACCTGCAATAGAAAGACGACTTTTGGTAAAGTTTCATCTCGATAGCTTTAAAACTAAAAGACTAGTTTGCGTAGAAACGGACATAGGAATAATCGTAAAAATAATTGAAAAAAATGTATCTTCGGTGTTTTTTGACTTATTAACTATTGCTCTTGGGAATATCATTTTTTCAACTGTCCTGAATTTCGAATTAAATTTTAGAAAAATCAGACGACTATATCATATAGCTCCCATAGGAACGATCGGAAAACTAAAGGGAAATTGATAAGAACAAAATTATAGCTTTGTTAATTTTAATTGTATTCCCTTCTACTTTGGAATATAACTTTATTTTATTATTTTAGAATTTCGAATTAAATTTAACATAAATAGGTCGACTATATTATATAGCTGTCATAGAAAGGATCAATCAATTAATGTCAAAATAATTCGTAAACTACTATAATTTTGTTTGTTGCAAATCTAAATTTAACATTTTTGAAATTTCAAATTGAATAGGAATGATCTGAAAGGGTATATAAACTTCGGGCCGATGTTAGCTTCCTTTCTTGTTTTTATTTTTATACCCATTACTCGTAGAGTAAAAGGGTATATTAGATTCGTATGTAACAGGTAGAAGGAAGTTTTTCCGACCATATAAAGTATACATGGGCCGTTCGTTTACAAACCAAACAGATTTGGCCAAAAAAAAATTTCACATTTTTGATTTGCCTAAGACTTTTTTTACACGTACTATTCGGGAAATAAGTAAACACGTGTATCAGGATTTGACCGAAAAAAAATTATTTTTGTAGTTAGAATTTTTTTAAGTTTGCTAAAAATTGTCAAATTTGGAAAAGTACTCTCTCTTTGAAAATCTGTATCTCCGGTTATATGAATCCGATTAACTTCATGTCTTTTTCATTAATTCCTCTAAAACCTCTTCTTTCAAATACAAATTTCTGAAAAAAATTAGTTTTTAATTTCTTAAAAATAAAAACATATAAAAATTTAAAAAAAATTTTAACCATTGTTCCCTCAAAAAAAAAAATGTATTTTTATTTTAATATATGCGATATTTAAAAAACTAAAAATGGCTCCAACTTTTTACAAAAACCGATTGTAACTAACACTATGGCGCATATATTAAAATCAAACAAAAACACCTCTTAACGAGGTAAAAACTAGTGACGATCGCACCTTTAACATACAAAAGTTCTGATATCAACATTTGTGACGAAAGATGTTTATACACATGACTAAATACACTTTTTAAAATTTATTTTTTCGGCACTCTGCAATTGAAAATGTTCGCGTGTTCTTAAAAATTAGTCTAGCCTTTTCCCCTTTATAGGCATTGCAGAGTGCCGAAAAAATAAAAATAAAACAAATGATATCAGGGGTTTTTGTTTTAACATGATTTATATCAAGTATATCTACTACTGTCTTCTTTATACTTTTGCTGCCATAGGATTTAGTACTAGCGTTTTCTTCCGACTAAACTAGCGAGTTTTGTCCAAAGTCGTAAAAAAAGTTTTCTAAATGGATCGGTCTAAAATACAGTTTGGATACGTACAAACAAAATTAAATGCTCGAGCAGGATTAGTTGTTCTGAGCAAACAAAAGTGGCCTTTTTTGTATTTGAATAATTTTCAAACGTTACTTTTTACAATAACGTGTTACATACCAAAATATAAGGAATCTAAAGGCCTCTATAGATTAATGTTTTAAAGAAAATCGTTAGAACCGTTTTTGAGAACAAAAAAAAAAAATTTTTTTTAATTAAAAAAAAATAATTTGCTTATGGTTTTTTAACCATTGCATTTACATAAATTTTGTTAAGGAGGCGTTTATTTTATTTAAAAATACCTTTCATATGAGGTGAATCACAAGTCTGTATCATTAATATTTTGCAAGTTACGGACTTACGAAATGTAGCCTTTTCTAGCGGTTTTCCCGCCAAACTAGCTTGTTTTTTCAAAAGTCGTAAAACAAAAGTTTCCTAAATGGACTGGTTTAAAACAAACTTAACGACTCCTTGACCCTACAGTTTGGATCCGCACTTACAAAATTTAATGCTTAGGCAGCGTTAGTTGTTTTGGGCTAGCAAAAGTGGCCATTTTCGTTTTTGAATAACTTTTAAACGTGACTTTTTACAGTAATGTGTTACGTACCAAAATTTAAGGAATCTCAAGGGCTATACAGTCTAAAGTTTTAAAGAAAATCGTTAGAGCCGTTTTTGAGAAAATTAAAAAAAAAGCTAAAAAAAAGTTTAAATAAAATTTGTTTTGTGCATATATTTTTAATTATTGCATTTACACAAATTACATGTAGAAGGCGCTTATAGCATTTCAAAATACCTTTCAATCGAGATACAGCACGAGTCTGTAGCTTCAGTAGTTTAGAAGTTACAGCCTTCCGTATTTTAGCTATTTATAGCTGTTTTCCCGCTATACTAGCGGGTTTTTCCAAAAGTGGTAGAACTAAAGTTTCTTATATCGATCTGATGAACATCATATCAAATTTTCAGAACTTAAAAAACATGTTTTGGACAAACTGACAAACAGAATTAAATTTTCATTTTGAGTAGGCCTCCAGAAATTTGTTTTCGGTATAACTTTTGAACGGAGCGTCCGATTTTCTGATATGACCCCTCATATTAAGCGCATTTTCAGTAGGAATACAACTAACATTATCCCCACCGGCCCCAACAGATCCAAATTTCTAAATTTTTACTTTTACACTTTCACCGCTCTCTCTCCCAAACCAATTGATTTTCTTGAGGTCTTGGTATGCAATCCTTTAAGTTTTGGCAATAACTTTAATTTGGTGTATTACTCATTACGATCGGACTATCACAGCAGATTTTCAATTTTGCGGCTATATAATAGTAGTCGCCTTCGCACACTCTCCTGGTGCGCTTCGTCACTACATGGACTGCCGTCCATAGTGATAAAAAAATAATTTGTTTGTTGTGGGGGCAATGGTTAAAAATTTTTTTAAAATTTTAATTTGTTTCTATTTTAAATAAATTAAAAACTAATTTTTTTCAGAAATTTGTATTTGAAAGAAGAGGCTTTAGAGGAAATAATGAAAAAGACATGAAGTCAATCGGATTCATATAACCGGAGATACAGATTTTCAAAGAGAGGGTACTTTTCCAAATTTGACGATTTTTGGCAAACTTAAAAAAATTCTAACTAAAAAAATAATTTTTTTTCGGTCAAATCCTGATAGACGTGCTTACTTATTTTCCGAATAGTACGTGTAAAAAAAGTTTCAGGCAAATCAAAAATGTGACCCAATAAAAATGTCGAAAAAATAAATTTTAAAAAGTGTATTTAGTCATGTGTATAAACATCTTTCGTCACAAATGTTGATATCAGAACTTTTGTATGTTAAAGGTGCGATCGTCACTAGTTTTTACCTCGTTAAGAGGTGTTTTTGTTTGATATCAGGGGTTTTTGTTTTAACATGATTTATATCAAGTATATCTACTACTGTCTTCTTTATACTTTTGCTGCCATAGCATTTAGTACTAGCGTTTTCTTCCGACTAAACTAGCGAGTTTTGTCCAAAGTCGTAAAAAAAAGTTTTCTAAATGGATCGGTCTAAAATACAGTTTGGGTACGTACAAACAAAATTAAATGCTCGAGCAGGATTAGTTGTTCTGAGCAAACAAAAGTGGCCATTTTTGTATTTGAATAATTTTCAAACGTTACTTTTTACAATAACGTGTTACATACCAAAATATAAGGAATCTAAAGGCCTCTACAGATTAATGTTTTAAAGAAAATCGTTAAAACCGTTTTTGAGAACAAAAAAAAAAATTTTTTTTAATTAAAAAAAAATAATTTGCTTATGGTTTTTTAACCATTGCATTTACATACATTTTGTTAAGGAGGCGTTTATTTTATTTAAAAATACCTTTCATATGAGGTGAATCACAAGTCTGTAGCATTAATATTTCGCATGTTACGGACTTACGAAATGTAGCCTTTTCTAGCGGTTTTCCCTCCAAACTAGCTTGTTTTTTCAAAAGTCGTAAAACAAAAGTTTCCTAAATGGACTGGTTTAAAACAAACTTAACGACTCCTTGACCCTACAGTTTGGATCCGCACTTACAAAATTTAATGCTTAGGCAGCGTTAGTTGTTTTGGGCTAGAAAAAGTGGCCATTTTCGTTTTTGAATAACTTTTAAACGTGACTTTTTACAGTAATGTGTTACGTACCAAAATTTAAGGAATCTCAAGGGTTATACAGTCTAAAGTTTTAAAGAAAATCGTTAGAGCCGTTTTTGAAAAAATTAAAAAAAAGCTAAAAAAAAGTTTAAAAAATTTTGTTTTGTGCATATATTTTTAACTATTGCATTTACACAAATTACATGTAGAAGGCGCATTATAGCATTTCAAAATACCTTTCAATCAAGATACAGCACGAGTCTGTAGCTTCAGTAGTTTAGAAGTTACAGCCTTCCGTATTTTAGCTATTTATAGCTGTTTTCCCGCTAAACTAGCGGTTTTTCCAAAAGTGGTAGAACTAAAGTTTCTTATATCGATCTGATGAACATCATATCAAATTTTCAGAACTTAAAAAACATGTTTTGGACAAACTGACAAACTGACAAACAGAATTAAATTTTCATTTTGAGTAGGCCCCCAGAAATTTGTTTTCGGTATAACTTTTGAACGGTGCGTCCGATTTTCTGATATGACCCCTCATATTAAGCGCATTTTACTTATACAATAACATAGTGCGGAGGGCCAATTATCCCCACCGGGATAGCCCCAACTGATCCAAATTTCTAAATTTTCACTTTTACACTTTCACCGCTCTCTCTCCCAAACCAATTGATTTTCTTGAGGTCTTGGTATGCAATCCTTTAAGTTTTGGCAATACCTTTAATTTGGTGTATTACTCATTACGATCGGACTATCACAGCAGATTTTCAATTTTGCGGCTATATAATAGTAGTCGCCTTCGCACACTCTCCTGGTGCGCTTCGTCACTACATGGACTGCCGTCCATAGTGATTTGTGAGTTTTGCTCGCGGTGATTGCAGTCGCTGCTGCCAGAGAGCTAGTCGTTTTTAAAGGTTTTTAAAAATACAAAGGCCGAAAAATAAGGAAACAATAGCGGGACTAGAGAGAGGTCCTGGGGACACACAAAGGGAATTGTTTATAAAAGGCATGCGACAAGAAAAGCTAGATCGGGGCAGTGTGGTAAAAGATATGCGACATATTCGCCATTATCCCTGGATCCCTTACCCTGTGTGTGTGTGATAAATGAGGCTCGAAATATTTTAATTGTTTTGGTAATGGCAGATACTCCCTTCCCAAAAAGAAAGCCGACGCACAATGGCGCTTTGGACCAAAAAACGTGGAATAAATCCAATTTTGGATTTTGATTTAGAAAGTTGTAACCTACAATTGTGGGTTGTTCCCCAATTTTTGGAAAATTTGATCCCTCTCTCCAAATATGAAACCCCCATAATAATCAGATTTTTTTAAAAGATACCAATTAGGCCGCTTCTAGGTGGAATATCTTAAAAACTAAGTATTATACGGTCTTGATGTTTAGTTTTCATAATGTGTGTGTTCACAAGGTACAAAATACGAAAAAACAACTAACAGTTCGGTATCCGCATCTAATGGTTAAAGCCTCGACGAATTTAAAAAACTAGATATAGAAAAACAATAATCATTTATAAATCAGAAATTTAGTTATTTAATTTAACAAAAAGCCGCTTTTGCAACGAATCTGCAGAAAGATTGCATCTTAAATCACTAAGAACCAATTTAAGGGCTGAAAACGATCTTTCCACGCTAACTTGAGTTGCTGGCACGGCGCACTTTGAGCAATTAAATAACGCTCAAAAAATAATCATTATTTTTTTATCGATATTTTTTTCGCTCACAATAATAATAATTATTTTTTGAGCGATTGAAAAAAACTCAAAAATAATTATTAAAATGGAGAAAAATGTATAAAAATTAAGAAGTAAAAAATCATTGCGGATATAGATAGAGCATACAAATAGTACCCGATTGGTATAATTCGTTTGTTTATGCGGCTTTTCCAAGTGGATGATTTTTTTGTTTGAAAAATACATCGATAATCATTATTTACGGTCCCTGATGAAATCATTAAATAATTGGGAACCATTTTAAATGTTTTAAACTGCAAGGAAAAGGTCAACTCTACAAAATATGGAGAATATGCCTCAAAAATGGCATCACTTTTAGAGAAATTGTATCCTCTAAAGAAATTGACCCCGACAGTATATAAGATATTGGCGCACGGAGAAGAAATAATCGAATACACGGGCTTACAAAAAAAAAAATTGATGAAATACGCGCAGTCTCGATCATGCTTTCGTTGAGCGCAGACGTGTTTTTGCATCGCAGCGAAGTTCTTTGTGAAGATTCTATGGACAAGTCCACCTGCGTGGCAAAAGTTATTGATATTGTGAATCCGACTTCTAAAGTCGCGGTACCAGTGCTCCAACGCTCCGTTAGTTGTGTCAATCGCGAAAACAAGTGGAACAGAAAGTCAAAACTTACAGTTGCAATTGTTGTTCTTGCAAACCACAACTAGTTGGCTCATATTCGAAATTGGTTTCGAAGTGAGCCACAACTCAATATTCTTGATACAAATAAAAAAAAAAAATAAAATTTGAAATTTGTTCGCCTCCTGGTGGGCTCGAACCCGGTCCCGCCTGTTTGCGGGGCTTGCATCTAACCCTCTAGGCTACGATCGCCTTTTCGGAATTCGGGCAAAGCGCCCCTGTATGCCAAAAGTCGGTAAAGCAGTGCACAATATCAGTGCCTTTTACCAATTATGGCTGGTCGTTCGGACTCCGAAGATGAGCTTAACATTAGGATGACTGTGGCTCGTCGACAACAGGTAATGAATGATGCGTGAAATAGCTCATTAAGCAAATTTAGCCGGCTATATTCTACCTCCGCCAACACCACGTCTATATCAAACAATAACGTTGATCGGGAATTAGAAGCTATCAATGGCGACGATGAGGACTGGTGGACTCCTCGACCAGCAAACAGCAAACGTCGGCTTGACTCCATATCACCAAATTCAGTCTCCAAAATTCTAAGGAATTCGAATAGCCCAAAAACGAATTCTGCAAACCGTTTTTCGGAACTGTCGGATATGGAGACAGATGAACGCGTCGAAGATCCTTCAACGGTTAGCCCTAATAACTCCCAACAACCCAGTACCTCAACCAGTACTCCAAGTCAGGCCAGCAGCAGCAACAACAGCAACAACACCAACTGCACTATCAACACCAACGCTGGAAACAATCTCGCTCCCAACAACAACAACCCCAGCCAACAGTCTGACAACCAAAAACAATTACCCTCCCACAAGCCACCCCCAATTGTGGTTGCCCATTGCGAGAATCTGAATGGCCTTATTAGATCCACAGACAAAGTAGTAGACCCGTCTAAATACTCCCTGAAATGCCACCCCAATAACTCTGTCTCTATTCTGGCTGCAGATTCAGATGCATACAGGGCGATAACGAAATCTCTGTACCCTTTCATTCATGGCAGCTAAAGGAAGAAAGGTCATATCGCGTTGTCATCCGTGGGATACATCATTCTGTACCAGACGAAGATATTAAAGAAAGTCTAACGTCGGCTGGCCACACGGTTCGATTTGTTAATAGACCCAGAAGCCGCTTTGACAAAACCAGGCTTGTCAACTTAGTTTTTATTGAACTAGAACCGGCACCAAATAACAAAGAAATCCACGATATCAAAACACTTTGTCGACAAAAGGTTCAAGTTGAATTCCCCTACAAAAAGGAGGATGTTGTTCAATGCCACCGGTGCCAAGCTTTTGATCACACTAAAAACAATTGCAACAGGAGTTTCAACTGCGTCAGATGCGGCCTGCAACACGATTTGGAGGAATGCTTAAGGGATGTCCATCCAGTTAAATGCGTAAACTGTGGTGGTGACCACACTGCCAGCTATAAAGGCTGTGTCGCTTATCAAAAAGCAGCTAGTCGACGAAAAAGTGTTCCATCCCATCCCCAAAAGTCAGCTGGATTAAATGTCCAATCAAACTTTGTGGCTTCAACCTCCTACGCAAACGCTGTCCGCGGCCAAGTCAATCGTCCCCAGCTTCAAAAACTTCCAATTACGTCCCAGCAAAACCAACAGTTTCCCCCACTGGGCAGCAGCAACAGGCAGCAAAGCCAGCCACGTCTTCCAAAGGCACCACATCGTCAGCAGCAACTGCAGCAGCCACCACAGCAACAGCAAAGGCCTCTACAACAACAACAGCCAGATCATCAACAGGAGTCTTCCCCTCAACAACAGCGACGCAGGCCACAGCAATCGTTTCATGATCAGCAATGGCAGCGTCAAGAGCAAATGTTTTTGCAATTCAACGAAAGTATGTCGGTCCTTGTTGCTCAGATTGACAAACTCTTCCAAATGATGTTGTCGATGATGGATCTAGTCTCAAAACTGTTACCACAAAGTACCCCAGGAACTGCACAAGCATTTGCTGGATTCCTCCCAGTTAATGTAACGCAACCATGAATCAAATCGGCCTTAACATTGGTGTGTGGAACGCCGACGGACTTGCCAACAAAGCCCTCGAGTGGGAGCTCTTTATACAAAATCATAATATTGACATTATGCTAGTTAGTGAAACACACTTCTGTTCAAGGTCGTACTACAAGTTGCACGGGTACGATATCCATCAAGCTACTCATCCTGCAGATCGGAAACGTGGTGGCTCTGCTATCTTAATAAAATCCTGTCTTCAAAGTTACCAGTGCTATAGTCTACAAAGTCCAAGTGTTCAATGTGTTGCAGTCAAAGTCAATACCGACCTTGGCGAAACAACCATTGCGTCTATTTATTGTCCTCCAAACTTTCAATGTTCTGCCGACGACTTCGAAAAACTGTTCGATGATCTGGGGTCAAGTTTCATCATCGCAGGAGACTGGAACGCCCACCACCGTCTCTGGGGGTCTCGAAACTCAACCACCCGTGGGAGAGCTCTAGCTGAAGTCATTCAAGGATCAAATGCCCAGGTCCTTGCTACCGGCGGGCCAACGCATTATCCTTACAGTCAAAGAACACCAACCGCCATTGACTTTGCTGTCTACAATGGGATACGGCCTGAGAGTCTCATTATCTCGGAATGTCTTGAACTTAGCTCTGATCACATCCCACTGATAATTAAATTTAGAGTCGCTGCGCAAAAAATTTGCCATAGGCCTCGCATCCTTCCTCGAAATGCGTACATCCCACGCTTCCAAGCAGTAATTAACCGGCTCGTTAATCTTAATATGGTGTTAAGCTCTCCTGATGACATAGACGACGCTGTCGAGATGTTTGCCCGGAAAATCCATATCGCTGCCGAGGCCTCAACCTATGGTCAAGTCCCAAACCTCTCCAACCGACCTCAGGCGCTTTTAAAACCTGAGGTTATGGACCTGGTAAGGCTGAAAAGATCCCTACGTCGCAGATATATGAGATCCCAAGATCAAGTCGACAAAAGAGCCTATCGCCGTGCTGAAGACGCACTGAAAAAGCTTCTGCATGAAACTAAGCGCAAATATTTCGATGATATGCTCCTCAACGCGGACACCTCCAAACCGTACGGCTTCAACCTTTGGAAATTAACGCGGAATATAAAACGACAGCCTCTCCGAAAGATTCCCATAAGAAAAGCTGACGATACATGGTGCAAGTCCGACTCCGAAATTTCCTTAGCTTTTGCGGATGAACTCGAGAAACGTTTCCAGCCATTCGACCTGGCGAGACCCGAGGACGTTGAGGAAACACTGGCCTTTCTTAATGCTCCTTCCCCGGAAGCATTACCGATCCAACATGTGAGTCCAGAAGAAATTTGCAGTCACATTCAGAAGCTTCATCCCAGTAAAGCGCCGGGTTTCGACGGCATTGACAGCAGAGTTGCCAAGGCTCTGCCTAAAAAGGGAATCCTGTTCCTTGTTCTTCTTTTCAACTCAATGCTACGTATCCACCACTTCCCCTCTCAATGGAAGTGTGCTGTGATAACAATGATACCAAAGCCAGAAAAACCGGAGAATCTTGTCGAGTCATATCGTCCGATAAGCTTGCTACCCACTTTCTCTAAAATATTCGAGAGAATATTTCTAAGTAGAATTTTGGGAGTAAGAAGCGTTCAAGAGGCCATTCCCGACCACCAGTTTGGTTTCAGGCACCACCATGGGACTCCAGAGCAAGCACACCGACTTGTCCAGCACATCTTGAAAGCTTTTGAGAATAAGCAATATAGCTCTGCTATTTTCCTCGATGTCAAGGAAGCATTTGACCGCGTATGGCACGATGGATTACTCCATAAGTTAAAGACCCTACTCCCGACAGGCTTATTCCTTATTCTCAAATCTTATCTGCTTGATCGTAGTTTCATGGTCGAGGTAAGAGGAGAAAGGTCAAGCTTAAGATTTGCTCGTGCTGGCGTTCCACAGGGAAGCGTCCTGGGTCCCGTATTATATACCCTGTTCACCTCTGACCTGCCTTCTATTAATGCACCGGACACTCTTCTTGCCACCTACGCTGACGACACTGCCTTTCTTGTAAATTCCACCTGCCGAATTGAAGCATCTAGAATAACCCAGGAATATCTCGACTCCTACGGCAAGTGGTCAAACAGGTGGAATATAGCAATTAATGGCAGAAAATCGCAACACTGCAATTTCACGTTGCGAGGACAGATCCTTCCAACGGTTGAGCTCCATAACACCACCATCCCACAATCTCCCCAGGCGCAGTACCTGGGTTTGATCCTGGACAAACGGCTCACCTGGAAGCAGCACACAACAAAAATAGCCGCTACATGTCGCGCTAAGCTAAGGAAGCTCAACTGGATGCTCAAATCAACGAGCAAGCTCAGCCTGGCTAACAAAGTGTTGCTGTTTAAAACAATTGTGGTGCCCTCAATGACGTACTGCATCCAACTTTGGGACATGGCTTCTGACTCTAACGTCATGAAGGTCCAAAGAGTTCAAAATAAGGCGCTGCGAACAATTGCAAATGCACCGTGGTACATTAGAAACGTCGACCTGGCTAATGACCTCCACATGCCCTCTGTCAGGGACCAGATTAACCGGCACTCGAGTCGGTACAACTACCTAGCTGCTTCCTTGACCAACCCGACGATTAGGAGGAGGCTAAAACGAAGGCATCCCGGCGATCTCTGGACAAGAGGACGTCATGTCACACGCGTCCTGAAGCAGTAATGCGTAGTATTGTTGTCTCAATTTAGTATGTCATAAGTTATAAAAATTTGTTAATCGCCATTCTGTTATGTATTCATGTTATTTGTTCCTATTTGTACTCTACATTTTATAGCCATTAAATTGGCTGATCAATGTAATAAATTCTTTGTGTTATACTAAAAAAAAAAAAAAAAAAAAAAATGAAATACGCACTTCATGAAACTGTGATTTTCGGTTAAGGTACATCTCCCTGAGTAAGAAAATGGCACTTTTAATTTTTTGTATGGTACAGTTTTTTTTAAGTGTAAAAAACGTTTTTTGCACTTTTTCAATTTCTAACTCGAGTTGTGGTAAACCGATTTAGGCTATGAAAGACTTATTTACACGTAAAAGAATGCTTTTTAACTTTCTTATACACAGCATTGAGTTCCATTCATTGGTTTAGAAGCTACAAATTATTTATAAAAATAATTTCGTTTTTTAGGCGTGTATTTTTAAAGAAGCCATTTATGTCAGCTTTTTTGCATTTTTTCCAACTTTTTCAGCTTTGACGAAGTGTAGCTTCTAAACCAATGAATGGATCTCAATGCTGTGTATAAGAAAGTTAAAGTGCATTCATTTACCTTTAAAATGAGTATTTGATGAAAAAGTGCCAAAAACGTTTTTTACACTTTAAAAAAAACTGTACCATACAAAAAATTAAAAGTGCCCATTTCTTACTCAGGGAGATGTACCTTAACCGAAAATCATAGTTTCATGAAGTGCGTATTTCATCAATTTTTTTTCTAAACTGGTGATACCAGCGTTTGCCCATTGGAGAGCTTTCCAAAGAAGCGCAGGAATCGCTAAAAAAATGTTATAAGAAATACAGATTGCTGAATACATTTAAGGCATCAAGATTGAGGGAAAATGAGGATCTCTTCAATATGTTGCCTGCCTCTTCTGATCCTCTTACTTTCTCCCTTACTTAAGTCAATTAATTACACGGGTTTACAAAAAAAAATTGATAAAATACGCACTTCATGAAACAGTGATTTTCGGTTAAGGTACATCTCCCTGTGTAAGAAATGGGCACTTTTAATTTTTTGTATGGTACAGTTTTTTTTTAAAGTGTAAAAAACGTTTTTTGCACTTCTTTAATTTCTAACTCGAGTTGTGGTAAACCGATTTGGGCTATCAAAGACTCATTTTACAGGTAAAAGAATGCCCTTTAACTTTCTTATACACAGCATTGAGTTCCATTCATTGGTTTAGAAGCTACACTTCGTCAAAGCTGAAAAAGTTGGAAAAAATGCAAAAAAGCTGACATAAATGGCTACTTTAAAAATACACGCCTAAAAACCGAAATTATTTTTATAGCTTATATGGTTAGATGGTACTTCGACAAAAAAAACAAGCTAATGATCGTTACCATCCGCCAGTAAATTTTATTGATATGAATTTTTTAAGCTCGGAACAACGTTAGTTTTTTGGCCGTTTACAGCTGTTAACTGAGGTTAACAGGGCTCTAACAGGGCTGTAATACACCTTTTTTCCAACTGAAATAATCTATATAAAATCGAACCTTTGGTTGTTAATTGAGTTGATGGTCTTGTTAGTTTGCTTAAAGACGTATCTTTAAGTAGAAGTTATAAAAATAATTTCGGTTTTTAGGCGTGTATTTTTAAAGAAGCCATTTATGTCAGCTTTTTTGCATTTTTTCCAACTTTTTCAGCTTTGGCGAAGTGTAGCTTCTAAACCAATGAATGGAACTCAATGCGGTGTATAAGAAAGTTAAAGGGCATTCTTTTACCTGTAAAATGAGTCTTTGATAGCCCAAATCGGTTTACCACAACTCGAGTTAGAAATTAAAGAAGTGCAAAAAACGTTTTTTACACTTAAAAAAAAAACTGTACCATACAAAAAATTAAAAGTTACCATTTCTTACTCAAGGAGATGTACCTTAACCGAAAATCATAGTTTTATGAAGTGCGTATTTCATCAATTTTTTTTTGTAAACTGGTGTTATATTCCAGAAATGTTAAGACTAATGGATTTACCAAATTTAATGAATTGAGACCATTATTAAAAAAGAAGTTTTTTTATACTTCATAAACATTATGAAGTATAAAAAAAATTCGTTTTTTTATACATTTAAAAATTATAACATAAAACAAGAAAGGAAGCTAACTTCGGCCAGCCGAAGTTTATATACTTTTGCAGATCATTCCAATTTAATTTGAAATTACAAAAATGTTAAATTTAGATTTGCAACAAACAAAATTATAGCAGTTTACGTATTAAATTGACATTAATTAATCGATCCTTACTATGGCAGCTATATAATATAGTCGTCCGATTGATGTTAAATTTAATTCGAAATTCTGAAATAAAACAATAAAAGTATATTTCAGTGTAGAAGAGAATACAATAAAAATTAACAAAGCTATAATTTTGTTTCTTTAATTTCCCTTTAGTTTTCCGATTGTTCCTATAGAAGCAATATGATATAGTCGTCTGATTATTATAAAATTTAATTCTAAATTCAAGACAGATGAAAATATGATATTCCCAAGAGCAATAGTTAAGATGTCAAAAAACACCGAAGATATAATTTTTATACCCTTGCAGAGGGTATAATGATTTCAGTCAGAAGTTTGCAACGCAGTGAAGGAGACGTTTCAGACCCTATAAAGTATATATATTCTTGGTCAGCATGACTAGACGAGTCGATCTAGCCATGTCCGTCTGTCCGTCTGTCCGTCCGTCTGTCCGTCCGTCTGTCCGTCCGTCTGTCCGTCCGTCTGTCCGTCCGTCTGTCCGTCCGTCCGTCCGTCCGTCCGTTTCTACGCAAACTAGTCCCTCAGTTTTTAAGCTATCGAGCTGAAACTTTACCAAAAGTCGTATTTCTGTTGCAGGTAGTATATAAGTCGGAGCCGGCCGGATCGGACAACTATATCTTATAGCTCCCATAGGAATAATCGGAAAAATAATTGAAAAAAAATTATAACTTATGTGTTTTTTGACATATTACCTTATGCTCTTGGAAATATCATTTTTTTAACAGTTCTGAATTTCGAATTAAATTTTATAAAAATCGGACGACTATATCATATAGCTGCCATAGGAACTATCAGAAAATTAATGGCAAATTAATATGAACAAAATTATAGCTTCAGTGTCTTTTGACATATTTCCTTCTCCTCTTTGGAATATCGTTTTTTTAATACTTCTGATTTTCGATTTAAATTTTATAAAAATCGGACGACTATATCATATAGCTCCCATAGGAATGATCGGAAAATTAATGGGTAATTAATAGGAAAAAATTATAGCTTTGTTAATTTTTATTGTATTCTCTTCTACTCTTGAATATAACTTTATTTTATTATTTTAGAATTTCGAAATAAATTTTACATAAATCGGACGACTATATTATATAGCTCCCATAGGAATGATCAATCAATTATTGTCAAAATTGCTATAATTCGGTTTGTTCTAAATCGAAATTCAGATTTTTGTAATTTGTAATTAAATAGGAATTAACTGCAAGGGTATATAGACTTAGGCTGGCCGAAGTTAGCTTCCTTTCTTGTTTCAATTATTTTTACGATTATTTTTATGGGAGCTATAAGATATAGTTGTCCGATCTGGCCGGTTCCGACTTATATACTACCTGCAATAGAAAGACGACTTTTGGTAAAGTTTCATCTCGATAGCTTTAAAACTGAGGGACTAGTTTGCGTAGAAACGGATCGACTTGTCTAGTCATGCTGATCAAGAATATATATACTTTATAGGGTCGGAAACGTCTCCTTCACTGCGTTGCAAACTTCTGACTAAAATCATTATACCCTCTGCAAGGGTATAAAAAGAAACAAAATTAAAAAAAAATTTTGTCGGAAAAAAATGGGTTTGTTTATAAATTTTGACCTTGTCGATTTGTAAGTACGCCTCTGCCACGCCCACTCCATGTATGAAACATTAATTTTAAAGGTAGATCATTTATCTGTTATATGTCGTTTACGTATTATCTCTATTGGTTTAAAATATATGATTTGTTACAAAAAAAAAGTCAAAAGGCGCCACTGTGCGACGGGAAACAACCCTGCCACCCGAGGGACAATAACTCGGTCGAAACAAAAGACATCATCCACTTCTGTCTGGGAAACGGGAACATAACTCAAAACCGCAGGCTCAACTCCGCCACTTTCCCGAAAGAACTTCGCGCAGTAATTACGCCATTTACTGTCCAAAGAAACGAGGTCACCCACTAGAGAAAATGGACATTTTTGTATACCCCGAAGATGTTTGCAAGATACAAAAAGGAGCGTGAAAAACATAGCTAGGATGGGAAAACTCTGGGATCAAAATGAACTCTGTTTAATAAACGAAAAAGCCAGCGTTAAAAGTAGCCAGCTGTTGTATATGTGATAAGGGGATAAATACGTGAATTGGGACGCCAATCTCTGCACAAAGTGAACTGTACTGTAATTATCTTATACCTACTACAACATAATGTTTTACTATCTTCAGTGCCCGCCCTAGGAAATTTCACAGACGAGCAGGAGCAGGGCAACAATTCTCCAAGTCAGGCGCATAATACTCATGATGACACTAAGAGCAACGAATACCAGCCCAGCAAGAACAAGCCCAACGGTCTAAGTGGCTCTGGTGGAGGTCTTAGAGAGAGCGAGGCCACGGTGGTCGGCAATTCTGGAGGCAACAGCAAGTACAACAACGGGCCGCAGTGTAAGTGGCTGAAAAGCGTGATAAGTCCAATTACCATCCCTTTTTCAATGCAATCGATCGGGCCTTTGCTTTTTCGCCTCCTCGGACGTTAACACATTATTTAGTTGAACAATATTTACATTCAATTTCATTTCGACGCACGAGTTTGTTAATTTAAATTACAAATTAAATTTCATTGCAGTAATTGCGCCACGCCCCATCGATCAGGAGCCGAACGACGCCAACTTCATCGGAGTGGTCATCGTAGTCCTCACGACAATAATAATCCTGCTGGTGGCCATCATCCTGTTTATTGTCTCGCGGACAAAGCGGGCTCGCGGCAGCAACGTCCTGGACGCGTTCCAGTACAGCTTCAATCCTAACACGCTCGGCGGCAACGCGGACAAGCATCGCCAGAATGGCAACAGCATCAAGGTGGGTGGGTTACGAGTTTTGCGGTGATGGTAGTGGGTAAGGGATAGGGATCAGGGATACGTGTGCGTAGTGGACGGGAAATTCCTGTCTCGAATTTCAACATAATGGTTCAATGTAGCGTAGAGTTTCCACACTGCTTAGTCCGACGTGAGAAGCCCTCCGTCCGGCATTTATTTAATGGGACTTTTCAACGCTCGACGGCAGTGAGTGCTCTGTTGATTTGTGGGGGCCAAGATTAAGTGGCCAGTGAGCGAGAAAATTTAAAGTTCAACACACTATGGGGAAACAAAATTAGATGAAAGAAGAAACAGATGGACCAATATAAGGGATTTATTTGACCATGCACGAGAGTTAACAAGTTAAAGAAAAATTAAGTAGTTAAAAATCCGCATCGAGTGACCTTGGAACAAAGACTTGAGATTCAGAATAAATCATATTCTTTCAGAAAAACAAATTACCAAATTTTATTGGCTTTAGGCAAAGAGTATACTATATAGAGAGTGCATGACTCTGATTTAGTTTTCAAAATGTTGCACAGTGGGGCGAAAAAGCCAAAAGCCTGCCTTAAATCAGCGGAGCCCTATAGCGAATATCTTTTGATGAGGTACTGTCAAAGACAAATTAATATGCAAAAAAACATCATAAGGTGAATTTTTTTAATAAAATTTTTTTGTTGTAGGGAATTTTTAAGAAAAAAAAATGTTTTGTTTTAAGAAAAAAAAATATAAATAAATTATTAATAGGGTTGTAAGTTTCCTAATATATTTTTTTTAATTTATCTTGATTTTTGAAAAAAAAAATTATTAAAATCGGTCAACTATATCTTATAGCTGCCATATAAACGCTTAGTACAAAAGGGAATATCTCGGTTCTATTTCAATATTTTTTCATGTAAATCGGGATTAAGTCATTATTTATAAATTTTAGTCAAGGTTTAGAATTTTTTTTAAATTGGTTAGTAATTTCTTATAGCTGTCATAGAATCGGTCAGGGAAAGATTGCAAATTTTCAAAAAAAAATTGCGTGTACATTAGGTTTTAGATCATAAGAACTAGAGCGGACTCTGGAACGTTTTATATTTTTTTAGGAGTTTTAAAATAGTCAGAAATTATGGGAACCGAGCTGACAAGCAATCTATTTGGTTTGATTTTTTACGAACAGAATACCCGAATACAGCATATTAATAAGAATATATTTGACGCCAGGAACACAATAGAAATACCTCCGGCTTCACTTCCTATTATAATTGGATTAAGATTGGATTAGAAACAAGAGGGAACGCTATAGTCGAGTGCCTCGACTATCAAATACCCGTTACTCAGCTAAAGTCAGCAGTCTCAAGCAGGGCAAACCAAGCAGCCGCTTCAAAAAATTTAAAAAATTTCTTCTACATTTCGGTAGGCGTTAATAACCCAAACAAAATTGCGTTTACACTTTTGCTCTAGCTTTAAAACTATGGGCGCCACAGCTTTTCGCGGTTTGTGGGCGTTAGGGGGAAGGGGGGTTTCCAACTTTGGTCTATCAATATGTATTGATGAAACGAATACACATTGCTTTTCCCGTTAATATAGCTTCAAAACTGTGGGTGCCACAGTTTTTCGCGGTTTATGGGCGTTAGAGGGGGCGTGGCATATCACTTGCGCTGCGTATTAACCCCTAGAATCTGGATGCCAAATCCCAATCTTCTAGCTTTTATAGTTTCCGAGATCTCAGCGTTCATTCAGACGGACAGACGGACAGACGGACATGGCTAGATCGACTCGGCTAGTGATCCTGATCAAGAATATATATACTTTATATGGTCGGAAACGCTTCCTTCTGCCTGTTACATACTTTTGCACGAATCTAATATACCCTTTTACTCTACGAGTAACGGGTATAAAAATAATTCAACAGTTTGCCGCCAAAGAAAAACAAAATTAATGGGAAAACGCAGACTAGTAATTCAACTAGGGATTCTTGTTGTAAGTGCGCGCGGAAAAACCAGAGCTGGCGATTATTCAAATTACGAACATTTCTTGCTAACTTTAACCGCGGTTTTCTCAGAAGAGGCACAAAGGGCAGGCTAATTTTTTCAGAATTTGTAGTTAAATATCTAAACTTTTTTTTAAAAAAAGAATGAAAGCGGGGACTAGGGTGTAACACTACTTTACGTCCAAGAATATCCAAAAAAACACACTATTTTTGGACCACTTAAAAAATTAAAAAAAAAAAGTAATTATGCATTAAAAAAAAAAATTTTTTTTTGCAATATTCTAAGAATTGGTTGCTCTTAAAATTTCAATCGTTACATATACAACTTTTGCCCTTAGGCGCTTTCAGAAAAATTTCAAAGATGTATAAAAATACTATTTATTCTTATTGGCTAAAATTCTATTTCGAAAAATCAACTTCCAAAATCTGTAGTGGGAGAACCATTCAACACTGATCACTTTTTAATTTTGATTTGTATGGAGAATTCAATTGTTTTTAAAGTTGCATTTCAACATTTTGCAAAATCTAAAAAAAAAAAAAACATTTTGGCAGGCTTTTTGTTCTAGGCGCCCCAGTGTGTGTTGTCGGCAAGGTGAAAAGGGGGAAGAAGCTTGTTCTATTTTTAGTTTTCGTTTATTGAGTACACAATGCATAAGTGTAAGTGAGTTTTGTGTGTATGTGTGCGAGGACGTGGAAACATTTTGGACAACATTTCATTTTGTATTATTATTTTGGTTAATTAAGCTTTAAAGCTGCAAAATACTTCATAATTATAAAAAAGTTTAATTTCTAATAGAATAAAAGAGAGAGGGACTAAAAAATCAAAAGATTTTTAGTTCGCGCAAATAATTTATCTAAAATATATTTAATATTTTATATTTTTTTAATATCTATCTGTTTAATATTAGTGTTACCCTTTGATGCGCAAACTTCACTACAACTACACATAAAAGAGTGACCATCTTAAGCAGTCCGTAGCCGCTACAGCTAAATAAAAAACAAGAAAGGAAGCTAACTTCGGCCAGCCGAAGTTTATATACCCTTGCAGATCGTTCCTATTCAATTTGAAATTACAAAAATGTTAAATTTAGATTTGCAAACAACAACGAATAGCAGCGCACGTATTATATTGAAAATAATTGATCGATCCTTCCTATGGCAGCTATATAATATAGTCATCCAATTTATGTTAAATTTAATTCGAAATTCTAAAATAATAAAATAAACTTATATTCCAAAGTAGAAGAGAATACAATAAAAATTAACAAAGCTATAATTTTGTTCCTATTAATTTCCCTTTAGTTTTCCGATCGTTCCTATGGGAGCTATATGATATAGTCGTCCGATTTTTCTAAAATTTAATTCGAAATTCAGAACAGTTAAAAAAATGATATTTCCAAGATCAAAAGGTAATAGGTCAAAAAACACCGAAGATATACTTTTTTTCCCATTATTTTTCCGATTATTCCTATGGGAGCTATAAGATATAATTGTCCGATCCGGCCGGTTCCTACCTGCAATAGAAAGACGACTTTTGGTAAAGTTTCAGCTCGATAGCTTTAAAACTGAGAGACTAGTTTGCGTAGAAACGGACGGACGGACAGACGGACGGACAGACGGACATGGCTAGATCGACTCGTGTAGTCATGCTGATACCCTCTGCAAGGGTATAAAAACTCAAAAAAATAAAAAAATTCTCTTAAAAACCAAAACAAAAAACTTGCAAGAAATCGAAATTCTACAGCAGGATTCGATCCCCGTACCGCTTAGATTGGTAGTCAGATATGTCTTATCCACTAGGCCAAATGGAAAGCAGGGCCGCGACCGACTAGATTCCAACTAGAATCGAGCAGTGCGGGTTCTACTGTAAAAAAGCGGGTTCCACCGCTCGAACCCGCCATACGACAGACATTTTTGTATGACATGTCCTCTCTATATATTTATACTCTTTGCTTAAAGGAATGCTATGCCATGCTTAATGCATTTTTTCTAACGACATTTATGTATTTTTATTTTTTAGGCCAGTGTGGATGACAACGACTCGATAGGAAAAAATAGTCTCTACCACGAACCTTTCAACGTGAACATGTACACGAGCGGTGTGAACGGCTATGCGGCGGTAAATGATTTACAGTGTAATATGACGCCCGATTATACAGGTGTGTAAGCCCCGTCGACCCTCCCTCTTGACCCCAGGAGTGAGGTCGTTTTCGCTTTCTGATGCAAATACATTTTTCTGGCCATTTCTCCTGACTAAGCACGGTTTTCGCCCTCTTTTCGCCCTTGCTATCATATCGTCGACTTGGCGATCCCATAGATGTGCCGGAAGGTGGTTACGCCGTGCCCCACATGCAGGACTATATGCCCTCTTCGAAAATAGCTGAAGGAGTGGCTGGCGGTGGTGGCTATGTCAACGTGCGGCGAACTCCGCCGCCGCCACTGAGCAGCATTTTTCCGCGGCCGCCGACAGTACCGCCGCCACCAATGGAGAAGTACTACGCCACCACCGCCATTTTTAAGCCGCTCAAGGGTCCGGGCTCGGAGCGCAGCGGCTGCAGCAGCAACACCAACACGGTAAGCAGCGGCGGCGGCAAGAGCAGCCATAGTCACTGCAGCACAAGCGGACAGGATCACAGTGGCATCTATGACGACGGTATTGGCACCATGAACTCCAAGGCCTCTGCCCCCATGATCAATCCGTACAGCAGTGGAAATAGCTCCTCGGCCTCCGCGGCGGCCGCAGCTGAGTTCCAACGGGCCAGGACATATAACTTCCGAAGCTACCCCGACAATCTCTAGTTCGAAGCCTCGCTCAAGTTGGTGGCCGCGGCCCCGAAGCGGGTTACCGCACCCCCAGCCGGCAGTACCACCATGCCGAAAAAGCCGCAGCATTTGAGGCTGGTCCCCAATATGGCGGACGGATACGGAAACAGACCCAGCAAGCCCAAGTACACCCTGACTCTGCATAACAGCAATCACGCCCCAGGAAGCAAGCACCTGCGCAATGGTCACCAGCAGCGCCAGCACTTCAAGGCCGTGGAAGGAGTCGTCTCTGCCGAAAGGGTGGTGGGTGTCCACCTGAGAACCGGCGCAATAGCAGCAGCTACCAAAGGCGAAACTTTGGGCAATATCACAAGGTCGCTAGGGGAAAGCGGTTACGAAAAGGAAAGCGCCAAGGGCAAAAATGACAATGAACTGGCAGACGGAATGGCAAATGGTGTCATGATGGCACAAAACAAAAGGCTGTGGTATCATCGATGAAAACCCCATACTAAATGGATTTGAGGTAAGTCGAAGGACTTACTATTATATAGTCTTATGATGTATTTCCTTAATTAGTTTATCAAGATGATTTTCCAGTTCCAACGGCGGAGTTGTATAGGGGTGTGCCTCCCAATTACATCCTTTCATTTGGCAACAAACAAGTCCATTTAATTTATCTGAAACGGTGTTAAAGTGTTGTGTGTGTGTGTGTTGAAGTCAGTCCAGATCACAGGAAATACTAGGTTTAGTATATCTCTCCTAGGCATATAGGAAAAAGTGATTTTTTAGTGGATTTTTAGGGCGATTCGCCTTTGAAAACAGAAAATAACCCTAAATATAAGAAAAACACCCTAAATATATGAAAAACTGCCTTTAGTTTAAAGGTCTTTTTTTTTACTTCCAGGGCAATTACCTTTAAAAACATTTAAATGTAAGAAAATTGCTGAGATCTCGGAAACTATAAAAGCTACAAGATAGGCATTTGGCAGGCAGATGCCAGGTGTTATTACGGAGCGCAAGTTTATCGTGCCAAAGACATTGATCATGCTGATGTACCATCATCCCTAACGCCCACAAACCGGTAAAAACTCTGGCGCAATAAAATAAAATACAATTTTTACTGAAATTTATAAAATACAATTTTTACTGAGTTTAAAGAAAATTATGGGTAGATCGACTCGGCTACTCTACAAGATCAAAAAAAGTTGCAGAGGTGGAAAGAGCTGAACTCACTTTGTGTTTCTATTTAAAAATAAAAATTCACTGCCAATTTTAAGGTTATGTGGGGTTAGAAATTACACAAGATTATAGGAACACCACTAACAATAAATACACCAGTTCGCTCAAAAAAAAGTTAAAAACCCCTCTGATTGAACTGCACATTAAAAACAGCGCCAAATTGTTTAATTATACACTTTTTTACAATTTAAACTTTTAAGAAAAATAAGCGATTTACCAGGGCTGCCATCTCGTTAAAGCATTAGCAGACTTTCACAGCTGATTACTTAGCAGTGATGCGCTCTGTTGCGTGTAACGACTAGTTGTGGTGGGTTGAGGTTACCGATCCGTCCTTGCGGGGCACGCTATAGATCCCGGGTTTCTCTCGACGGCGTTGGGGGTGGAGGTCTTGCGTAGACGGAACGTACACTAGCTACACATTATTATTTATAAGTCCAGAATTGAGCGTGCTTACACTCAAAAAAAAAAAAAAAAACAGCCCGAAATCGCCATTAAATTAAGAAATTCGCCATGGATTTAAGTCGATGGCGATTCTCCATACATTTTAGAAAGGACTTTTCTTAAATATCGAAAAATTTTTCTAAAAAGTAGAAATATTTTTCTAAAATCAAGAAAATTTTGCCAAACATTTCAGAAATTTTCCTAAAATCTAGAAAGTACTTTTCTTAAAGTTAGAAAGGAAATTTTTAATTTTTAACAAGAGGGAACGCTATAGTCGAGTGCCTCGACTATCAAATACCCGTGACTCAGCTAAACCAAGCAGTCTCAAGCAGGGCAAGCCAAGCAGCCGCTTCAAAGTGGCGTCATCTACCGGCCATTTCATAATTTGATTATAACTTTTTACTGAGTGGGACGATTTAAAAATTTTCTTCTACATTTCCGTAGGCATTAATAACCCAAACAAAATGGCGTTTACACTTTTGCTCTAGGTTTAAAACTGTGGGCGCCACAGCTTTTCGCGGTTTGTGGGCGTTAGGGGAAAGGGGCCGGGGGGTTGGGGGTTTCCCACTTTGGTCTATCAATATGTATTGATGAAACGAATACACATTTCTTTTCCCGTTAATCTAGCCTCAAAACTTTGGGTGCCACAGTTTTTCGCGGGTTGTGGGCGTTAGAGAGGGCGTGGCATATCGGCTTGAAAAACTGCGCTGCGTATTAACCCCTAGAATCTGGATGCCAAATCCCAATCTTCTAGCTTTTATAGTTTCCGAGATCTCAGCGTTCATACAGACGGGTGCCACAGTTTTTCGTGGTTTGTGGGCGTTAGGGGGGTGTGGAAAAACTTGCGCTGCGTATTAACCCCTAGAATCTGCATGCCAAATCTCAATCTTCTAGCTTTTATAGTTTCCGAGATCTCAGCGTTCATACAGACGGACGGACGGACAGACGGACGGACAGACGGACATGGCTAGATCGACTCGGCTAGTGATCCTGATCAAGAATATATATACTTTATATGGTCGGAAACGCTTCCTTCTACCTGTTACATACTTTTGCACAAATCTAATATACCCTTTTACTCTACGAGTAACGGGTATAAAAATCAGAAAAATCATTTTTCCAAATAAAATTCATTTTAATTTTGTGCGCTATCGATATGTTTACAAACTTTCATATAAATATGCTGAAAAGATAGTTATTATATATCCTAAAAGAAATGAGAAAGTAGAGGAAAAAATTATTAATGTTTCCTAAATAAAAAAAGATAAAAAGAAAAGAAATTAAGAAAAAATTAATCATTTTTTTATATATTAAAACATTAATATTTTTACTTACCGGTAAATCACCTAGAACAATACCTGATATTAAACTATTTTCTGTAACCGAAGAAATTAATAATAATTAAAGAATAAGCGTATTTGCGTCAAACAATTTATTAAGACAAATGTATAAAAATATAATTAATAAAAAAAATTAATATACTGGAAAATTGTACACACTTACCAATTTTATATACACCCTGAAATGTTACATATTAATATTATTTTAGTAACATACCTATGGACAGTTCTTTTACAAACCGAACACCTTTTATTGGGTCACATTTTTGATTTGCCTGAAACTTTTTTTACACGTACTATTCGGAAAATAAGTAAAAACGTGTATCAGGATTTGACCGAAAAAAAATTATTTTTTTAGTTAGGATTTTTTTTAATTTGCCAAAAAGTGTCAAATTTGGAACAGTACCCTCTCTTTGAAAATCTGTATCTCCGGTTATATGAATCCAATTGACTTCATGTCTTTTTCATTAATTCCTTTAAAAACTCTTCTTTCAAAAAAAAATTTATAAAAAAAAATTAGTTTTTATTGTCTTAAAAATAAAAACAAATTAAAATTTAAAAAAAAATTTTAACCATTGCCCCCACAAAAAAAATTTTTTTTTATTTTAATATATGCGCTATAAAGTTAGTTACAATCGGTTTTTGTAAAAAGTTGGAGCCATTTTTAGTTTTTTAAATATCGAAAGTTTTTTAACAAGGCCTCGCCTTTTTTCTATGAACGCCCGCCAAAGCATGTAGTGCATCTCGCTCGCTCTTATTACATGCTTATAGTTATTATATAAGACAAGAATTTTCTTGTGGGTAACTGTAACTTTTATTGCGTTGTTTATTTGGGTAATGCAGCTGAGAATGTTGCTGGCGTTGCGCTGTCTCTTAAACCCTTGTAGTCATTTTGAAATAAGCATTCAAAGTAATAAGTTGTGTTGAACCTGTGCATTTAATAAAGGTACAGTGCGAACTCTCAAAAAAGAAATTTATACAAATACATATGTAGATAAGTTATTGAAATAATATTAATATATAACATTTCGGGGCTTATATAAAATTGGTAAGTGTGTGAAAATTTTCAGTATATTAATTTTTATATTTATTATATTTTTATACATTTTGCTTAATAAATTGTTTTGCGCAAATACGCTTTTTTTTAATTATTAATAATTTTTTTCGATTACAGAAAATAGTTTATTATTAGGTATTGCTCTAGGTAATTTACCGGTAAGTAAAAATAAGAATGTTTTAATATATAACAAAATTATTCATTTTTTCTTTATTTCTTTTTTTTTGCCCTTTTTTGTTTATGTTTTTTTTATTTAGGAAACTAATAATTTTTCCCTCTTCTTTCTCATTTTTTTAGGAAATAAATAAATTCTTTTTTCAGCATGTTTATTTGAGAGTTTATGAACATAGCGCACAAAATAAAAATAAATTTTATTTGAAAAAATTATTTGTGGTATTTTTTCTGATTTTTAGAAATAAAATGTTCTGGAGATAAGAAATATCCTTTCTAACTTTAAGAAAAGTACTTTCTAGATTTTAGGAAAATTTCTGAAATCTATGGCAAATTTTTCTCATTTTTAGAAAAATATTTCTATTTTTTAGAAAATGTTTTCTATATTTAAGAAAAATCCTTTCTAAAATGTATGGAGAATCGCCATCGACTTAAATCTATGGCGAATTTCTTAATTTTATGGCGATTTCGGTCTTTATTTTTTTTTCTTCACAATAAAAATATAAAGAGAAAAAAAAAGAAATAAATAAATAAAGGTAATAATTCCTTCAGTGTAAATTCATTGATATACTTCAAAGATCGCTCTCTTTTCTTCACTTTCTATCGGTCGGCATACTTTAACTTTGATTTCTCTCAGTTTTGAAATGTTCTTCTCTTCACTTTACATTTCTTTTTTTTTAACTGTTGGCCTCTGCGCAAACTTCATGTTTCTCTTCCTCCTCTATTTCGCGTTCGCCAAAACTTTAGAATAAACAGATTTTATTTTCACTTTACTTCATTTCTCGGCACTTCATTTCTCGGCACAGCCGAGATTTTGTATTTTTCTTAGGAGTTTCAACCTTTGACAAATTTATAAATGTTTTACTTTTTCTCTTTCAGCACTTCATTAAATTTCCTTATTTTTATACCCGTTACTCGTAGAGTAAAAGGGTATATTAGATTCGTGCAAAAGTATGTAACAGGCAGAAGGAAGCGTTTCCGACCATATAAAGTATATATATTCTTGATCAGGATCACTAGCCGAGTCGATCTAGCCATGTCCGTCTGTCCGTCTGTATGAACGCTGAGATCTTGGAAACTATAAAAGCTAGAAGATTGAGATTTGGCATGCAGATTCTAGGGGTTAATACGCAGCGCAAGTTTTTCACGCCGATATGCCACGCCCCCTCTAACGCCCACATACCGCGAAAAACTGTAGCACCCACAGTTTTGAAGCTATATTAACGGGAAAAGCAATGTGTATTCGTTTCATCAATACATATTGATAGACCAAAGTTGGAAACCCCCCTCCCCCCTAACGCCCACAAACCGCGAAAAGCTGTGGCGCCCATAGTTTTAAAGCTAGAGCAAAAGTGTAAACGCAATTTTGTTTGGGTTATTAACGCCTACCGAAATGTAGAAGAAATTTTTTAAATTTTTTGAAGCGGCTGCTTGGTTTGCCCTGCTTGAGACTGCTGACTTTAGCTGAGTAACGGGTATTTGATAGTCGAGGCACTCGACTATAGCGTTCCCTCTTGTTTTATATTTAATTTCTATTTAACTGTGTTTAGTTTCACTCAATTCGGGTTCTGTTTAATTTCGTTTATCTTGCTTTTATATTCGTCCGGTTATTTTCTCTTTGTTGAGTTGGCTCCTTTTTTTGTATTCTCGTTCTTCTTTGCTCTTCGCGTAGCGGCATTGCTGTTCCACGTTCCAGTTCCACCTCGTTCCAGTGCTTCGAAAGCCGTTATCGTTTCCGTCTCCTTCTTCTCCCTCTTCGTCCGTTAGACGCGATGGAAAATTTTCAACATGTACATATGTGTTATTGCCGTGGCGACTGCTTTGGGCGGCAGATTTTCGGTCTTCTGGTGGGCGACTGTCAATGACCGTGGCGAGCAGCGGTCGTGGTGCTCCTTGGGCAACCTCCTTAAGAGTTCGGTCAGGAGTGCACACCAATGCGATCCGCTGTCGAGGGTGCTCCTCGGGGTAGCCACTTTTCGACTTTTAGCCGAGGGGGTGCTCCTTGTGGCAGTTGTTTGGTGGATCCAAATGACTAGAAATCGCCGAAATTTTTGCTGTAGCGTGGCTGCGACTTGGATTGGCTAACGCGACTCAAGCGCTAAGCACGATCGGGTTGGTCCAAGCTGCAGGAAAAAAATCCTTCTCTGGGAGGACGTCGTGATTCGGTTGAAAGGCTCCTCGTGGCAGGTGCTGCCAAACAAAACGTTGGCAAACTGTCGCAATTTACGCGACACGCGGCCTGGGGTATGTTTAAAAAAAACGATACTCAAGCGCGGAGCGCGATTTACTTAGGCGCGATGTATGAAAGCCTTCTCCTTTCACTCAAGTTTCCACGGACGACTCACTGATTTGATAAAATACGTCTTGATCGCTAGATGGTTTTTCGGAAATACCAAAGAGCTGAGACAGCTTTCGGTGCAACCCAGAGTCAGCTGTTTGACCTACGGCAGCCTAGACTTATAGGATCTTCCCACAGAGAGCCATCCACCATCCACCATCCGTTGAACGGATGGTCCATAAGGTTTTGCCGTTCCGAAAATTTTCCAGTTAGTTCCCCGTTAAAATTTGACGGACTTTGACGGGCTCTTTTATGCGATAGTTAGCCGATAATTTTTCGGTGCAACTCTGAATTCTTCCTCCTGACTGTGAAAATTGGAACGTTGACTATGAAATCATATTCAAACCAAGGGCGGGAAAAAATTTAAAAATGTTTAAGCTTGTTGATTTTTGGAAATTCATTATTAACATTTAGTTTGTTGTAAGCGAAAAGGGCATTGCAAGCCAATTATTATGTGTGGGCCAAAATTTAAGCTATTCTGGGACCGAAAACATTATTTTTTGCTGATAAGATTCAAAACATATTGTGCAATACTTAAATAATCACCAATTTTAGTTACAAGTGTAGTATATACTACTTTAAAGTTTAATATTGCTTTAAATGACCAAACAGCACACAATTGGTTTTGTTTACATTTTTGCTCTATTAATATTGGCTAGACAGTGGCGTAGTAAGAACGGAGTGTGGGGGCTTGGAGGTTAGGCTCCCCCCCGTCAGCAATTTGTATGCAGATTTGTTGTAGGATATGTTCTAATATTGGATATATGTTTTAAACTATTATCGTATGCTATTTATTTTGTTTTATTCTACAATAAGATTAGAAGAACAACATTATACAACTGTTTTCCCGAGTTAAGACCCCCCTTTAATAATTTTGACATGAGCAACTGCTCTTCAAGTCAGCTGTTATCGGATGGTGGAAGGTGGATGGTAGATGGAAGCTCTGTGGGAACACGAATTTCACATTTGTCAAAAGTCCCAACCGTTTCACACGGATGGACTCTATGGGAAGAGGCTATTAGACTAGGTGGCAAGGCTTGGTTCATCACGTTAAACGTTGTATACGTTGAGGCTGTTTCTTACGTTAGTCGCTACAGGCGCCGTTACAAAACTTTTCTTTTAGTAACATTTAACATTGATGTTTTCCTAATACATTCTGATTAACAAAACCAATTTCTAACAACTTTAAAAATATGGGTTTTGGCTAAAAAAAATATGGTCAAATTACCAATAGTGTATAGTGGTACCACTGCCTTCCGCGTTAATTCTTGTTTTAAAGTTGGTTAGCTAAGTAACGGGTCGAGACACTCGACTATAGCATTTTCCCTTGTTTTTGTTTATGTACATAATATATAACTTTTTATGTATGTACTTAAAACATTTGAAAACAAGAAAGGAAGCTAACTTCGGTAAGCCGAAGTTTATATACCCTTGCAGATCAGTCCAATTCAATTTGAAATTACAAAAATGTTAAATTTAGTTTGCAACAAACAAAATTATAGCCGCTTACTTATTATTTTGACATTAATTGATCGATCCTTACTATGGAAGCTATATAATATAGTCGTCCGATTTATGTTAAATTTAATTCGAAATTCTGAAATTATTAAATAATGTTATATTCCAGAGTAGGAGAAAATACAATAAAAATTAACAAAGCTATAATTTTGTTTCTAATAATTTCCCTTTAGTTTTTCGATCGTTCCTATGGGAGCTATATGATATAGTCGTCCGATTTTTCTAAAATTTAATTCGAAATTCAGGACAGTTGAAAAAATGATATTCCCAAGAGCAATAGTTAATATGTCAAAAAACACCGAAGATATAATTTCATTTTTTTTAGGCAATCACTAGAAGTACTAATTCTTAATAAAATAAAGATTGAACACAAAAAACAGTAAAAAATTAAAGAATTAACTCGAAAACCGATTATAGTGCTATATTTGTTGGCGCCTAATTTTGCTACTTAGTTGAAAAATGTAGCCAAGCGTTGGCCTAACTACCCTTATTTAAGTTATTAAAAAGAGAAAATACTACACTCAAAAAAAACTACTCAAATCGCCCTTGGTTTTAGAAAAGTAGGTTTTTAAAATCAAAAGCGTTTTTTTCTAAACAAAAAAAAAAAATTAGAAATAAAGGTTTTCTAAAAAATAATATAAATCGGACGGCTATATTATATAGCTGCCATAGTAAGGATCGACTAATTTATGGCAATATAAGGGCTAGTACACAACAAATCTAAATTTAACATTTTTGTAATTTCAAATTGAATAGGAATGATCTGCAAGGGTATATAAACTTCGGCTGGCCGAAGTTAGCTTCCTTTCTTGTTTGTCATCTGATTTGAATTTCCTTTGAGCACATGGGTGATGATTAGACCTCGGATTTTGCATATTTGCATATTTTTATAGGATAAAGATAGATCAATTCCGAAAACACCAAAATTCGTTTCAATAAAAATATAGTTTAAAATTAATGGCATATTTTTTTTTGCATATTTGCATAAAATGCATATGCATAAAATATGCAAAATATATGCAAAATATATGCAAAATATGCAAAATAT
This sequence comes from Drosophila mimetica, assembly GCA_037075245.1. Taxonomy (NCBI): domain Eukaryota; kingdom Metazoa; phylum Arthropoda; class Insecta; order Diptera; family Drosophilidae; genus Drosophila; species Drosophila mimetica. Next base: position 30,940,287 of record JBAMCH010000007.1, read on the forward strand.
AAAATAAACTCAACTATTCAAGATTGACCATTTTATAGCCAACCTAATTTAACCGAAGAAAATTGTTCGTTCTTTTTCGTCATTTCTGAGATATCAAATTTTTTCCCAAATTTAAGGAAACCCTATTTATATTTCCAACAAGTAGGCGAGAAGGGGGCAAAAATAGTAAAAGGGGCAGAATATTTTTTGGCCCTATCGGCCAAACAGCTCGTTTAAATTGTTTACTGAAGGTACCTTAGAATACCAGAGGGCTACATTAAAAATTTGAGCCTCCAATTGTTCGCATATATTTTGCATATTTTATGCATATATTTTTTGCATATTTTTTGCATATATTTTGCATATTTCCGATATGCATCTGAATTTATTATCCTTGAAAAATATGAGACCTACCTAAAAATTTTGGTAAAAATCGGACCAAAAATGGACACATGCAAAATCCGAGGTCTAGTGATGATGCATATATATATATATATATGTTTATGTACATGCACTTTTACTTTCAAATTTGAACTGTAATAAAAACTGAAATAAGTATACAAATTACACATTATGAATATAAAAACCCAATAACTTACTATTTTGAGAAAAACATCTTGGTCGCCGCATATGGGAATCGAACCTTACAGTTTGCAGTCAAGCACGTATGCATCGCGTGAGGCGTTGTATAAGGACTGTTCACATTTTGCTCTCTTATTTTTAGTCAAATTTATCTGGCTCCCTTCTAGTTATTCCCCACTAGTTGTTCATTAAATTGTGTTCGTAAATATTTATGGATTTATATTAATATTTATAAACAAATACAAATATATATTTTATTATGGTTCAATTGAAACAGTAACTGAATCTTTCAAATTTAAAGAACTTAAACATAATTTTTATCAAAATATATCTGTTCAAGCATTAAAAAAAAAGCAACACATTTTCTTTTATTAATATGTAAATATTAGGGATAAAAATAAAAAAAAGAAAAGACACCATGAATTTTTCGTCTCGACGTGGAATTGAACTCAAACTTGCGGCTATAATCTTGAATAACATAAAGAAAATTTGCTTCTTTTTTTCTAAAAAGTGTATAAACAGAAAACTGATCAAATTTCATAAAAGGGCCGTTCTTTTACAAACCGAACAGATTTGGCCAAAAAAAAATTTCACATTTTTGATTTGCCTGAAACTTTTTTTACACGTACTATTCGGAAAATAAGTAAATACGTGTATCAGGATTTGACCGAAAAAAAATTATTTTTTTAGTTAGAATTTTTTTAAGTTTGCCAAAAACCGTCAAATTTGGAAAAGTACCCTCTCTTTGAAAATCTGTATCTCCGGTTATATGAATCCGATTGACTTCATGTCTTTTTCATTAATTCCTCTAAAACCTCTTATTTGAAAACAAATTTTCTAAAAAAAAAATTGTTTTTAATTTCTTAATATATGCGCCATAGTGTTAGTTACGATCGGTTTTTGTAAAAAGTTGGAGCCATTTTTAGTTTTTTAAATATCGAAAGTTTTTTAACAAGCCTTCGCCTTTCTTCTATGAACGCCCGCCAAAGCATGTAGTGCATCTCGCTCGCTCTTATTGCATGCTTATGGTTTTCATGCTTACTGTTCATTTAATGATTAAATTGTAATAATATCTGACTAACAAGTAGGAATGCTTTGTTTAAATTATTATATAATTATTTTTTTATTTACTTAGGTCTTTATTTTAACAAAAGTTAATATTTTTTTAATGTTAAAAAAAAGTTTTTTTTTTAATGTTAAAAAAATATATTTTTTAATGTTGCAAAAACTTAAAAAAAATTCAATAATAAACAAAAAAATAATTCAATAATATTTTAAGCAAAGAATTCCTATTTGTTAGTCAGATATGGTCAACAGACTATTAAATGACTCGTAAGCATGAAAACCATAAGCATGTAATAAGAGCGAGCAAGATGCACAACATGCTTTGGCGGGCGTTTATAGAAGAAAGGCGAGGGCTTGGTAAAAAACTTTCGATATTTAAAAAACTAAAAATGGCTCCAACTTTTTACAAAAACCGATTGTAACTAACACTATGGCGCATATATTAAAAAAAAATTTTTTGTGGGGGTAATGGTTAAACATTTTTTTAAAATTTTAACTTGTTTTTATTTTTAAGAAATTAAAAACTAATTTTTTTTTTGACATTTTTTTTGAAAGAAGAGGTTTCAGAGGAAATAATGAAAAAGACATGAAGACAATCGGAATCATATATCCTGAGATACAGATTTTCAAAGAGAGGGTACTTTTCCAAATTTGACGTTTTTTGGCAAACTTAAAAAAATTCTAACTAAAAAAATATTTTTTTTTCGGTCAAATCCTGATACACGTGTTCACCTATTTTCCGAATAGTACGTGTAAAAAAAGTTTCGGGCAAATCAAAAATGTGACCCAATAAAAAGTGTTCGGTTTGTAAAAGAACCGCCCAAAAACAGAAATTTGTTTCTGAATGTTAAAAAAACCTTTAAACATTTTTTGTGCTTTTTTGAAAAACAATATTTTTTATGTACAATTTTTTCTTATTTTAATGGCGATTTTTTTTTATTTTTAAAAAATTTTAGTCTTTGTTTTCTAAAATGAATGGTGATTTTAACCCTCAAATATAGAAAGGAAGATTAGACAAAAACCTTATATTTATAAAAAAATATATTTTTCTGCATTGAAGAAAAAATTTCTAACAAAAATCGTTTAATAGAGAATTTTTCTGAAGTTTAGAAAATTTTTTCTCCTTATAGATTTTTTTTTTAAAGCTCAGAACATTTTCTATATTTCGGAAAAATAATTTTTGAGTGTATACTCGAGTGCCTCGACTACACCAGTTTACAAAAAAAAATTGATGAAATACGCACTTCATGAAACTATGATTTTCGGTTAAGGTACATCTCCCTGAGTAAGAAATGGGCACTTTTAATTTTTTGTAAGGTACAGTTTTTTTTAAAGTGTAAAAAACGTTTTTTGCACTTCTTTAATTTCTAACTCGAGTTGTGGTAAACCGATTTAGGCTATCAAAGACTCATTTTACAGGTAAAAGAATGACCTTTAACTTTCTTATACACAGCATTGAGTTCCATACATTGGTTTAGAAAAAATGCAAAAAAGCTGACATAAATGGCTTCTTTAAAAATACACGCCTAAAAACCGAAATTATTTTTATAACTTCTACTTAAAGATACATATTTAAGCAAACTAACAAGACCATCAACTCAACTAACAACCAAAGGTTCGATTTTATATAGATTATTTCAGTTGGAAAAAAGGTGTATAACAGTCCTGTTAGAGCTCTGTTAACCTCAGTTAACAGCTGTAAACGGCCAAAAAACCAACGTTGTTCCGAGCTTAAAAAATGCATATCAAAAAATTTTACTGGCGGATTGTAACGATCATTAGCTTGTTTTTTTTGTCGAGGTACCATCTAACCATATAAGCTATACAAATAATTTCGGTTTTTAGGCGTGTATTTTTAAAGTAGCCATTTATGTCAGCTTTTTTGCATTTTTTCCAACTTTTTCAGCTTTGACGAAGTGTAGCTTCTAAACCAATGAATGGAACTCAATGCTGTGTATAAGAAAGTTAAAGGGAATTCTTTTACCTGTAAAATGAGTCTTTGATAGCCTTAATCGGTTTACCACAACTCGAGTTAGAAATTAAAATATTGCAAAAAACGTTTTTTTACACTTTAAAAAAAACTGTACCATACAAAAAATTAAAAGTGCCCATTTCTTACTCAGGGAGATGTACCTTGACCGAAAATCATAGTTTCATGAAGTGCGTATTTCATAAATTTTTTTTTTTAAACCCGTGCTATCAAATACCCGTACTCAGCTAAAGCAAGCAGTCTCAGGCAGGGCAAACCAAGCCATCTACCGGACTTTTTATTATTTGCTTATAACTTTTTACTGGTTCGATTTGAAAAATGTTTATACACTCAAAATAAAATTAACCCTAAATTCAAGGAAATCGCCCTATTTTTGTCTTCAAGACAAACTCGCCATAAATTTTAGGGTAAGATTTTTCTAAATTTTTAAGGTATTTTTTCTAAATTTTAGGGTAAAATTTCTAAATTTTAGGGTAACAGTTTCTTAAAAGTTGAAAGGTTTTCTAAAAAATATTAATAAAAAACAATAAAAAACATGTTTAATCACTATTTATTTTTGTATATATTTACGTTTATATTATGTACATACATATGAAGGCGTTGTGTGTCTTGTATGTTATGAATGTTAAGAGTATGAATGTAACAATTATGTATGTATTTAGATTTCTTATTTAACAAAGTCAAATGTAGTCGTAAATGTGGACTGCTGGATTAGGAAATGTAGAAAATTGTAGTTAGTTAATATTTTATCTTCATAAAAAAAACTTACAATTTTACTTGTCCGTCGCACAGTGGTTGGTGTTGTATGGAGATGGTGGCCAAAAATACTTCCAGTGGAGATATCGACTTGAAATTTTTTTTGTAACTTAATAATAATATAATTAGATTTTATGTGAAATTCAAAAATTTTTCATTTTACCCCTTAAAGCATGCAACACTTTTTAATGCGTTGCTGACAACAACGCAATTATTAAATTTGTTTAATAAAAATCAAGTTTAGTTATTTAATATAAATACAATTTATTGATTAAAACAATAAAACGTAACATGGCTATGTTTTGCTATACTTTAGACTCTCCCCGTTATCAAAAGCATCCATTGACAAAAGAAACAAGAAAGGAAGCTAACTTCGGCCAGGCGAAGTTTATATACCCTTGCAGATACAAAAATGTTAAATTAAGATTTGCAACAAACAAAATTATAACAGTTTACGGATTATTTTGACATTAATTGATCGATCCTTCCTACAATAATACAATAAAAATTATCCCTTTAATTTTCCGATCGTTCCTATGGGAGCTATATGATATAGTAGTCCGATTTTTCTAAGATGTAATTCGAAATTCAGAACAGTTAAAAAAATGATATTTCCAAGAGCATAAGGTAATATGTCAAAAAACACATAAGTTATAATTTTTTTTCAATTATTTTTACGATTATTCCTATGGGAGCTATAAGATATAGTTGTCCGATCCGGCCGGCTCCGACTTATATACTACCTGCAATAGAAAGGCGACTTTTGGTAAAGTTTCATCTCGATAGCTTTAAAACTGAGGGACTAGTTTGCGTAGAAACGGACGGACAGACGGACAGACGGACATGGCTAGATCGACTCGTCTAGTCTTGGTGATCAAGAATATATATACTTTATGGGGTCGGACACGTCTCCTTCACTGCGTTGCAAACTTCTGACTGAAATCATTATACAAATCATTATTATACATGCAAGGGTATAAAATGAATATTACTCAAATTATGTTTATTTATTAGATATAATAAAATAGTTATGAAAGTTTAGGTTGAGTATTGAATAATGTTTAATTTATAAATGAATAATAAAATTAAGTAAATGTTAACAATTCTTGAAATTGTTCTAATAAATCAAAAACCTGTTTGGAAAGAATGAAACTGTTTTTATTTTGTAATTGTCGTTGCCCTGATATATAAGAATCGTAGCTCAACAATAATCGAATAAATAAATTTGTATTTGTTGCAGTACAGACAAAACACATAACATAACATAACACACACAAAATAAAAGTCACGAAATTGATGAAAAAGCGGTAAATAGCGCACGAGATCAGTTTGTTGGAAAAATTATACCACGGGAACGGGCAAAATCGGGCAACTGAAATTGTTAGCATATAATTCTAAAAGACTAATCTTGTTTATAAAATATGTTTCACTTTCGGGACAGATCCGGATCACAACTTTTTCTTTAGTTAAATGTACGCTATTTTGGTTTTTATAACAATGACAAAAACACTGGACAACAATTTATATTACAACAAAACAACAACAAATAAATACACAGAAATACTTTAATTTTAAAATATAAACCTTTTTTCACAATTTCAATTTTAAATTACTTTAATATTCTTTGATTTAATATTTTTTATAAATTTTTTAAGGGCGAGCTAACTTTTTCGTGTTGCTTGACTGCACGTTTGAAGAGTTTTAATCTCCGATTTACGAAAGCTTTTACAATAAGCTTGTTTAAAATAGAGCAAAAGTAAATATGCAGTCAAATTCTTTACCATTTTAAGAATCAGTGATGCCAATTTGACGACCAAATTCAAACTTTTTATTTTTTATTTTTGGCCTATGGGATCGACCACTGTGCGTCGGTGAGAATCGAAGCCGGGTCTCCCCCGCGAGGAATGAACGGCCTACCTACAGGGCCATTGCAGCACTTAAATTTGCTGTGACATTGTATGTAAAGGGTGAAGCGGACAACACATTTGAAATATACTCGTATAATTCTGATCGTTCGCGTTTTACATATGTAAATAGATATTTACATATGTACATATTTATGCTAAAGCAATTTATATTATGTGTAATATAAAGTAAAATAGTAAACATCGTTAACCCAAAATTAAACAAAAAAACTTATTTTCGGTTTACCGTAAAATAAATATTTATTATTTTAAATAATAAAAAAAAAATAATGTTGGCGTTGGGACTCGAACCGGAGTCGTTTCGATTTTTAACCAAACGCTTTAACTGTCTGCGCTACGAGTACAGCCGCCCGGCCGCTGACAAGTTCTGGCTTTGATTATTTGGTGCGCCAGAGCACGTAAAAAAAAAACAAATATTTCTATTTTTTAGAAAAACTTTCTACTTTTTAGAAAACATTTCTATTATTTAGGGTAAGCTAAATTGTGGGGTTAGGGCACTTATTTTTTTAGAAAATAATTTCTAATTTTGAGGGCATTTTTTCTAGGTTTTAGGGTGATTTTAGTTAATGGTAACCATTTCCTAAATTCAAGAAAGACTTTCTAGATTTAAGAAAAACTTTCTAGACTTTAGAAAATTTTCCTTAGACTTAGAAATACCTTTCTTGTATTTAGAAAAAAGAAATTTTTATGGCGATTTTCTAAAATGTAGGGTAAAATTTATTTTGAGTGTACGTTTCCGTACACACAAAAAAATAAGCTATGTAAAATCAACATAGAAAAATAGTAGTTTACTATTTTCTGAAATTTTCATGTATTTTGTTGTTTTATTTTTTGGGTTATTGAATAGTATTTAACAATTAAAATAGTAGAAAACCTATCTACGAAATTGTCATGTATTTTATTGTTTTATTCATTTGGCAAATTAATAGTAACGTCTCAATTAATATCGTAGCAAAACTATTTTATTTGTTCGCGTGTATTTTGATGTTTTAATTTTTGGGACACTGAATAGTGACACCAAAATTAATATCGTAACACAACTATTTTTTTCCTTCATGTATTTTGTTGTTTTAGAAATAAAATTATAAATTGTAGGTCAACTATTTTTCTGGACTTAGGACGGCTAGAGTATCCTACTCATAATCTCTGGGTCGTGAGTTCAAGTCCCGCCTTTGCAGATAATGTTTTTCCTTTTTTTTTTGGTAAATGTTGATTTCAAGTCTATAGATTTTCCTCTACGAAAATCATTCTTCTGTGGCCTACTGGTTAAAGTGCTCGGCTCCGATGACTGCGGCCCCGGTTCGATTCCCAGCGGAGGCAATAACCTGACTTGTAAGTTTAAGTATCTGAGAAATGTAAGTGTCTATAAATAGCTTCGATATAAATTAATATAACAAATTAAATTAAAAATAAAAACCGGTAAAATAATAATAATAAAATAAATTTAAAAAAACAACAATTTTTTCGGGTAAAATACTATTTTGTAGGTCATCTCCTATTTTATAGGTAACCTACTATTCTTTTGGGCATTGTTCTATTTTTTATGGGTTGGGGCAGTTTTCACTATTAAATCGTTGATTTTACATAGTTTTTTTTTTGTGTAGGTATTAATAAATCAAACGAAATGATATTATCTCTAGCCTTAAAACTGTTGCGCCCAAAGTTTAAAGGCCTGTGTAAACGCCATTTTATTTGGTTTATTAATACCTACATACTTACTAATCCATACTTACTGTCACGCACATCAACATAATAAACTTGCGTTGCGCAGGAACCCCTAGAAGCTGTATTTCGAGCACCAACTCTCTAGCTCTATAGTTTCCGAGGTCTCATGAGTAATAATGAGTAATACACCAAAATAAAGGTATTGCTAAGACTTAAAATTTTGCATTGGATTGGGAGAGGGAGCAGTGAAAGTGTGAAAGTGAAAATTTAGGAATTTGGATATGTTGGGGCCGGTGGGGATAACTGGCCCATCGCACTTAGTTTTATTCCTACTGAAATGCGCCTAATTTGATCCGATGCTCCGTTAAAAGTTATACCGAAAACAAATTTGCGGGGGCCTAGTCAAAATGAAAATTTAATTGTGTTTGTCAGTTTGTCTGTGTGTCCCAAAACATGGTTTTAAAGTCCTGAAAATTTGATATGATGTTCAACAGCTCGATTTAAGAAACTTTAGTTTTACCACTTTTGAAAAAACCCGCTAGCTTAGCGGGAAAACAGCTATAAATAGCTGAAATACGGAAGGCCGTAACTTCTAAACTACTAAAGCTACAGACTTGTGTTGTGTCTCGTTTGAAAGGTATTTTGAAATGCTATAAGCGCTATAAGCCCATATGTAATTTGTGTGAATATAATAATTAAAAAGATAGGTCGAAAACGCTTCCTTCTACCTGTTACAAATTTTGTCCCGAATACAATATACCCTTATACTCTACGAGTGACGGGTATAAAAATGAAACCCTAGATACTCTTAAAAATAAAATGAAACAAGAGAGAACGCTATAGTCGAGTGCCTCGATTATTAGATACCCGTTACTCAGCCAAACAACTTTAATATAAATTAAACATTGTTAAAGCGTGTTATGTATACACCCAAAAAAAAATAGTCGTCAATGTGCCACTATTTAGGTGTCAATGTGACACTATTGAGTTGCAAAAAAAACCCGATCCGAAGATCAGCAAATTGACCCTGTTCTGGTGGCACTTTAATATTTTCGAAAATATCAATTTGACCCTTTTTGGTGTCAAATAGCCACTACCCGGTGTCATTTAAGTATAAAAATATATTGGATTGAATGCTCTTGCAAGCATTCTGTCACGGTCGAAAAAAGTATGGGCATGGCTCAGGGGGCAAGTGTGCTTGCTTGGATACTATTTTGTGGTCGGGGGTATGAGGTTCGAACCCCGCTCACGACACAACATATTTTTTTTTTTTATTTATTAATTTTAATACATTATTATTTTTCAAATTGTTATAGAAATGCTAGATATGCATCTTAAAAACGTTTAACTTAACCTGCTTCAGCTGAGTTTCGAACCGGGTTCCTCCCGCGTTAGAGGCAGACGCCTTACCAATTGGGCCATCGCGCTATATTATGAGGGAGTGCATAAGTTCAAAACACGTTCGCGAACATTTAAAACTTTCTACAACTTTAAATGAAACGTTTTCCATATGCAAATTGTATTTAATTTACTTAAATATGAATCTTTTAGCTAAAAGATATTTTGTCAAGTAAACATATCTAATAAGTTTTATATTTAAAGTTTTCAATCTAAACATACAAAACCTTTAATTATATCATTTATATGTATCATTTTTGGTTAATATTAAAAACTTTAAAATAAAAGGCAGTGCAATAGCTGCGTCTCCTCGCGTTAGGCACATTTCGAACTTCGAATACAGAAGTTCGAACTTACGAAATGGATAAATGACAATTATTGCTATCGATGTGACCCTTGTGTCATTAAAATGACAATATTTCTTCTCAAGTTCAATGTTTTGTGAAGTGCGGTATACTTTTGACACTCATTTGGGATCAATTTGACCCCAAAAATGTGATCCTAGTGGCAGTGACATTTTGAACCACAATTATTAAATTGACACTCAGGATTTTTTTTTTTGGGTGTATTAAAATCTAAATGTTTGTATTGGCTCTTTAAAAAAACGAGTAACTGGTATAGCGAATAGCTTTGTTTGAAAGGAGTTATATTTTCCGGGCTATTGCAACTGTTACTGTGTTTATACGATGGCGAATTCACGCTATCATTTCACGCTTTCAGCCGATTCGTGTGTGTATAAACGCTATTTCGTGAATTCGGAAACACACGAAAGTTGACTATGATTTCAGCCTGAAAGCGTGAATTGGATTGTATAAATTGTAGGAGTTGCCAGATCGATAGAAGTAACCAATTACGTGTTTAAAATTGTAATACGCCATCTACCGTAAGATATTAATACCACTGACCATTAAAAACGGAAATGTAAGCGCTAGCCCGGTTTTTGCGTTAATGGGTTTGTTGGCGTTAGAGTGCGCGTGGAAACATTTTTTTTGGTCAATCAATATGTATTGAAGAAACAAATACACATTTCTTTTAATCTAGTTTTAAAACTGTGGACGCTACAGTTTTTAGCGGTTTGTGGGCGTTAGAGGGGGCGTGGAATATCGGCGTGAAAAACTTGCGCTGCGTATTAACCCCCAGAATCTGCTTGCAAAGTAGCATTAAATGGAAGTAGCATTAAGTGTAAACAAGACAAGACACTTTACACCCATAACAACACTGAAAAAGTAGTTTAAATAGCAAAAAAATAAAAGAAAAAAGAAAAAATAATAATAATTAACCCCCAGAATCTGAATGCACAGTGCCAATCCTCTAACTTTTATAGTATCTCAGCGTTCATACAGACGGACAGACAGACAGACGGACATGGCTTATATGGTCGGAAAATCTACCTTCTACCTGTAACATACTTTTGATCGAATCTAATATACCCTTTTACTTTACGAGTAACGGGTATAAATATTTACCTACACAATTGTGCTATTTAAATATATATTTAAGCCGTTGGGAATACAAATTTACTTTATTTCTGTAATCCTGTTTATATCGTTCGCAGAGTTCACAAAGATTGATGTGCAAATTAAATGTTGGATTTACGAAATTTAAAATAACTTCAATTCTGGCGAAGCGCACAGGGAGATAAGGATAAAGAAAGAGTTGGAACAATTAAGCCCACTGAGCAAACAAGAAAGGAAGAGAATCGAATCGAAAACGAAATCAAGACGCCTACCAATCATTTTTAAAGTAAGGTCGAGAATATGCCAATAACTTAAGTAATGAAACATTTAATAAATCCCTTGTAAATATACGAGTTAAAAAATTGAAAATGAACAATATGGATATCAAAGGAGTTAAATTTCAAAAAGGAACTAGGTCGCATTGTGAGTATCATGCAAATCTCATAAGAATAAAGAGAATTTTAAAACGAATTTAAGTTTTAGCATTAAGCGACACAGTTTGTTTATAAAAAGAAGCAAAAAAAATTATATTGAGTAACACCTTTACGATTAATAAGCTTAGAATGATGTTTAATTGACTTGTAGTAAATTTTCGGGAATAACACTGAAAATTTTTAAACTAACTGTAAATGCCTGTGAACCTACCCCTGACTAAACCTGAACTATCTAAATCCTATAAGAGCCTACGAGTACACTACTTAAGCCCCACTGTACATTTTCTGTGAATAAACTTCTAGACATAAATTGTTTGCTATAGATGGAAACGACACGTTAAGCGAAATTACGAAGAAAAAACCTTGATCGAGGTAGATGATAAAATTGAACGGAATTTAACGGACCAAGATAGCGTGAAGAACGACTACGCATAAACCAAGTAAAATGAAGTTTTCATCAATGATTTGTGATTCAACTATTTATAGACACTCAGATGCGAGTATTCAGTTCTTAAAGCTAACTTTTATTATATTACTAACCATAAACAAATGACTCTGACTATAAATAAAGCACTATGAATTAAATAAAACAAAAGAAATCGTATTTATAATTAATATTAACGGATAATCATGTATATGTTCCTTTAGTTTAATACGCATTAGTATCACCCGAAAACTTTAAAAGAGTTAAAGTAGAAGCTTTGTAGTAGTTTCAAAAAGCAGCAGCAAAGTTAAAATAATTTTAACCAGCCGGATACATGCATAGGAAAACAATAGGCTTGTTGGAAGTAGCATTAAATGTAAACAAGACAAGACACTTTACACCCATAACAACACTGAAAAAGTAGTTTAAATAGTAAAACAATAAAAGAAAAAATACCCAAACAGGCACATGATCAACACAAAAATCGTTTGAAATGTTTGCGCAAAAATTTGCAAAAGTTTTTATTAATGAAAAAAGATAACAACATTCAACTAAGCAAAAGGCTAATACAATATTTAAAAATATTTAATAATATTAAGCTTCTGACTATGTCCGTATGTATTTCTCAACTTTCTGCACAAATTCTAAACTTTCCAACTTTCCATTGCACATTTGCCACCAGTGGCCTCCTGACTACATAATTACATCAAGACAAGATCAAACACTGCAAGTTAAAACAATGTCTTGCTCTAAAAATCTACTATCAAGCATAAACAAATCACGAACCTACCCACAAGACTTGTGTAAATTATAGAAGCATAAAAGAAAGCTAAATAAAAAAATTTAGTATTAAGTAAAACAAAAGATTTTGTAAAAAATAATACAAGTAGGTACACTGTAAAAACTAATATACTAATGTAACTATTCGGTATTTTGGACATCGCGGAAATTGTCACATAAATGGTTTATTTACGGTGCGCTTTGCGGTCAATAGTCCGACTAGTTTAATTTCTAAATTAATTTAAATGCATTTATTATGTGTACATTTTTCAAAGGCAAATATATAGTATTCAATTATTTAAACAGCAAAATAAGCATTCTTTTTCTTTACTCTTTAACTGTGGAACATGGAATCGGAACTAATGGGCCTAGAGCGCACAGTGGGTGCCCCCATAGGCCAAAATTCAAAAAATAGACTGAACCCAAATTTGACAAAGGGTACGAAAATTTTCTCTAAATTGCTGAAGCTTCTTCGTGGCATACCAGATTTTTCTGGAAAACTATCGGTACTTTCTAAAAACTTGACCTAAAGTCTTGTGCACGTGCTTAGTTGCAAAGCAAAACTGCTCGCATCACTAATTATTCGCAGCGGAACATCAGATGGCGTTCGAAGTGGTTAAGGCAATACTCGTTGCAGACCCCGTACTGGCGTGCCCGGACTTTGACAAACCATTCACCCTGCAAACGGATGCGAGCGACTATGGCATCGGGGCCACTGACCCAGGAAACGGAGAAAGGCGAAAAGGTAATCTCTTACTCAAGCTGAACGCTAAACGGCGCTGAGAAGAACCACTGAACGACTGAATAGGAGTGCTTGGCAATTGTCTAGGCGATCCGGAAGCTCAAGCCGTATCTGGTCTGGAAGGTTACCACTTTAAAGTAGTAACCGATCATATGGCCCTGAAGTGGCTCAACAGCATTGAAAGCATTGAAAGCCCTTCAGGAAGAATCGCCAGATGGGCCCTGGAGTTGCAACAATACGACTTCGAGATAGCGTACAGGAAAGGTCAACTCAATGTGGTGGCGGACGCCTTACCGAGGCAGCCACTACCAGAGAAGCTTCGAGGCATCAAGGCAACATCGGCGGAGGAAGCTTCTGAAGCATGCAGCTGGACTCAACAAATGCTCGAGAAAATAAAGACCCAACCGCAAAAGTACCCGGACTACGTGACGCAGGGAGACACCCTTTACAGGAACATATCACACAGAGCAGGTAGCGAGGACGTTGCTACGTGGAAGATGTGCGTCCCGAAAGCTCTGCGAGAAACGGTGCTAAAGGAAAACCACGACTTACCTTCAGCGGGCCACGTTGGAAGCCGAAGGACGATTGCACGGCTGGCAGCCCGATATTACTGGCCAGGTATGCACAGAGATGCCCGAGCCCATGTGAGAAGATGCGAGATATGCATGAGATTCAAGCCGAATCAGATGCAAGCGGCTGGCAAAATGCTAACGCAGGTGCCAGAGGAACCATGGGCAACGGTATGTGTGGACTTCGTCGGACTCCTACCGCGTTCAAAGCACGGCAACCAAATGCTGCTAGTACTGATAGACCGGTTCTCCAAGTGGACTGAGTTAGTACCACTGCGCAGTGCGACGGCCGAATCACTAAAGAAAGCTTTCAGAGAACGAATAATCGCAAGGTATAGGGTCCCGAAGGTGGTCATAACGGACAACGGAGTACAATTTGCCAGCCGAATCTTCAAGGGTTTCCTAGCCGACATAGGTATCAAATAACAGTTCACAGCTCCATATATCCCTCAAGAGAACCCGACCGAAAAGGATTGTAAAAAAATGATTGCGCAGTTCGCCGGCCAGGACCAAAGAAATTGGGACGAGAAATGGCCGGAAATACCAGCGTTTCTGAATCCACTGTCTACACCCCGGCATTCTTACTTAAGGCAGAGAGCCCAGACTACCGAGCGCCCTATACGATCGAGAAAACTTGGGGACCGGACGAGCGACCGAAACCCCGGACGGAAACGCCAACAAACTCAGAAAGATCTTCGAGATCGTACGTCGGAAAAAGCCTCCCAGGATCAAGCCAGGCATTATAATCTAAGGAAGAGGCAATGGACACCAGCAGTGGGTGACATCCCGCGGTGTGGGTGTGGGCCAAAGAACACCACCTATCGAAAGCGGCCGAAGGATTCGCAGCAAAGTTGGCTCCTAGATACGACGGGCCATACCAGGTCGTGGATTTCATTTCGCCTGTAATATGCAAGGTAACCCATGTGGACACAAAGAAAGAGCGGACCATACATGTGAGCGAGCTTAAGCAACAACAAACACAAGACACAAACAAGCAACCGCAGCGGGCGGAAACAACAGACGAGTAACAGCACAGAAACTCCAAGGATTCTCCAAGGATATTATGAAACGCCAAGGATACTACAAAGACTCCAAGGATTCTATGAAACTCCAAGGATGCTACAAAACTCCAAGTGTTCGATCTCAATGTTGCTCAACATGACCAACGATCGTACTCAATGTTGCTCAACATAGCCAACGACCAACAAAACAAGCAGTACTACAGTTGGTAAAAGTACCAGGCGCCCTGTTGCACACACGGAAGATAATATTTGCTGATCAGCATATTCTATATAGTCAATTTCAATGGTTGACTCGATGTCTCACCGACCCAATGTTTGATCACACACGAGTGCAGTGTGGATAAAGTCTGCGCCATAAGGATCCCGGTCTTTATGGGTGTTGACAAGGCCTATTCCATAGGGCGGAAAATAAAACCCGGGAGTTACAAGATGGAATGAACTGATTTATTCTGAATATATACTTGGAGCACGAAAGTTAAGTGTACAGAATAGTGGAGTTGGTTGTATTTGGAGTAGGTCAGTAAGTTTTGATTATGGTAGCGGTTAACGTAGTTGGGTCAGCTAACACTGCAGAATGCACTGACCGCTTGGCGGGTCGGTGAGAGATCGAGTCAACCATTGAAATTGACTATATAGAATATGCTGATCAGCAAATATTATCTGCCGTGGGTGCAACTGGGCGCCTGGTACTGTTACTAACTGTAGTACTGCTTGATTTGTTGGTCGTTGGCTATGTTGAGCAACATGGAGTACGATCGTTGGTCATGTTGAGCAACATTAAGAACAAACATTCTCTCCCCCATTGAGGGGTACCCTCAATTAAGGCGTGATGTCGGTCACCTCTTGACCGAGTTGTAGAGTACACAGCTACTAAAATCATCAACAATTCAGAAGTTTATAGGTTGATGAGAAGGTGCGCTTATTTTAGCGGTTAATTCTTTTGATTGTCGTCGCTTCGCGTGGTTAACATGCTGGTTCTAATTCGTTCTGTAGTTGTCTGATAGCCAAGTCCATCGATGAGTCTATATTTATGTGCTTGACTACCGGGTTCTTCGTGTTGCTCTGTGTTAGCTCCTGAACTTTCTGAGGGCTGCTTCCCGATGTTGTTGATATTTCTCGGGGCATTCTCATTGCCGGTAGGTAATGCCGCTTTCTCGATCTCTTCATCTAGGTCACAGAACTGTTGCCAGAGATCGTTCAACTGGTTTAGCCTGCCGGCATAACAGCCATCTCGTTTGCGTCGTTCGGACGAATCCTTGCTATAATTCTTTATGATCTGTTGGATTTGCCCTTGTACCTTATTTTGATCATCAAGCAGACGATTCTGTAAATCTACTCTGTTTTGACTTGTCTCTTCTATGAATGAGGTCGACATAGTATTGCAGTTACTACTCGAGTTTAGAGATGAGTGATCCTGTGAAGCTGCGTATCCTGTGAAGCTGGATAACTATGCGGTCCTGTGAAGCTGGATAACTATGCCGTCCTTTGAAGCTGGATGAGCTGGGTATCCTGTGAAGCTGGATAAGCTATGCGGTCCTGTGAAGCTGGATGAGCTGGGTATCCTGTGAAGCTGGATAAGCTATGCGGTCCTGTGAAGCTGGATGAGCTGGGTATCCTGTGAAGCTGGATAAGCTATGCGGTCCTGTGAAGCTGGATGAGCTGGGTATCCTGTGAAGCTGGATAACTATGCGGTCCTGTGAAGCTGGATGAGCTGCGTATCCTGTGAAGCTGGATAAGCTATGCGGTCCTGTGAAGCTGGATGAGCTGGGTATCCTGTGAAGCTGGATAAGCTAAGCGGTCCTGTGAAGCTGGATAAGCTGGGTATCCTGTGAAGCTGGGTATCCTGTGAAGCTGGATGAGCTGTGTATCCTGTGAAGCTGGATAGCTATGCGGTCCTGTGAAGCTGGATGAGCTGGGTATCCTGTGAAGCTGGATAGCTATGCGGTCCTGTGAAGCTGGATGAGCTGGGTATCCTGTGAAGCTGGATAAGCTATGCGGTCCTGTGAAGCTGGATGAGCTGGGTATCCTGTGAAGCTGGATAGCTATGCGGTCCAGTGAAGCTGTATGAGCTGGGAATCCTGTGAAGCTGGATAAGCTATGCGGTCCTGTGAAGCTGGGTGTGAACTTAATGATGCTTCTCACCGGTTAGACGTTCAGCCGAGTGTGAACTTAACGGTGGTTTTCATCGATTAGAGGCTCAGCCTTCAGTTTTGAAGGGGGTTGCAGGGTGTGATCCTTTGTCGCGTAAAGGACATCGCGTCAACCGTGGGTGCAACTGGGTACTGTTACCAACTGTAGTACTGTTTGATTTGTTGGTCGTTGGCTATGTTGAGCAACATTGAGTACGATCGTTGGTCATGTTGAGCAACATTGAGAACGGACACCAAGGATACTACAGGATAACTCCAAGGATACTACAAAACTCCAATGATACTACGTGATAACTCCAAGGACTTGCCAAGGATACAACGAGATAACACCAAGGACTATCCAAGGATAATACGATATAACTCCAAGGATACTATGAAACTCCAAGGATACTACGAAACTTCAAGGATGCTACGAACCTCCAAGGATACTACGAAACTCCAAGGATACTATAGGATAACTCCAAGGATACTACAAAACTTCAAGGATACTACGAAACTCGAAGGATACTTCAAGATAAATCCAAGGGTTCAGAAGTTTTTAGCTAAGAGAAGTTTTTAGCTACTCGAGGTCATGCCGGCTTAGACTTCAAGAAGTCCAAGACGTCGGATGCTAAAGGAAACTACAAGAAATTCCGAATGGGAAATGGGAAACTCGTCAGGAAAATAAACCAAAGTAACCAAAATCTCGTTTGGAACTGACCAGAGCACGCGTTTCAAATGTCTGCCGAAGGAAGGGAAAAGACGGCACGGAAAACTGTACCGTATTGTCCGCATATAATAGAGAAGGCGAAGGAAATAGCGGTATCGAAGAAAAAGGAAGACGGGAAACCGAGTTATCGTTATAGAGGACACGGCTCCAGTTGGATAATCTAAAATCAGTAAGCAACATGAGCACACCAACCACCTATCCAAAGGATCCAGTCCGGGGCAAGGACGGTCAAAATCCCGGCCCACCCGAACTCCGCGGCGGATCCTGAAGAAAGGTGTCCCGGATCCGGTCGTGAGCGACAGCGACAGCGACGTGACAGCGACGTGCAGGTGGTGGACGACGAGGTCGACGAGCGAAGGAGATGGCGGATCCGGAGGGCGATCCAGCGCGGCGATGGACGAATCCCGACGGATTCGGCAGAGGTTGAGTGGGCAAGCGTTGAGCCGCCCCAGGACTCTGCGAAGCCCTAGGAAGCAGTTGAGGAGCCGCCCCAGGCCGCACCAGCGACCGGCGATGGCGAAGGTGAGGCAGTAGGCAAGCCGCCTCAGGACACGCCAAGGCCCAGCGGCTATGCAGACTGTGTAAGGGCGGTTAAAATTTGAACAAGTCGAAATCCAGATTACCAATACTTATTGGAGTTAACCAATCTGGCATCGCCGCAACTTTTGTCTAGGATAAACAATTAGCATTTCCTAAAGCGAGATCGCTGTAAAACTCGCCACTGTGGGTTATGTCCCGGATAACAAGTAACATTCCCTAACGCAAGTTCGCCCAGAAATGCAACTCTGCAACTGTCAGAAGCTTGCGGCCATGTTTTCCGGCGTCAATTCGGTCTCTCGTAATATAAATCTGAAAGCGTGCAGACGTAACTCACATTTAATTGTGCCCGAAGAACAAATCTAAACCGCGTGGGATTCACCATTAGTCGACGACCGTGCAGCAAGTCCCGCCACAGGCGGAGACCACCGATTCTACAAGAGACGAGAGATATTTTCTGTTTTTTTATCAATCTTGGTATGTAAAAAGTGCCATGCCTTAAGTGATCGCATTTTGAACGAAGTAGCCCTCAGGTACAGGCTGCCCCCGCCGTGCGACAGACACGGGGGAAATCTTCTGAGCCGGCAGCGGGTCACGTACACCACGCGACGCGGCTGCAACACCGCCGTGGAGCATTTCCACCGCCCACGTGCGGAACACCCCCAACTACAGCTGCCCCAGCGAAATCTGTCGAGAAGACCCTGTTTCGAGCGGCGCGGAGACCCTTTGCGGGTGAAGTACCTGTGGCCGCACTCAGACCTAAGCTGGTGCGGTCAAGGATCCTACGGCCACCGCACTCCACGTGCGGATCGAACCCCTGCAAGTGACGTCCACTTGCGGATCAATCGTCGGACAGGATCCTACGGCCACCGCACTCCACGTGCGGATCGAACCCCTGCAAGTGACGTCCACTTGCGGATCAATCGTCGGACAGGACCCTACGGCCACCGCATTCCACGTGCGGATTGAAAACCCGCAAGTCGCGCCTGTCTGCCTGTACACCGTCGAATCCTACTGCTACTGGCGTATGCCATTCAAGGATCCTTCTACGGCTGCCTATATCCACGGGCGGATCTGCATAGGACCGGCACGAATCATAGCCCAGTGTGAGCGGCCAGGATAGCGGAATTAAGGATAGGAAAGACGACGCCTAAACCCAGCACGACAATTTGGAACGCCTAATTCAGCACCGATAAGCAGAGAGTGTTAGGCATGTGGTGGAACGAATTAAGCGCTTCAGTTTAGTTGTTTAGTTTATACCTTTTTCCTTAAATACACTGATGCCCTCTGCAATCAGTTAAAGTAGCTATAAATTCTTAGTTTATATTGTATCATAAAGCTTAATTTCTATTCTGTTGAAAAAGGGAGTAGGGAACATATGTAATTAATGTAATCTCGTTAAACTTGCCTCAGCCTACAACACCTCCAGCTACGTCATCAGGCCTGCTGACTTCATGGGAGACTAAGTAAGTACGGCATAGCCGCTCATCGTTGATTATTATTACATATGAATTTCCCGAAATGCTCAATAACTGCCCTGAGATTATTATTGAATATTAACTGAGGTTTGGTAATACTCGGCAATAAGCCCCACCAGTTTATGTAATAAGTAAACTTTTATTAAAATTCGAAGTCCCATGAAGTAAAAATTGTTAAGCTTTGTAATCAAGTTGCTTTAATAGATAAGAAGGAAATGCCCCGAATCATGGCAATTAAATGGATTGAATAACATTAAAGAACAATGCCTAGCTAATTTAAATAAGGACACCTGAGGGAGGAACGGTTTTCACAAACGGGGAAATTATTGAATTTTGTCTTAATTTCCAGGAGGGCGGGTAGAGAAAGGAAGAAACCACCAACTTATTCTTCCTAAGCCTGCTAAGCTGCTTTTCCCTACTGAACTAAATCTAATACATCCCTTTCCGCTCCTTTTCTTCTGTCTACATTTTGGTAATGTGACGACTGCGATCGAGAGTCAAAAGACCCACCCCAGCCCTGAACCTAGTCGGCAAGTTAGTTAGACAGAAAAGACTCTCAGGCGTAGATATTAGGTCGTGTTCGTTACAACTGCATCATAGCGGCAACGTTGAACATAGTTCGCGTACGTTTGTGGTCGACAGAGTGCGGTGGCGGCAGCAAACGATCACGTGGACATGGCCGGAGGGTCCCTCGGAGGACACGACTGCGGGGGAGGAAGGCTGAGGAAGAGGCAACATTCCGCGCCGGAGGTCGTCGAAGAGATCGCGAGGCTGAGACTGATGCGGTAGACATCGGCGACCTAAGGTCAGCGGTGGCGCGAGATCAGGAAAGACGTGTGGCCCGAAGGAATCGCGGATATACAGGCGGTAAGAGAGGCATGCGTCCTGGGAGGCAGGCGAAGCGTGCGCGTGAGGATCGACCGACGCGCGCTTCGCGTAAGGTTGGGTCCCGCGGGCATGAGGCTGTTCGAGGAGCAGCGATGAACAAATAAACACAAGAAAACACGTTAAAAAAACAGAACACGAATATAGGCGTATGGCTGGGAAAACAGAGAAAGATTAAAGGAGCATACATAGTTAAACAGCATCTGAAATGGAAAAGAAAAGGAATTAGCTGGGGAAGAATGAAAGTAAACAAACTAGTTCTCACCTGTTGCTTCGATTGGGGAAGGTCATTCGAATTCCACTCTGAACTCGATGTCAATGTTGCCAACCAAGAGCAAGTAGCCGAGGGCGAATGAAGGGCGCAAGAGCGCTGGAAAGGAGAGAGAAGGATGAGAGAAAAGAAAAGGATAAAGACAGTTGAAGAAACTTACTTAGAAATCTGCAAAATCACCATGTACTAGGGACGAAAGGGCGGTCGATTGGCACGGACGATAGTGCGATCGATGGGCACACGATATATGGAAAAATCCTGGTGAATATCGCAAGCGATCAAGTGGCAACGCCGCCCCAGCGATATCGATAGCTTATGGGTATCGATATCGTAGGGAGTTCCACTGGACTATCGATAGCTGATGGGTATCGATGACCAGTGGGACCAGACGAGAAAACAGCGCGGGAAACTTGAACGAAGGCCCGCTGGGTATCGATAGCTGTTGGGTATCGATGACCAGTGGGACCAGATGGAGGATCGGCGCGGGAGTTTCAAAAATTGCTGCAACGAGGACGACCGGCGCCGTAGAAACTCTCGGAGTTGAAAACGTCGAGGGAGCCTCGAAGGAGCAACGATGGAGCGATGAGGGAATCGACAAGATCACCGAAAAGACTCAACGGCTAGGATACACGAGAAAACGCCGGTGAGTGGGAGCGAGTTTTTAAAATTTCCCAAAGTAAGGGGGGAATGTGAGGAGTTGAATAACTCCCCACAAATTCCCGTAGCAAAACTACGGATGACCAGCCGCTTACCAGTTACGCGGCGAATTAGCGTAGTAGCGGCGCGGCGAAGAGCAAGTGTAGAGAAACTTTCAAGTAGAGAGTTTGGAGACCAGAGAGTGGAGAATGAGAGAGTGGAGAGTCCAACCCCATTAAGAGAACTCTGTCAAAGCGAGTTTGGAGACCAAAGGGTGGAGAATGAGAGAGTGGAGAATCCAACTCCAGGGAGAGAGAACTCTGGAGCGGAGAGTAAGAGAATGGAGACTTCGCAGGCAGAGCCAGAGTGCCGTGTGCAAAATGGAAATATCGGAACAGCACCGGACTTTGGACTCTGCCGTGGACTTTGGACCAGAATTAGAAGTTCCACATCTCGGAGGCTAAGCGACGCACAGGGGTGCCACATGCACCAGAAGAATCAGCGGGACGGCAGCAACACGGGGATCTCCAGTTCGAAGCCGTACGAGAAGGACAACGGGCTCAAACAGGAGCCACGGACTTTGGACCTAAAGTGAAGAGTTCCAGTGGGCAGAGCAAAACAGGGAAATAGCGGTTCCCGAAGGCCGCCGGGCGCTGGCAGCAGGATCAGTCGATCACGAAGAATCAATCTATCAAGATCAGTCCAGATATCCAAGTGTGCAAGTCAGCCAGTACAGTGAACTTCAAGTCGAATCGCCGGAAGCAGCGCCTTAGGAGCCTACAAGGAGCAAGATCGCTACGTCGAGACGTTCGTGATTGAATCACCAGGAATCGTCGAATTGAGACGCAGGTAGCTGAGGTCCAGAGGGCATCACACGGCTAGGTCAAGGCGATTCACTTCATTTCTTTTCTTTCTCGACCAAATCCACCCATCTCGCCAGGAGAGTCGAACAGAGTTTGCGCGGTGTAAGCCTACGACAAGGAATCGTGAGCTCAGGGAGAAGCCTATCGGCCAGAAGGGAGATCGATCAATCGTTTGTGGTCTTGAGTGGAGTACTTCAGGAGAGCCCTATGGTTTGAGTCGTGTATTCCCGGAGCGGCGTGCGTCCGAATCCCAAGTGAAACGAGCCAGAAGGGAGATCGGTCGATCGCTGATGGCCTTAAGTGGAGAACTCCAGTAGAGCCCCGCGGTTAAGTCGTATAGTCTCGGATCGGCGTATGACCAAGATCCCGAGTACCAGAAGCCACGCTATGTCCAGCCGTGCAGCGAGCATACCCAGGAGCAGAGCGAAGGACATCGTCAGCTAGCAAACGCGTCACGACAGATTGAACTACGAGGACCACGAGAACTACGCGGAACGTTCGCTTACACTAGGCGTTGAATCGAAGTGAAGCGCTCGGCAGCATCCTTGCGTAACTTGGACTGCCAGCGCGATCTGAGTTAAGCACTAGTGGGACAGAGCCAGGGACAGGCGGTGTTGTATCGAAAGGAGAGATTCCTGGAGTTCGCGGCCTCTGTTCACCCTAGTCTGAGAACGGTGATGCTTCCCTAAGCCTGTGCAGCTGATCTCCTGGCGAATCTAAGGCACCACGAGTAGTCGTCGATCCCACGCGTCCGAGACGAGCAACGCCAAGGAGCGTCAGGGAGCTTCAGAGCCTTTAGGGAGTTTCAGTGCCTTCAGGGAGCTTCAGTGCCTTCAAGGAGCTTCGAGGATCGTCGAGGGAGCTACAGGGAGCAACAGAAGAGGAGCACCCAGCCGGCGAGCGGAGCAACTAGTCATCAAGGCGACCAGGAGTCGTCGACGGCCACGAGTGGCGAAATCGAGGCCAGCCGAGCACGCAGTATCACTGTACTAGTACGCCCGCCATAAACCCACTAAGAACCCGTGAATTCTAAGCTTTCTCACTGATCTACTGGACGTTTATTATAAATTTGGTGGGACGAACCCACAACTATACTGAGCTATCCGCACGAATTTCGTAGCGAGCCGACCTAATAAAATCAGTTCGTTACAACAAATTACATATAGGGGGCGCTTATAGCATTTTAAAATACCTTTCAAACGAGATACAGTACAAGTCTGTAGCTTCAGTAGTTTAGAAGTTATAGCCTTCCAAATTTTAGCTATTTAGGAGATATCAGTTCGCTGCCGCTGTTAGACGTGCTTTAAACGAAGTTTTCTCCGTGTAAAATATGTGCATTTTGACCAGAATTTCAGCGAACTGTTGGTGACTTTGTGATTCTTAACAATCCGAACAAACTGGATCACTTTAAATAAAGACAGTGACTTTTTATTTCGCACAACTACATAAGTGAAATATTTCCCTATCCGCTTTGCCGCGCTCTCCAATCGCTCTCGTTCATTAGGCTTATCGCTTACCAGTGTGTTAGTTGTTGGTGTAATTGCTCTCCGGGTATCTGCTTCCGAACAATCACACACACTTGATTTTCGGAGCTTAAACTCAAAGCTTTAACTGTGCTCTTCGCTTTTTGTTTTGATCGGTCTCTTTGCTGCGATTATTAAATCTATTTATATATTAAAACAAACGAAATGAGTTCTTGCTGCGCCGCTTCCTGCTCTTTTGGCAACAAAATAACTTTAGGCCAAACTTCGGTTTGCTGCTGGATTTGTGACAATTTGGCACATCCTATCTGCGTGAAGCTAGGGCGGATAAGTGGCCCAATTGTGGACAATCTTAAATTACGGATTGGCCTTAACTGGATTTGCCCAAACTGCAGGCATATTGAGGTTGATATGAAATCATTCATGCGAGAAACCCACCTGGAATTCCAAGCCCTGTCGACTAGCTTCCGCCAGCTTCAAGAGAAATTCTGCTCTGCAGAATCACATTTTAAAAACCTGAACATGCTAAGTGTCCCCCAAACATGCTCTTGAAATTTCTGACACTCTAATTGATAAAGTCCTTGATATTGCAATCTGGTCGGAGCATGTCATCGTTCACGAGTATGTTAACAAATTAAATTCTCGAGTTCGTGGGCCTCAAACCCCTTCAACCACTGTCCCAAAAAACTAATTGATTCATTCTCCCTATACTATCAGAATGTACGTAGTATACTGGGTAAACTCAGTAATCTGCACGTCAATAATGTCTCCTTTGACGCCAATATGATTGCCTTCACTGAAACGTGGCTTAATTCCTCTGTGTCTGACTGCGAAATATTTGCGGGCAACTACGTCATCTATAGACGTGATCGTACAGTACGTCTTGGCGGCGGTGTTCTTATTGCCGTTAAGTCCGATCTGGTTTCAGAATTAATTCCGTAAAACGACACTGAAATCACTTTAGAATTTGTTGCTGTTCGTATTAACGTTCATGACTATTTTGTTTACGTCTCATGCTCGTATATTCCACCCCGGTCCGATATTAATGAATATCTGCAGCATCTTGATCATATTCAGAGTATCCACTCCACCCTCGGAAATGGGCGACTTTAACCTACCTTCCATTTCCTGGATGTCATCACCTTACTCAAACGTTCTTGTTCCCACTTTACCTCACGAGTTGGTACATGGCCTTATCGACCTCTCATTGGGACAATTAAACTCTATTCAGAACTCCTCGAATAAAATCTTGGACCTTATTTTTGCGTCGGAATTCGCCAATGCCTACGTTTTTAGAATTGACCCGCTTGTTAGTCCTGAAGACAAGTATCACCCTACACTATTGCCAGGTCCTGAAATCGAAATTGCATCTTTTCGTTGCTTTCGTGAAGTCAACTTTACTGATATGATCCTTTATTTAGTAGATTGGTCCTTTATGGATTTAAATGAAGAACCTTCTAACATTGTTAAACAGTTCTACGGCATTCTTGGCACGGTTTTCGATTTGTATGTGTCTGCATTCCCCTCACCTGATGTTTCTTATAAGCCTCACTCGTAGACTCTCTTACTTAAAAAACTGCAAGTCCAGACTCTTTAAGAAATTTAAAAGGACAGGGATGCAAGTTGACCATTCGAGATACCTTACTGCTCGTTCTAAATTCACAACTCACAATTCCCAATGCTACAAGAATTACCTTGATTGTTGCAGAAATGAGTTTCATGATAACCCCCAACCGGTTCTATGCATTCGTTAACTCTAAACGCAAGTCTCAACAATTTCCATGCCGCCTTCATCTCGACTCCGTCTCTGCTTTTAATGACGCCGATATTGCCAATTTATTTGAGAAATTTTTCCAGTCCACATACTCATCCACTAGCTACGATAATACCTCCGCGTATCCCTTTTCACTTCCGCACTCTAATGGTATGTTTATGCCTATATTCAGCGTAGATGACGTCTTTCAAAATCTACAAACAATCAAGCCATCCTTCTCTTCTGGTCCTGATCTTGTACCAAGCTGTGTATTAAAATATTGTGCTAGTGCAATTTGTGAGCCACTGTCAAAACTATTTCAGTTATCCCTACAGCACTCATTTTTTAAAAACCAACATCCAAACTGAAGTAATTTTTACAGATTTCAGTAAGACTTTTGATTCTGTGAACCATCAAAAAAAAACTTTCGCTCTTGGGATTCCCGATCTCGTTGACGAATTGGATTTCTTCATATTTATTGAACCGGACTCAGAGAGTATTATTTAAAAATTCGATCTCAAACCTCGTCCATGTGACTTCTGGCGTTCCTCAAGGGAGTACCCTTGGACCTCTTCTGTTTCGAATTTTTATAAATGACTTGCCTCAAGTAATTCTCTCTTCTCACGTGATGATGTACGCCAATGACGTTAAACTTTTTATGCCCTTAACAAACGTCGATTCTTATGTACTTCTGCAAGCGGACTTAAACAATCTGCAATCGTGGTGCCTCCAGAACCTGCTGTTTTTAAATAATTCTAAATGTAGCTTCATGTCCTTTTATCGAAAGAGGCTTTTCCTCTTTAATTATTCCATTGGGACGAGCGATCTTGAACGTAGTAGGAGTTTTATTCAGCCACAACTTAAACTTTACCAATAGCATCGGCATCATTGTCAGTGAAGCAAAAGGGGTTTTTGCATTTGTTAAGCGCTGGTCTAAAGAATTTGAGGACACCAAAAAGCACCTTTACATTTCTCTTGTTCGACCGATTCTTGAATACTGCTCAATATGCTAAATAATAGGACCTAATCGAATCGGTACAGAAACAGTTCCTTTTGTTTGCTTTACATGGGTTAAACTGGGACCACAACGTCACTTGCCATCCTACGTCGATAGATTGCGTCTTTTAATCCTGCCCTCGCTAAAGGATCGTCGGACCTGCCACGGAGTGATGTTCCTCCACAAGCTAATCACTGGACTCGTTAATTCTAGCTTCTTACTCGGCCAAATACGGTTTTCGATTCCCGTAGGAGCATCCCGATACTTTGGGCATATTGCTTTGGAAATTGCAAAACGAATTTTGAAACGCACAATCCTTATCGAGTTTTATGTACCCAATATAATAAATTGTATTTTTTGTTGTTGGTCAATGTTCCGTGGACTTTAATGTAACAAATATTTTAAGTCACCTATCCTTGCCTCCACCCACTTGATGTGGGTCGGAGCATATCGTTAAAAATAACTCATATATTTGGGCGGAAGTGGGAGTTATGTTTTATATTGGCAGATATTTGCTATTTTTTTGAAAATAATTAAAATAAAATTTCAAAAATTTTCCAAATATTTTTTGTTTACGTATGTGATTCGTGGCCACGTTTGCCCATTTTTTAGAATTTTGAAAAATCGTTCGCCCACCCCTTAAAACTGAATATTTTTGCAAAATAAAAGTTTGCCCACCTCTTAAAGCTAAAAAATATTGTTTGCCCTAAGTGGTGGTTTATAAAACGATTGCCCACTTTCCCTGCAGGAAAAATGCGAACTAGTCTGAAAATCAACTAGTTGTACAACTCGTAAAAAAGCTACCGGAATTTGTCTGGGTGCATTTGGACTACTAGTGAAAAAGCTAATTGTCTCGAACTGGTACCTTTCTGACAAGAAAAACCTTAAAGCACTTGAACTACATATGACCAAAAAATATAGCCTAGAGTGTAAATGTCTTGAGAAATTTAACACCAAACTAATCAAACAGTCGCGGTCCTCGGTTCAATCCTTAGTCTTTGTAAATTATTTTTTGTTTTTTGTTTGCTAGGTGAAGCTTTAGTTTTATTTTTACCTTGGTTTAAAATGTAGTATTCAATATATATGTAAAAAATCATTGTTTTAAAAATATATCACATTTAAATTTATAAACTTTGTTAGTGCATTACAAAATGTGATGCGTGTATGGCTCAATCTGTGTCTACAAATCCAAAGGTCCCCGGTTCAAGTCCTATAGAGGGCGACTTTCCTCGAAAAAAGAAAGTTTGTTTTAATTCCATTTATTTATTATTTGCCGTTCTTAATTACATAATACATAATCAATTAGCTACCAATTAGGAGAGCGTCAAATTAAACATCTTCAAGTACGAGTAAAATCCAATGATTTAATGGTTGAAAGGGTCAAAGGTGTTATTTAAAACAAAAACAGGTAATTCAAACATCTAATTTTTGAACTAAGGTGTTTAACAGGTAGTACTTAAAATATTTCTGACAAGGAATGCTTAGATTGTAGGTATTTTCCGCAACTTGCTCCAATTTTAAACAAGAGTTTCACTTGTCTCAATTTCAAAATTCTCCCTCCTCCTTGAACCTCATATTAGGTTAAAAAAAGACACCCACAATTCAGAATTAGTATATTTTTGGGTAAAAAAATACAATGAAAAGTTGTGCGCGATATTTGATTAACAGTACAGTACTAGCATCGTTTGCTTAACGTGAATTAAAGCAAAAAGGCATTTCACGAAATTTTGTTTTTGTGTGTGCTTTCATCAATCAATATGTAATGAAAAATCTAATAGTTTAGTTTCGCTTCAAAACTTTATGAAATATTTTTCTAAAAATGTAACCTTATTTCATCAGTTTTCTGTTTATACACTTTTTAGAAAATGTTGAAATTAGTTCCAATGTTCCCGTATATTAACATATGTACATAACAGAATGTAAGACTAACATCAGAGGAGCGAACTTTCAGAGAACAATCTGTTATGTGACACTCCTTGGAGTGGAGTAAAGTTAGCCATTACAAGTAGATCACCGCGGTGAGTCGCGATTAATAAATAATTATTTTCGGCTCACTCCACGTGAAACGTGACAGGCCAATTTGGGTCAAATCTCAGAATCAATCCAAACTTTTTTTATCGATAGAGGATTGAAAAATAAGCATCGGTTTTTTTTATACCATTGCAGAGGGTATAATTATTTTAGTCAGAAGTTTTTAACGCAGAGAAGAAGACGATAGAGGATTGAAAAAAAGGATTGGTTTTTTTTTATACCCTTGCAGAGGGTATAATGATTTTAGTCAGAAGTTTTCAACGCAGTGAAGAAGACGTTTCTGACCCCATAAAGTATACATATTCTTGATCAGCATGACTAGACAAGTTGATCTACACACAAAAAAAAAAAAACTATGTAAAATCAACGATTTAATAGTGAAAACTGCCCCAACCCATAAAAAATAGAACAATGCCCAAAAAAATAGTAGGTTACCTATAAAATAGGAGATGACCTACAAAATAGTATTTTACCCGAAAAAAATGGTTGTTTTTTTAAATTTATTTTTATACCCGTTACTCGTAGAGTAAAAGGGTATATTAGATTCGTGCAAAAGTATGTAACAGGCAGAAGGAAGCGTTTCCGACCATATAAAGTATATATATTCTTGATCAGGATCACTAGCCGAGTCGATCTAGCCATGTCCGTCTGTCCGTCTGTCTGTCCGTCTGTCTGTCCGTCTGTCTGTCCGTCTGTCTGTCCGTCTGTCCGTCTGTATGAACGCTGAGATCTTGGAAACTATAAAAGCTAGAAGATTGAGATTTGGCATGCAGATTCTAGGGGTTAATACGCAGCGCAAGTTTTTCACGCCGATGTGCCACGCCCTCTCTAACGTCCACAAACCGCAAAAAACTGTGACCCGTTCTGTATGAACGCTGAGATCTCGGAAACTATAAAAGCTAGAAGATTGGGATTTGGCATGCAGATTCTAGGGGTTATTACGCAGCGCAAGTTTTTCACGCCGATGTGCCACGCCCGCTCTAACACCCACAAACCGCGAAAAACTGTGGCACCCTCTAACGCCCACAAACCGCGAAAAAATGTGGCACCCACAGTTTTGAAGCTATATTAACGGGAAAAGCAATGTGTATACATATTGATAGACCAAAGTTGGAAACCCCCTCTCCCCCTAACGCCCACAAACCGCGAAAAGCTGTGGCGCCCATAGTTTTAAAGCTAGAGCAAAAGTGTAAACGCAATTTTGTTTGGGTTATTAACGCCTACCGAAATGTAGAAGAAATTTTTTAAATTTTTTGAAGCGGCTGCTTGGTTTGCCCTGCTTGAGACTGCTGACTTTAGCTGAGTAACGGGTATTTGATAGTCGAGGCACTCGACTATAGCGTTCCCTCTTGTTTTAACTGTTTTTATTTTTAATTTAATTTGTTATATTAATTTATATCGAAGCTATTTATAGACACCTACATTTCACAGATACTTAAACTTACAAGTCAGGTTATGGCCTCCGCTGGGAATCGAACCGGGGCCGCAGTCATCGGAGTCGAGCACTCTAACCAGAAGGCCACAGAAGAATGCTTTTCGTAGAGGAAAATCTATAGACTTGAAATCAACATTTACCAAACAAAAAAAAAGGAAAAACATCATCTGCAAAAGCGGGACTTGAACTCACGACCCAGAGATTATGAGTCGGATACTCTAGCCACCCTAAGTCCAGAAAAATAGTTGACCTACAATTTATAATTGTATTTCTAAAACAACAAAATACATGAAGGAAAAAAATAGTTGTGTTACGATATTAATTGTGGTGTCACTATTCAGTGCCCCATAGGAATAATCGTAAAAATAATTGAAAAAAATTATATCTTCGGTGTTTTTTTGACATATTAACTATTGCTCTTGGGAATATCATTTTTAAAACTGTCCTAAAATTCTAATTACATTTTATAAAAATCGGACGACTATATCATATAGCTCTCATAGGAACGATCGGAAAACTAAAGGGAAATTAATAGAAACAAAATTATAGCTTTGTTCATTTTTAGTGTATTCTCTTCTACTCTGGAATATAACTTTATTTTAATAATTCAGAATTTCGAATTAAATTTAGCATAAATCGGACAACTATATAATATAGCTGCCATAGTAAGGATCGATCAATTAATGTCAATATAATACCTAAACTGCTATAATTTTGTTCGTTGTTATTTGCATTTTTGTAATTTCAAA
This sequence comes from Drosophila mimetica, assembly GCA_037075245.1. NCBI lineage: Eukaryota > Metazoa > Arthropoda > Insecta > Diptera > Drosophilidae > Drosophila > Drosophila mimetica. The sequence goes on from JBAMCH010000007.1 coordinate 30,971,050, forward strand.
TTGAATTGGAATGATCTGCTAGGGTATATAAACTTCGGCTGGCCGAAGTTAGCTTCCTTTCTTGTTATTTTTTTTTAACCGTTTATTTTTATAAACTTTTTTTGTAATTAAGCTCCGATTTTTCAGTTATGCACCACTTGAGACTCGTTTGAGTTATATAAATTGTTGGTATGCAACTTTGTGGGCTATCTTAAAATCTTTCAGAAAAATATTTTAAAAAATTTTTTAATTTAAAATTAAGTATTTTTTAAGAAAATTTAAAATTAAAAAAATTCTGTACGCCGGAATACACGCGATTTCCGAAAATAATAAATATTCTCGTGTAGCTTCATCAATTCTTAAAATTGTTAGTAAAATAAATTTTTGTATTTGCAAGACCTATCTTATTAATGAAAACGATTTTAGTCTATCAACTTTTCATCAAACAACAACAGCGCAACGTGGTGAGCGCGGGAGAGCAAAAATATTGCTGTCCCGTTCTTTTTCAAAATATTTTTCTGAAAGATATTAAGATAGCCCACAAAGTTGCATACCAACAATTTTTATAACTCAAACGAGTCTCAAGTGTGCATAACTAAAAAATCGGAGCTTAATTACAAACAATTTTTTTTTTAAATAAACGGTAAGAGTTAAAAAAAAAATAAAAAAAGCCGATCCTTATTTTTCAATCCTCTATCGATATAAAAAGTTTGGATTGATTCTGAGATTTGACCCAAATTGACCTCTTACGTTTCACGTGGAGTGAGCCTTTCTCTAATTAAAAACCAACGCTTCCTTATTTATTGTACACTCTGGCGGTCGGAATTCTCCATATGGACGGTTCTTTTACAAACCGAACACTTTTTATTGGGTCACATTTTTGATTTGCCCGAAACTTTTTTTACACTTAATATTCGGAAAATAAGTAAACACGTGTATCAGGATTTGACCGAAAAAAAATTATTTTTTTAGTTAGAATTTTTTTTAAGTTTGCCAAAAATCGTAAAATTTGGAAAAGTACCCTCTCTTTGAAAATCTGTATCTCCGGATATATGATTCCGATTGACTTCATGTCTTTTTCATTAAATCCTCTAAAACCTCTTCTTTCAAAAAAAATTTCTAAAAAAAAAATAATTTTGAATTTCTTAAAAATAAAAACAAATTAAAATTTAAAAAAAATTTTTAACCATTGCCCCCACAAAAAAAAATTTTTTTTTTATTTTAATATATGCGCCGTAGTGTTAGTTACAATCGGTTTTTGTTAAAAGTTGGAGCCATTTTTAGTTTTTTAAATATCAAAAGTTTTTTAACAAGCCCTCGCCTTTCATCTATGAACGCCCGCCAAAGCATGTTATGCATCTCGCTCGCTCTTATTACATGCTTATGGTTTTCATGCTTACGAGTCATTTAATCATATCTGACTAACAAACAGGAATTCTTTGCTTAAAATATTATCTTCTTATTATACCCGTTACTCGTAGAGTAAAAGGGTATATTAGATTCGTGCAAAAGTATGTAACGCGTAGAAGGAAGCGTTTGCGACCAAATAAAGTATATGTATTCTTGTATATTCTTGATCAGGATCACTAGCCGAGTCGATCTAGCCATGTCCGTCTGTCCGCCTGTCTGTCCGTCTGTCTGTCCGTCTGTATGAACGCTGAGATCTCGAAAACTAAAAGCTAGAAGATTGAGATTTGGCATGCAGATTCTAGGGGTTAATACGCAGCGCAAGTTTTTCACGCCGATGTCCCACGCCTCCTCTAACGATTAAAGATCTAAAGATTAACGGGAAAAGGAATGTGTATTCGTTTCTTCAATACATATTGATTGACCAAAATAATTAACCGCCCCCTAACGGCAGCAAACCGCGAAAAACTGTGGCGCCCACAGTTTTGAAGCTAGATTAACGGGAAAAGAAATGTGTATTCGGTTCTTCAATACATATTGATAGACCAAAGTGGGAAACCCCCTCCCCCCTAACGCCCACAAACCGCGAAAAGCTGTGGCGCCCACAGCTTTAAAGCTAGAGAAAAAGTGTAAACGCCATTTTGTTTGGGTTATTAATGCCTACCGAAATGTAGAAGAAATTTTTTTAATCGTCCCACACAGTAAAAAATTATAATCAAATAATGAAATGTCCGGTAGATGGCGACACTTTTAAGCGGCTGCTTGGTTTGCCCTGCTTCAGACTGCTTGCTTTAGCTGAGTAACGGGTATTTGATAATCGAGGCACTCGACTATAGCGTTCCCTCGTGTTTATTTTGTACCTGTTCCTGCTGATTGTATGCCTTCCTATATTGATTCCATTTATTATAATTACTATTCTGATAATTATTTCCCTGATTAAACTTATTATTGGCCCTATACTGAATCAAAGATTCGTCTATTTCCATACGCTCTGGCTTATTCTGAGGTTGTCTGTATGAATTCCATTGATTTTGTTGATTATTAAAAGGTCTTCCCTGATTGAAATTATTATTTCGATTCTGATTAAAATTGTTTTGATTTTGCCAATTATTATTAAAGTTCTTATTTTCCTGATTAAATATAAATTTGTTATTTATATTGTTATAAGTATTTAGTTGTCTTGGTTTGTTGTTTAAAAATATGAGACCGTTACCACTTTGGTTTGGCTCGTTGATGTTTTTCTGTGTAGATGTAAAAGAATTTTCAAAATGTGCTCTCATGCTATTACTTTGAAGTTCCTGTACTATAACCATAGCATTAGGTAAATCTTGGGGATTCATAGAAATGATTGTGTCGGAAATAGCCAGTTATAAAAACTCGAAGGGCGGTTTTTCTGTGTTTTTCATTCATTTCCTGAGTAATCGGTTTGTTTCGTCCGTAAGTCATAATTGTTTTGTTAATTAAAAAAAGTCAATTTTCTATGGATGCTCCATAATAGTCCATTATGGATAATTTACCCTGGCTGAGTATGCTTAATTCTTGTTCAATTATATGGATGGGACGTTTGTCACTGCACTATGGGAAAAAAGTCTATTTTTTTGGCATAAAATAAACTTATTTTACAAATTATTTTTAAAAATAAAATATATTTTTTGAATTTACATACCCTAATTAGGCAAGAACCGTTATCTAAGATTTTTTACTAATAACACTATAGTGTTGATAAACGAACAAAGTCATCTTTTCGATTGTTGCGTGCGTAACTTGGTGAAAAATCTTTCCAAACTTTCACTGCTTATTTTGTGGAGCAACAAATTGGATTACACGGGCTTACAAAAAAAAATTGATAAAATACGCACTTCATCTAAATCAATATAATTGAAGACCATTAAAAAAAGTCAGTGTGGAAATTCACCCAGAACGGATTGACATAAAAATCTGAAAAAAAACCATAAATTCGGAAATAATTAGGAGCCGAGTGTGTGATATAAATTAGAGCCATAAGCGGCCCCAAAGTGCCCCAAAATTCGATTTGTTTTTTTCTTAATTTTTTCTTTTGCAAATAACTGCATTTAAACTTTTTTGAAATTCAGCCCCCTTCGTCAAGGTCGCCAATTTGGTTTTTTTTATTGTGACGTCATGGGCTCCCACCTATGTGTTGTTGTTTTTTTTTATTCAGACGTTCCTCCAAGTGTTACCGTGCAAAGGCAAGGAAAAATACCACAGCTACAAAACCCCAAATTGCGCGCCTAAAAATGCGAATATATCGATAATTTTTTTTTGTTTATTCATTCTTTTAGCTAAACGTTAAATTTTAAATTATCGGTGGAGCTATCCAATTCCCCTTAAGAAAATTTCAAGGAAAAGTCGTATGTATATACATTTAAAGTCGGATTTTAAATGATTTTACTATTTGCAGCAGCATCTCCGATCAGTTTTAGATTTTGCTAACAGTTTTATAATCGAAGTTTTCCTTAAATTTGTTTTTATTTTTAAAATCTAAAAACCCGATAAGCTAAGACGAAATGTTTCCAAACTACTTATTACCTTTCAAATGTTGAATTACACCAGTTTACAAAAAAAAATTGATGAAATACGCACTTCATGAAACTATGATTTTCGGTTAAGGTTCATCTCCCTGAGTAAGAAATGGGCACTTTTAATTTTTTGTATGGTACAGTTTTTTTTTAAAGTGTAAAAACGTTTTTTGCACTTCTTTAATTTCTAACTCGATTTGTGGTAAACCGATTTGGGCTATCAAAGGCTCATTTTACAGGTAAAAGAATGCCCTTTAACTTTCTTATACACAGCATTGAGTTCCATTCATTGGTTTAGAAGCTACACTTCGTCAAAGCTGAAAAAGTTGGAAAAAATGCAAAAAAGCTGACATAAATGGCTTCTTTAAAAATACACGCCTAAAAACCGAAATTATTTTTATATGAATGGAACTCAATGCTGTGTATAAGAAAGTTAAAGGGCATTCTTTTACCTGTAAAATGAGTCTTTGATCGCCCAAATCGGTTTACCACAACTCGAGTTAGAAATTAAAGAAGTGCAAAAAATCATAGTTTCATGAAGTGCGTATTTCATCAATTTTTTTTTGTAAACCCGTGTTATTGACAAATCGTGGATTTGTAAAAACAAAATAAAAACATAAATTGGCCCCGTTGCGTACACACACACGCACGCTAAAATGCGTATTTACACCCCCAACCATTAGATATGTGGAAGTGTGCGTGTGTGTGTGCATTTCACCTGACTAAGGAAGTAAGATTTGCTTAAGTTCAAATTCATGATAATACTGATATTCTATTGCTAAAAGAATATCATTTTCATTTCCACAACAGGTTTGAGACATTTTCAAACGGATTTTTGTGTTTTAAAATTAAATAATATTAAAAAAACATAAATATTCAAATCAGTTAATTCTTTTGCTATTTCCTACACTTGCGTCATATTGTTTAAACAAATGGAAATGTTTAAACAATTTCATTCACGGCTTCTCCCCCTACCTGCCTTTCTGACATTGTTAATATAATCCTAATCAAGGTGAAAAATTATTGAAAACAAAATACTGAAAACCAAATAATTATTCTAAAATGAGAATTTTTGCTTTTGCTAATCCTTAGCGAAATTGCAAGGTGATCATGGTAAATCTTTTGCTCCTTATTTATTAACCGTTTGCTTTAATGTCAGCAAGGACTTCCAAACTGTAGCTCAGATGGTTATGTTGTACGTAAAGGAAACATAGTCTATAGGTCTTGGGTTCAAACCCACCACAATTCTTACCAATAATGATGTTGACATAATTATTTCTTTTCCACTTTGTAAACTATTTTTAGGTAGATGGTAAAGAGCGGAATGCCAAATGAGTATTCCATAACCTCTCAGAACAAAGTAAAAAAAAAATAAGAGAACTCCAATTTTGAATAGAACTTTGATTTAAACACAAACGACCTTTAGATTACAAGGCTTTAGGTTTTGGTTTTACATTTGAAGTTTTCCTTAAAATTATTTTATTTTTAAAATCCAAAAACCCGTTTAGCTAACACGAAATGTTTTAGAACTTTTGACAAACGGTTGTAAAAAAGAATAGAGAAAAATATATTTTACAAACTAAATATATATGTGTGTGAGTGTGTTTATGTGTGTGCATTACAGATTTGTTTTATTACTGATTTATCTGTTTTAAAATTTAAATCGCATTGATAATATTGGAAAAAAAACATAAATATTCAAACCATAATCTTGCTCTTCCTTACACGCGGCTCATATTGTTTAAACAAATGGAAATGTTTAAACAATTTGATTCACGGCTTCTCTATTCACCTAAATTCCTTTTTTATTATTAGTAGAATTTTTAATCTTGATTTCCGCAGGCGAAGCTGCGGGCGACCCTGCTAGTAAAACTATAATTTTCGGTTATGGTACATCTCCCTGAGTAAGAAAAGGGCACTTTTAATTTTTTGTATGGTACAGTTTTTTTTTAAAGTGTAAAAATCGTTTTTTGCACTTTTTTATTTTTTATCTCGAGTTTTAATAAATTTGGTCATCAAATACTCATTTTACAAAAGAATGCCCTTTAACTTTCTTATACACAGCATTGAGTTCCATTCATTGGTTTAGAAGCTACACTTCGTCAAAGCTGAAAAAGTTGAAAAAAATCCAAAAAAGCTGACATAAATGGCTTCTTTAAAAATACACGCCTAAAAACCGAAATTATTTTTATATGAATGGAACTCAATGCTGTGTATAAGAAAGTTAAAGGGCATTCTTTTACCTGTAAAATGAGTCTTTGATCGCCCAAATCGGTTTACCACAACTCGAGTTAGAAATTAAAGAAGTGCAAAAAATCATAGTTTCATGAAGTGCGTATTTCATCAATTTTTTTTTGTAAACCCGTGTTATTGACAAATCGTGGATTTGTAAAAACAAAATAAAAACATAAATTGGCCCCGTTGCGTACACACACACGCACGCTAAAATGCGTATTTACACCCCCAACCATTAGATATGTGGAAGTGTGCGTGTGTGTGTGCATTTCACCTGACTAAGGAAGTAAGATTTGCTTAAGTTCAAATTCATGATAATACTGATATTCTATTGCTAAAAGAATATCATTTTCATTTCCACAACAGGTTTGAGACATTTTCAAACGGATTTTTGTGTTTTAAAATTAAATAATATTAAAAAAACATAAATATTCAAATCAGTTAATTCTTTTGCTATTTCCTACACTTGCGTCATATTGTTTAAACAAATGGAAATGTTTAAACAATTTCATTCACGGCTTCTCCCCCTACCTGCCTTTCTGACATTGTTAATATAATCCTAATCAAGGTGAAAAATTATTGAAAACAAAATACTGAAAACCAAATAATTATTCTAAAATGAGAATTTTTGCTTTTGCTAATCCTTAGCGAAATTGCAAGGTGATCATGGTAAATCTTTTGCTCCTTATTTATTAACCGTTTGCTTTAATGTCAGCAAGGACTTCCAAACTGTAGCTCAGATGGTTATGTTGTACGTAAAGGAAACATAGTCTATAGGTCTTGGGTTCAAACCCACCACAATTCTTACCAATAATGATGTTGACATAATTATTTCTTTTCCACTTTGTAAACTATTTTTAGGTAGATGGTAAGGAGCGGAATGCCAAATGAGTATTCCATAACCTCTCAGAACAAAGTAAAAAAAAAATAAGAGAACTCCAATTTTGAATAGAACTTTGATTTAAACACAAACGACCTTTAGATTACAAGGCTTTAGGTTTTGGTTTTACATTTGAAGTTTTCCTTAAAATTATTTTATTTTTAAAATCCAAAAACCCGTTTAGCTAACACGAAATGTTTTAGAACTTTTGACAAACGGTTGTAAAAAAGAATAGAGAAAAATATATTTTACAAACTAAATATATATGTGTGTGAGTGTGTTTATGTGTGTGCATTACAGATTTGTTTTATTACTGATTTTTCTGTTTTAAAATTTAAATCGCATTGATAATATTGGAAAAAAACATAAATATTCAAACCATAATCTTGCTCTTCCTTACACGCGGCTCATATTGTTTAAACAAATGGAAATGTTTAAACAATTTGATTCACGGCTTCTCTATTCACCTAAATTCCTTTTTTATTATTAGTAGAATTTTTAATCTTGATTTCCGCAGGCGAAGCTGCGGGCGACCCTGCTAGTAAAACTATAATTTTCGGTTATGGTACATCTCCCTGAGTAAGAAAAGGGCACTTTTAATTTTTTGTATGGTACAGTTTTTTTTTAAAGTGTAAAAATCGTTTTTTGCACTTTTTTATTTTTTATCTCGAGTTTTAATAAATTTGGTCATCAAATACTCATTTTACAAAAGAATGCCCTTTAACTTTCTTATACACAGCATTGAGTTCCATTCATTGGTTTAGAAGCTACACTTCGTCAAAGCTAAAAAATTTGGAAAAAATGCAAAAAACGCTGACATAAATGGCTTATTTAAAAATACACGCCTAAAAAACGAAATTATTTTTATAACTTCTACTTAAAGATACATCTTTAAGCAAACTAACAAGACCATCAACTCAATTAACAACCAAAGGTTCGATTTTATATAGATTATTTCAGTTTGGAAAAAGGTGTATTACAGCCCTATTAGAGCCCTGTTAACCTCAGTTAACAGCTGTAAACTGCCAAAACACCACCGTTCTTCCGAGTTTAAACAATTCATATCAAAAAAATGTACTGGCGGATTGTAACGATAATTAGCTTGTTTTCTTTGTCGAAGTACCATCTAACCATATAAGTTATAACAAGAGGGAACGCTATAGTCGAGTGCCTCGACTATCAAATACCCGTTACTCAGCTAAAGTCAGCAGTCTCAAGCAGGGCAAACCAAGCAGCCGCTTCAAAAAATTAAAAAAATTTCTTCTACATTTCGGTAGGCGTTAATAACCCAAACAAAATTGCGTTTAGACTTTTGCTCTAGCTTTAAAACTATGGGCGCCACAGCTTTTCGCGGTTTGTGGGCGTTAGGGGGGGGGGGGGGTTTCCAACTTTGGTCTATCAATATGTATTGATGAAACGAATACACATTGCTTTTCCCGTTAATATAGCTTCAAAACTGTGGGTGCCACAGTTTTTCGCGGTTTGTGGGCGTTAGAGGGGGCGTGGCATATCGGCGTGAAAAACTTGCGCTGCGTATTAACCCCTACAATCTGCATGCCAAATCTCAATCTTCTAGCTTTTATAGTTTCCGAAATCTCAGCGTTCATACAGACGGGTGCCAAGGTTTTTAGCGGTTTGTGGGCGTTAGGGGGGGGGGGGGGTTTCCCACTTTGGTCTACCAATATGTATTGAAGAAACGAATACACATTCCTTTTCCCGTTAATCTAGCTTCAAAACTGTGGGTGCCACAGTTTTTCGCGGTTTGTGGGCGTTAGAGGAGGCGTGGCACATCGGCGAGAAAAACTTGCCTGCGTATTAACCCCTAGAATCTGCATGCCAAATCTCAATCTTCTAGCTTTTATAGTTTCCGAGATCTCAGCGTTCATACAGACGGGTCCACAGTTTTTCGCGGTTTGTGGGCGTTAGAGGGGGCGTGGCACATCGGCGTGAAAAACTTGCGCTGCGTATTAACCCCTAGAATCTGCATGCCAAATCTCAATCTTCTAGCTTTTATAGTTTCCGAGATCTCAGCGTTCATACAGACGGACGGACGGACAGACGGACGGACAGACGGACAGACGGACAGACGGACATGGCTAGATCGACTCGGCTAGTGATCCTGATCAAGAATATATATACTTTATATGGTCGGAAACGCTTCCTTCTACCTGTTACATACTTTTGCACGAATCTAATATACCCTTTTACTCTACGAGTAACGGGTATAAAAAAAATTTCGGTTTTTAGTATTTTTATACCCGTTACTCGTAGAGTAAAAGGGTATATTAGATTCGTGCAAAAGTATGTAACAGGTAGAAGGAAGCGTTTCCGACCATATAAAGTATATATATTCTTGATCAGGATCACTAGCCGAGTCGATCTAGCCATGTCCGTCTGTCCGTCTGTCCGTCTGTCTGTCCGTCTGTCCGTCTGTATGAACGCTGAGATCTTGGGAACTATAAAAGCTAGAAGATTGAGATTTGGCATGCAGATTCTAGGGGTTAATACGCAGCGCAAGTTTTTCACGCCGATGTGCCACGCCTCTCTAACGCCCACAAACCGCGAAAAACTGTGACCCGTTGTGTATGAACGCTGAGATCTCGGAAACTATAAAAGCTAGAAGATTGGGATTTGGCATGCAGATTCTAGGGGTTAATACGCAGCGCAAGTTTTTCACGCCGATGTGCCACGCCCCCTCTAACACCCACAAACCGCGAAAAACTGTGGCACCCACAGTTTTGAAGCTATATTAACGGGAAAGAAATGTGTATTTGTTTCATCAATACATATTGATAGACCAAAGTGGGAAACCTCCCCTCCCCCCTTACGCCCACAAACCGCGAAAAACAGTGGCACCCGTCTGTATGAACGCTAAGATCTCGGAAACTAGAAAAGCTAGAAGATTGGGATTTGGTATGCTGATTCTAGGCGTTAATACGCAGCGCAAGTTTTTCACGCCGACGTGCCACGCCCCCTCTAACGCCCACAAACCGCGAAAAACTGTGGCACCCACAGTTTTGAAGCTATATTAACGGGAAAAGCAATGTGTATACATATTGATAGACCAAAGTTGGAAACCCCCCCTCCCCCCTAACGCCCACAAACCGCGAAAAGCTGTGGCGCCCATAGTTTTAAAGCTAGAGCAAAAGTGTAAACGCAATTTTGTTTGGGTTATTAACGCCTACCGAAATGTAGAAGAAATTTTTTAAATTTTTTGAAGCGGCTGCTTGGTTTGCCCTGCTTGAGACTGCTGACTTTAGCTGAGTAACGGGTATTTGATAGTCGAGGCACTCGACTATAGCGTTCCCTCTTGTTTTTCTTATAGTATTACTTAAAAAAAATATTTTCGCTCCTTCACTTTACTTCTTTAAGTTTTTGCTGATAATGGTTTTTTTTTTATTTTATTGTTCACTTTTGTAACATTTTGGTTGGGAATTATTTTATTATTTTATTTCTTTATGTGTCTGGAGCAGTGAAACTTTTTTATTTGACAATCACTACTTTTATTACGGAGGTTTTTATTTTTTAAAAAATGGATTTTTGCATTTATTGACTTTTAAAAAATTTATTTTAGATCAACACACACCTTTTTTGTTTTCATTGGTTATTTGATTCAAGGAGGATTATTACATTTATTGATTTCCTGCCTTTTTTATAACACAACTTTTTTATTTTCAGCTCGTTGTATCTGGGTTTTTTGGCCGCACTAAATTCCTTTTTCACATGAAAACTTTTTTGAACTTTTTATTTGTATGCTTTGCTTTCGAATTTTTTTTTACGTTGGGCGCCAATTAACTTTCTCCTAAGTGATTTGGTCAAAGACATATATTTTTATTTAATTAACTTCACTTATCACTAACATTTCATAGGTTGCACTTAAAGTAGTTCACTGCTCCGGTCTTATACTTATTTCACTTCTAATGGTTTGGTTCTTTCGGATCTCAAAAACGGACTGCCTGCATTTCGGCACAATAATTAATAATCAAACCTCGGCTTAAGAGTCGACAAAATAGGATCATGAAATTTGGCAATTAAATCTGAAATCGAGATTCTGCCGGAAATCGGTGTTTACATTATCGAGCTTCGAGGGTCGCTTTGGGGCTCCGATGTTTAGAATATCGGCTTGGGATGTTTACAGAATCCGTTCAATGCGGAGTGTGAAATTATATGGGTGTGAACCACTCGAAGGCGTAGTTGGATGAAATAGCTGACTACGGGCTTATCTCGGAGTCAATTCTGAATTATTTGGAAATTGGGCTGGGCCCAAAGTTTTTTATAAGTCGGGTAAGCGGCCCTAAATAATATGTTATATAAATTGCATATTTTCGTATGTACACAGAGGAAAAAAACCAAGAACATTGCACTCAAATTAAGAACATTCGTTCTTAAAAACCGGGTAAGCACAAATGTTCTCATTTTAAGTTAAATGTTCTGAACATTAGAACGAAATGGTGTTAGCTAAAAATCCGACATTAAGTTCATTCCGTTCTATTTTCAAGTTAATGTTGTTCTTAATATAAGAACATTTTTAAATCAAATGGTTACAAAATTTAGTTCTTCTGTTCTGTTTTTTAGAACTTTTGCTCTCAATACTAGATTTTTTGAAAAATATATATTTTTTATGTTATATTTATATTTTAATCTAAAGAAATATTTTTTATTATAGAGAAGTTTTTAGCTAACTCAAGGTCATGCCGGCTTAGGGCCGTTTTCTCGTCCATACTTTAGTGTGCCTGACGGGACAACGGAGCGATAAACAAAAAATGGTTTACTCGTCCTTATGTTAGCGCAGGTAGTTACAAATTTTATAATGGTACTTCATCCACCGTGCAAGATTTATGCGGTTGGATTGAGCGGAAGTGTTGCCAGACATTCGAGCGTTGACAATCTGGTTCCACTCTTCATTCGAAAACAGCTGATTCTATTTACAGTTAAATATGAATCAAAATTTCAAGTCATCTAATTTATTTTAAAACAAGAGGGAACGCTATAGTCGAGTGCCTCGACTATCAAATACCCGTTACTCAGCTAAAGTCAGCAGTCTCAAGCAGGGCAAACCAAGCAGCCGCTTCAAAAAATTAAAAAAATTTCTTCTACATTTCGGTAGGCGTTAATAACCCAAACAAAATTGCGTTTACACTTTTGCTCTAGCTTTATAACTATGGGCGCCACAGCTTTTCGCGGTTTGTGGGCGTTAGGGGGGGGGGGGGGTTTCCAACTTTGGTCTATCAATATGTATTGATGAAACGAATACACATTGCTTTTCCCATTAATATAGCTTCAAAAATGTGGGTGCCACAGTTTTTCGCGGTTTGTGGGCGTTAGAGAGGGCGCGGCACATCGGCGTGAAAAACTTGCGCTGCGTATTAACCCCTACAATCTGCATGCCAAATCTCAATCTTCTAGCTTTTATAGTTTCCGAAATCTCAGCGTTCATACAGACGGGTGCCAAGGTTTTTAGCGGTTTGTGGGCGTTAGGGGGGAGGGGAGGTTTCCCACTTTGGTCTATCAATATGTATTGAAGAAACGAATACACATTCCTTTTCCCGTTAATCTAGCTTCAAAACTGTGGGTGCCACAGTTTTTCGCGGTTTGTGGGCGTTAGAGGAGGCGTGGCACATCGGCGAGAAAAACTTGCCTGCGTATTAACCCCTAGAATCTGCATGCCAAATCTCAATCTTCTAGCTTTTATAGTTTCCGAGATCTCAGCGTTCATACAGACGGGTGCCACAGTTTTTCGCGGTTTGTGGGTGTTAGAGGGGGCGTGGCACATCGGCGTGAAAAACTTGCGCTGCGTATTAACCCCTAGAATCTGCATGCCAAATCTCAATCTTCTAGCTTTTATAGTTTCCGAGATCTCAGCGTTCATACAGACGGACGGACGGACGGACGGACAGACGGACGGACAGACGGACATGGCTAGATCGACTCGGCTAGTGATCCTGATCAAGAATATATATACTTTATATGGTCGGAAACGCTTCCTTCTACCTGTTACATACTTTTGCACGAATCTAATATACCCTTTTACTCTACGAGTAACGGGTATAATTAATTCCCGAGCGATTTATCTTGAAACTCTGTAGGATATCGTCGAATTGTCTGAAGTGCAAACCTATCGGCGCAGATATCAAGACCAGAGAAATTACTTCGAACATTACAGAGATAAAGAATTTATTAAAAGGTTTCGCTTGTACAAAAGCACGGCACTATTTGTTTTGCAAAAAATTGTTTTGCGACTTGAATCTAAAGTAAAGAAGTAAGAGCATTCATTTAGTTTAACTAATTCCATATAATCAAAAACCATTATTACAGGGAAACGACAATACAGCCATGGGTTAAGCTTCTAATAGCTCTTAGATTCTACGCAAGCGGCAGTTTTCTTATAACTGTTGGCGATTTTTGTGGTGTTAGCGTGTCCACAGCCAGTCGAGTTGTAAGGGAAGTTTCTTTTGCTATAGCGTCTTTATCAAAACAATTTATTAAGTTCCCGCGTATTGAAGATCTTTAAGAAAATTTTGTTGATTTTTATAAAATAGCCAAGTCATAGGAGCCATAGATTGCACGCACGTAAGAATTCAATCTCCCGGAGGCGATTCCGGAGAGATATGATTTTTTATTAGTTTGAAATGTTGTTTATATCATCAGCTGTTAGTATGACTGTTTTATGGTATTTTTCGATAGTTTTTCCATTAATTTTTGACAATTAGTTAACTCTTCTGATGTGGGGTTGCCACCTAGTCTCAAATTAGTGCACATTTTATTTGGAGTTTTAAAAGACGGACGAGAAAACGAAAACCGATTTGCCACCGGGATAAATTTATCCTGCTATTAGCTAAATTGTACTTTGCAGGACGGACGAGAAAACGGCCCTTAGACTTCAAGAAGTCCAAGACGTCGGCATTATGCCAACACACAACAAGGAGCGAAGAGGCTTCACTGTACATGCACGTTTCATGTAGTAGCCAAGTACAATCATCAGCAGTGAAATCGCTGTCTTGGTCAAGGGTTACCATGCAAGCCGCGCTATAACTGGTTGGGAATTATAGCGTCACCAGAGCGGTAAATTACGAAAAGATGATAAAGCTCTTAGTGTGTGTTGGACTTGGCAGAACCATCATTTTATTATTTATCATTTTTTATTATTTAATAATTATTTGTGCAAAGTTGCGCTCGAAAAGAAATTATATTTTTAATAAGAACGGATGTGTTTACATTTTCTTTAAATTTTTCTTATGGCCCGTAGTGACTATTATATATGTATATAAACGTGAAAATTACATTATTACATTATTGGAGAATACAGTTTTGAATCATTTTAAGTTGAAATGCAACTTAATTTTCGTTCTTTATTTAGTCCTTTTCGTTCTTACACTAAGAACATTTTGAGATATTGTGGTTTTTGAGAACAAAATCGATTTGATATAAAAACCATGGGCTAAAATAGAAACATTTCGTTCTTATTTGAAGAACATTTTAAGCTCAACCAGATTTTAAGAAAGAATTCAACTTAATTCAAACACATTTAGAACATTTTGATCTTAAAAAAGGACGTTCTATTTTTAAGAACATTTTCAACTCAGACGTCAGAATTCTCTCTGTATACATACATATGTAATTATTCAAATTGCACACTCACATATGCTAAGCATTCTTCATTTAGTGTATTAAGAATGTACTCACCTGATTTTAATAACACGGAACACTTATTTTAGAGAACTTTTACATAAAACACGTCTTGTTTTTCTCTCTGTCGAACTTACTTTGACAGTGCAATAGCTGCGTATCCTGGCGATAGGCACAGTTCGAACTTCAGAAATCGGTAAATGACAATTATTGCTATTAATGTGTCCCTTGGTTCATAACAATTACTATATTTCTTAACAAGTTCAATTTTTTGAAAAATGTGGTATACATTTACACTCATTTGGGATCAATTTGACGCCAAAAATTTGATAATTTTTGGGTTTTTTTTCTAGTTTTACTCCAGGAACAATAACACCAGTTTACAACAAAAAATTCATGAAATACGCACTTCATGAAACCATGATTTTCCGTTAAGGTACATCTCCCTGATTAAAAAAAGGGAACTTTTAATTTTTTGTATGGTACACTTTTTGGAGTGTAAAAACGTGTTTTGCTCTTTTTTATTTTCTAACTCGAGTTCTGATAAACCGAATTCGGTCATCAAATATTCATTTCACAGAAGAATTTTTAAGAATTCAACTTTCTTATACACAGCATTGAGTTCCATTCATTAATTTAGAAGCTACAATGGATACTTTTAAAATACACGCCTAAAAATCGAAAATACTTTTATAACTTATATGGTTAGATGGTACTTTGACAAAGAAAACAAGCTAATGGTCATTACAATCCGCCAGGAAATTATTTTGATATGATTTTTTTAAGCTCGGGACAACGGTGGTTTTTTGGCCGTATACAGATGTTAACTGAGGTTAACAGGGCTCTAACAGTTCTATAGTACTCCTTTTTTCCAACTGAAAAATTCTATATAAAATCGAACCTTTGGTTGTTTATTGAGTTGATGATCTTGTTAGTATGCCTAAAGATGTATCTTTAAGTAGAATTTATAAAAATAATTTCGGTTTTTAGGCGTGTATTTTTAAATGCTGTAAGTTAAGACACTTTTAATAATGAATAAAACTCACACAAAACGTACTCCAAACTATTTATTTATGTTAATTTAATCAATTTAACTTCGTTTTCACTTATTTCCAGTCCATTTTTAAAGAACTTTGAGGCTGAGGCGTTTTTGTATGCAAAACGGGTGTCTCAAAGGAAAAAAAACTTTTACGGTGCACAATGGTAGCCTGGCTTTTAATGTTTTACCCAAAAGTTTTGTTACCAAAATAGACTCAAACTATTTTTTAAATTTTTTTTGTGGACAAGTTTTGAGAAAATGGGGTGTTCCATCTTACAGACGGTCCCAAATTACAGACCTCTCCCCTATATAATTTAATTTACAGCATTTAATTAAATCTACAAAATGTAGGCTTTATATTATTTAGTATGGATTTAATACTTTAACTTTGTATACTGCTTTTATTTTCTTTTAGAAATCAGAAGTATAAGTTGTATAAGTATTAACTGAAATATATATGTAATGTAAGTGGTTTTAAAATAATATCACAAATTCAACTTCTGGACTCTGATATAAAAAAGAAACTAGAAGGTATAGAGCTTATATTATTTAGTATGGAATCAATAATTTCATTTTTAGACTCGTTCTGGTATATTTTTACTACAAGGGCTATTCATTTTAAACTTTTGGTTTTTTTTTTTGGTGTACCTGTTACATATTTTTTCCCGAATACTAAATACTCTTCTACTCTACGAGTAACGGGTATAATGAAGAGAAGTTGCCAACTCGTCAGCTGACAGGCAATCGGCGTTCTTAGGACTGTCCCAGCACCCTTAAGCCGTCAACCACCTCATGTCAAAAGCCCTTGCCTGTGGCATGTGAGCGGATTGGTGAGAAGAGAAAACAAAGGCTGCCAATTGCCAATTGAAGCCATAAAGTATGCTAAGCAATTTTCGTCGTGTCGTGTGTGTGGTGGAAAGAGTGAAGAAGGTGAAGGGAAGATGTTTAGGGAATCAAAGTATGGTGCGATATTTATTATTGTTCCATGCCAAACATGAGCTTGAGTTAGGGTCTACTGACTGAGAGGCGGAAGGGAGTCTCCGAGCAATTGGCACCTTTCGTATTCACCTTTGTTTGAGTACCCTTCATAAGTCGAACAATGTGATTTGGATTTTGGTTGGTAGGCTCTTAAGAAACCATAGCTGCAATGTTTGAGGCGAAACACGGTTCGGTCCGCTTCCGCCACTCTTCGGCTATGGAAAACAGACCCGAATTTATTTGAAAAGTTGGTTAATTCAGATATTATAATTTGAGCCCCATAAGCATATTTAATTAGCAAATATGAATTCTTGGCGTGATATTTGTTTGTATTTATATACATACACTACTGGACAAAATAATAAGTACATAGGTTCACATCTTCACTTGCTAAGCGATATCTCAATAATTATTGAGGGCAGACCTCCGAAACCTTTTTATTTTTAAAGGTTATTCTGTTCTGAAATATTTTAATAAGCAATGGATACAGCAAAACCTGTCTATCACAATGGACGGCAGTCGGAGCCGGTGGGCATAATTGGCCCCTCGCACTAAGCTCGTTGTATTCTTACTGAAAATGCGCTTAATAAACACATGAATAAATACACTTTTTAAAATTTATTTTTTCGGCACTCTGCAATAGAAAATGTTTGTGTGTTCTTAAAAACTAGTCTAGCCTTTTTCCCCTTATAGGCATTGCAGAGTGCCAACAAAAAAAAATTTTAAGAAGTGTATTTAATCATGTGTGTAATCATCTTTCGTCACAAATGTTGATATTAGAACTTTTGTATGTTAAAGGTGCGAACGTCACTAGTTTTTTTACCTCGTTAGAAGGTGTTTTTGTTTGATTTCATGTTAGCCATACATTTGTGCTGAAAGATTGGTTTTGGTGTGGTCAAAATAATAAGTACACTTGTGTTATTCAAAAATTTTAAAATATTACATCTAGAACGGGGCTACGGTTTGTATTTATCTTAAGTTAGGATCATATTTATAAGAAGTTTGAGCCAATTGTGCTTTCAAAAAGTTTCCAAGCCTGGATTTGGTTACATCAAAGCCACCATCCACACTAAAATCTGATTTGAAGCTTTTCGGTAAATTTTCCGAAAAAAGGAAATCTCTCCGATTTCTGTGACACCTACGGTTTTGATGGGGAGGTTTCCAAACCAACCGTCCGCGAAACCGCCGGAGATTCTGTGACACCCCTGTATATTTCCATTTCCGGCAGAGGTCCAGAAGCAAAGCTAATCAAAATGTTCTACTTGGGCAAGCCACGGTTTATCACTGATCATAATGCAAGAATTATGCATCAGTGATCAGGTAGCGTAAAAATAATATGCTACCTTTTCTTGATACATAATGCCCACGTTCGATAGTGCAGGGTGGCTGAAAGGTGTCAAAATCCTGAAGTGCAACAACGATCCGAAATGGCTGACGCAAACGGTCGGCTAACTGGAGGTGTTGTGGGAGGGGGCCAAGCTAGAGGTAGTGGACAGGGAATTAATCCCATCCTTACTAAAGGCGAAAGTGGTGTTCCCCATCGCAAATTAAGGGGATCAGGCGCTAAAGCTGCCAGTACAGTCCAGTACAATACATGTTATTTTATTTTTTTTTTATTGATTTGTATTTTTTTTATTATTAGTAGGTAATGCATTTTACAACTGAAAAAAAAAAACACCCGACTCATTTGCCCCGGCCCCGGTAGGACTCGAACCGGGGTCCTCTCGGTTTAAGGGCAGACATCTTAACAGTCGCACCATCAGACACTGTTAAGTACTGTTACACACAAAAAAAACTATGTAAAATCAACGATTTAATAGTGAAAACTGCCCCAACTCATAAAAAAGAGAACAATGCCCAAAAAGTAGTAGGTTAAATAGTATTTTACCCGAAAAAAATAGTTTTTTTAAATTTATTTTTTTAACTGTTTTTATTTTTAATTTAATTTGTTATATTAATTTATATCGAAGCTATTTATAGACACTTACATTTCACAGATACTTAAACTTACAAGTCACACAGAGAAAAAAAATACCAAAACTGGTCATCAATAGGGTATTTTTTCATATCAATTTTGGTCCAAATTGGTATTTTCGAACATACCAAATTGGTATTTTCGAACATAGAGAAGTTTTTAGCTAACTCGAGGTCATGCCTGCTTAGACTTCACGAAATCCAAGACGTCGGCATTATTCCAACACACAAAAAGGAGCGAAGAGGCTTCACTGTACATGCATGTTTCATGTAGTAGCCAACAACAATCTTCCGCAGTGAAATCGCTGTCTTGGTCAACGATCGAAGTGGGTTACCATGCAAGCCGCGCTATAACTGGTTGGGAATTATAGCGTCGCCAGAGCGGTAAACTTCGAAAAGCTGATCAAGCCCTTAGTGTAATATGCATTAGTGCATATTAGTGATGTAAAAAAACATCGATGCATCGAGCATCGATGTTTTTTGGCCGATGTTTTCCGATGTTTTTCGATGTTTTATGTTATGCCGATGTTTATCGATGCATCGATGTTTAACGTCGATGTTTAAGCACATATGGTTTCAGTGCCGCACGGAAAAAATTCGGGGTTTTTTGCTTTAATTGTGTTTGCAATGCCAAAGTAAGTATATTGTGAAGAATATATATAATACATATAGTTATTTGCAATTACAAATGTATAATGTAAATACTTTTTTGAAAAAATTTAATTACATTATATAATTATAATAATTAATATTGCTTTAAAGGAATACCAAAAAGACTGCAAAGGAAGCACTTGTTATATTATTTTTATAAAAAATACTGCTAAGGATGCTGTTATATTCTTATGTTTGCTCATGAATTGATATAGTTTTAAGTTATGTTTATAAAATGGTTAACAAAATGAAAAAATTAAAAACTAAGAAAGCATTTGTTTTTGTAGTCTTAATTCCTATTTTTTTTATGTAAAATTGAATTAGGAAAAATAACATAATGGGTCGAAAACATCGATGCATCGATGTTTCGAGCCGATGTTCCACACAACATCGATGTTTCATTTTGCAAACAACGATGAACATCGACATCGAAGTTTCGGCCCAAATTTACATCACTAGTGCATATTCTTCTCAATCTGTCACGGAACTCTGATAGAGATTAAAGACAGAACAAAGTCCAACACACACTAAGGAATTCATTCGTGAGTGCTGCAAACTGCCGAAGCATACAAAAACCAAGAAAGGAAGCTAACTTCGGCCAGCCGAAGTTATATAACCTTGCAGATCGTTCCTATTCTATTTGAAATTAGAAAAATCTAAGATTAAGATTTGCAACAAACGAAATAATAGGAGTTTACGGATTATTTTGACATTAATTGATCAATCCTTCCTATGGCAGCAATATAATATAGTCATCCAATTTATGTTAAATTTAATTCGAAATTCTAAAATAATAAAATAAACTTATATTCCAAAGTAGAAGAGAATACAATAAAAATTAACAAAGCTATAATTTTGTTCCTATTAAGTTCCCTTTAGTTTTCCGATCGTTCCTATGGGAGCTATATGATATAGTCGTCCGATTTTTCTAAAATTTAATTCGAAATTCAGAACAGTTAAAAAAATTATATTTCCAAGAGCATAATGTAATATGTCAAAAAACCAGAGCTCCCCAAAAGTGTCCCCATTTTACAGGCTGTCAGAAAAAGATCTGTTACCCTAGGATCCAATGAAAAATGTTATCAAAAGACACTGTCAAAGTGTTTTTTGTTTCAAAGTGTCTTGCTCAAAAACTGAGCAATTCGGTTTGCTCTGTCTAGGAACCTGTTTTTCCGAGACACTTTGCTTTTCAGATTCTGACAAAAGTGTCTTTCCATATTACTGTTTTGACTCAGTGCCTTATTTTTTAATTTTTAAAACAAAACTCATAATGATTACGGACACTGAAATAAAAGCAAAAATATATATACTTTTTATAGAATAAAATACAGGGCCAACAGATTTTCTAACAAAAACAGGAACGACACTTCGTAATTCCAGTTGAAATTGTTTTGCTCCCTTCTTGAACATAACATGCTTTGACTGAGACCCCAACTGTTATTTTGAGACACTTTCATGTGTTTCCCATCTAGTTAGGTGGGGACCCCTGACACGAGTAAAACAAAACAAAGTGTCTTTGCTCAGACAGAGACTGAGCTCAACAAATTTTTTCCTGTTCTGATCGGAGCCTGACAGGCTAGTGAAAAATGATTGAGCATTTTTTTACGAGCTCTGCAAAAAACAAATAAGTTATAATTTCTTTTCAATTATTTTTCCGATTATTCCTATGGGAGCTATAAGATATATTTGTCCGATCCGACCGGCTCCGACATATAAACTACATGCAACAGAAAGACGACTTTTGGTAAAGTTTCAGCTCGATAGCTTAAAAACTGAGGGACTAGTTTGCGTAGAAACGGACAGACAGACGGACAGAAGGACAGACGGACGGATAGACGGACATGGCTAGATCGACTCGGCTGGTGATCCTGATCAAGAATATATATACTTTATAGGGTCGGAAACGTCTCCTTCACTGCGTTGCAAACTTCTGACTGAAATCATAATCCCCTCTGCAAGGGTATAATGGGGCTCATTCTTAAGGGTGACCGCTAACGCCTGAGTGTTAATCATAATTCACGGATATATATATTTATATAAATGGTGGATAAAGGAACCGTGTTCCGACAAACTTACCCCCTTTGTTAATCCTGGGCGATGAGATCTCGACGCGCTGGATCCTGGGCTTTTGAAGACATTAGAAACATATATATATATATATAAAAAAGATTTTTTTTGTGGGGGCAATGGTTAAAATTTTTTTTTAATTTTAATTTGTTTTTATTAATTAAAAACTCTTTTTTTTAGGAATTTTTTTTTTGAAAGAAGAGGTTTAAGAGGAATTAATGAAAAAGACATGAAGTCAATCGGATTCATATAACCGGAGATACAGATTTTCAAAGAGAGGGTACTTTTCCAAATTTAACGATTTTTGGCAAACTTAAAAAAATTCTAACTAAAAAAATAATTTTTTTTTTCGGTCAAATCCTGATACACGTGTTTACTTATTTTCCGAATAGAACTTGTAAAAAAAGCTTTAGGCAAATCAAAAATGTGACCCAATAAAAGGTGTTCGGTTTGTAAAAGAACCGCCCATATGCGCCATATTGTTAGTTACAATCGGTTTTTGTAAAAAGTTGGAGCCATATTTAGTTTTTTTAATATCAAAGTTTTTGTAAAATGCCCTCGACTTTCTTCTATGAACGCACGCCAAAGCATGTTGTGCATCTCGCTCGCTCTTATTACATGCTTATGGCTTTTGATGCTTACGAGTCATTTAATCATATCTGACTAACAAATAGGAATTCTTAGCTTAAAATATTATATAATTATTTTTTGTTTATTATTGACTTTTTTTAAGTTTTTTTCAACATAAAAAAAAAATACATTTTTTTTTAAATTACAAAAAATAGTTTGTTTAACATTAAAAAAATATTACATTTTGTTAAAATAATGACCTAAGTAAATAAAAAAATAATTAGATAATATTTTAAGCTAAGAATTCATATTTGTTAGTCATGGCGCATATGGCGCATATATTAAGGCAAATCAAAAATGTGACCCAATAAAAGGTGTTCGGTTTGTAAAAGAACCGCCCATATACACTTATTTTAGGTCCATCTTGGTTAGGGCCATAATGGACTTAAAAATAGTCAACATTACCCAACAATTTGAGCACTCAGATTTCCATATAAGCTTAAAAAAGCAATTAGCCACCCGAAAATGTAAAAGGGCGTAGCCGAGGGGAACTATGCCAGCTCCCGGTTTTTATACCCTTGCAGAGGGCTCACTCCACGTGAAACGTGACAAGCCAATTTGGCTCAAGTCTCAGAATCAATCCAAACTTTTTTTATCGATGGAGGATTGAAAAATAAGGATCGGGTTTTTTTTTTTTTTTTAACTCTTACCGTTTATTTTTAAAAAAATTTGTTGTAATTAAGCTCCGATTTTTCAGTTATGCACCACTTGAGACTCGTTTGAGTTATATAAATTGTTGATAGAAAACGATTTTTGTCTATCAAACAACAACAGCGCATCGTGTAAGAAGAGAACAGCGCGGGAGAACAAAAATATTGCTTTCCCGTTCTTACACGTTGCACTGTTGTTGTTTGATGAAAAGTTAATAGACTAAAATCGTGTTCTTTAATAGTAGGTCTTGCAAATACAAAAATTTTTTTTACCAACAATTTTAAGAATTGATGAAGCTACACGAGAATAATTGTTATTTTCGGAAATCGCGTGTATTCCGGCGTACAGAATTTTTTTAATTTTAAATTTCCTTAAATTTTTTTTAAATATTTTTCTGAAAGATCTTAAGATAGCCCACAAAGTTGCATACCAACAATTTATATAACTCAAACGAGTCTCAAATGGTGCATAACTGAAAAATCGGAGCTTAATTTTTTTAAAATAAACGGTAAGAGTTAAACAAAAAAATAAAAAAAAAATTCTTATTTTTCAATCCTCTACCGATAAAAAAAAGTTTAGATTGATTCTGAGATTTGACCCAAATTGGCCTGTCACGTTTCACGTGGAGTGAGCCATACAGTAGTATGATTGCAAGAACTTTTACCCTGAGCAAGGTATAGGGGAGAGGTCTGTAGGTTGGCACACCTTTTGTTTTTAATCTGCCATTTCGACAATCGCTTGTGCAACTTCACGCATTACATACCAATCAAAAGGTTAGTCCTTTAACTTCAAGAAAAACAAAAAAAAAATTTTTTTCCTTAGAGAAAACTAAAAAATAATTTTTTTTAAAAGCGTCAAAAAACGACATTTTAAAAAATAGGTCTGTAAGTTGGGACACTTTTAAAAATGAATAAAACTCACACCAAAAGTACTCTAAACTTAAAAACACTATTTATTTACGTTAATTTAATCAATTTTATTCCGTTTTAACTTATTTCTCCTCCATTTTTAAAGAACTTTGACCAAATAACAAATAAATCCTAAATCCTCTTTGAACGATCACATTTTCCCTAATTGCAGAGAAATGTTCTGTGGCGGTCCAGGCTAAGAAGCGACACAGCGGATGAAAATGTACTAAAACCAAAAATCCTAAATGAATAAGCTTGACTGGTCTCACTCTCTGCCGCCGTCAAGCTTCGAGAAAACAACGTGTAATTGTGAAACTATGTAAAACTAATAAAATCTATAAATCAAATAGTGGTAACCAACTGGTGTTACTATAGTGGTGACCCCGATCTTGAACAGACTGCAAATACGCTTTAATTGAGCCAAAATAAGCCAAAATTAAAAATTGCACAGAGCTTCAAACTTTTAGTCACAATCACACACACACAAAGCTGAAGCGACGCCACCAACACATCAAAAAGTGTATGCCCGTCGAACGCCGATACAACCTGCGCTCGCTTGTTCCTAGAAGGTTAATCTTTGACAACGACGCCAGCCTCAACATGACCAATGAGTCGCAACAATTTGCAGGTTAACTCTTCTTCAGCGCAATCAGCTAACACGGCTCCAACGGCACGAGCAACAATTCGCCTACCGAAATTTACAAGCAACAATCCGCAATTGTGGTTCGCCCAAGTGGAACGTTCATTTCGTCTGCACGGCGTCAACAACGATGACGACAAATTTGACTACATCACCGTAAATTTAGATCCAGACGTTGTTTTGACTGTGGAGGATTTAGTCACTCAACCGCCAGCGGCCAACAAGTATGGGACTCTAAAGTCTTGGTTGCTCGATAAGTTTGCGGAGTCAGCCGAATCTAAGCTACGCCGTCTACTTCAAGGAGGAGGAACTGCTGGTCTGAAGCCTTCGCAAATTCTGGCTCATATGCGTCGTCTGGCTCCTGAGTCGAGCAGCGAGTCGATAATTCGCACACTGTTCCTCGCCGAGATGCCCCAAAACATTCGCCCTATTTTATCGATATGGGAGGAGAATGATCTCGAGAAACTTGCAAAAGTAGCAGACAAAATGCTAGAAACCATGGGTTCTGTCAGCACCTTTGCCATCGCCTCAAGCAACGCAACCGCTGGCACTACGGTGAATGCGGTGACGCCGCCGGATGCGCTCAAGATTATTACCGAATCCCTACGTCAACTAGCCAAAAAGGTCGACACAATCCAGGGTGAGCTCAAAAGGCAAGCAAGAGACCGTTCTATCAGCCAGCCACGTGGTTCGTCTCAGTATCGTTCTGGCTCTCAGCCGCGCACTCAATCTCCGAATGACTCCCATGCTCAGCCGCAGCAGTCAGATGATCGGCAAGAGTTTTGCTATTACCATCGTCGTTTTGGAACTGGTGCACGCAAGTGCAAACTAAACTAATGCAGCTGTCGCCTTCAGGGCTGAAGGGTGGCAGCCAAACAAACAACGGCGAACATCCAGTCCAACCTAACATGTTCTCAGAAATCCGTCTTCACATTACCGATCGCAACTCACACCACAGATTCCTCATAGACTCGGGCTCTGTGGTCTCAGTTATGCCACGCTCACGAGCTATGCAAAACGTCAAACAAAGCGATCTCATATTATATGCAGCAAATGGAACTGTCATTCACACCTACGGCAGCGAGGTGGTTGACCTGAACCTTGGACTTCGCCGTTCCTTCATGTGGCCTTTTATCGTAGCTGACACCGAGTTAGGTATCATAGGCGCCGATTTCTTGTCCCATTTTAACTTGCTCGTCGACATCAAGGGCAAAAAACTGATTGATGCAAACACTAATTTGTCGAGCCCGGCATTTATTTAGGACGCGAAACATCACTCTGTGTCTACCATTAATGCTAAATACAGATTTCAAAGCCTCCTGCAGGAATTCGTGGACGTCACCATACCAGCACATAGGACAAGCAGCCGACACGATGTAAAACACTACATAGAAACCACTGGAAGTCCAATATCCGATCGCCCACGCCGTCTGTCTGGTGAGAAGCTAATCACCGCGAAAGCAGAATTAATCAATGAAGGCATTTGTCGCCCTTCCAAGAGCCAATGGTCAAGCCCATTACATATGGTCAGCAAAAAGGATGGTGGTTGGCGTTCCTGCGGGGATTATCGCAAGCTGAATGCTATAACGGTACCTGACCGTTATCCAATTGCTCATA
The DNA here is from genome assembly GCA_037075245.1 of Drosophila mimetica. NCBI lineage: Eukaryota > Metazoa > Arthropoda > Insecta > Diptera > Drosophilidae > Drosophila > Drosophila mimetica. The sequence goes on from JBAMCH010000007.1 coordinate 30,996,869, forward strand.
TCCATGACTTCTCGGAGCAGCTACACGGGAAAAAAATATTTTCTACACTCGATCTCATCAAGGCGTACTATCAGATTCCAACGGCTGAGTGTGATATTCCTAAAACCGCCGTTTGCACTCCATTTGGCCTAATCGAGTTCCTATACCTTCCAAAGATTCATCGACAATATTTTTCGGGGCATCGATTTCGTTTATTGCTATATAGACGATATCCTGATCATGTCTAACACACCTGAGGAACACGAAAAGCATCTTCGTGCCGTCTTGGAGATCCTTCGTAGCCATGGACTCAGCATCAACCTTAGCAAATGTCAGCTGGGCCAGGACGAGGTGCAGTTTTTGAGTTACATAATCAATGAGCACGGAATCAAACCTTCAAGTCATCGAGTAGAAGCTAGTGATGTAAATTTGGGCCGAAACTTCGATGTCGATGTTTATCGTTGTTTGCAAAATGAAACATCGATGTTGTGTGGAACATCGGCTCGAAACATCGATGCATCGATGTTTTCGACCCATTATGTTATTTTTCCTAATTCAATTTTACATAAAAAAAATAGGAATTAAGACTACAAAAACAAATGCTTTCTTAGTTTTTAATTTTTTCATTTTGTTAACCATTTTATAAACATAACTTAAAACTATATCAATTCATGAGCAAACATAAGAATATAACAGCATCCTTAGCAGTATTTTTTATAAAAATAATATAACAAGTGCTTCCTTTGCAGTCTTTTTGGTATTCCTTTAAAGCAATATTAATTATTATAATTATATAATGTAATTAAATTTTTTCAAAAAAGTATTTACATTATACATTTGTAATTGCAAATAACTATATGTATTATATATATTCTTCACAATATACTTACTTTGGCATTGCAAACACAATTAAAGCAAAAAACCCCGAATTTTTTCCGTGCGGCACTGAAACCATATGTGCTTAAACATCGACGTTAAACATCGATGCATCGATAAACATCGGCATAACATAAAACATCGAAAAACATCGGAAAACATCGGCCAAAAAACATCGATGCTCGATGCATCGATGTTTTTTTACATCACTAGTAGAAGCTATTCAACACTATGCGAGGCCCTCTACCATCTGCGAACTCGGACGATTCCTCGGCATCATCAACTATTATCGAAGGTGCCTGCCCCGTTCGTCACACATCCAGGCACCACTTTCAGAGCTCCTGAGGAATGTCAAAAAAAACGACCAACGCTTGGTCGAATGGACTCCAGATCGTATCGCCGCCTATGAGGCATGCAAGCAAAGTGTCACAGACGCGGTACTGTTGGCTCATCCGAGTCCAACTTCACAACTCGTCCTGGTATGTGATGCTTCTGATTTCGCTATCGGAGCCGCATTAGAACAGGTAATCGACGGCCACACGCAACCACTTGGTTTTTTCTCAAAGAAACTCACGGACACTGAGAAAAACTACAGCACCTACGATCGGGAATTGCTCTCCATTTATGAAGCCATAAAATACTTTAAGCATTGCCTCGAGGGTCGCATATTTTGCATCAAAACGGACCACAAGCCCCTCGTTTATGCTTTTAGGCAACGGCTTGATAAAGCGACACCAAGGCAACTCCGTCATCTGGGATATATTTCGCAGTTTACGACTGAAATCGCTCACGTCAAAGGAGCTGAAAACACAGTTGCAGATGCTTTCTCTAGGCTCTGTGCAATCAACATGCCAGTGTCGGTCACTCTACAGGAAATCAAGGAGGCACAAACAGTTGATTCCGAGCTGCCGAACTTACTGCAAGGAACCACTTCTCTTCGACTAAAAAAAAAAAATCCGTTACGATGACAATGTTTTGCTGTATTGTGATGTTTCAACGAACACCGTTCGGCCGTACGTACCCACTACTCTTCGCAACAAAATGTTCTCTTTTTTCCACAGCCTTTCGCATCCGAGCGGAAGATCGACGCTGCAACAAATAAAGCAAAAATTTGTATGGCCGGCAATGCGGAAAAATGTTATCGAATGGAGCAGGACCTGTCTGCTATGCCAACGTGCTAAAATCAACCGGCACAATCATCTGACTCCAGAGAAGATTACAGTTCCCAACGACAGATTCAATCACGTGCATCTGGATATCGTCATCATGCCTTTCCATAAAGACTTTAGGTACTGCCTCACCATGATAGACAGATTCACCCGCTGGCCCGAAGCTATCCCTCTCACAAACGTCACTGCTGAGACGGTGGCGAACGCTTTTTGGTCACAATGGGTTGCGCGTTTTGGAGCACCTAAGACCATAACAACTGATCAAGGCACTCAGTTTGAATCTGCGCTTTTCAAGGAACTGGCTAAGCTTATGGGAAGTGGACACATCCATCACCCACAGTCAAACGGCATGGTCGAAAGATGGCACAGGTCTTTCAAGGCAGCGATGATGTGTCACCCCAACACTCCTTGGCCAGAACTGCTACCTGTCGTTTTGCTAGGACTTCGGACGTGTTTTAAGGAGGATTTGAACTCATCGGCTGCTGAGATGCTTTACGGTACGTCTGTACGCTTGCCCAACGAATTCTTCGAAGACATAGATGCAAGCCCAGATCCTGCCACTTTTATTAGTAGTTTTCGCGAACAGATGCGAAAAATACGTCCAACTCCAGCTGCACACCATAGCAACCAAAAAATGTTTCGTCTTAAAGGAATAGACAAATGCTCCCATGTATTCATTCGCACCGATGCCGTCAAACATCCTTTGGAGCCACCATACACGGGCCCATTTAAAGTGGTACATCGTAATAATGAGCGAGTATTTACGTTAAGTGTCGACGGAAAAGAAGTAGCAGTGTCAGTGGACAGAATTAAGCCCGCTTTTATACTTAGAAGTGATGCTCAACTGGACCAACCTGAAAGCTATGGCACACCACGAACCTACGAGAAGCGAAGAGTCCAATTCATAACATCGTGACGACGTCACTAGGGAGGGAGTACTGTGGCGGTCCAGGCTAAGAAGCGACACAGCGGATGAAAATGTACTAAAACCAAAAATCCTAAATTGAATAAGCTTGACTGGTCTCACTCTCTCTGCCGCCGTCAAGCTTCGAGAAAACAACGTGTAATTGTGAAACTATGTAAAACTAATAAAATCTATAAATCAAATAGTGGTAACCAACTGGTGTTACTATAGTTCTATGCAGAAAGCGACCTCTGTTGGGCTGAGGCCTTTTTGTATGCAAAACGGGTGTCTCAACTTAGACGCTCAAAGTGTCCCAACTTACACAAAATGGGTAGTTTTTGAAAAAAATGAATAATTTTTTTTCTGGCTGTCAAATTAATTTTTTTCTTTTTGTAATTTATTAACAGATAAATTACTAATGTTTTAAACCGTTTACCAATTTATTTTAAGCACGTTTTTAATTTTTTAAAGAATTTTGAAAAAAGTGGACAATAACTTTTTTGGTGAAAAATGGTTCACGACTCTCACAGCTTAAATCTGGCTAGAGCCTGGCTTATAATGTTTTCCCCAAAAGTTTTGTCACTAAAAAGGACTACAAAAAAAAAAATTTTTTTTCTGGAAAATTTTTGAAAAAATGGAGTGTCCCAACTTACAGACCATCCCAACCCATAGACCTCTCCCCTACATAAATAAATTAGATTTGGATATTTTCATGTCAATAGCTTTTAGACTGCAAGAAGGTCATACAAAAACAGCAAAAAATTGATCATTTTAGCAGCATTTAACTATTGTTCCTATGGAAGCTATAAGATATAGACGTCCGATCGAAGGAGACGTTTCCGACCCTATAAAGTATATATATTCTTGGTCAGCATGACTAGACGAGTCGATCTAGCCATGTCCGTCTGTCCGTGCGACTGTCCGTCCGTTTCTACGCAAACAAGTCCCTCAGTTTTGAAGCTATCGAGCTAAACTTTACCAAAAGTCGTCTTTCTATTGCAGGTAGTATATAAGTCGGAGCCGGCCGGATCGGACAACTATATCTTATAGCTCTGCAAGGGTATATAAACTTCGGCTGGCCGAAGTTAGCTTCCTTTTTTGTTTAGTTATGCACCACTTGAGACTCGTTTGAGTTATATAAATTGTTGATATGCAACTTTGTGGGCTATCTCAATATCTTTCAGAAAAATATTTTTAAAAATTTTTTAATTTAAAATGTAGTATTTTTTAGGGAAATTTAAAATTAAAAAAATTTTGTACGCCGGAATACACGGGATTTCCGAAAATAATATTTTTTCTCGTGTAGCTTCATCAATTCTTAAAATTGCTGGTAAAAAAAATTGTTGTATTTGCAAGACCTACTATTAAAGAAATCGATTTTAGTCTAACAACTTTTCATCAATCAACAAAAGCGCAACGTGTAAGAACGGGACAGCAATATTTTTGCTCTCCCTCGCTCTCCGCTGCTCGTATTGAAATGCTATAATCGCTCCCTAAGTGTAATTTGTGTAATTACAATATTTAAAAATTTAGGCACTAAATTTTTCACTTTTTCGGCACGCTGCAATATAAAATGCCTATAAAATGAAAAAGGCTGGACCATTTTTTAATATTTTTTGGAATTTGGAATCCAAATTTTACAAAAATGTGCTCAGTAGATGTCAGCAACTTTCTGCTTTTACACTTTTAAAAAATATTGATTTTTGTGGAAGTTACATTAAAAAACAAATCGTTTGTCACCTTACCCTACAACTTTTGAAAGTGCAAAAAAAGAATGGTTTACGCCAAACGCTGTAGGATTTGCCTACGTTGGAACTTCGAATCCTAATTTTTCAGGAACATGCTCAGTAGATGTAGGCAACTTTCTGCTTTTACACTTTTAAACAATATTGTTTTTTGGGAAAGTTACATTTAAAAACAAATCGTATGTTACCTTACCCTACAACTTTTAATTGTGCAAAAAAAATGGTTCACGCCAAAGGCTACAGGATTTATATCCGTTGGAATTTCGAATCATAATTTTACAGAAATATGCTCAGTAGATGTAAGCAACTTTTTGCTCTTACACTTTTAAAACATATGGGCGGTTATTTTACAAACCGAACACTTTTTATTGGGTCACATTTTTGATTTGCCCGCACTCAGAAAAAAGCGCATTCTAAATTTAAGTGCGATTTGTACTTGATTTTGGATAGTATTTTTTGGGCTTGTTATAAGAATGAATATGCTGCGCATTCTTGTTTCAAGAATAAATCATTCTTAAAACCCAAATGATCCGAAGAAGTGCTTGATTCAAGAACATTATTGACTAAACGGGTCCAAACAAGAACGATTTCTGCTAAACCTAAGTATAATATATTCTGAACAAAAAATTGTTCTTAATAAGTACGAACAGTCTTAATGTGATCACTTAAAGTTCTTAATTTCAGAAAATTTGTTTTTAGTATTCTTAAAATAGGAATTAATTATGCTCATTAGTAGTATAAAAATGATAAAAATTACAAACATATATAAACAAGTATAGTTTGTGCTTAAACTGTTGTTTTGTATACTGTATACAATATTGGCGCGCAAATCACGTTTTTCCGCGCCCAAACTTCTTGACTTTCATTACATTATTTTCCAGGAAAAATTGATTTGCGCGCTAAAATGGTTTCAGTATACATTTATTTATGTTTTTATGAATGACAAGCCACTGTTTGCCATCTAACAAATGGTTTAGCTTAATTATTTTACAATAATTGTTTATTTTGAAAAAATTAAAAATTTTTCTAATTGTGCTACGATGTGCTTCGCTATCGTTTTATTTAATAACGTACATATAGAGTCAAAATCTGCCAAGTGGGCCACCCCTGTTCCGAAGGTCCGATTTTCATCGAACTTTTTTACTTTTCCGGTTCACAACGAAAATATAAGAACTTCATTTGAACGGTTTTGCGAAATTTTGAGTTTTACCGGAGTTATAGAGGTCAAAACATGGCATTTTTGACACTTTTTCGAAAAAGTTGCACTCAGTCATTAATTCATAACTTCGGAACGGTAAGAGATATCTTTATGATGTTTTCACTAATCGCTCAAGAATTATTATGGCTTTCCATAAGAAAATGTAAAAAAAAATTAAAATTTATTTTTATTAAAAAAAAATTAAATTTTTTTTTTATTTTTTATTTTTTTCAGTGTTCTTCACCAGCTATAGAGTTTAAAACCATTTGAAAATGAAGATTGATTCATTACGAAACAGATAAAAAAAAAAAAAGAGTGGCCCGGCCAAAGGTTTTTCGCAATTCGAACTTTTCGGTGGGCGCACAGCTATTTCCCATACAAAAATTTTAAAACGCGCGCATGCAAAGTAAAAACGCGAGCCGCAGCACTTGTGTTGAACAGTGCGCCACCTAGCTTTGCGCGCGTTTTTAAATTTTTGTATGGGAAATAGCTGTGCGCCCACCGAAAAGTTCGAATTGCGAAAAACCTTTGGCCGGGCCACTCTTTTTTTTTTTTTATCTGTTTCGTAATGAATCAATCTTCATTTTCAAATGGTTTTAAACTCTATAGCTGGTGAAGAACACTGAAAAAAATAAAAACTAAAAAAAAAATGTAATTTTTTTTTAATAAAAATAAATTTTAATTTTTTTTTACATTTTTTTATGGAAAGCCATAATAATTCTTGAGCGATTAGTGAAAACATCATAAAGATATCTCTTACCGTTCCGAAGTCATGAATTAATGACTGAGTGCAACTTTTTCGAAAAAGTGTCAAAAATGCCATGTTTTGACCTCTATATCTCCGGTAAAACTCAAAATTTCGCAAAACCGTTCAAATTAAGTTCTTATATTTTCGTTGTGAACCGGAAAAGTAAAAAAGTTCGATGAAAATCGGACCTTCGGAACAGGGGTGGCCCACTTGGCAGATTTTGACTCATAAACACTTATAAAAATATTGATGAAGCAAAATATCGTATTGTTTTAAAGCTATTTTTAAAATGCCTTGAAACACTTTTAAAAAGTTGGTTATAGGGGATATAATTAAACTCTGAAATCGCTTAAATATTATTGCTGTTATTAAAAAAGTTGTAGTCTTGGATAAATAACATACTACATTTATTTAAATCGATTAAATATTAACTTGTGTGGTTACGGTACCGTACCAAAAAATTTAAAACTTTTAATCATTAAGAATTAAATTCTTAAAACAAGTTCATTTTGTACTTAAAATAAGTATGCAAATGGAAAAAAAGTTTTGTATACTTTGGTCACCGCCGCAGAAGAGCGAGCGTGGCCGAGAGGTTAGGACATCCGAATGCAGTGCGTGAGGTTGCGGGATCGAATCCTAGGAGAGGTATGTGGTCTTGTGAAAAATGTTTCGTAAGTATAAAAAACATTTTTATCTACTAACCTTTAAATAGTACTGTCAGTAATTAAGTGTAAGATTAATAAAAATAAGTATTGTTAATAATAAAAAAGCACAATGGCTTAAAGTATTGGTTTAAGGATATTTCATACTTGATTTGAGCATAACTTATACTTGAATTTCGAATAAATATACCTTCTCCAATTCAGGGCTGTATCCATTAAATTTTTTATAATTCTCAAATATTTTTTTTATAATTTATACTCGGTTTAAGAATAATTCATACTTCATTTAGGAAGAATAAGTTCTGGACTCAAGTACATTGTATACTTAATTTCGCCCGAAAATGTTCTCAAAATAAGAATGCTGGTTTTAGAATAAAACGTTCTTGAAATGAAAAAACAAGCCCATTTCGTACCCGTCGCACTTTTAAGCACGTTTGGGCTTGAAACAAGCCCAATGTGCTTGGTTTTTTTTCTGAGTGCGAAACTTTTTTTACACGTACTATTCGGAAAATAAGGAAACACGAGTATCAGGATTTGACCGAAAAAAAAATTATTTTTTTAGTTAGAATTTTTTTAAGTTTGCCAAAAACTGTCAAATTTGGAAAAGTACCCTCTCTTTGAAAATATGTATCTCAGGTTATATGAATCCGATTGACTTCATGTCTTTTTCATTAATTCCTCTAAAACTTCTTCTTTCAAAAAAAATTTCTAAAAAAAAATTAGTTTTTAATTTCTTAAAAATAAAAACAAATTAAAATTTAAAAAAAATTTTAACCATTGCACCACAAAAAAAAAATTTTTTTTTATTTTAATATATGCGCCGTAGTGTTAGTTACAATCGGCTTTTGTAAAAAGTTGGAGCCATTTTTAGTTTTTTAAATATCGAAAGTTATTTAACAAGCCCTCGCCTTTCTTCTATGAACGCTCGCCAAAGCATGTTGTGCATCTCGCTCGCTCTTATTACATGCTTATGGTTTTCATGCTTACTGTTCATTTAATCATATCTGACTAACAAATAGGAATTCTTTGCGTAAAATATTATATAATTACTTTTTTAATATGTAAAGGTAATATGTCAAAAAACACATAAGTTTTAATTTTTTTTCAATTATTTTTCCGATTATTCCTATGGGAGCTATAAGCTATAGTTGTCCGATCCGGCCGGCTCCGACTTATATACTACCTGCAATAGAAAGACGACTTTTGGTAAAGTTTCAGCTCGATAGCTTAAAAACTGAGGGACTAGTTTGCGTAGAAACGGACGGACAGTCGGAGGGACAGACGGACATGGCTAGATCGACTCGTCTAGTCATGCTGACCAAGAATTTATATACTTTATAGGGTCGGAAACGTTCTTCTCTGCGTTGCAAACTTCTGAATGAAATCATAATACCCTCTGCAAGGGTATAAAAATCCGAAAAATATCACCATTAATCCAAGAAGATATCGCCATTAATCGAGGAAACAATACAAAGACTCTTCTTCTTTTTCATTGAAAAAACAAATGGCAAATTTCAATAAACTTAGAAAAAAATCATATTATCAAGAAACATTTGCTTAGGACAATAGCGTTTTAAAACCACGGTCGCTTTTTTAAAATTCAGCGCGTTTTTTTTCTAAATGTATACATATTAGTGAAACAGCTTACCAAGGTAGTAAGAGCTATATTTTGGTAGTATATAAGTCGGAACCAGCCGGATCGGACAACTATATCTTATAGCTCCCATAGGAATAATCGGAAAAAATTTAAAAAAAAATTATATCTTCGGTGTTTTTTGACATATTTCCTTCTGATCTTGGGAATATAATTTTTTTAACTGTCCTGAATTTCGAATTAAATTTTAGGAAAATCGTACAACTATATCATATAGCTCCCATAGGAACGATCGGAAACCTAAAGGGAAATTAATAGGAACAAAATTATAGCTTTGTTAATTTTTATTGTATTCTCTTCTACTCTGGAATATAAATTTATTTTATTATTTAAGAATTTCGAATTAATTTAACATAAATCGGACGACTATATTATATAGCTGCCATAGGAATGATCAGTCAATTATTGTCAAAATAATACGAAAATTGCTATAATTTGGATTGTTGTAAATCACAATTTAGATTTTTGTAATTTGTAATTAAATAGTAATTAACTGCAAGGGTATATAGACTTCGGCTGGCCGAAGTTAGCTTCCTTTCTTGTTTTTAAGTATAAGATGTTGAATTTCAGATTTTTTTTTTTTAATTTTTATAATTGCTTACCCCATAAAGGTCAGTTTTCTTCTCATTTAAAAGTCTATAGGCAATACCGGTGCAAGAACTCTACAAAACTAAAATACAAGAATTTCGGTCGACTGATAGTCGGCTGTACATATCGTAAAACTGTATAAAGTCGGATATTAAAAAGCCAGAATTATTTTAATAATAAAATGAATTATTAAATTCAAAACATTTCAAATTCCCAAGATATATTTCATATTTCGGTAAGTTCGTGGAAAAAAGTTTAATTCAATTTTTTTCAAGCAACAATTATTTGTACCATATACCCTAGCAGTTTTTTACATGAACTCCATTTTCACCCCCGTGCAGAATTTGACCAGGATAGAATCCACTGCCTTTTATTTACCTTATGTAAATACTTATCAACAGGCACTTGGTAACGCTCTTTTTCCTTCACAGTGGAGAGCGCTCTATTTTAGGCATACAACGAAGTATGTTCCATTCCCAGTGTTTCGTGTTTACAAAGAGTAGCATAGAGTTGACTGCAAGAAAAGAGTGTGATTTCTCTTTGAAGACGCAATCCAATCGCATCTCTCAGCTTCAGTGTAAGTATACAATGTACCTCTGAGCTTGTTTTGTTTGTGTGGGCTGGCTTGATGGGGAGAGGTGAAGCAGGTCCAGAAATGTAATCAATAATTTTAAATATTTAATGCACCAGGTAAAGAGGCTTTCGAGGACAGATGTGAAACAGGGGTTTCTTGTTTAAAAACTGGCGTTCGATGTATATATTGCATAATTAAAAATTATGTCATAAGTGGAAAATATGTACCTCAAGTCGTATTTTCAGCCCAGAATTATGGACTCACCTGTGCAAGCAACAACCCGTATTCCCCTTCCAATACCATCCACTACCCACTCACTGCGGTCTAAGGAGCGGTCTCTTGACGCTCTTTCGATTGTTTCGTTGAGTTGCGCAAAAGAGGCGGCTCTCTTTGACTTTGGCTGCCCCTTCCTTATGTTGCGGCGACAGGAAACGACGCCCAAGGATATCGCAACCTTTCCACGTCCATGTGTATTCGACATGACATGGGGGTAGCTCAATATTTCAGCCCGTGGTCGTTGCAGAATTTTGCAGAACTGCCTGTGTTACGTCAATCGTTATCGGCTATCGTCATCGTCAATCGAACAGTGTCAGTCGTAAATCGCAAGTGTCTAACGTTTTGATTGCACTTCACGTATTTTCGTTACGTTGGATTTTTGATTGCAAGCGGTCGCTTTTTTTTCTGTACAGACAAAAACCCAAACGATCAGGCAGGCGACGAGACTACTTTGTAAAATTGTACCATGCTCCAGCCGAAGTTTATCACTTTTTATACCCGTTACTCGTAGAATAAAAGGGTATATTATATTCGTGCAAAAGTATGTAACAGGTAGGAGGAAGCGTTTCCGATCATATAAAGAATATATATTCTTGATCAGGATCACTAGTCGAGTCGATCTAGCCATGTCCGTCTGTCCGTCCGTCCGTCTGTATGAACGCTGAGATCTCGGAAAGTTTTTAAGCAAGATTAACGGGAAAGGGAATATGTATTAGTTTCTTCAATGCCTATTGATTGACCATAATGGTCACATTTTTGCTAAATCCGCTTTGCAACAGAATTTAAAAGGCCCTGCAAGGTGCTACCTGACATTTGGAAAAAAATTAATTTATTTGAAAAGTCAACTTACCTGACCCTAATAAGGTAAAAAGCTTCTAAAAGTAGATTGGGATACAAAAATATTTCTTTTCGTACCATAAATGGTTATATTGGTGGCCTTTGAAATCTCTTCTAATCTCTTCTGTCAGGTAGCACCTTGGTAGCATCTTCCTATTCTAAACTTTTATCTGTGTTGATAAAATCTGAGGGTTGACCTTATCCTTTTCCTTGACCCTTTGGGAGGTGCTAGCCTTTTAAATTCATGGGTCTGACTATGTGCCTTGCAATCAGGCACAGTAAGAACCCTGTTAAAGCGCCGTAAAAGGATTCAAATGGTAAAAACGGATTCAGAACACATATTTCCTAATATGGACCAGGATCCTGCTATTAAAGTATTACTTTTCGCAAATATAGGAGTATTTGCATTTAACATTATTAAATATCAAACAAATACACCTCTTAACGAGGTAAAAAACTAGTGACGATCGCACCTTCAACATACAAAAGTTCTGATATCAACATTTGTGACGAAAGATGATTACACACATGATAAAGTACACTTTTTAAAATTTATTTTTTCGGCACATCAAATTTTTAGAACTTAAAAAACATTTTTTAAAAAACAACTTTTGAACGGAGCGTCCGATTTTCTGATATGACCCTTCATATTAAGCGCATTCGTAGTGCGTAGTAGTGCGGGGGTCCAATTATCCCCACCGGCCCCAGCAGATCAAAATTTCTAAATTTTCACTTTTACACTTTCACCGCTCTCTCTCCCAAACCAATTGATTTTCTTGAGGTCTTGGTATGCAATCCTTTAAGTTTTAGCAATACCTTTAATTTGGTGTATTATTCATTATGATCGGACTATCACAGCAGATTTTCAATTTCGCGGCTATATATAGTAGTCGCCTTCGCACACTCTCCTGGTGCGCTTCGTCACTACATGGACTGCCCTCCATAGTGATAACAATTTTTAGTTAAATTTAAGGTATTAAAAAGATTTTGGGATAAACATTTAGTATCGCAAATTTTAATCTTTTGAAAGCAATGTTGTTTGTTCTGGCTAAAAAAAGCCTGTTGCAGTTGTTTAAGGGGTGGGGGGGGTATGGTTAAAAAGGCCTATTTTCATGATACTATACTACTATATTACTATGAAATAAAAAATAAAAAAAATAAACTCGACCTGATTACCTGCGGATTTAGGTACAGAAATAATGTGCAAAATTTCAGAATGATCGGTACATTAGATTTCGATGGACACTGTTCACCGACTTAAAAAAAAATCTTTTTAGGAGAACGACTTAAAGTTTTGGATATGTATAGAGACGGCAGAGAACGCCCCTCGTTCAAATGGTCATTTTTTTTGTAATTTTCATCCGATTGATATGAAATGATATATTTCATGATATGAAGACAAGAACAATTTAAGACGAAAAAAAAAGTTTAATGGAATTGTTGTTGGCTTGGCTCGTTACGGACAGCGACACAAAGAAGAACTTGCGTGTGCCCTAGGAAAGTATGGGATGTGCCGCTCCGTATGCTATGTGCCAAAACAAAAACAAATGTGCCCGGGTGCCATAGGACTGAGCACCCCTGCTTTATGGGGTCGGAAACGTCTCCTTCACTGCGTTGCAAACTTCTGACTAAAATCATTATACCCTCTGCAAGGGTATAAAAATTTAATGCCGATTTCGGGATCGAATCGGACAACTATATCTTATGGCTTCCATAGAAAATCGTTAAAATAATAGAAAAAACTAATTTAATTTCAGAGTAAGTATGGTAATTTTTAACACTTTTTGAAAAAAACAGAAAAAAAAGCTTATAAGAAAAGTTTTGAAAACTTTAAGAAATCATTTATGAAGTAAAACGCCTATGTATATACAAAAGGGTTTGTCCGAAGACACAACAAGGAGAAATGGAAAAGGAATGATAAAAGCGCGGTCCCGAGCTTTACCAATGTCTCTGTTGATACAGAATTAGTCTATTAAACTTCGGATTGCCGAGCTTTATTTGTCGAGTTTTATATGAAACACAAAATAAAGATTGTTTTACTTATGAGTTTTAAATAAAAATTGCAAAAAAAAAAATGGAATATGTAAAAAACAATATTTAATAATGCCAGTGGTGTAGTGCATATAACTTTAATTAAATAAGATTGTAGACAGTGAAGGCCAAAAGTGACTTTTGAAATGGTAAGGCAGATAAAACTGCAATATCTATTAAGTCGGGGTCGCGTAAATTGTTTCGGCAGTGGAGGCGTCGATTACTAAACGCGAAGATAAGACAAAAAGGGGATGGCAGAATTTAAGTTAAGTGTTTGAGTTAAAATACTGCAATCTGCTTTAATACAATGTGGTAAGTGAATGCAGCACTCGCCGTGGGCGAACAGAATGCAGATGGACTGTATTAAATTGAACTAATAACCGGCATTTGAATTTACGCAGAGATTTATAATTTAACCTACACTAAGAAAAAAACACCATGCTAATAGGGTCTTCCCACAGAGATCCATCCACCATCCACCATCCGTTGAACGGATGGTCCATAAGGTTTTGCCGTTCCGAAAATTTTCCAGTTAGTTCCCCGTTAAAATTTGACGGACTTTGACGGGCTCTTTTATACGATAGTTAGCCGATTATTTTTTGGTGCAACTCTGAATTCTTCCTCCTGACTGTGAAAATTGGAACGTTGACTACGAAAACATATTCAAACCAATGGCGGGAAAAAATTTAAAAATGTTCAAACTTGTTGATTTTTGGAAATTCATTATTAATATTTAGTTTGTTGTAAGCAAAAAGGCCATTGGAAGCAAATTGTTATGGGTGGGCCAAAATTTAAGCTATACTGTGACCGAAAACATTATTTATTGCTGATAAGATTCAAAACATATTGTGCAATACTTAAATAATCACCAATTTTAGTTATAAGAGTTGTATATACTCCTATAAAGTTTAATATAGCTTTAAATGCCCAAAAATGCACACAATTGGGTTTGTTTACATTTTGCACTATTAATATTGGCTAGACAGTGGCGTAGTAAGAACGGAGTGTGGGGGTACGGGGGTTTGGCTCTCCCCCGTCAGCAATTTGTATGCAGGTTTGTTGCTCTAACATTGGATATATGTTTTAAACTATTATCGTATGCAATTCATTTTGTTTTATTCTACAATGAGATTAGGAGAACAACATTATACAACTGTTTTCCCCAGTTGAGACCCCCTTTAACTACTTTGACATGCGCCACTGCTCTTCAAGTCAGCTGTTATCGGATGGTGGAAGGTGGATGTTGGATGGAAGCTCTGTGGGAACACGAGTTTCACATTTGTCAAAAATCCCAACCGTTTCACACGGATGGACTCTATGGGAAGAGGCTATAAGATCAGACAAAATCAGTCTTGATTCAATAACGTTCCAAACTTAAAGTTCTTAAATTGATCATAATTTGGAACAGTTTGAAGAGAAAATGAGACCGGCGCAGCTTTGCAGTTACTACATGACGACTCTTTAAAATGTTTCCTTGCTGCTGCCTCGACTTTTCGACCGAAGCAAAAGCCAGCGACACCAAATCATTTGAAAACATGATTGCTTCGATAATCGTCAATGCTCGTACTCGTATTTTGCTTTTGCTTTGACTACTACTTCCGACTTTTTTAGAAGCAGCAGAAAATGTAATAGCAACTTTCAGAAATTGTTGCTAGCTGCTGCTAGTTAAAATAAGTTAAGCTAACTAAAAACAAGAAAGGAAGCTAACTTCGGCCAGCCGAAGTCTATATACCCTTGCAGTTAATTCCTATTTAATTACAAGCATGTTGTGCATCTCGCTCGCTCTTATTACATGCTTATGGTTTTCATGCTTACTGTTCATTTAATCATATCTGACTAACAATTAGGAATTCTTTGCGTAAAATATTATATAATTATTTTTTTATTTACCAAGGTCATTATCTTAACAAAAGTTAATATTTTTTTAATGTTAAAAAAACGTTTTTTTTTAATGTTAAAAAAATAATAATTTTTTTAATGTTGCAAAAACTTTAAAAAAATTCAATAATAAACAAAAAAAAAAGAAAGAAAGAATTCCTATTTGATAGTCAGATATGGTCAACAGACTGTTAAATGACTCGTAAGCATGAAAACCATAAGCATGTAATAAGAGCGAGCGAGATGCACTACATGCTTCGGCGGGCGTTCATAGAAGAAAGGCGAGGGCTTGTTAAAAAACTTTCGATATTTAAAAAACTAAAAATGGCTCCAACTTTTTACAAAAACCAATTGTAACTAACACTACAGCGCATATATTAAAAAAAGAAATTTTTTTTTTGGGGGCAATGGTGAAAATTTTTTTTTTAATTTTAATTTGTTTTTATTTTTAAGAAATTAAAAACTAATTTTTTTTTAGAAATTTTGTTTTGAAAGAAGTGGTTTTAGAGGAATTAATGAAAAAGACATGAAGTCAATCGGATTCATATAACCGGAGATAAAGATTTTCATAGAGAGGGTACTTTTCCAAATTTGACCATTTTTGGCAAACTTAAAAAAATTCTAACTAAAAAAATAATTTTTTTTCGGTCAAATCCTGATACACGTGTTTACTTATTTTCCGAATAGTACGTGTAAAAAAAGTTTCAGGCAAATCAAAAATGTGACCCATAAAAAAGTGTTCGGTTTGTAAAAGAACCGCCAATATCAGTTGGCAACACATATTAACAGAACTCTGTAAGCACTCATGTTAACCTGGCATACTTTTATATGTCGACCTCTTCCAATTTCGACCATCGAATAAACGACACGTATACACTTGAGCTTTCCGCGTTTTATTGCTTTGTCGGTCTTTAGGTAATTGCAACACCAAAATCAACAGGTTATGGGCCCAGAACCCTAACTTCTAATAAAACTTTATTCGCGGAAATAAAAGTGTGAGACTAGCTTATTTGCAATAAATCGTGAACAAGGAAAAGTTGCGTGGACAAATAAAAAATGAGTGTCTCTCTGCAAATCGAAAAGTTATCCGATGATAATTACGATGTTTGGTGTATGTCTATGCGCAGCGTACTCATAACGGCTAATTTGTGGAGCGTGGTTTGCGGAAAGTTGGAAAGGCCAGCCACTGAACCAGCCCAAGCAGGTTGGGATATTGTTGACCAAAAGGCATTGGCATGCCTTATATTAAACGTTAAGTCCACCCAGTTGTTACACATAAAATCGTGTTCTTCAGCTAAGCAGGCCTGGGAAAAGTTAAAGAATATTCACTCTTCGTCGGGACCTGTTCAAAAGGTACAGTTCTACCAGCGGCTTCTGCGTTTAAACATGCAAAATGGTGACAGTGTAGTTCAGCATGTGAATTTATTTGCTGAAATCACAGAAAAACTGGCTGAAATGGAAATAAATCTTAATGATGAGCTAAAGGTAATAATGTTATTATCAAGCCTTTCCAACGAGTGGGAAAATTTTGTCGTCGGGATAGAAACACGTGACGCGTTACCTTCTTTCGATCTGGTGAAGATAAAACTTCTAGAAGAAGGTGCGCGGAAAGCGGAAAAGGAGGAACGAGAACGTGCAGTGCAAGCTGTATATGCACACACACACACAACGTCCGATCAGGAGAGAACTGATAGAAAAATCAGCAAGCAAAAGGAAATCAAGAGAAGCGTGAAGAAATCAGAAAAACGCGCATTCAATGGCAAATGTTTCAAATGTGAACGAAACGGGCATCGAGCGGCTGAGTGTAGAAATAGCAACAACCCTCAAAAAGAATACAAGACAGACGAGCAATCGAACTGTTTAATGCCGAGTAAAAGAGCAGCGAAAAACTGCGTGGTGCGTCGATAGCGGAGCAACCTCTCACATGAGTTGCGATATAAATTTGTTTTTTTCAATTACTAAAATGGAATCAAAAATAATGCTAGCCGCTGAAAAATACATACAATCAGCCGGTATTGGGACGGTTAGATTACGAGAAAACAACAAAAACATTGAATTGCAAAATGTATTGTATGTGCCGGAGTTGCACATGAATTGTTTCTCAGTGAGCAAGGCAGCATCATACGGAAATTTCACTACATTCCATAAAGAAGAAGCAGTAATGCTGCGTGCGCGAAAAGAAAATAATTTATATGTTTACGAAATGGACAAAAGTTCCGAAAAGTTTTGTATGGCAAAAAACACGAATGAAATCGCAGTAAAGTGGCATAATCGATTCGGGCACGTAAATTTTTATAACTTAAAGAACTTATTCGAGAAAGAGCATGTGATCGGAATAAAGGTGGATAAAATGCCAGTAGAGATAAACTGCGATACTTGCAATATGGCAAAAATCAGTGCGTTACCATTTCCCCAAAAATCCGATCGTGTCACAGCAAAGGTATTAGAACTCATACACACAAAATCACTCGCTGGCAACCGCTACTTTGTGACTTTTATCGACGATTATTCCCGAAAAATTCATGTATATTTTATGCAATCAAAAAATCAAGTTTTCGAAAAGTTTTAATTATTTAAAAGCCACGTGGAGTGTCAAACGGACAGGAAAATAAAAGCCTTGCGAAGTGATAACGGAACTGAATACGTTAATAAAGAGTTTAATAATTTTCTGAACTACTGCGGCGTCAAAAGGGAATTAACTGTGCCTTATACGCCTTAGCAAAACGGAATAGCTGAGCGTAATAGTAGAACAATAGTTGAGATGGCGAAAAGTTTGCTGATGCACGCGCATTTGGAGGAGTACTTGTGGGCAGAGGCAGTACAAACAGCAGCCTACCTCCGGAACAGGTGTCCATCACGAGCACTGGATGGACGGACTCCATTCGAATTATGGAAAAATCGGAAACCTTCAGTAAAACACCTGAGAGTGTTTGGCTCGCGTGCATTTGGGCTGGATAAAACCAAGAAAGGAAAGTTCCAGGCAAAAGGAAAAGAGTATACCTTTGTCGGTTACTCTTTTACAGCAAAGGCTTATCGGCTATACGACAGAGAGAGGCGTACTATCATAGAGCGGCGGGATGTCAAGATTATCGAGGGTGAGTTTTCAAACAAATCAAATGAAAATCACATCGCCTCAGACATAAATGATAATTTTGATTCAAATATTATTCATTTGGAGCCAATCACAACACAAGAAGGTACGTACTACTACATCAGCGATCCAGAAGATGACGAAGACGGCGGCATGGAAGTTCGTAGGCGCCAAGGTAGACCGAGGATTATTCGCACGGG
Source organism: Drosophila mimetica (assembly GCA_037075245.1). Taxonomy (NCBI): domain Eukaryota; kingdom Metazoa; phylum Arthropoda; class Insecta; order Diptera; family Drosophilidae; genus Drosophila; species Drosophila mimetica. The sequence continues at coordinate 31,015,279 of JBAMCH010000007.1, forward strand.
CCAGCCAGGCAGGCCAAAAAAGCAATATACGCTTTACAATCTCAACGTTGTCGAGGATCTTGAAACTCCGTCGACAGCAGCAGAGGCATTGCGTGGGCAACATGGCGAAAGATGGCAGGAATCTATGCAGGCGGAGTACAACGCTCTTATAAGGAACAACACATGGACCTTAGTAGACTTACCTACTGGCCAAAAGGCCATTGGTGCGAAATGGGTTTTTCGCATAAAACGGAACCAAAAGGGAGAGATCGAAAGGCTCAAATCCAGGCTTGTTGCTCAAGGTTGTGGGCAGCAATATGGAGTTAACTACTGGGAGATCTACTCTCCAGTTATAAGGTACGAGACAATTCGTTTATTATTTGCAATAGCTGTGCAGAAACGGTTACATATGCATCACGTGGACATTTCGAATGCATATTTAAACAGCAAACTTGACGAAGAGGTGTTTATGAGACAACCATCACAGTTTGTAGACGCACAAAATCCACATAAAGTCCTAAAGCTAAACAAGGCACTTTACGGACTCAAGCAATCTGGAAGGATCTGGAATGATACACTGAACGAAGTTTTACGAGACATAGGACTTAAAAGATGCAAAAACGAGCCTTGTTTGTATGTAAATCAAAGTGACAAGTACAGCTACGTAGCAGTCTACGTAGATGATTTGATTATTATCAGTTCCAAAGAGGAGAACATAACCGCAATTAAGCAGAAGATTGCGGGCGTATTCGACATGAAGGACTTAAATCAGCTGAGTTATTTCCTAGGGATGGAAATACGGCGAGATGGCAATCAAGGAGCTATCAGAATGAGTCAGAGAAGATACATCGAAAGCATACTAGCAGCTTGGGGTATGCAAGATTGCAGGAGAGCTGCAACACCATTAGATTCTGGGTTCCATACTTGCTGCAAAGAAGAAACATGTGTCAAGGTAAATGTAACCCATTATCAGTCATTAATTGGTTCGCTTATGTATCTAGCAGTTCTGAGCCGCCCCGACATCCTGCATGCAGTAAGCAAGCTATCGCAACGAAACACAGATCCCCATGCGGAACACGAGACTGCAGCGCGTCACGTTTTGCGCTATCTAAGCGGTACACAAGACCTGTGCATCGAATATCGGAGGTCAGGCGAGCCTGTGAGCGGATTCGCTGACTCCGATTGGGCCAACGACACACTCGACAGAAAATCGTATTCTGGGTATGTGTTCTTTCTGGCCGGTGGCATTTTTTCATGCATCGAAGCAGAGCATAGTATCCTTGAGCAGCACTGAGGCGGAGTACGTCGCATTATCTACGGCTGCCCGAGAAGGAGTATATTTACGGAGACTACTGGATGAGATGGGATGGCAAAACTCTGGGCCAATGACGATCTATGGCGACAACCAAAGCTCGCACCATATCGCTCAAAATCCCATCAACCACAAGCGCACTAAGCATATCGATTTGAAATACCACTTTATCAGAGAGAAAGTTGAAAATGATGAAATTGAATTAAAGTATTAACCAAAATCTTAAGTAAGCAGAATCACACAAAATTTGTAAAGATGTTAGGATTGAATGATTAATACAAATGTATGATATTGAACTTATGCAGAAGTGTTGAAATTATAAGTTTACATATCAGTTGGCAACACATATTAACAGAACTCTGTAAGCACTCATGTTAAGCTGGCATACTTTTATGTATATGTCGACCTCTTCCAATTTCGACCATCGAATAAACCACATGTAGGCACTTGAGCTTTCCGCGTTTTATTGCTTTGTCGGTCTTTAGGTCATTGCAACTCCAAAACCAACACTATGTAAAATCAACATAGAAAAATAGTAGTTTACTATTTTCTGAATTTTTCATGTATTTTGTTGTTTTATTCTTTGGGTTATTGAATAGTATTTAACAATTAAAATACAGGGTTGCCCATATTCGACGGACCCATGTTTTTTTTTAAAAATCAAAGAAAAAAATAAAAATTTGGCGGTTGGCAATCTTAATCATTTAATTTGTTCCAAGTAGATTTGTTTACATCAATTTTTGAATATGATATCTTTCAAATGGCCGCCTCTGGCGTTGATGGCGTATTGTGCCCTTTTTGCAGCATTTTCCATCGTTTTCGCCAACATTTCGGCCGGAATAGCGGCTATTTCTTCACGAATGTTGTTCTTGAGCTCTTCTAGGGTCCTTGGCTTGTTAACGTAAACCTTTGACTTCAAATATCCCCACAAGAAGAAGTCAGGCGGCGTCAAATCGGGCGAACGCGGTGGCCAGTCCAAATCACCACTTTTCGACATCAAACGGCCCGGAAACAATGCTGCAAAAAGGGCACATAATGCTGCATGAAAACCATAAGCGTGTAATAAGTGCGAGCGAGATGCACTACATGCTTCGGCGGGCGTTCATAGAAGAAAGGCAAGGGCTTGTTAAAAAAAATCGATATTTAAAAAACTAAAAATGGCTCCAACTTTTTACAAAAACCAATTGTAACTAACACTACAGCGCATATATTAAAAAAAGAAATTTTTTTTTTGGGGGCAATGGTGAAAATTTTTTTTTTAATTTTAATTTGTTTTTATTTTTAAGAAATTAAAAACTAATTTTTTTTTAGAAATTTTGTTTTGAAAGAAGTGGTTTTAGAGGAATTAATGAAAAAGACATGAAGTCAATCGGATTCATATAACCGGAGATAAAGATTTTCATAGAGAGGGTACTTTTCCAAATTTGACCATTTTTGGCAAACTTAAAAAAATTCTAACTAAAAAAATAATTTTTTTTCGGTCAAATCCTGATACACGTGTTTACTTATTTTCCGAATAGTACGTGTAAAAAAAGTTTCAGGCAAATCAAAAATGTGACCCATAAAAAAGTGTTCGGTTTGTAAAAGAACCGCCAATATCAGTTGGCAACACATATTAACAGAACTCTGTAAGCACTCATGTTAACCTGGCATACTTTTATATGTCGACCTCTTCCAATTTCGACCATCGAATAAACGACACGTATACACTTGAGCTTTCCGCGTTTTATTGCTTTGTCGGTCTTTAGGTAATTGCAACACCAAAATCAACAGGTTATGGGCCCAGAACCCTAACTTCTAATAAAACTTTATTCGCGGAAATAAAAGTGTGAGACTAGCTTATTTGCAATAAATCGTGAACAAGGAAAAGTTGCGTGGACAAATAAAAAATGAGTGTCTCTCTGCAAATCGAAAAGTTATCCGATGATAATTACGATGTTTGGTGTATGTCTATGCGCAGCGTACTCATAACGGCTAATTTGTGGAGCGTGGTTTGCGGAAAGTTGGAAAGGCCAGCCACTGAACCAGCCCAAGCAGGTTGGGATATTGTTGACCAAAAGGCATTGGCATGCCTTATATTAAACGTTAAGTCCACCCAGTTGTTACACATAAAATCGTGTTCTTCAGCTAAGCAGGCCTGGGAAAAGTTAAAGAATATTCACTCTTCGTCGGGACCTGTTCAAAAGGTACAGTTCTACCAGCGGCTTCTGCGTTTAAACATGCAAAATGGTGACAGTGTAGTTCAGCATGTGAATTTATTTGCTGAAATCACAGAAAAACTGGCTGAAATGGAAATAAATCTTAATGATGAGCTAAAGGTAATAATGTTATTATCAAGCCTTTCCAACGAGTGGGAAAATTTTGTCGTCGGGATAGAAACACGTGACGCGTTACCTTCTTTCGATCTGGTGAAGATAAAACTTCTAGAAGAAGGTGCGCGGAAAGCGGAAAAGGAGGAACGAGAACGTGCAGTGCAAGCTGTATATGCACACACACACACAACGTCCGATCAGGAGAGAACTGATAGAAAAATCAGCAAGCAAAAGGAAATCAAGAGAAGCGTGAAGAAATCAGAAAAACGCGCATTCAATGGCAAATGTTTCAAATGTGAACGAAACGGGCATCGAGCGGCTGAGTGTAGAAATAGCAACAACCCTCAAAAAGAATACAAGACAGACGAGCAATCGAACTGTTTAATGCCGAGTAAAAGAGCAGCGAAAAACTGCGTGGTGCGTCGATAGCGGAGCAACCTCTCACATGAGTTGCGATATAAATTTGTTTTTTTCAATTACTAAAATGGAATCAAAAATAATGCTAGCCGCTGAAAAATACATACAATCAGCCGGTATTGGGACGGTTAGATTACGAGAAAACAACAAAAACATTGAATTGCAAAATGTATTGTATGTGCCGGAGTTGCACATGAATTGTTTCTCAGTGAGCAAGGCAGCATCATACGGAAATTTCACTACATTCCATAAAGAAGAAGCAGTAATAAGAAACAGCGATGGACAAGTAATGCTGCGTGCGCGAAAAGAAAATAATTTATATGTTTACGAAATGGACAAAAGTTCCGAAAAGTTTTGTATGGCAAAAAACACGAATGAAATCGCAGTAAAGTGGCATAATCGATTCGGGCACGTAAATTTTTATAACTTAAAGAACTTATTCGAGAAAGAGCATGTGATCGGAATAAAGGTGGATAAAATGCCAGTAGAGATAAACTGCGATACTTGCAATATGGCAAAAATCAGTGCGTTACCATTTCCCCAAAAATCCGATCGTGTCACAGCAAAGGTATTAGAACTCATACACACAAAATCACTCGCTGGCAACCGCTACTTTGTGACTTTTATCGACGATTATTCCCGAAAAATTCATGTATATTTTATGCAATCAAAAAATCAAGTTTTCGAAAAGTTTTAATTATTTAAAAGCCACGTGGAGTGTCAAACGGACAGGAAAATAAAAGCCTTGCGAAGTGATAACGGAACTGAATACGTTAATAAAGAGTTTAATAATTTTCTGAACTACTGCGGCGTCAAAAGGGAATTAACTGTGCCTTATACGCCTTAGCAAAACGGAATAGCTGAGCGTAATAGTAGAACAATAGTTGAGATGGCGAAAAGTTTGCTGATGCACGCGCATTTGGAGGAGTACTTGTGGGCAGAGGCAGTACAAACAGCAGCCTACCTCCGGAACAGGTGTCCATCACGAGCACTGGATGGACGGACTCCATTCGAATTATGGAAAAATCGGAAACCTTCAGTAAAACACCTGAGAGTGTTTGGCTCGCGTGCATTTGGGCTGGATAAAACCAAGAAAGGAAAGTTCCAGGCAAAAGGAAAAGAGTATACCTTTGTCGGTTACTCTTTTACAGCAAAGGCTTATCGGCTATACGACAGAGAGAGGCGTACTATCATAGAGCGGCGGGATGTCAAGATTATCGAGGGTGAGTTTTCAAACAAATCAAATGAAAATCACATCGCCTCAGACATAAATGATAATTTTGATTCAAATATTATTCATTTGGAGCCAATCACAACACAAGAAGGTACGTACTACTACATCAGCGATCCAGAAGATGACGAAGACGGCGGCATGGAAGTTCGTAGGCGCCAAGGTAGACCGAGGATTATTCGCACGGGCCAGCCAGGCAGGCCAAAAAAGCAATATACGCTTTACAATCTCAACGTTGTCGAGGATCTTGAAACTCCGTCGACAGCAGCAGAGGCATTGCGTGGGCAACATGGCGAAAGATGGCAGGAATCTATGCAGGCGGAGTACAACGCTCTTATAAGGAACAACACATGGACCTTAGTAGACTTACCTACTGGCCAAAAGGCCATTGGTGCGAAATGGGTTTTTCGCATAAAACGGAACCAAAAGGGAGAGATCGAAAGGCTCAAATCCAGGCTTGTTGCTCAAGGTTGTGGGCAGCAATATGGAGTTAACTACTGGGAGATCTACTCTCCAGTTATAAGGTACGAGACAATTCGTTTATTATTTGCAATAGCTGTGCAGAAACGGTTACATATGCATCACGTGGACATTTCGAATGCATATTTAAACAGCAAACTTGACGAAGAGGTGTTTATGAGACAACCATCACAGTTTGTAGACGCACAAAATCCACATAAAGTCCTAAAGCTAAACAAGGCACTTTACGGACTCAAGCAATCTGGAAGGATCTGGAATGATACACTGAACGAAGTTTTACGAGACATAGGACTTAAAAGATGCAAAAACGAGCCTTGTTTGTATGTAAATCAAAGTGACAAGTACAGCTACGTAGCAGTCTACGTAGATGATTTGATTATTATCAGTTCCAAAGAGGAGAACATAACCGCAATTAAGCAGAAGATTGCGGGCGTATTCGACATGAAGGACTTAAATCAGCTGAGTTATTTCCTAGGGATGGAAATACGGCGAGATGGCAATCAAGGAGCTATCAGAATGAGTCAGAGAAGATACATCGAAAGCATACTAGCAGCTTGGGGTATGCAAGATTGCAGGAGAGCTGCAACACCATTAGATTCTGGGTTCCATACTTGCTGCAAAGAAGAAACATGTGTCAAGGTAAATGTAACCCATTATCAGTCATTAATTGGTTCGCTTATGTATCTAGCAGTTCTGAGCCGCCCCGACATCCTGCATGCAGTAAGCAAGCTATCGCAACGAAACACAGATCCCCATGCGGAACACGAGACTGCAGCGCGTCACGTTTTGCGCTATCTAAGCGGTACACAAGACCTGTGCATCGAATATCGGAGGTCAGGCGAGCCTGTGAGCGGATTCGCTGACTCCGATTGGGCCAACGACACACTCGACAGAAAATCGTATTCTGGGTATGTGTTCTTTCTGGCCGGTGGCATTTTTTCATGCATCGAAGCAGAGCATAGTATCCTTGAGCAGCACTGAGGCGGAGTACGTCGCATTATCTACGGCTGCCCGAGAAGGAGTATATTTACGGAGACTACTGGATGAGATGGGATGGCAAAACTCTGGGCCAATGACGATCTATGGCGACAACCAAAGCTCGCACCATATCGCTCAAAATCCCATCAACCACAAGCGCACTAAGCATATCGATTTGAAATACCACTTTATCAGAGAGAAAGTTGAAAATGATGAAATTGAATTAAAGTATTAACCAAAATCTTAAGTAAGCAGAATCACACAAAATTTGTAAAGATGTTAGGATTGAATGATTAATACAAATGTATGATATTGAACTTATGCAGAAGTGTTGAAATTATAAGTTTACATATCAGTTGGCAACACATATTAACAGAACTCTGTAAGCACTCATGTTAAGCTGGCATACTTTTATGTATATGTCGACCTCTTCCAATTTCGACCATCGAATAAACCACATGTAGGCACTTGAGCTTTCCGCGTTTTATTGCTTTGTCGGTCTTTAGGTCATTGCAACTCCAAAACCAACACTATGTAAAATCAACATAGAAAAATAGTAGTTTACTATTTTCTGAATTTTTCATGTATTTTGTTGTTTTATTCTTTGGGTTATTGAATAGTATTTAACAATTAAAATACAGGGTTGCCCATATTCGACGGACCCATGTTTTTTTTTAAAAATCAAAGAAAAAAATAAAAATTTGGCGGTTGGCAATCTTAATCATTTAATTTGTTCCAAGTAGATTTGTTTACATCAATTTTTGAATATGATATCTTTCAAATGGCCGCCTCTGGCGTTGATGGCGTATTGTGCCCTTTTTGCAGCATTTTCCATCGTTTTCGCCAACATTTCGGCCGGAATAGCGGCTATTTCTTCACGAATGTTGTTCTTGAGCTCTTCTAGGGTCCTTGGCTTGTTAACGTAAACCTTTGACTTCAAATATCCCCACAAGAAGAAGTCAGGCGGCGTCAAATCGGGCGAACGCGGTGGCCAGTCCAAATCACCACTTTTCGACATCAAACGGCCCGGAAACAATGCTGCAAAAAGGGCACATAATGCTGCATGAAAACCATAAGCGTGTAATAAGTGCGAGCGAGATGCACTACATGCTTCGGCGGGCGTTCATAGAAGAAAGGCAAGGGCTTGTTAAAAAAAATCGATATTTAAAAAACTAAAAATGGCTCCAACTTTTTACAAAAACCTATTGTAACCAACAATATAGCGCATATATTAAAATAAAAAAAATATTTTTTTTTTGTGGGGGCAATGGTTAAAAATTTTTTTTTAATTTTAATTTGTTTTTATTTTTAAGAAATTAAAAACTAATTTTTTTTTAGAAATTTTTTTTTTGAAAGAAGAGGTTTTAGAGGAATTTATGAAAAAGACATGAAGTCAATCGGATTCATATAACCGGAGATACAGATTTTCAAAGAGAGGGTACTTTTCCAATTTTGACGATTTTTGGCAATCTTAAAAAAATTCTAACTAAAAAAATAATTTTTTTTCGGTCAAATCCTGTTACACGTGTTTACTTATTTTCCGAATAGTATGTGTAAAAAAAGTTTCAGGCAAATCAAAAATGTGACCCAATAAAAAGTGTTCGATTTGTAAAAGAACCGCCCATATATTCTTGGTCAGCATGACTAGACGAGTCGATCTAGACATGTCAGTCTGTCCGTCCGTTTGTCCGTCAGTCCGTCCGTTTTTTAACTATTCTGAATTTCGAATTAAATTTTAAAAAAATCGGACCACTATATCATATAGCTTCCATAGGAACGATCGAAAAACTAAAGGGAAATTAATAGGAACAAAATTATAGCTTTTTAATTTTTATTGTATTCTCTTCCACTTTGGAATATAACTTTATTTTATTATTTTAAAATTTCGAATTAAATTTAACATAAATTGGATGACTACATTATATAGCTGTCATAGGAAGGATCGATCAATTAATGTCAAAATAATCCATAAACTGCTATAAATTTGTTTGTTGCAAATCTAAATTGATCATTTTTGTTATTTCAAATAGAATAGGAACGATCTGCAATGGTATATAAACTTCGGCTGGCCGAAGTTAGCTTCCTTTCTTGTTATTAATTATTCTTATACCCTTGCAGAGGGTATAATGATTTTAGTCAGAAGTTTGCAACGCAGTGAAGAAGACGTTTCCGACCCCATAAAGTATATGGGCATTTCCAGGAAAAAGTAAACCAAACCCCAAAAATTAAAAGTTGGCGTAAAATTTTCTTTTTTGGTTTAAAAATAGCATTGGTATCTATATTTTGTAAATCAATTACATTTTCTTCCAAATTTTTTTTTTACACGAAGATATGCAGCTTTGAAACACTGGCAACACATACTGTATATCTCAGCAACATTTTGTTGTGTTTTCGTTATATTACTATGCGTTCTGTGGAAGTCTCAAGATCAAACAACCAATCCTACATTATAGCTTGATGCAAATGCTATCAGGAAAAAATTTAAATTTCTTAAATATTAATGGATTTGATGTCTTTTTTTAAGTTTGTTTTTATAAATTTTTAATGTCGCGTCCATAATTAAAAAATCCTATTTTTTCCTTTCACTCGTGCAATTCGCGACACATATAAACCTTATTTTATTCCTAAAGCAAAGTTTGTAGGAACAAATTAATTAAAATTTTTTCACAAAAAAAATTGGCTCATTACCATTTTGAACAAAATTTTAAGTCTGTCGCGTCCCTAATTTTTATTTTTTATTTATAAAAAACAATTGATCATAATTTTTGGTGAAGCTAATTGTTTTATTTGCTGCTATGAAAAACGTTTTTTGGACTTTTGCGAAGATCAGGTGTGTTAAAGTGATAAATTAATTAAGCAAGGAAATATTTTTTTAATTCTAATTAAAATCCGAGTAAAATCCCGAAATACAATAAAATCAGGTTACTATTAACAGGCGTATTTTGATAAAATTTCTGCGTTTACTAGAAAAAATTAATTTAATTCTAACCACTTAGGGCCGTTTTCTCGTCCGTCCTGCAAAGTACAATTTAGCTAATAGCTGGATAAATTTATCCCGGTGGCAAATCGGTTTTCGTTTTCTCGTCCGTCTTTTAAAACTCCAAATAAAAGGCGCACTAATTTGAGACTAGGTGGCAACCCCACATCAGAAGAGTTAACTTATTGTCAAAAATTAATCGAAAAATACCATAAAACAGTCATACTAACAGCTGATGATATAAACAACATTTCAAGCTAATAAAAAACTTCTAATAATAGACGACTATTATTAAAAATATTGCTATCATGTGATGATCCTGGCCACCTTGCCACCAAATCCTGAAATTCTAATTTCGCATTGCAGACAGCTTGCACATTTATAGAAAAGTAACCTTTTCTATTCCGATATATCTCTCCGGAATCGCCCCTGGGAGATTGAATTCATACGTGCGTGCAATCTATGGCTCCTATGACTTTCGGAAACTTGGCTATTTTATAAAAATCAACATTTTCTTGAAGATCTTCAATAATAAATTGTTTTGATAAAGACGCTATAGCAAAAGAAACTTCCCTTACAACTCGACTGGCTGTGTCCACGCTAGCACCACAAAAATCGCCAACAGTTATAAGAAAACTGCCGCTTGCGTAGAATCTAAGAGCTATTAGAAGCCTAACCCATGGCTGTATTGTCGTTTCAATGTAATAATGGTTTTTGATTATATGGAAATAGTTAAACCAAATGAATGCTCTTACTTCTTTACTTTAGATTCAAGTCGCAAAACAATTTTTTGCAAAACAGATAGTCCCGTGCTTTTGCACAAGCGAAACCTTTTAATAAATTCTTCATCACCGTAATGTTCGAAGTAATTTCTCTGGTCTTGATATCTGCGCCGATAGGTTCGCACTTCATTCATTCGATATCCCACAGAGTTTGAAGATAAATCGCTTGGGAATTCATTTTAAAATAAATTAGATGATAGAATCAGCTGTTTTCGAATGAAGAGTGGAACCAGATTGTCAACGCTCGAATGTCTGGCAACACTGGCGCACAATCCAACCGCACAAATTTTGTACGGTGGATGAAGTACCATGACAAAATTTGTCACCACCTGCGCTAACATAAGGAAGAGTAAACCATTTTTTGTTTATCACTCCGTTGTCCCGGCAGGCAAACTAAAGTCCGGACGAGAAAACGGCCCTTAGTCTCATAGATTTCATAGAACGAGCTATATAAAAACTATGTTTCTATTAAAAAGATGTGGATAACGTTAAAATAATTTAACCAAACTTTACAGCAGAAACTTTAGTAACACCTAGAATAGCTCTGCAACATTTTGACCAAATAAAAAGACGCAATTTTTTGTTAAGTAGCAACATGTCGCGTCCGTAATTGTCGCGTCCATATTCTTGCACTATTTTTAGAAAAAAAAAACGCTGATGTTTTGCCACCGAACTTGCTTTGATATGTTTGGTTACTCAGCAGGTATACTGGAAAAAAATTCAAAAAAATGCGCCATCTAGTTTCGCTGAATTTAATGTTTTTCTGAAGTTTTCAATATTGCAGTTCTATTTTTGTCGCGTCCGTATTCCTCTTATTTTATTTTATTTCTAAAACCTGGCTTGACAGATAATCTTCATTTTTTTACCATAAATACAAGAGCGTTTAAGCCATTCAACAAAAAAATAAAAAGTAAAAAATGTATACTGCGTCACTCTTATTTTTATTTTTAAAGTTTAAGTTGAAAAAATGTCGCGTCCCTCACCCTGGAAATGCATATATATATTCTTGATCAGCATGACTAGACGAGTCGATCTAGCCATGTCCGTCTGTCTGTCCGTCTGTCCGTCCGTTTCTACGCAAACTAGCCCCTCAGTTTTGAAGCTATCAAGATAAAACTTTACCAAAAGTCGTATTTTTATTGCAGGTAGTATATAAGTCAGAACCGGCCGGATCGGACAACTATATATTATAGCTCCCATAGGAATAATCGTAAAAATAATTGAAAAAAAAATATATCTTCGGTGTTCTTTGACATATTAACTATTGGTTTTGGAAATATCACTTTTACATTTGTCCTGAATTTCGAATTCAGTTTTATAAAAATCGGACGACTATATCATATAGCTCCCATAGGAACGATCGGAAAACTAAAGGGAAATTAACAGAAACCAAATTATAGCTTTGTTAATTTTTATTGTATACTCTTCTACTCTGGAATATAACTTTATTTTATTATTTCAGAATTTCGTATTAAATTTAACATAAATCGGACGACTATATCATATAGCTCCCATAGGAACGATCGGAAAACTAAAGGGAAATTAATAGGAACAAAATTATAGCTTTGTTAAATTATAATATATTCTTTTCTACTTTGGAATATAAGTTTATTTTATTATTTTAGAATTTCGAAATAAATTTAACATAAATTGGATGACTATATTATATAGCTGCCATAGGAAGGATCGATTAATTAATGTCAAAATACTCCGTAAACTGCTATAATTTGGTATGTTGCATATATAAATTGAACATGTTTGTAATTTCAAATCGAATAGGAACGATCGGCTGCCCGAAGCTAGCTTTCTTTCTTGTTTTATTTAGGAAACATTAATAATTATTCAATTAAACATTTATTATTAATTAAACAAATTATAATTTGTTTCTCGTTTTGGTACACACAAAAAAAAGAATGTTCCCGTAAATTCGATATGGCTCATCAAATTGACATTAAATACTGTTATTTTGCCGAATTTTCTCTCTCGGAGAATCTCTCACCTCGAAAAAGAGAGCAATACGCCATAAGGAGATGCTTTTCTCATATTTATACCCGTTACTCGTAGAGTAAAAGGGTATATTAGATTCGTGCAAAAGTATGTAACAGGCAGAAGGAAGCGTTTCCGACCATATAAAGTATATATATTCTTGATCAGGATCACTAGCCGAGTCGATCTAGCCATGTCCGTCTGTCCGTCTGTCTGTCCGTCTGTCCGTCTGTATGAACGCTGAGATCTTGGAAACTATAAAAGCTAGAAGATTGAGATTTGGCATGCAGATTCTAGGGGTTAATACGCAGCGCAAGTTTTTCACGCCGATGTGCCACACCCTCTCTAACGTCCACAAACCGCGAAAAACTGTGACCCGTTCTGTATGAACGCTGAGATCTCGGAAACTATAAATTGAAGTTATTACATTTTAATGAGTTCCTATAAAATGATTTGATTGTTTAAATAAGTTCCTATAAAATTAATTAATAGTTTAAACGAGTTCCTATAAACATTTTTATACCCTTGCAGAGGGTATAATGATTTTAGTCAGAAGTTTGCAACGCAGTAAAGGAGACGTTTCCGACCCCATAAAGTATATTTATGGGCGGTTCCTTTACAAACCGAACACCTTTTATTGGGTCACATTTTTGATTTTCCTGAAACTTTTTTTACACGTAGGTAGGTAGGTAGAAGTGGTGAGGTCCCCTCTGAGAGCCTCTAAGTAGAGCTGAGCTCCATTTTGATCCACACCCTCGTAAATTGTTGTCTCCTTGTTCTCTTCAGTACCAGCCTGCGTCATTTAAAATTCCTAGGATTGCAGTTATCCTCTGCTTTCCTATTTCTCCCAATGATTCCAGCTGATACGCCCCGAAGTATCTCGCCCTGATATGGTTTAGTGCTGGACAATGACACATAATGTGCTCAGGTGTCTCCTGCGTGTCTGTTTCTTTGCAGCTTCTGCATTTAGCGTTGTACAGAAGCCCCATCTTCATAGCTTGCGTGCAAATGGCCCAATGGCCTGTGATGGTGCCGTGATCCTTCTAATATCCCTTTTACTTTTGGTTAATAGCTCTTTCTATTGATGGTTGGCCAGCAGAGTTTTGATCTCCTGAGACCCTGCTTTTCCAACTTTAACTAGCTTGTGCTTTGTAGTGTTCATAAATCCTTGCTTGGACTGTATTTAGGGATTCAGGTAGAATAGTTGTATAGGAGTCGTCTGCCGACCCCATTCGTGCAAGTTCATCCGCCTTTTCGTTTCCGTTGTGCCCTGGCACCCATGTTATCTGTACATGGTTGTTTGTTTCTAGTATGTTAAGAGCCGACTTATAATCGGCTACTAGTGTCGAGTTGGTTCTTGCTGCTGCGAGAGATTTGATAGCCGCTTGGCTATCAGAGTATATCCTTACCTTGGTATTCCTGAGGCATTGCTGAATCGAAAGCTTGGCTGATTCTAAAATAGCAAGTACCTCAGCCTGAAAAACTGTCGCTGATTCTAGGAGGTGGAATTTCGATTCTATCCCCCAGCTTTCAGCGAAAATTCCAGCCCCTACACCACAGTCCATCTTGGAGCCGTCAGTGTAGAGTGATACCTCATCTTGTCCGGTTACTCTGTCATTCTCCCAGTCTTCCCTCGTTGGAAAGGTAGTCGTAAATCCGTTTCCAAATCTTATCTCCGCTCTAAGATACGGCAGTGCCCTGTGTGGTAGTCTTTCCAGCATTTACTTGCCTTCAGTCTGGCCGCACTCTGCGCTGCCGTATCCTTTATGAAAAGTTTTATAGGCATTACATCCAGAATAGTGTTCAACGCGGCAGCCGGGCATGATCTTAATGCCCCTGTAGCTCCTGCACAAGCTGATCTCTGTATTCTTGTCAGCTTGGTAGTATTGTATGCTCTTGTCAGGGCTGGCCACCAGACTAGTGACCCGTATGTGAGAATTGGCCTTACCACTGCTGTGTAAAGTCATAATATTATCTTAGGGTGTATACCCCGGTTTTTGCCAAACATTTTCCTGCACGAGTAGAATGCTATGCTGGCCTTTCTTACTCGTTCCGTGATGTTCAGTTTCCACGAGAGTTTCGGGTCTAGTATGCCTCCTAGATACTTAGCTTTACCCGATAGCTCGAGTTCAATTCCATCTATTTTGGGTTGCCGTATGTTGGGATCTTTGTTCTTCGCCTGAAGAGCATTAGTTCGGTTTTACTCGGGTTTATACCTAGTCCGCAGGTTTTTGCCCATTCATTGAGTCGGGTAAGGGCCCCGTCATTATGTTACTAATGAATGGAATGGTCCTGATACTAGCACTACGTCCTTCCTTCCATAGAATCGGTATGTGTAGCCACCTACTGATGCTGACCTGTGTTGCTTAAAGCATTGCCGGGAAAATACCGTCTGGGCCCGGACTCTTGTATTTATGGAAAGAGTTTATCGCCAATTTGATTCTTTCAATGTCTTGTGTAACAGAGTCCTTTATACCTACGGGGGTTACGTTTCGGTTCCGGTTTGCTAATCGGAATCGAAATTTCAAAGAAAATGTACCTGTGATATGAAAAGGAATTTTTTCTCGACACTATCCACTTTTCAACCTTATATTTACTAAATTCTGTCTGTAAAGTGAGGTATAACACCTCTTCCCACCCCTGAAATTCCCTAGTGCCTGGGAATATAAAGGTGGGTGTGTTACCTCTATTACATATGGTGATGTTGCGGCAAATAATATTATCAAAAAGAGACTCACCCCTTTCGTTAGTTTCCGAGCTTCCCCATAGTGTGTGCCTCGCGTTAGCGTCGCATCCGAGCACCAGGGTCGTCTTAGTGTCTTCCGCCCATTGCAGCAGCTTGATGACTGGCTCAGGTTATAGTTATTCTTTATAATAATACCTGCTCTCGGGGTACCTGTCGAGTTAGTATAAAAGAGTGTATATCCTTGTTGTGTTAGACCCGAGATTTGACCATCTCGAATCCATGGTTCTTGAACGATGCCTATGTCAATGTTCCTCTCAGTGAGAAGAACTGAAAGATTGGCTTAAGCATTTGTGCTGTGCTTCAGGTTAATCTGCACGACTTTAGGCATTGGTGTTGGGTGTTACGTCTGGGGTCTTGTCGTCGATGACCAGGTCATCCAACAGCTTGTTGGTGTCATCGACCTCCTCGAGAACATCATCCGGCTCTGCCAGGAAGACCTTGATCTTGGCCTTCCGTAGGCCGTACCGGATTGTGTAGACGGCCTTCTCAAGCTGCGGCAGGCAGCGCTGGTTTATGAGGAAGAGGAACGGCTGGCTCGTCTTCATCTCCTTCTCTACCTTGAGTATCGCCCAGTCCTCTGTGTGCACTTCTGGGCCCTCAGCAGCGACAGCACCTTTCCTTGGTCAGTCTGCTCCTTTGGCAACCAAATGCGAGCCCGCGGCCTTCTTGGAATCTCCCTGGCGTGGACGAGCCTAATGCTAAGGCCGTCCCATGCATTTCTAATATTGGATATGCATTCCGCCAGGAAGGACCTCGAGAACGAGTCATCGCACTTGATAACCCGGTCCCTCTGACCATGTCCGAAGAGTCGAAGGAGGGGAACGGACCATTTGGCACGGCTGATAGCCTTTCAGCTGTCATGTCGGCCACCTTGACCTCGATCTCCTCCCACTTCTCCGACAGCAGGTGTCCGTCGTCGTGCAGGTCGTCCACCAGTGCCATCGCGAGGCTGTCTCTGGCTACGTCGCTGAACTTCTTGGCCTTCTTCACAAAGGAGGTCGGTCTTGGCCTCCCCTGAGCGTCCTTTGCCTGTTTGGGTGCCCTCTCGCTTGGCTCGTGCGAGCGGTCCCTCTTCGTGTTGGCTTGGGTGGCCTCCTGGCGCGTCCTCATGTATTCCTCAAAGTCTGCGATCTCCGCAAGCAGTGGCTGCCTTGGGTGGGTGTTTTTGTTGTCCCATCGGAGCCGGAGCACCCTGGCTGGGGGTTCACGGCCCCTCCCCGATGGTAGCGGAATCGGTGTGGGGTTTAACCTCCCCCGTGAGGTCCGAAGCTACGGTGTTAGTTTTCATTGTCAATACATAATCGACCGCGTTGCTCGACTTCCGACCCAGGGTTGCCCGGCCCTGGGAAGGCTCCGTTAAGACACATCTGGATTTACCCCTCAGCTGCGAACGTGAAAGTCAGTGGGCACGGGTCGCTTGACACGCCTGACTTGAGGGTAGGCATTTTAAAGACCTACCCAGGTCCGTTTTTTTTTTGTATCAGGATTTGACCGAAAAGAAATTATTTTTTTAGTTAAAATTTTTTTAAGTTTTCCAAAAATGGTCAAATTTGAAAAAGTACCCTCTCATTGAAAATCTGTATCTCCGGTTATATGAATCCGATTGACTTCATGTCTTTTGAATTAATTCCTCTAAAACCTCTTCTCTCAAAAAAAAATTTAAAAAAAAAAAATGTTTAATTTCTTAAAAATAAAAACCAATTAAGATTTAAACAAATTTTGTAATCATTGTCCACACAAAAATTTTTTTTTTAATATATGCGCCATATTGTTAGTTACAATCGGTTTTTGTAAAAAGTTGGAGCCATTTTTTGTTTTTTAAATATCGAACGTTTTTTCGCTTTTCCTCTATGAACGCACGCCAAAGCATGATGTGCATCTCGCTCGCTCTTATTAGATGCTTACGGTTTTCATGCTTACGAGTCATTTAATCATATCTGACTAACAAATAGGAATTCTTTGCTTAAACTATTATCTAAATATTTTTTTATTTACTTAGGTCATTATTTTAACAAAAGTTAATACATTTTTATTGTTAAACAAACTATTTTTTTTAATGTTTAATGTAAATTCAGATTTTTGTAATGTGTAATTAAATAGGAATTAACTGCAAGGGTATATAGACTTCGGCTGGCGGAAGTTAGCTTCCTTTCTTGTTAAAACTAGAAACATATATTCGTTAAGCTGGGATAAACACAAAAGGCATAAAGTTAAAAAAATATTTCTTAATTTTATTAATTCAATAAGAATTACTCAGGAAAGAGTCGGCGTTTTTCGATTTTGGTCAACGAATAGGTATTGAAGAAACGTACACAACACTAGAGCTGACAAAAAATCGACTGAAGTGGACTACAAGTCAATAGACTAGCTACGGTTTGTAGCTCGTTTCTAAACCTTCACTCAAATATTTCATTGTAAAATCTAAAGCAATATTTATACCCGTTACTCGTAGAGTAAAAGGGTATATTAGATTCGTGCAAAAGTATGTAACAGGTAGAAGGAAGCCTTTCCGACCATATAAAGTATATATATTCTTGATCAGGATCACTAGCCGAGTCGATCTAGCCATGTCCGTCTGTCCGTCTGTCCGTCTGTATGAACGCTGAGATCTTGGAAACTATAAAAGCTAGAAGATTGAGATTTGGCATGCAGATTCTAGGGGTTAATACGCAGCGCAAGTTTTTCACGCCGATGTGCCACGCCCTCTCTAACGTCCACAAACCGCGAAAAACTGTGACCCGTTCTGTATGAACGCTGAGATCTCGGAAACTATAAAAGCTAGAAGATTGGGATTTGGCATGCAGATTCTAGGGGTTAATACGCAGGCAAGTTTTTCTCGCCGATGTGCCACGCCTCCTCTAACGCCCACAAACCGCGAAAAACTGTGGCACCCACAGTTTTGCAGCTAGATTAACGGGAAAAGGAATGTGTATTCGTTTCTTCAATACATATTGATAGACCAAAGTGGGAAACCCCCCCTCCCCCCTAACGCCCACAAACCGCGAAAAACCTTGGCACCCGTCTGTATGAACGCTGAGATTTCGAAAACTATAAAAGCTAGAAGATTGAGATTTGGCATGCAGATTGTAGGGGTTAATACGCAGCGCCGATGTGCCACGCCTCCTCTAACGCCCACAAACCTCGAAAAACTGTGGCACCCACAGTTTTGCAGCTAGATTAACGGGAAAAGGAATGTGTATTTGTTTCTTCAATACCTATTGATTGGCCAAAATAAACCACCCCCTCTCCCGCCTAACGCCCGCAAACCGCGAAAAACTGTGGCACCCACAGCTTTGAAGCTAGACTAACGTGCAAAAGAATATTCATTATACCCGTTACTCGTAGAGTAAAAGGGTATATTAGATTCGTGCAAAAGTATGTAACAGGTAGAAGGAAGCGTTTCCGACCATATAAAGTATATATATTCTTGATCAGGATCACTAGTATTAAAGTTGTTTGCATGAGTAACGGGTATCTAATAGTCGAGGCACTCGACTATAGCGTTCTCTCTTGTTTGCTATTATTTTCGTTTAAAATGGACAAGTTTTTAGCTGTTCCCAAAGAAAATGGTAATTACAACTTAATTATTTAATCAGCATAATCTATTAATTTGGTTACGTGTAGACTCTCAAGAAAAAGGAGTAATCAATCTGGGGAAACCGAGAGCTTCCGATGTTTGGAAGAAGTTTCAGAAAATCGACAAGACGACCGCAAAGTGTCTTTTGTGCAACAAACAATATAAAACCAGCAACAACACATCGAACCTAAGGGACCATCTTAGAAGGAAGCATGCAAACTGCCAAGATCAGATCAGCCAAAAATAAACGAGAGTACTACCACCTCGTACTATGAGCAAGACTCTCCCCGGAAAAATGAAATTGACAATGCTGTGATGAACTTAATTGTATCAGACATGCAACCTTTTCGGATTATAGAAGAAACCGGATTAAAAAAATTGGGTAGCATTTTGGACCCGAAATACAAATTGCAAAACGTCTGCCTAATAACTTCATATGAAAAATGCAAGGAAGGCCTTCAAAATCTTATCAAATATGTAAATTACTGCTCAGACGGTTGGACATCAAGTTGTTAATTATGTTAATTATTAAACCGTTACTTGCCATTTTATTTTAAAGGACAAACTAAGATCAGCAGTTTTATCCACTTGCCCATTGATTAATGACACCAATCATTCAAAATATTGCAGATTCAATTAACAAAGTACTTGATTAGTGGAACATTCGTGAGAAGGTAGTAGCCGTTGTTACTGATAATGCTCATAGCATGAAAAAGGCTTGTACGATTTTGCAGAAATTCAATTTGCCAAGTTTTGCTCACACCCTGAACTTAGTTATGCAAGATGTTTTAAAGCATTATTCCCTGAAGGACATTCTTATTAAATGCAAAAAAGTGGTTGGTGGTTTAAAACAAGCTCAATTATAGCGTATGCGTTAAATTTCGATCCCCGCAGCTTAGAAACTATCCCCTGTCTTTAATCCAGGAAGTAGCAACACGGTGGAATAGCGCATACAAAATGATAAATAGAATTTTACTTACGAAAGATGCTATTTCAACGGTTCTTCTAAGTACCCAAAAATCACCGGAACCGCTTAACGCTGAGGAAATTTTGTTTTTAGAAGACATTGAAGATTTGTTTAGCCAAGTGGACGATGCCAGAAAAAAACAAGAGGGGACGCTATAGTCGAGTGCCTCGACTATCAAATACCCGTTACTCAGCTAAAGCAAGCAGTCTGAAGCACGGCAAACCAAGCAGCCGCTTAAAAGTGGCGCCATCTACCGGACATTTCTTTATTTGATTACTGAGAGGGACGATTTAAAAAATTTCTTCTACATTTCGGTAGGCATTAATAACCCAAACAAAATGACGTTTACACTTTTGCTCTAGCTTTAAAACTGTGGGCGCCACAGCTTTTCGCGGTTTGTGGGCGTTAGGGGGGAGGGGGGGTTTCCCACTTTGGTCTATCAATTTGTATTGAAGAACCTAATACACATTCCTTTTCCCGTTAATCTAGCTTCAAAACTGTGGGTGCCAAAGTTTTTCGCGGTTTGTGGGCGCTGCGTATTAACCCCTAGAATCTGCATGCCAAATCTCAATCTTCTAGCTTTTATAGTTTCCGAGATCTCAGCGTTCATACAGACGGACGGAAAGACGGACGGACAGACGGACGGACAGACGAACGGACAGACGGACGGACAGACGGACGGACGGACAGACGGACAGACGGACAGACGGACGGACAGACGGACAGATGGACAGATGGACATGGCTAGATCGACTCGGCTAGTGATCCTGGTCAAGAATATATATACTTTATATGGTCGGAAACGCTTCCTAGCTTTTATAGTTTCCGAGATCTCAGCGTTCATACAGACGGGTGCCGCAGTTTTTCGCAGTTTGTGGGCGTTAGAGGGGCGTGGCACATTGGCGTGAAAAACTTGCGCTGCGTACTAACCCCTAGAATCTGCATGCCAAATCTCAATCTTCTAGCTTTTATAGTTTCCGAGATCTCAGCGTTCATACAGACGGACGGACAGGCGGACGGACAGACGGACGGACAGACGGACGGACAGACGGACGGACAGACGGACGGACAGACGGACGGACAGACGGACGTACAGACGGACGGACGGACGGACGGATGGACAGACGGACAGATGGACATGGATAGATCGAATCGGCTAGTGATCCTGATCAAGAATATATATACTTTATATGGTCAGTGTTACATACTTTTGCACGAATCTAATATACCCTTTTACTCTACGAGTAACGGTTATAAATATCTGCCAACGATTCTGTCACAATTTCATTAATATAGCCTTTAACGTGTGGTGTTCTGAAAAATATAAAAAAGTCTTGTCGGAATATGAAAACAGTGGAGGGCACTTCTATAGGAGAATATTTGCTGGAACGCCTTTTTCACCGATTAAAATCATATGAGGAAATGTCATTATTAAAAAAAGCTACTCTTTTAGATCCGCGCTTTAAGCATCCGCGCGCAGCAGAGCTCAAACGTGAAGTCGAACTAATAGCAAAAGGAACGCATGAGGTATCTTCTAGCAATCTGTCATCGCCTCAGTCACCATCTCTCTTAGGAAAACGTGATATATTTGGATTCCCTAAAAGTGCAGTACTTAAAAAATCCATACAAGTTGAGGAAGGGCACCCTTTACAACAATATTTCAAGCAAATAAATATTAGTACAGCGAAGAATCCAATTCAATATTGGGAGATAAAATCAGCCCTTAATTTTTTTGTATTAATTTATTATTGTGAGCTTGTTCTTTTTGTAGATGTCGGAGACTAAATATGAAATCTTGAAATGCTGCGCTTGGAAATATTTACATATCCCAGCAACCTCAACCGAATCTGACCGAATGTTTAGCAAAGCGGGTTACATTGCGTCAGATCGAAGATCTGCGCTAAAGCCGAGAAATATAAATATGCTACTTTTTTTAAACAAGAACGAATGGGTGCCTCAAATTTAAAAAATTTACTTTTATGTATATTTAAATGCACATACAGACTGATTAAAAAAAAACAAACAACACTATTTAAGTATTTAATTATTATTTAAGCCTAGTACTCAGTTGAGCTAAGAAAACCATAAGCATGTAATAAGAGCGAGCGAGATGCAGAACATGCTTTCGCGGGCGTTCATAGAAGAAAGGCGAGGGCTTAGTAAAAAACTTTCGATATTTAAAAAACTAAAAATGGCTCCAACATTTTACAAAAACCGATTGTAACTAACACTATGGCGCATATATTAAAAAAAAAAAATTTTTTTTGTGGGGGCAATGGTTAAAAATTTTTTTAAAATTTTAATTTGTTTTTATTTTTAAGAAATTAATAATTAATTTTTTTTTTAAATTTTTTTTTTTGAAAGAAGAGGTTTTAGAGGAATTAATGAAAAAGACATGAAGTCAATCGGATTCATATAACCGGAGATACAGATTTTCAAAGAGAGGGTACTTTTCCAAATTTGACGATTTTTGGCAAACTTAAAAAAATTCTAACTAAAAAAATATTTTTTTTCGGTCAAATCCTGATACACGTGTTTACTTATTTTCCGAATAGTATGTGTAAAAAAAGTTTCAGGCAAATCAAAAATGTGAAATTTTTTTTTGGCCAAATCTGTTCGGTTTGTAAATTATATATATAAATATGTTTAAAAATAATTTTATTTTAATAATAAAAACCGCAGGTTCTTTAGAAGATGATGGTTATTTATATACATTCTAGTATAACACCATCACGTAGAGGCTTTACATACAAGATAAGTAACACCGAATAACACATCACGTAGAGGCCTTACATACAAGATAAAAAACCGCGAATTCTTCAGGAGATGATTAGGTTAATCATTTTGGTCAATCAATATGTATTGAAGAAACGTTAATCCAGCTTCAAATCTGTGGGTGCCACAGTTTTTCGCGGTTTGTGGGCGTTAGAGGAGGCCTGGCACATCGGCGTGAAAACCCCTAGAATCTGCATGCCAAATCTCAATCTTCTAGCTTTTATAGTTTCCGAGATCTCAGCGTTCATACAGACGGACGGACAGACGGACGGACAGACGGACGAACAGACGGACGGACAGACGGACATGGCTAGATCGACTCGGCTAGTGATCCTGATCAAGAATATATATACTTTATATGGTCGGAAACGCTTCCTTCTACCTGTTACATACTTTTGCACGAATCTTATATACCCTTTTACTCTACGAGTAACGGGTATAATAACAAATAAATCCGAAATGCTCTTTGAACGACCACATTTTCCCTAATTTCAGAAAAATGTTCTCTGCAGAAAGCGACCTCTGTTGGGCTGAGGCCTTTTGTATGATTATTTTTTTAATTTGTTAACAGATAAATTACTAGTGTTTTAAACCGTTTACCAATTTATTTCAAGCACGTTTTTAATTTTTTAACGAATTTTGAAAAAAGTTGACAAAAACTTTTTTGG
Organism: Drosophila mimetica; assembly: GCA_037075245.1. Classification (NCBI taxonomy): domain Eukaryota; kingdom Metazoa; phylum Arthropoda; class Insecta; order Diptera; family Drosophilidae; genus Drosophila; species Drosophila mimetica. The sequence goes on from JBAMCH010000007.1 coordinate 31,038,466, forward strand.
TGAAAAATGGTACACTACTCCCACAGCTTAAATCTGGCTAGAGCCTGGTTTATAATGTTTTCCCCAAAAGTTTTGTCACTAAAAAGGACTACAAAAAAAAAAAAAATTGTTTAGTGGAAAAATTTTGAGAAAATGGAGTGTCCCAACTTACAGACCGTCCCAACCTACAGACCTCTCCCCTACATATTTAGAATACATCATAAAATATTTCACATATATTTTAAGTTAATTAGGACACTCTTTGTTATATATTCGGATGTGAAACGTGGACTAGGCGTATGGAGGATACCACTAAAAAATACGGGCCTGGAACTTTAATTATATGGAATTATTTTAAAAAATATAAAAATACAAAAATGAAAAAAATCTAAAAAAATGTTTATAGGAACTCATTTAAACTAACTAAACTAAACAATCAATTCTTTTTATAGGAACTCATTAAAATGTAATTACTTTAATTGAAAATATGAGAAAAGCACCCTTGATTTTTATAGTAAAACTGGGAACTTTGAAATTCAATTACAAGAGAACGGTGGCCGACCGCCAAGTTCTTTTTGCACGTAAATTCTTAAGAAATCGCGGTCCATCGAGAATAATTTTTTCGCGAAATTCGGTGTTGAGCCCGGTAATCTAGAGTATTACCATATTAGGAAAAGTATATGTACGTGCTAGATATAAATGAATTAACTCAACTTAAAACTTAATAAATGTACTAAATGTTAAAATTCAAATAACATTTTTACGAATTTTTTAACACTTTTTATTTTAAGCTTCAAAATTTCGGATTTTAATTGTACGCATACTTTTTCTGGAAAGTATATATTTTTTTTCAAATGATGTAAAGAAAACTTCAGAATTAACCGTCGCTTCTAGGTCGCGTCAAGCCCATCATCAACTAGTTTGAGAGCATTATTCAGACGGTGAGAAAAACTCTGTTGTCGTTTAACCTTGTTTAGAAAACAGAATTACAGAAAGCTTTGATAAGAACAGTCCGATGGGTAAGTGGGGGGTGGGAAATGGGAGGTGCGTTCTCCGCGGTGCTGGGCAGAAAGGCCTACTTATATTTGTGAAAAGCTTAGAATGAGACGAGCAAGCTCCCTGCATATATAAGAAATAAATTGTGCCGAATTTTTCTCAGTCTCAGTCCGCGTGTTGGGTACTTGGAAAGATGTCAGCGATCGTCATACGCACCATGAAAATTAAGGATTTCGAGGATGTCGAGGTCTTTCTCGCTGATCACTTCTTCAAGCAAGAGCCCCTAATGCTGATCCCCCAAGTGGATGCAACGCAGAGCGAAGTGGTTCCGGCAGAGACGGAGCTCCACCGCTCGCTCATTCTCCAAAACCTCTCCTTGGTGGCTGTCGACGGCGAGCGGATTGTGGGTGTGGTCTTGGCGGGTGAACTGGTGCCCGATGATTTGGAACGCGAGTTCCAGGAAACCGAGCGGAAGAAGGTTACGTGCTTGCTGGACAAGATTCACAAATTTTTGGCCAGGATCGAGAGGCAGGCCAACATCTTCGAACACTTCGGAGTACAGCGCGCCCTCTACCTCTACTTGCTTGGCGTGGACACTTCCGTTCGTCGACAAAGAGTGGGCTCCCGTCTAGTGGCCGCCACTATCGAGTTGGGTCGCCAGCGGGGTTTCCCCGTAATGACCTTCACCTGCACTAACCTGCACTCCAGGCGCCTTATGACCGCTCTCCACATGGAGTGCGTCCTTTCGAAGGATTACGCGGACTACAAGGATGAACATGGTGAGGTCGTTCTCAGTGCAGCCGATCCCCACACCTCTGCTTGTGTTGTGGGCAAAAAGAAAAAACACCAAAGAATATCCTGAATAAGCATGGCAAGAACTTTTATTAAAATAAGGCTGAATAGACAATAACAGAAACATAAAACGTATCAATAAATGTATTCTCATTTGGGACAAAACTACTTTAACTTGGTATGTCAGCTTTTACTTAGTTATATAAATCCGGAAAATCTTTATTATTAATTAAATATTATTGCTAAAGAGTTAAAGCTAAAACATTCTACTCTAAAGCAGCCAACTAGTTTATCGAAAATAATTATAGATGTATTTTTTTATTTCATTCATTATACCCGTTACTCATAGAGTAAAAGGGTATATTAGATTCGTGCAAAAGTATGTAACAGGTAGAAGGAAGCTTTTCCGACCATATAAAGTATATATATTCTTGATCAGGATCACTAGCCGAGTCGATCTAGCCATGTCCGTCTGTCCGTCTGTCCGTCTGTCTGTCCGTCTGTCCGTCTGTCTGTCCGTCTGTCCGTCTGTCCGTCTGTATGAACGCTGAGATCTCGGAAACTATAAAAGCTAGAAGATTGGGATTTGGCATGCAGATTCTAGGGGTTAATACGCAGCGCAAGTTTTTCACGCCGATGTGCCACGCCCCCTCTAACGCCCACAAACCGCTAAAAACTGTGGCACCCGTCTGTATGAACGCTGAGATCTCGGAAACTATAAAAGCTAGAAGATTGGGATTTGGCATGCAGATTCTAGGGGTTAGTACGCAGCGCAAGTTTTTCACGCCGATGTGCCACGCCCCTCTAACGCCCACAAACCGCGAAAAACTGCGGCGCCCACAGTTTTGAACCTAGACTAACGCGAAAAGAATTGTGTATTCGTTTCTTCAATACCTATTGATTGACCAAAATGGGGAACCCCCCCTTCCCCCTAACGCCCACAAACCGCGAAAAGCTGTGGCGCCCGTCTGTATGAACGCTGAGATCTCGGAAACTATAAGAGCTAGAAGATTGGGATTTGGCAGGCAGATTCTAGGGGTTAATACGCAGCGCAAGTTTTTCACGCCGATGTGCCACGCCCCTCTAACGCCCACAAACCGCGAAAAACTGTGGCGCCCACAGTTTTGAACCTAGACTAACGCGAAAAGAATTGTGTATTCGTTTCTTCTATACCTATTGATTGACCAAAATGACCCACCCCCTCTCCCCCTAACGCCCGCAAACCGCGAAAAACTGTGGCACCCACAGTTTTGAAGCTAGATTAACGTAAAAAGGAATATTCATTAATTTCTTAAATACCTTTTGATTGACAAAAAAAAATGTTTCCACGCCCACTCTAACGCCCACAATCCCATTATCGCAAAAACCTGGCTAGCGCCTACATTTCCGCCTTTAATAGCCAGTGGTATTAATATCTTGCGGTAGATGCGCATTTAAATTTTAAATAAAATTGCCGCACTTATAGCTCCAAGGCCATCAACGGGATATGCGTTAATTCCCGTTAAGGATTTCTTTATAGGCAATTGCGATTGTTATACCCGTTACTCATAGAGTAAAAGGGTATATTAGATTCGTGCAAAAGTATGTAACAGGTAGAAGGAAGCTTTTCCGACCATATAAAGTATATATATTCTTGATCAGGATCACTAGCCGAGTCGATCTAGCCATGTCCGTCTGTCCGTCTGTCCGTCTGTCCGTCTTGTCTGTCCGTCTGTCCGTCTGTCCGTCTGTCCGTCTGTCTGTCCGTCTGTCCGTCTGTATGAACGCTGAGATCTCGGAAACTATAAAAGCTAGAAGATTGGGATTTGGCATGCAGATTCTAGGGGTTAATACGCAGCGCAAGTTTTTCACGCCGATGTGCCACGCCCCCTCTAACGCCCACAAACCGCTAAAAACTGTGGCACCCGTCTGTATGAACGCTGAGATCTCGGAAACTATAAAAGCTAGAAGATTGGGATTTGGCATGCAGATTCTAGGGGTTAATACGCAGCGCAAGTTTTTCACGCCGATGTGCCACGCCCCCTCTAACGCCCACAAACCGCGAAAAACTGTGGCGCCCACAGTTTTGAACCTAGACTAACGCGAAAAGAAATGTGTATTCGTTTCTTCAATACCTATTGATTGACCAAAATGGGAAACCCCCCTCCCCCCTAACGCCCACAAACCGCGAAAAGCTGTGGCGCCCGTCTGTATGAACGCTGAGATCTCGGAAACTATAAGAGCTAGAAGATTGGGATTTGGCAGGCAGATTCTAGGGGTTAATACGCAGCGCAAGTTTTTCACGCCGATGTGCCACGCCCCTCTAACGCCCACAAACCGCGAAAAACTGTGGCGCCCACAGTTTTGAACCTAGACTAACGCGAAAAGAATTGTGTATTCGTTTCTTCTATACCTATTGATTGACCAAAATGACCCACCCCCTCTCCCCCCTAACGCCCGCAAACCGCGAAAAACTGTGGCACCCACAGTTTTGAAGCTAGATTAACGTAAAAAGGAATATTCATTAATTTCTTAAATACCTTTTGATTGACAAAAAAAAATGTTTCCACGCCCACTCTAACGCCCACAATCCCATTATCGCAAAAACCTGGCTAGCGCCTACATTTCCGCCTTTAATAGCCAGTGGTATTAATATCTTGCGGTAGATGCGCATTTAAATTTTTAAATTTTAAATAAAATTGCCGCACTTATAGCTCCAAGGCCATCAACGGGATATGCGTTAATTCCCGTTAAGGATTTCTTTATAGGCAATTGCGATTGTTTTCATTTGTCAATACCTAATAAAATGCCAAAAACTATGCAAATTACAAAATTTGTAAAAAAAGTTAGCCAAATTCAAGGTCAGAGTCAGACAATAGCATATATATGTGTGTATGTATGTAATACAGTTGCAATAGCCCGTCAAAGATAACTCCTTTCAAACAAAGCTATTCGCTATACCCGTTACTCGTTTTTTTAAAGAGCCAATACAAACATTTAGATTTTAATATACATAACACGCTTTAACAATGTTTATGTTTAGCTAATATAATTATACATGTCTAATTGAAGTATGTTTATTGCTCTCTCTTTCTTGGCACTGGCTATAACAGATCGCCGAATTCTAATGTAAAATTTGAACTTTTTGTCCCTTTCCTATTTTCCTGTGGTCATTTTTCAAAAGTGCATTCACCTGCGCTAGAGAGAGGCGGAACGCAGTTCGCTGTTAGTAAAAAGCGCGGGAAGCCGTGCAAGTAAATCTAGCTGTTAGAACTTTGCAGTGCTGTAAACTATTCTGCACTCGCTTCAGTCTACGACTAACTCTCGTATGCGAACTTTTACCCGTCTGCCGATTGCGAATTTTTGACGATCTTAAAGCGATTTATCTTAACGTAAACTATCCCGAACCCATTTCTACTTGCAAGCAATTTAACGTAAAATCATTAAATTCATTTCTCTTTGCTTAAAAGTTAACGTAAATTTTGTCAACAAATTCATACGCGGTCGCGAGTTGTTGCTGCTTCTGCCGATTTGCTGCCGACGTCGCTGCTGGGCTGTTTGCTGCACTCGCTGCTAAGTACCCCTTTTAACGTATTTTTGTTAATAATAGTGTAAGATTAAGTCTTTTTCAAGACTTATTCTTAAATTATTATTATACATAAATATATTTAATCCCTTTTTGCTTAAAAAATATCGTATATTTTGTCGACAATTTTTTGCGCGGTCGCGAATTGTTGCTGCTTCTGCCGACGTCGCTGCCGTTCTTTTTTTTGGGCCGGTTGCTGCGCTCGCTGCCAAGGACCGGCATACCCCTTTTAACGTAGCGTTTTTAATAATAGTATAAGGTTAAGTCTTTTTCAAGACTTATTCTTAAATTATTATTATACATACATATATTTAATCTCTCTTTGCTTAAAAATATCGTAAATATTGTCGAAAAATTTTTGCGCGGTCGCAAGTTGTTGTTGCTTCTGCCGACGTCGCTGCCGTTCTTTTTTTGGGCCGGTTGCTGCGCTCGCTGCCAAGGACCGGCATACCCTTTAAGTGGTTTTAATAATAGTATAAGGAAGAAGAAAAATTTTTTGAAATATCGTAATTTGTCGACAAATTTTTGCGCGGTCGCGAATTGTTGTTGCTTCTGCCGACGTCGCTGCCGTTCTTTTTTTTGGGCCGGTTGCTGCGCTCGCTGCCAAGGACCGGCATACCCCTTTTAACGTAGCGTTTTTAATAATAGTATAAGGCTAAGTCTTTTTCAAGACTTATTCTTAAATTATTATTATACATACATATATTTAATCTCTCTTTGCTTAATAAATATCGTAAATATTGTCGACAAATTTTTGCGCGGTCGCGAATTGTTGCTGCTTCTGCCGACGTCGCTGCCGTTCTTTTTCTGGGCCGGTTGCTGCACTCGCTACTAAGGACCGCGTACCCCATTTAACGTAGTTTTGTTAATAATAGTATAAGATTAAGTCTTTTTCAAGACCTAATCTTAAATTATTATTATTCATTTAATTCAATTTATACTCAATTTCCTATCGTTCAATTATATTCAATTTCCTATCGTTCTGCCTCTTTTTCCCTTATATAAATAAAAGAATACAGCCTTTTTAAAAGATTTGTCTTATATTTCTATCAATTTAGCTCAGTAATATTGCTATAAAACTAAGACTTTTTACATTTATAATTCAATTCATTTATATTACCTATTATATTATACATTTTTAATATATTTATATTATATATTATATTATATTAATTTATATTAACTAATATATTATACAGTTTTATTATATTTATTATATAAATATAAGAATTTATCTTTTATAGAGACTTATTCTTATATTTTTATCAATATACGTAATCAGCGTATATAATCGTAGTAATCATAATAAAATGCCTCGTATGAGAAGACCCACTGCCTCTCAGCGGGCTAGGAACCAATTGTTGAGAAATAGGGCCAATAGGGAAAATGCAGAGTATGCCGAGATGGAGAGAGAAGAAAATGCACAGTCTCAGCGTACGAGAAGGCAAAATGAAGTAGCCAGAAATATAGAGCAGAGCGTTGATAGAGCGTCTCGAAGATTAAGACGCTTGAATCCGTACACTCGTACGGTGGAGCAGTCTCAAAATACTGCTGACCATAGGTTAAGGCGCTTGGATCCTGACTCTCGTGCGGGTGAACAAGCTGCTGATACTCGCCGTCGCTCTATTAGGCGACAAAATAGCGAAGTCCGAACCACAGAGCAGATCCAAAATACTGCAGACCATTCGGAAAGGCGCCTGGATCCCGTTTTCCGTGCGGGTGAACAGGCAGCCGACACTCGCCGTCGCTCTACTAGGCGGCAAAATAGCGAAGTCCGAACCACAGAGCAGATCCAAAATACTGCTGACCATTCGGAAAGGCGCCTGGATCCCGTTTTCCGTGCGGGTGAACAGTCTGCAGACACTCGCCGTCGCTCTATTAGGCGCCTGGATCCCGTTCTCCGTGCGGGTGAACAGGAAGCCGACACTCGCCGTCGCTCTACTAGGCGACAAAATAGCGAAGTCCGAACCACAGAGCAGATCCAAAATACTGCTGACCATTCGGAAAGGCGCCTGGATCCCGTTTTCCGTGCGGGTGAACAGGCAGCCGACACTCGCCGTCGCTCTACTAGGCGACAAAATAGCGAAGTCCGAACCACAGAGCAGATCCAAAATACTGCTGACCATTCGGAAAGGCGCCTGGATCCCGTTTTCCGTGCGGGTGAACAGTCTGCAGACACTCGCCGTCGCTCTATTAGGCGCCTGGATCCCGTTCTCCGTGCGGGTGAACAGGCAGCCGACACTCGCCGTCGCTCTACTAGGCGACAAAATAGCGAAGTCCGAACCACAGAGCAGATCCAAAATACTGCTGACCATTCGGAAAGGCGCCTGGATCCCGTTTTCCGTGCGGCTGAGCAGGCAGCCGATACTCGCCGTCGCTCTGTTAGGCGACGAAATAGCCAAGTCCGAACTACAGAGCAGATCCAAAATACTGCTGACCATTCGGAAAGGCGCCTGGATCCCGTTTTCCGTGCGGGTGAGCAGGCAGCCGATACCCGGCGGCGTTCAATAAGGCGGTTGGATCCTACGTATCGTGCGGGTGAGCGAGAAGCAAATACCCTGCAACGAGCGCAGGCGAGATCAACTCAGGATCGCTTATTGCAAAGAGCGCTGGACAGGGTTAGGAGAGCTAGAGCTAGGAGTTTTAGGGATCGTAGGGTCGTCGAGCAGGCGAGAAATACACTGGCTCGACGAAGTTCTCGTATAGCGGCTCGACAAGCAACTATCGATGCCATTAGAAATATTAGTCAGAGAGTTAGTCAGTATAGAAGCCTTAGTGGAAATAGGGAAGTAGAGAACCTTCGGAATGCAAACCGAAGTCAGGAGATTCGACTTAGTTTATCCCAACAAAATAGGACTCCTAGAAACATACCTGTTGGATTAGATGCTCACATAGCCAAATTCAATAGGATAGTAAAGCTTGGTCCCGATCAGATTTGCTTTTGCTGCAAAGGATTGTGGTTTCCCAAGCAAATACGCAAGCTTTCTAGAGCCTATTTGGAAGAGCATTGCGAGTTTAGGGAAGAGATTTACCAGAATGCAAGCCAGCTTGCTTTCACTGGGGAATCTTTTAAGTTCTGTGGAACTTGCCACAGCAATATTAAAGCCGGAAGAAAGCCCAAAGGTGCCATTTCCAACGGCCTAGACTTCCCAGAAATTCCTCATTCCTTGAGGGGGCTTACTCCCTTGGAGGAACGATTAATTTCACCTCGCCTTCCATTTATGATAATTAAGTCGATAGGGCATGAGCGTCAGAGTGCAATCAAAGGAGCTGTTGTAAATGTTCCCATTCCGGTTAGCAATATCGTGACGTCCCTTCCACGAGCTTTCCACGAAGCAGAGGTTGTACAGCTCCACCTCAAGCGAAGAATGGAGTACGGACATGATTTCATGGCAGAGACCATTAGGCCTTCCAAAATTGCTGACGCCATTAGGTATTTAGTTAATACAGAACTTTACAAAAAGCACAATGTGTCAGTAAACGAGCAGTGGATATCTGATTTCACATCCGAAACTGTTCCATTCGTAGCTTCTCAAGCAGATTTAGCCTTAGTAGAGAGACAACCAGCCATCCAGCAGGAGGATGAAAACTTGGAGGCGGGAAATTCCGATGAGAATACAGAAGCCGAAGAGCTAAATCCTGGAGGACAGGAAACTCTGCTTGAGAATAACCATGCACACAATGTAGGAATTCCGAGAATTACAATGGCTCCAGGTGAAGGCCAAAAGCCTCTCGACATGGTTCTCGATGTCGACTCTGAAGAATTGGCGTTCCCAAGCATTTATGCGGGCGTCAAAAGAACAGCGTCGGAAAGTTATACAACCATAGTTAGATCTGAACTTAGGAACGTAGATAGAAGAGGTTGTAGAACTGACAAATTATTCTTCAATTATAAAAAGATGGAATTGTTGAAAATTCGAAACAATATTTCAACTTGTCTACGTAAGCGGAGTGCCTCGAGCGCGATAACAGCCGCCAACGTACTTGATGAAGAATTCATGGGAAACCTAATCTCCCATGATGACGGATATCGAATACTGAAGGATATACGCACGTCTCCTGCTCACTGGGAAGATGAGAAGAAGAAAGTCATGGCTATGATTCGCCAATTTGGTTTGCCAACTTTTTTCATAACTCTGTCGGCCGCTGAAACTAGGTGGCCAGAGCTGCTAGTACTGCTCAAGCGCAATGTAGACCGGGTTGACATTAGTGAGGAGGAGGCCTTAAACTTACAGTTTAGAGAAAAGGCGCGGTTGATCAGAACTGACCCAGTGACGTGTGCTAGGTATTTCGATTATAGGTATAGGGAAGTTCTAAAGCTCATGAAGAAACCGGGTGGGATCTTTGGAAGTAACTTTGTCACTACCTATTATTGGCGAGTTGAGTTTCAACAGAGAGGTTCCCCTCACATTCACGGCATGTTTTGGCTGAAAGACGCCCCGGAAGTGGACTTCAACAATGAAGAATCTATTGCTAATGTAATAGCCTTCATTGATCAGTTTGTAACTGTGGATGTTACAAACACAGATTTGTGTCCGTATATTGAATACCAAAAGCATAAGCACGGGCATTCGTGCCTTAAAAAGGTGCGCGGACAATCTGTTTGTCGATTCGGTATTCCATACCCCCCAATGCCCCAAACGGAAATATTGAAGCCACTTTCTGAAGATACTCCAAATTTGTCTCTTCATCACGAAAACTATCAAAAAATTCGCAGTTTCTTACTTCGCAATCAATCAGATGATTTGATTAGCCATCTTAGCATATTTGAAAATTTTCTTTCTCACGATCAGGTGAGCCTCAGTTACGAGGACTATAAATATGCTATTAGGTCTAGTTTGAAAAAACCACAGATTTTTCTGAAGAGAACATTTGCAGAAATTCAAGTTAACGCTTATAATAAACACATTCTTTCTATGCAAAGGGCAAATATGGATATCCAGTTAATTTTGGACCCTTATGCGTGCTGTAGCTATATAATTAATTACATTAACAAATCCCAAAGGGGTATTTCGAAGTTAATGCGCGAAGCAGCTAATGAAATTCGAAGAGGCAATTCAAGCATTCGTCAAAAGCTACAGTATCTCGGTCACAAGTTTATTTCGGGCACTGAGATCTCTGCTCAGGAAGCCGTATATTGTTGTCTGGGATTGGCGTTGTCAGAAGCAAGCAATAAATGCGTGTTCATAAACACCTTCCCTCCAGAACAACGAGTTCGTATGCTTAGACCTACAAGCGTCTTGCAAAATATGCCTCAGGACTCCACTGACATCTTTCAGAAAGGTTTGCTGGACAGATACGAACAAAGACCAGATTCTCATGAAGGCCTGTGTTTAGCCGATTTTGCTGCAAATTTTGAGTATTCTAAAACCCGTGGAAGAACTCGCTTAGGGGCAAATAGTGACAATGAGGCTGAAGAAGAAAATGAGGTCTTAGTAGTTTATTTTGCACTTCGCGATGGTAGTGGATTTATTAGAGAAAGAAACCAGCCTAGTATTATTAGATATAGCCCCTTCAGTATTAATTCAGATAGACCCAACTATTTTAGATCATTAGTTATGTTATATTTTCCATGGAGAGATGAACAGGTAGAATTGATTCAGAGAAATTGTGAGGAGTTTTATCATGAGCACGAGGAGGATATTAAGGCCAACTTTGAGAGATATAATGCCATAGACAGTTTAGAAGACGCGCTTAGAAGGGCCATGGAGGCTGGGGAGAGTAGCGAAGAAAATGTAGATGAGGAGGCCGCAGTTAATGAGGAGTTCAGGGCCTTAGCTTTTCCAGAAATATCTTCTCAAATCAATGTTTTAAACTTGGACAACCGTGTTCAAGAAGTAGATCCGGATAGCAATATCCGAATAATAAAGCTCCCGCCACTTATATCCCCCGAAAATTTAGCCACTTTAGTTAGATCTCTTAATTTAAAGCAAAAAACTTTCCTTACGCATGTATTGCACAATGCAAGAAGAAATGCTAGTTTCCACGAGTTTGTTGGTGGCGGAGCAGGAGTCGGCAAAAGTAGACTTATATCCACATTATTTCAGTCCCTTTCCAAGGAGTACAATGGTAGAGTAGGATGCGACCCAACTTCTGTAAAAATATTGCTGTGTGCTCCCACAGGCAAAGCTGCTTTTGGAATCGGAGGCTCCACTCTCCATTCCATGTTCTCTCTCCCTGTAAATCAGGCTGGGTCTGCATTTAGGAGTTTAAGCCCTGATCTGTTAAATACCCTGCGTTCAAGATTAATTGATCTTAAAGTTCTTATAATAGACGAAATTTCTATGGTCGGCGCAACAATGTTTTCCCATCTGGACTCTCGCCTTAAGCAAATTTTTTCCAACGTTGATACTCCCTTCGGAGGCATATCGGTTATCGTGTTCGGCGATCTTAGGCAATTGCGGCCAGTTTGTGATCGTTGGATTTTCCAGCCGCCGTCGCATGATCCATACAGCGCTATATTTGGATCCCACCTCTGGAGTCCTTTTAGGTTTTTCGAACTCACAGAGATAATGCGACAGCGAGACGACCAGCCGTTTGCAATAGCACTCAATAACATGGCGTCCGGCCAAATGTCGTCTGAAGATATTAACCTACTTAGCAGTCGCATTTCTCAAGAAAGTCAAATTCCAAATGACGCCATTCACCTTTTTTTAAGCAATCAGGACACAGACCGATACAATAGGGAGAAGCTCGCCTCGATTCCCACTGATCAGTTCATTTCGGAAGCCATAGACTCTGTAAAATCTGCACATATTAGCTCAGAGCAGGGGAACAGATGTCTGGAACAAGCCAGGACACTAAAAACATCTGAGACACAAGGCTTGTGTACCTCACTCATTTTAAAAACCACTGCTAAATACATGATGACGGTCAATGTAGACACATCAGATGGCCTTGTAAACGGAGCCACTGGTGTCCTTAGGGAGATAGGTTTCAACACGTCCAACTCTCCGAATATTCTTTGGATACAATTTTTAGATGACAGTGTAGGAGTAGCTGCGCGATCAAAGTGCAGTCATCGCCAAGAGGCTTCATGGACCCCAGTAGTTAAAATCATAAAGAGCTTTCAGATCAATTCTAACCAGGCCACAACCATTGACCGAAAGCAGTTTCCAGTGGTACCTGCAGAAGCAATAACTATTCACAAGAGTCAAGGTGCTACGTACAGCAAAGTGGTGGTTCACACTAGTCCTGGCATGCAGAGAGCTGCACTGTACGTAGCCTGTAGCAGAGCCACAAGTGCAGCAGGTCTCTATATTATTGGACACTTCGTCCCCCCAAGATCCGCTCAAGGATCGGCTTCCGAGGAAGAGCTCCGAGAATTGCGTTCCACTAAGTTACTGAATACCCATTTCGATTGTTTACTCAATAGTCCGAACCTTCATGTCTTTTTCCATAATACGGAAAGCTTGCACTGCCACATTAGCGATGTATGTTCCGATCAGCTAATGCTTAAATCTTCTATTTTGTGCTTCGTTGAGGCTTCCACATACTCAAATGAAGCCTACGACATTCCTGGCTTTGCCACAGCAGTGCGACTAGATTGCCAGTCAGTAGCTAGCGGAGCTCGACCAAAAAGAGGCATTCTCGTATTCGTTCGAAACGAACTCTTTGAGAATGTTAGTCTTTGTTCAAGTGGTCGCTTTCTGGCTAACTCCACAAATTTAGCCTCTCCAGTGTTCGAGTTTGCCATCTTTAAGTACCGGTCTTTAGGGATTGTAGTTATTTATAAAAGTCCGACATATCCGTTGTTAAAGTTTGAAACAGAGTTTAAGGAGTTATTTCAGCGGCACACATTTTTAAGTAGTAATAGTATAGTGTTGGGGGATTTTAATTTATGCCTTCACTCCATCTCTGGCTGCTGTGGGAGAATTTTCGATTTTTTAGTAAATACAAATAGTTTTAGTTCGTTGTTAGATTTGAATTCGTCGACAACCAATTGCAATACGCATATTGATTGGGCGTTTTCAAATATTTTCGATAATAGGGCCACTGCGCGCACTTTTGAGACTACGTATAGCTACCACAGTGGTATATTAGTTAGCGTTAGGGAGGCTGAATAAGTAGTGTAAATTGTATATATTATATATATATTCTATTCTATTATATTCTATAATTCTACATCAATTATACATCAATTCTACATCAATTCTACACCAATTCTACACCAATTCTACATCGTTTCTACACTAATTCTACACCAATTCTACATCGTTTCTACACCAATTCTACATCAATTCTACATCAATTATACATCAATTCTACATCAATTCTACATCAATTCTAATCAATTGTACATCAATTCTACATCAATTCTACATCAATTGTACATCAATTGTACATCAATTCTACATCAATTCTCCATCAATTCTACATCAATTCTACATCAATTGTACATCAATTCTACATCAATTCTACATCAATTGTACATCAATTGTACATCAATTGTACATCAATTGTACATCAATTCTACATCAATTCTCCATCAATTCTACATCAATTGTACATCAATTCTACATCAATTCTATATCAATTCTACATCAATTCTACATCAATTCTACATCAATTCTTCACCAATTCTACACCAATTCTACACCAATTCTACATCGTTTCTACACCAATTCTACACCAATTCTACATCAATTCTACACCAATTCTACATCAATTCTACATCAATTCTACATCAATTCTACATCAATTGTACAGCCATTGTACATCAATTATACATCAATTCTACACCAATTCTACACCAATTCTACATCGTTTTTACACCAATTCTACACCAATTCTACATCGTTTCTACACCAATTCTACATCGATTCTACACCAATTCTACATCAATTCTACATCAATTCTACATCAATTCTACATTAATTATACATCAATTCTACATCAATTCTACATCAATTCTACATCAATTCTACATCAATTCTACATCAATTCTACACCAATTCTACATCAATTCTACATCAATTCTACATCAATTCTACATCAATTCTACATCAATTTACATCAATTCTACATCAATTCTACATCAATTCTACATCAATTCTACATCAATTGTACATCAATTGTACATCAATTCTACATCAATTCTACATCAATTCTTTATCAATTCTACATCAATTCTACACCAATTCTACACCAATTCTACATCAATTCTACATCAATTCTACACCAATTCTACACCAATTCTACATCATTTCTACACCAATTCTACATCAATTCTACATCAATTCTACATCAATTCTACATCAATTCTTCATCAATTCTACATCAATTGTACATCAATTCTACATCAATTCTACACCAATTCTACACCAATTCTACATGTTCTACCATTCTACATCAATTCTACATCGTTTCTACACTAATTCTAAATCAACTCTACACCAATTCTACATTAATTCTACATCAATTCTACATCAATTATACATCAATTCTACATCAATTCTACATCAATTCTAATCAATTCTACATCAATTCTACATCAATTCTACATCAATTCTACATCAATTCTACATCAATTCTACATCAATTCTACATCAATTCTCCATCAATTCTACATCAATTCTACATCAATTCTACATCAATTCTACATCAATTCTACATCAATTCTACATCAATTCTACATCAATTCTACATCAATTCTACATCAATTCTACATCAATTCTACATCAATTCTACATCAATTCTACATCAATTCTACATCAATTCTACATCAATTCTACATCAATTGTACATCAATTCTACATCAATTCTACATCAATTCTACATCAATTCTACATCAATTCTACATCAATTCTACATCAATTCTACATCAATTCTACATCAATTCTACACCAATTCTACATCAATTCTACATCAATTCTACATCAATTCTACATCAATTCTACATCAATTCTACATCAATTCTTCACCAATTCTTCACCAATTCTACACCAATTCTACATCGTTTCTACACCAATTCTACACCAATTCTACATCAATTCTACATCAATTCTACATCAATTCTACATCAATTGTACATCAATTGTACATCCATTGTACATCAATTCTACACCAATTCTACATCGTTTCTACACTAATTCTACATCAACTCTACACCAATTCTACACCAATTCTACATTAATTCTACATCAATTCTACATCAATTCTACATCAATTCTACATCAATTCTACATCAATTATACATCAATTCTTCATCAATTCTACATCAATTCTACATCAATTCTACATCAATTCTACATCAATTCTACATCAATCGTACATCAATTGTACATCAATTCTACATCAATTGTACATCAATTCTATATCAATTCTACATCAATTCTACATCAATTTTACATAAATTCTACATCAATTCTACATCAATTTTACATCAATTGTACATCAATTCTACATCAATTCTACAACGTTTCTGCATTCCCTACATTCCCTACATTTGTGCATCATATCTACATCGTTTCTACTATAAATATTCATGATTACAGGGTTATTTGTACATGAATACTTGGGTAGAATTATATTCATGAATACAGTGTTATTTGTACACGAATAGTTACACGTACTATTCGTGTACAAATAACCCTGTATTCATGAATATAATTATATCCAAGTATTTTTAGTATGGAAATCAATTATTTATTAATAAAAAAAAAAACAAAAAAAAAACAAAAAAAACTAATTAATTAGAATTATTTATTAAAAAAAAACTTTAAAAATCCAAAAAAAAAATTCTAGGTTATATTATATATTATATAAGTATGCCTTCCGTATGTTACGGATAAGCAAAATTTTTGGGGAACATGGAGATTCCAAACTTGAATAAAGTTTGGTAACTCAAGTCGACTCGTAGGTCCCCAAATTTTATTTTGGTTTGAAAGACCCCGTTGCAATGCAACGGCCTCCACGTGGTGTTCCCTGGGTATCGATTTTATCATTAAAATCGAAAGCTAATTCGAGCGGCGAAAAACATACAAGAAGGCATATTTATATTAAAGTTGTTTGGATGAGTAACGGGTATCTAATAGTCGAGGCACTCGACTATAGCGTTCTCTCTTGTTTTATTTCATAAAGTGTGCCAAAATGAATCCGGAAAGAGTTTTTCTTCTTTCAAAACGGTCGCTTTTTAAGAGGAAGATGTATGAGTCCGATCTGATTTTTTTCTGACACATATAAGTGCGAAGAAATCTTCATTCCGTTATTTTAATTGCGATTTTTACTTTGATTTTACTTACCATCGTTCTGAATGTACGAAAACGCTCTTATTTATGTGTCGACTCAGAAAACACTCCAAAACGAGGCTCTTTTCAGACACATAATTAGGAGCGCTCCTAACTTTGCTTGCTGGGATAGAGCTTTCTTTAATTGAGACGATCAAGCGGCAATAATAATATTTTTTTCTGCAATGTTAAATCTATTTTTATTTGTTACTTTTTTATGTCTCGAAGAGTCTAGTAACCTTGCGAATTGCCTTTGCCAAACATTAACAGCTAAAGCCGTAAACGAGGACTAGCACATATTTCATTTTGGGCATGCATATGCCACGAAATTTGTATTCGCATTAGCTTAGACTTGCTGCGGGACCCACTTTATCGTTGTTCATATTCCATTAAAGGAAAAAGAAATTTTGTCAAAATTGTGCTTGCTTTTCTTTTATCTTTTTGCTTCACACTAAAACTAACTAACGCTATCCACATGCGATACAAGAAATAAATGTATGTATATAAAATACACATAGTAGTGGGATTACCCCTCACCATCCCTCTCTTTGGGGCATTGATTAAATAACATCTTATTATATAACATGTGCGTTATTGTTCGTACATATGTATATGAAAGCAAAGTTGAATTAATGGATCATATTTGGCTACCTTAGCCAGAGAGCTTTCTGTTCACTTCATATGACATTAAGAAGCGAAGCTTTCTTACTGTTGAAATAAGAAAAAAGCTGAATTGTGCTGGCTCTTTTCTTATCGACGGTAAGTACTTAATGTTAATTTGTTCCAATAAAAGCTTATATAAATCGTTCGAGCTAACTACCTATAAACAAGAAAGAACGCTATAGTCGAGTGCCCGGAGGCACTAATTAACCCAAACAAAATGGCGTTTACACTTTTCAGATCAACATAAAAAATAGTAGTTTACTATTTTATGAATTTTTCATGAATTTTGTTGTTTTATTTTTGGATCATTGAATAGTATTTAAAAATTAAAATAGTAGAAAACCTATCTACGAAATTGTCATGTATTTTGTTGTTTTATTCATTTGGAAAATTAATAGTAACGTCTCATTTAATATCGTAGCAAAACTATTTTATTTGTTCGCGTGTATTTTGTTGCTTTATTTTTTGGGGCATTAAATAGTGACACCACAATTAATAACGTAACACAACTATTTTTATCCTTCATGTATTTTGTTGTTTTAAAAATACAATTATAAATTGTAGGTCAACTATTTTTCTAGATTAAGGGTGGTTAGAGTATCCGACACATAATCTCTGGGTCGTGAGTTCAAATCCCGCTTTTGCAGATTATCTTTTTATTTTTTTTTTTCGTTAAATGTTGTTTTTTATATCTATGTATTTTCCTCTACGAAAATCTCTTCTGTGGCCTACTGTTTAGAGTGCTCGACTGCGATGACTGCGGCCCCGGTTCGATTCCCAGCGGAGGCAAAGAACCTGATTTGTAAGTTTAAGTATCTGTGAAATGTAAGTGTCTATAAATAAGTTCCATATAAATTAATATAACAAATTAAATTAAAAATAAAAATAGTAAAAAAAAACAAATTTAAAAAACAAAATAAAATTTTAAAACAATTTTTTTCGGGTAAAATACTATTTTGTAGGCCATCTCCTATTTTATAGGTAACCAAGTGTCCCAAATTCGATTTGTTTTTTTCTTAATTTTTTCTTTTAAAATTTTTCTGTTATAAATTTTGTCAAAATGGTTTAAAAAAGGGGTGTTCTTAAAGTTATGGGATACCCGCAAGTAACAGCATTTAAACTTTTTTTAAATTCAGCCTCCTTCGTCAAGGTCGCCAATTATTCCTTTTGTTTTTTTTTATTATGGGCTCCCACATATGATATGATATGATCAGAAAAATTTTAACTATTCCTAAGTTTTAGGTCTTATGGACCAATTTTCAGGTTACGATGGCCTATAAAAATCTTTTAAGCTTTACCTTAAAAGTAGGATCATAGTCCACATGCTAATATTTTCAGGTAACTCAATACCTAAATCTGAAATTTTAGTCTATTAAAATTTTTTAGGTCATACGTTACCTCAAAAATAGTCCACCATTTCTCTGGCTGTTTTCGCAGTTGTGAATTATTAAACAACGTAAATAGTCAAATTTAATCTCAATCTTCAATTAAACTTAAAAAAATACCGAGAATGTTATTCGAGAAAAGTGGATATGGTGAAGAGCAACCAGGACATTTTGAATATGTTCTTCATTTGCTCCGGTCAAATAATATATATTAAACGGGGGGTTGCCGTAAAAAAAGTGCACACCTTTCCGAAGGGAGCTCTAACTCTGTTAAAAGTAGCGGAAAAAAATTTATTTAAAAAAAAATACTCTACGGAAAGTCCAAATGTTATTTTTTTTTACTTTTAATAATCAAATACAAAATACAAAATTATAACATGATCAAATTTTATGCCGGCTGAATTGATCGTCACTATTGGGTTCTCTCAACCCAGTGTGCATCACGACGCAGCGAAAATAGCTTACCTCATAAATCGGAAGTAGAGGAGTAATTTCATTAGCACTGCATCAAACAAAAACACCTCTTAACGAGGTAAAAAACTAGTGACGATCGCACCTTCAACATACAAAAGTTCTGATATCAACATTTGTGACGAAAGATGCTTATAACCATGATTAAATACACTTTTTAAAATTTATTTTTTTGGCACCTTCGCACACTCTCCTGGTGCGCTTTGTCACTACATGGACTGCCGTCCATAGTGATAGTCGCCTTCGCACACTCTCCTGGTGCGCTTCGTCACTACATGGACTGCCGTCGATAGTGATAGTTGCCTTCGCACACTCTCCTTGTCGGCTTCGACACTTCATGGACTTTCCCATATGCCTGGGAAAGAGCCTATATACTTAACCACCGCGTATTTCCTGGGATCTAGACTGACTTCAACACACACATACTTTAACACCGTTTCAAATCATTTAAATGCACTTGTTTGTTGCCATTAAAACTGAAAAATCATCTTGATAAACTAATTAAGGAGATCACTATGGACGGCGGTCCATGTAGTGACGAAGCGCACCAGGAGAGTGTGCGAAGGCGACTACTATATATACACGAAAATCTGCACCGGCTGTATTCCTACTGAAAATGCGCTTAATATGAGGGGTCATATCAGAAAATCGGACGCTCCGTTCATAAGTTATACCGAAAACAAATTTTGTGGGGGCCTAGTCAAACGGCTCTAACGATTTTCTTTAAAACTTTAAACTGTATAGCCCTTGATATTCCTTAAATTTTGGTATATAACACATTACTGTATAAATTAACGTTATTCAGAAACGAAAATCGCCACTTTTGCCAGCCCAAAACAACTAACGCTGCCCTAGAATTTAGTTTTGTATGTGCGTATCGAAACTGTAGGGTCAAGGAAACGTTAAAATTGTTTTAAACCAGTCCATTTAGGAAACTTTTGTTTTACGACTTTTCAAAAAAACAAGCTAGTTTGGCGGTAAAACCGCTAGAAAAGGCTACATTTCGTAAGTCCGTAACTTGCGAAATATTAATGCTACAGACTTGTGCTTCACCTCATATTAAAGGTATTTTTAAATAAAATAAACGCCTCCCTAACAAAATGTATGTAAATGCAATGTTTAAAAAACCATGAGCAAAACAATTTTTTTAAACTTTTTTTTTTGCTTTTTTTTTTTCTCAAAAATGGCTCTAACGATTTTCTTTTAAACATTAATCCGTAGAGGCCTTAAGATTCCTTAACACGTTGTTGTAAAAAGTCTCGTTTGAAAATTATTCAAATACAAAAATTGCCACTCTTGTTAGCTTAGAAGAACTAATCCTGCTCGAGCATTTAATTCTGTTTGTGCGTATCCAAGCTGTATTTTAAACCGTTCCATAAAGAAAACTTTTTTTTACGACTTTTGACAAAACCCGCTAGTTTAGCGGGAAGAAAACGCCAGTACTAGATCCTATGGAAGCAAAAGTATGAAGATATGATATTACTCATGTTTAAAACAAAAACCCCTGATATCAAACAAAAACACCTCTTACCGAGGTAAAAAACTAGTGACGATCGCACCTTCAACATACAAAAGTTCTGATATCGACATTTGTGACGAAAGATGATTACACACATGATTAAATACACTTTTTAAAATTTTTTTTTTCGGCACTCTGCAACAGAAAATGTTCGTGTGTTTTTAAATTTGTGACGAAAGATGATTACACACATGATTAAATACACTTTTTAAAATTTATTTTTTCGGCACTCTGCAATAGAAAATGTTCGTGTGTTTTTCAAAACTATTCTAGCCTTTTTCCTTTTATAGGATAACTCTCGAAATGGAATCTTTTAGCTTATATTTAACCTGAAAAAAATTTGGGTTAAGTTTGACTATTGGAGCCGGAAAAAAAACGATGGTGTCGTATAATTATGAAACAACCGCAAAAAGCCATAAAATTAAGTATATTTCGAAAAACTCTCGGTAAGTCCTTAGAAAGAGGATCAAGAACGCTTGGTATTTTTTTTCGTACACTGCATTTAAATGATTCGCTTTTTATAAACAAAAAAAATTCTACAAAATTTCAAACAGAACAATGTCTGGGTGTCGTATAATTTTGAAGCACACCTTATAAACTTGATTCATTTTCAGATGGTTGGATATTTTCTTTAAAATATTTAAAGTGCCTAATTAAAATATATTTCCGCTTGTCAGCAGCCATGGCTATTTATCCAAAAATATGAAATAACAACTTAATATGATCTCTCATCCACTGAATTATTTGAAAAAACCAATCAAACTAACTTGCTAGTATTTTATTTGGTAAGTTTTTTTGCTAAAAAATTAAATTAAAATGTATGCAAAAATCGAGAAAACCTTACCACTAAAGAATGTACCTTAATATGTAATGATACACTTAATTAATTTTAGAACTAAATTGAATGACTGAATATTGTTGTAGAATTTAATTTCTTATTGCTGAGAATGTAATGAAATAAATAAATAAATGTAGGGGAGAGGTCTGTAGGTTGGGACGGTCTGTAAGTTGGTACACTCCATTTTCTCAAAATTGTTTTTATTTTTTTTTTTTTGTTTAGACCTTGTGTACCATTTTTCACCAAAAAAGTATTTGTGCACTTTTTTCAAAATTCTTAAAAAAATTAAAAACAATTTAGCTATTTTTTGACCCGGCTGTCATAACCGTCGCCTGGGATAAAACTTAAATTTGAACTCATTCGACCGAAAAAATGGAAAAATCCGAACTTTAAAAATCCACCATAAATCCAATTTTCCATGGACTTGGGCCATACCTGGCTTGTTTTATTCGGTAGGATGTAAACTTTAAGTTGGTACCCATTATGATTTTTCAACGGATTTTTTTCGAGTTTTTACGTAATATACAGCCGACTTACAGTCGACCAAAAAACACATTTTTCAACATTGTCGATCTGCTGCACTGCCATTACTTATCCAACACTAACAGAATTTGCTATAAATTGCTCTTGAGCATTTTGGCTGTAAGCTAGTGATATTGTTGTAGAAATTAATTTGTTTTTGTTAAGAATGTAATAAATAAATAAATGAATTTATATTCGTAAATTAATTAATTTTAATCTTAAACGAAGATCACTCTTAAATTCAGAATATTTATTCTTAATACTATACCAATTCTTGATTTTAGATTTTATTTGGTCTAAACTTTACCAAAAGTCGTCATCTTATTATACCCTTGCAGAGGGTATAATGATTTCAGCCAGAAGTTTGCAACGCAGTGAAGGAGACGTTTCAGACCCTATAAAGTATATATATTCTTGGTCAGCATGACTAGACGTGTCGATCTAGCCATGTCCGTCTGTCCGTCCGTCTGTCCGTCCGTCTGTCCGTCTGTCCGTCCGTCCGTCCGTTTCTACGCAAACTAGTCACTCAGTTTTTAAGCTATCGAGCTGAAACTTTACCAAAAGTCGTCTTTCTATTGCAGGTAGTATATAAGTCGGAGCCGGCCGGATCGGACAACTATATCTTATAGCTTCCATAGGAATAATCGGAAAAATAATTGAAAACAAATTATAACTTATGTGTTTTTTGACATATTAGCTTATGTTCTTGGAAATATCATTTTTTTAACAGTTCTGAATTTCGAATTAAATTTTATAAAAATCGGACGACTATATCATATAGCTCCCATAGGAATGAACGGAAAATTAATGGGAAATTAATAGGAAAAAAATTATAGCTTTGTTAATTTTTATTGTATTCTCTTCTACTCTTGAATATAACTTTATTTTATTATTTCAGAATTTCGAAATAAATTTTACATAAATCAGACGACTATATTATATAGCTGCCATAGGAAGGATCGATTAATTAATGTCAAAGTACTCCGTAAACTGCTATAATTTTGTTTGTTGCAGATCTAAACTTAACATTTTTGTAATTTCAAATAGAAAAGGAACGATCTGCGAGGGTATATAAACTTCGGCTGGCCGAAGTTAGCTTCCTTTTTTTTTTTTTTTTTGTTACAACATATATGCAAGTAAATCTAAATATTACATTTCTGTAATTTGTAATTGAATAGGAATGATCTGCAAAAGTATATAAACTTTGGCTGGCCGAAGCTAGCTTCCTTTCCTGTTTAGGAAATATGATCGTTCCCTTCTCGGCATATTTATTTGAGAGTTTGTAAATGTAGCGATGACGCACAAAATAAAAATGAATTTTATTTGAAAAAATGAATTGTATTTTTTATGGTATACAAATTTTTAACTTTTAGAAAAGTATTTTCTAGATTTAGGGTAAAATTTTTAAAATGTATGGCAATTATTCTTGATTTTAGAAAAATATTTGAGATAACGACATATCTCCGCCGACGAAATGCACTGAGCGGCGGAGATATGTGATTTATATGGCAGAATTCCATCGTTTAAAAGCGACATATCTCCCCCATTGACTAACGCGGATTTTGTCGTCTAAAAACAACATATCTTCGCCCTTCTACACTCAAAAAAACAGCCCGAAATCGCCATTAAATTAAGAAATTCGCCATGGATTTAAGTCGATGGCGATTGACCATATAATTTAGAAAGGAATTTTCTAAAATATAGAAAAATTTTCTGAAAAGCACAAATTTTTTTCTAAAATCTAGAAAAATTGCCATGAAATTGAGAAATTTTCCTAAAATCCAGAAAGTAATTTTCTTGAACAAAGAAATTTTTTCCTTAAAACAAGAAAGGACTTTTTAAAAAACAGAAAGGTTTTTTCTTAAAACCAGAAAAGATTTTTCTTAATCCCAGAAAGAAATTTTCTGGAAATCATGAAGGATTTTTCTTAAAAGCAGAAAGGAATTTTCTTAATTCCAGTAAATAATTTCCTGAAATCCAGTAAGAATTTTTCTTAATTCCAGGAACTAGAAAATAGAAAAAATACCACAAAGTATTTTTCAAAAATTTGTTTTTTTTTTAAATTTTTTTTTATAAAGAATTTACCTTTTTTATAGTATTATAATGTTGATTTCTTAAGTAATAGAGATACAGAGATAAATATGCTTAAAAATAAAATTTGGGCTTAACATATTTAAAATTATTTAGTGTGTGATATTGCGTTGGTGGATTTCTTAAATTTTGTAATTTTATGATATGACAATATGAAGTTTGTACTTCTTCAAATAAGAAGTATATTTCGTCTTCAAAAAGGACGATTTCGTTAATTTCTAACAATTTAAAATTAGGTTCAAACACATAAACTAAGAAGTTTCTTTTATATAAAACATTTCTAACTTTTATATATGCGTAACAAAATATATTAGTATCCGGAAAAAATGTATAAAGTTCTTGTTGAAACTATGTAATGTTAATCAAAGCAACAAATGTAAATGATATGATCTGTTCTATATGCCCAATATCATAAAGAGATGAGAATCATATGTAAAAGCTTAAAAGTAACGGCTTATCTCTCTTCCATCATTTATATTCTAAAGAAGTGTAGATAAGGGTGACTCTAACCCTTTCAGCAGTCAGTCAGCTTCAAGCCGCAGATCACGCGAGTTATGTACCAACCGTTCAAATATACTTAGACAATAAAAGAGCATTTATTCTTTAACCTACAAGTCCACGTGTTTCTTTCATTCGCTGCATCAGGTTATGGGCCCAGACCATATACCCGCGCAATAAAATAACACTTCACCTGAAGGCCGTCATAGTTAGTTTTGGTCGCGAAAAATGTCCGGCGCATTTATAAAAATTGAGCCGCTTTGTGCGGATAACTATGACACGTGGAAAGTTCAAATGCGGGCAGTGCTCGTGAAAAACGACCTGTGGCAATACGTGGACGGTACGAAGGAGTGCCCTAGTGTAAGTGGAAGCACATCGGCTGCTGACTCCGCCGTATGGAAAACGTACGACGAAAAAGCGCGTGCAGACATCTTACTATCCGTCAGCCCCTCAGAATTGGCTTTGATCGAGGGATGTAATACATCTAAACGCTGTTGGCTAAAACTACAGGAAAGTTTTATGACGAGAGGGCCAGTGCGAAAAGCAGCTCTTCTAAAGAAGCTGATATTGTCGCGCCTGTGTGAAGGCGGCAATATACGAGAGCACATAAACGAAACATTTGAAGCCGTTAAGAAATTAAGGGAAATCGGCGTAGCAATCGGAGACGACTTATTGGCCATTATTTTACTCTACAGCCTGCCAGACACCTTCGAAACGTTTAGATGTGCGATGGAAGCAAGGGATGACTTACCACGCCCAGAATTCTTAAGAGTCAAAATATTAGAAGAGGCCGAAGCCAGAAAAAATAGACACGTGCCAGATGAACAAAACGCAATGTTCGCGAAACGTCGCAAGGACCGGAGTGGAAAGCAAACTAGAAACAAAGAGACTAGAAAATGCTTTAACTGTAACAAAGTCGGGCACATATCCAGAAACTGCTGGAATAAAACGAATGGAAAGGGCGAAGAGCCCGATCATAGAGAGAGAGCAAAGAGAGCAGAGGAATCGACATTCGCATGCCAGGCAAATTTCTGCGCGAATAAAGCTGGCGTTTGGTGCTTAGACAGCGGTTGTACAGCGCACATGAGCTCAAACACGAATCTATTTGAAAACATAAAAGATATAAAGAAAACTTTACATTTGGCCAACGACGAGACGACAACTATAAGTGGTGTGGGTGAAATTAAAATCGCAGTCGACGACAAAGGCGAGAAGAAAAACATTACTCTCACAGACGTGCATTACGTTCCCGATCTTAGGCAGAGCTTGCTGTCAATATCAAAGATTACGGATAAGGGATACGAGGTGCACTTCAGGAAAGACGAGGCTGTAATCGTGAAGGGCAACAAAGAAATTTGGTTACGCGCACAAAGGCGCGGAAACCTGTATTATTTGGACAGCGTAGAGCATCAATCAAATAACATCGAGAAAATCAACTTGAGCAACATCAACGGATGGCATTATCGAATGGGACACCTGAACGAACGAGATCTAAAGAACATGGCAAATGAAGGTAAAGTGCACGGAATGAATATAAAAGAAAACGAAAAAATGTCGGAGTGCGAAATCTGTGTGAGCGAAAAACAAGCGGCGAATTCGTACAAAAGCTCTCCTGGAAGCAGAACAGCTGAGCTACTGGAAGTAGTACACAGCGACGTGTGCGGGCCCATGCGAAAAGAATCCATGGGCGGATGCAAGTACTACGTAACATTTATTGATGATTACTCCAGATATTGCGAAGTTACGTTCATTAAACAGAAATCCGACGTATTTAAAGCTTTCGTCGATTATAAGGCCGCCGCTGAAAATTATACTGGAAAGAAAATAAAGATGCTACAATCTGACAATGGAACGGAGTACTGTAACAAGGAATTCGACGCCTACCTAGCAAAGAACGGGATTAAACGAAGACTAAGTGCACCACATACCCCCCAACAAAACGGCCTAGCAGAAAGGCAAAACAGGACGCTAGTCGAGATGGCCAGATGCATGCTGAGGCAAGCAGGAGCACCTGCTACTTTTTGGGCTGAAGCCGTGAACACAGCGTGCTACATACGTAACCGATGTCCAACAGCAGGATTGTCAGGAGATATTCCCTATACGTATTGGACAAAGAAAACTGCGACAGTGGCACACCTGAGAGCTTTCGGCACCAAGGCATTTGCGCTCGAAAAGGGCGTCAACAAGGGAAAATTTGATTCCAGATCAATTGAATGCATCTTGGTTGGATATGCAGCTACCTCAAAGGCATATCGACTTTATGTACCGGAAAGGCGAAAAGTAATAATTTCTAATGACGTAAAATTTCTGAGTCTTCCAGGTTTCAATACCAATTTTGAGGAATTTTATACGGAGCCCAACTCAGAAGAGATTAGCATCGAGATGACGACCACGAAAATCAGGCAGGATGATCTTGAAGCGGATCCGTCGGTGGATTCTTCACAAGAACCCACTATTTCGACGCAACGCCGTGGCAGAGGGCGCCCGAAAACACTTCGAAGCGGATTCCGTGGTAGGCCACGAAAAATCTATCAACAACCGAATGCAGAACAGAACAATGCAGACGACGCGGACAGCAAGGAACTAGAAAGCGACGAACCTTACGAAGAGTGTGAGATAGCCAATGCATTATTTGACGATCCTGTAAATATTGCAGAAGCGAAAAGCTCTGACGATGCGGATAACTGGGTAAAGGCGATCGAAGACGAATTTATGGCGCATCTGAAAAATAAAACGTGGGACATCGTGGAGCAACCAGATGACCGAAAGACGATAGGCAACAGAATGGTTTTCCGCACGAAGG
Source organism: Drosophila mimetica (assembly GCA_037075245.1). Taxonomy (NCBI): domain Eukaryota; kingdom Metazoa; phylum Arthropoda; class Insecta; order Diptera; family Drosophilidae; genus Drosophila; species Drosophila mimetica. The sequence goes on from JBAMCH010000007.1 coordinate 31,065,816, forward strand.
ATACTGGCGATGAGTACAAGAAAAAAGTGCGTTTGGTGGCCAAAGGTTACGCACAGAGACCAGGTGAGGATTTCCATGAAACATACTCACCCGTAGTTCGATTCAGTACGATCCGACTCCTCATGGCATTATCCGTGGAAGCGTGTATGGAAGTTCACCAAATGGACGTTGTGACAGCCTACTTAAATGGAGAGCTCGAGGAGAAAATCTTTATGGAAATTCCTGAGGGATTTCGCGATTTCATCACCAGAATGGCAACTGGCGCGCCTATTGGGTCAAACGGGAGACCTCTAGATCGAAATTCCACCGAAACAGCGAAAAACTGGATTCACAACATGAGCAAATATCAAAAGCCTGTATGTGCGCTTCGAAAGGCGTTATATGGACTACGACAGTCCGGGCTAAGATGGTATCAAAAGCTAACTGCGAAGTTGGTAGACAGTGGATTGATAGCGACCAAAGAAGATCCATGCTTATTCGTGAAACGGCGAGGAGAGAAAATATTACTGGTAACCATTTACGTCGACGACCTTCTTCTTGCCTCGAACCATACCGCATGGATAGATGAAATCAAATCGAATCTCACGGAAGCGTTCGAAATGAAGGATATGGGCACTGTCAACGCCTGCCTAGGTATGGAGTTCCTGCAAAACGTGAAGGAGAACTGGATATTTATCTCGCAGGAGCAGTATATCAACAAAATCTTAACCAGATTCGAGATGTCGGAATGCAAACCAGCATTGACCCCCATTGAAGCGAAGAGCAACCTCAAACGCCCCGATGTAGCTGATGAAGCGGAAATGAAGAAATACCCTTATCAAAACTTAATCGGTGCTTTAATGTTTCTTTCAGTTTCCACCCGTCCTGACATTACGTTTGCTGTCAGTTTTCTGAGCCAGTTCAACGCGAATTACAATGGGGAGCACTGGAAAGCAGCGAAACGCGTCCTACGGTATCTTTCTGGGACAAAAGGACTGGGGCTGTTATATTATCCGAGCAAAGAAGATCTGTACGGTGTGGCCGACGCCGACTGGGGAGCCAACCTCAGCGATAGACGCTCCTACTCTGGACAAGCGTTTGTATTGTCGGGCGCAGCTATATGTTGGGAAGCCCGAAAACAGCGAACTGTGGCACTTTCGAGCACGGAATCGGAGTATCTGGCCATGTCCGAAGCAGTCAAAGAGGCCATATACTTAAGGAGTCTCTTAACCAGCATTGGGAGAGGTTGCGACTCGATCCGTATATTCAACGACAACCAAAGCGCCCAAAAATTAGCTACAGGATTTGGTTACAACCCGCGCACCAAACACATCGACGTGCGCCACCACTACATCCAAGAGAAGCAGCGAAGTGGTGACATTCAAATCGAGTACATGCCAACCGAACTTATGCCAGCAGATGTATTGACTAAGGGTCTTAGCCACAATAAGCATAAAACCTGCGTAAGATCTTTGGGCGTCACTGAAATGTGAATTTAACTTGTAACTTTGAGAGGGCGTGTTGAAACTATGTAATGTTAATCAAAGCAACAAATGTAAATGATATGATCTGTTCTATATGCCCAATATCATAAAGAGATGAGAATCATATGTAAAAGCTTAAAAGTAACGGCTTATCTCTCTTCCATCATTTATATTCTAAAGAAGTGTAGATAAGGGTGACTCTAACCCTTTCAGCAGTCAGTCAGCTTCAAGCCGCAGATCACGCGAGTTATGTACCAACCGTTCAAATATACTTAGACAATAAAAGAGCATTTATTCTTTAACCTACAAGTCCACGTGTTTCTTTCATTCGCTGCATCAGTTCTTCGTTGTAAATTGAATTTAATGCCAAACATTTCGTTTTGCTTAATTTAATGAATGGATCTCAATGCTGTGTATAAGAAAGTTAAAGGTAATTCTTTTACCTGTAAAATGAGTCTTTGATAGCCTAAATCGGTTTACCACAACTCGAGTTAGAAATTAAAGAAGTGCAAAAAACGTTTTTTACACTTTAAAAAAAACTGTGCCATACAAAAAATTAAAAGTGCCATTTTCGAACTCAGGGAGATGTACCTTAACCGAAAATCATAAATTCATAAAGTGCGTATTTCACCATTTTTTTTTTTGTAAACCCGTGTAATTGAGGATATTCTCGATTGTGGCTTTGAATTATTTGGCTTAAGCATTTCAAGTCCTCTTTGGAGTATTCTGAAAACGTTAAAGCATCAACTAGTTTTAAAAGATTTTTGAAAAATTTCCAAACATTATCTTCCTCATTAATAAAATCTCCTATCATAAGTGGCAAATACGTCGCAAATGTTAATAACTCTCTGGCGGTGGCCTTTATGTTAAAATTTCTTAAGTTGTTTATATTCAAGTCCGGGCACAAATTACCGATTTCTGATTCCCCATATTCGAAGTTTGATTTCCGGATATTTAAAACCTCTATATCAAACACACCATTATCTACATAATACAACAATATATGGCAAATGTCATATTTAAGGACTCCTTTAAAAATGTCATGTAAAATGTCAACTGAAAAGTTAGTTACAACATTAAAATGTTTTAACACGCTAAGAACACATTTTGATTTAATGCCTGTTGCTTTTGCATCTATGTTATCAATGTCCTGCAAATAGCTTAGTTCAGTTCTTAGTTTTTTAATCGGCACTTCATAGCAAAGAGCTGAATCCGTTTTTGAAATTTTGCAAAATCTACAAAAAAATTTGATGAAAATGATGTTGTAAAACCTAATATACTATTTAAACTAAGCCTAAAATAAAATATATTTTTTGTTGTTCTCCATTAACAACAATCGTAAGGCCATCAGTTTCTAATTCTTTTAAAATTTCTACGATTTTATATAGACACTTTGAATTGCCAAATGATTTGATGTCAGCTGACTTAAACAGAGCAGCACACAATATTTTGTTAAATTCAAGGGGAGCAGTTGGAAAACTTAAATAAACTCCGAGCAAAGGTGCTCGATGAGGACCCAAGGGATTATTAATTTCAAAATCATCTACATAATGCCTTAACATGCATTAAGAACATATTTGTATGTTTATATTCAGCACTAATTTTTTTCCATAGTAATCCGTTAACAAAATTTGTGGAGTTATTTTGGTTTTCTAAAAAATGTAATCTGTTTTTGAAGCTATCAAAAATGTTTGGCAATTCAAAAAAGGCTTTTAGTTGAAACTTTAAAGGCAAAATGGATCCTTTCGATTTTTTGGAACCTAATGTTATTTTATTGTTTTCTCGAATTGGAACTACTTCATTATTAAACGTTATTATATTTGGTTCTCTATATAAATTTTAAATTTTAAGTGTATTAATAAATTTATGCTCGGTTCTTGAATTAAAAAAAGGGTCACTACTGAAGCTAATAAGATTTTGTAAACATTGCAAAGCTACTCGAAAGTTCTGAGATTCAATTGAATCAACAATTTTCATCAATTCTTTTTTAATAGGTTGCGTTATATGGTTTTCAACTTCTTTTTGAACAGAAAATATTTCTTTTCTTGGTAATTTAAAATTGGAACTAAGGACTAAGGTGAATCTAGCTGCGGATTGATGAATATCATCGCTTGAATCATTTATGTTTTCATTATTTTGATTGTCTTGAACGGTTAAGCTGCTAGGGGAATATTGAATTGGGGAATCTGGGAACTGGGGTATATAGTTTGAATCTGTGCTATTGCTATTAAAATTTGCGACATGAATAGAATTGTTTAAAACGTGCCTTTAAAAATTTGAAAATTTGGAAAACAAATATGAACAATCTTTAAATCCACATGGTAAAGTTACATATGGATCGAGCAAATGAAATTCTCGTATATGCACCAAAAATTTTGACACATTGGAAAAATTGCTAAAGCAAATTTTACAAGAAAAAACCATTATAAGAAATGTATTAGTAACTTTATAAAATAAAATAAAAAAGGCTCTTTAAAACTATTAGTATGTATTTTAAATAGTTAAATCTGTATACCCTAAAAAAAGTATAAAAAAATAATAAGGTAAGTTAAAAAAAATTAAAATGAAAATATACATTATGTGTTCAGTTCCTATCTATATAATAATAAAACATAAAAAAATATAAAAGTACTTTATGTTAAAAACCTAAAAGTATGTAGCCAAAAAACAAAATATAAAAAAGTGATAAAAATAGTTTAAAAAGGTTAACGTATGTTAATGGAAAAAATTGTAAATACTGGTTTTAAAGATAAAGATAATAATATGAATTAACGTTCAGAATTTAGATCATTTAGGATCTCAGCCAATGTACTGCTCTTAACATCAATATTTAAATTTATACCATAGAAAAATTTTTGTATAAAAGTCCAAACTAGTATGCATTCATTCGGATACTTTAAATTAAGTATGAAAAACACTTTAAAGCAGACATCTACGCATTCTATAATGCTTGGCAACTTATAATAAATACCCGAAATAAATACGTAGAACTCCTTAAGGTCGAAAGGTGAAGTACCAACACATCCAATAATCGGCTGCAACGTTGTTTTGGAGGAATAGCACTCTTCCACAATGCCCTTCAAGGTACTCTGCAGTTCGCCGACAGAAGACTTCCAGAAAATAAACTTGCTTCTGGAGTCCTCAATCGTAAACTTGAGCAACTTTTTCCCGTCAAAGCTTCGCTTTCCTCGTGCAGTGGGCACCAAAGCAGAATGCATCCAAATAAATGTTAACGTATTTTTGGTATCTAAAAAATAATGTTGTTAATAATACATTTTTAGGAAGATATATAAAACATACCAATAGATTGATATTCAAATTGTTTTAAAACGCTCAAGCTTTGAAGGTCTTTAGATCTTGAAGCTACAATCGGAAGGAATTTTGATTTAAATAATTCCCATTTCTCACGCAATCCGTTGTAAGATGCAGGATATTGCCGTTGAAAATCTAAATCAATCTAAAGTTTAAAAATGTAGATTATCTAATTTAAACATAAAAATTAATAATGGTATACCAATTCAAACCCAAATGTTTGTCGTAGAATTGGAAATTCGTCGTTTATCTCGTATTGTACTGTATTTTTTCAAAAACTCTGTTCTCCATTCAAAGACTACATTCCACTTCTCGACTACGACATTTATGGGCTCCACATTATATTTGAGCCAATCCTGGCAAAGAAAGACTTCATCTGTAAAAAGAAACAAATTTTATAAGCAAATCTGGTATAAAGCTAATATTACGGATAAAAATATTACCTTGTTCAAACAAATTACAAGATAAATTTACCGTATCCGTATGTGCCACTGATTTTGGATTTGGATTCTCAAAAATTCCGTCTTTCTTATATTTTGCTAGCAAATTGTAGTAGTTATTATATAAAAGTCCCGCAGGCTTTTTACCTTTGATAGCCAATTAATAAGTTTCCTGCGGTTAAAGAAGATAATTCATTTCAAAGAGTATAAATACTAAAAAATTAATAATAAAACAAGAGGGAACGCTATAGTCGAGTGCCTCGACTATCAAATACCCGTTACTCAGCTAAAGTCAGCAGTCTCAAGCAGGACAAACCAAGCAGCCGCTTCAAAAAAATTAAAAAATTTCTTCTACATTTCGGTAGGCGTTAATAACCCAAACAAAATTGCGTTTACACTTTTGCTCTAGCTTTAAAACTATGGGCGCCACAGCTTTTCGCGGTTTGTGGGCGTTAGGGGGGAGGGGGGGTTTCCAACTTTGGTCTATCAATATGTATACACATTGCTTTTCCCGTTAATATAGCTTCAAAACTGTGGGTGCCACAGTTTTTCGCGGTTTGTGGGCGTTAGAGGGGGCGTGGCACGTCGGCGTGAAAAACTTGCGCTGCGTATTAACGCCTAGAATCAGCATGCCAAATCCCAATCTTCTAGCTTTTATAGTTTCCGAGATCTCAGCGTTCATACAGACGGGTGCCACTGTTTTTCGCGGTTTGTGGGCGTAAGGGGGGAGGGGAGGTGAGTGCCACAGTTTTTCGCGGTTTGTGGGTGTTAGAGGGGGCGTGGCACATCGGCGTGCAAAACTTGCGCTGCGTAATAACCCCTAGAATCTGCATGCCAAATCCCAATCTTCTAGCTTTTATAGTTTCCGAGATCTCAGCGTTCATACAGAACGGGTCACAGTTTTTCGCGGTTTGTGGGCGTTAGAGAGGGCGTGGCACATCGGCGTGAAAAACTTGCGCTGCGTATTAACCCCTAGAATCTGCATGCCAAATCTCAATCTTCTAGCTTTTATAGTTTCCAAGATCTCAGCGTTCATACAGACGGACAGACGGACAGACAGACGGACAGACGGACATGCTTCTTATTATTTTATCAGATTTGAATTTCGAATCCCAGTGATTTTAAAAACAATTTGTTTTTTAATGTAAGACCCTTTCGAATTAATCCTTTCTTTTAGCTTGACAACTACTAGTGCGCGGTTGATAAAGTATACCGATGCTTTTATTGTAAAGCATTGAGTCAAAATCTGCCAAGTGGGCCACCCCTGTTCCGAAGGTCCGATTTTCATCGAACTTTTTTACTTTTCCGGTTCACAACGAAAATATAAGAACTTCATTTGAACGGTTTTGCGAAATTTTGAGTTTTACCGGAGTTATAGGGGTCAAAATATGGCATTTTTGGCACTTTTTCGAAAAAGTTGCACTCAGTCATTAATTCATAACTTCGGAACGGTAAGAGATATCTTTATGATGTTTTCACTAATCGCTCAAGAATTATTATTATTTTTTTCAGTGTTCTTCACAAGCTATAGAGTTTAAAACCATTTGAAAATGAAGATTGATTCATTACGAAACAGATAAAAAAAAAAAAGAGTGGCCCGCCCAAAGGTTTTTCGCAATTCGAACTTTTCGGTGGGGGCACAGCTATTTTCCATACAAAAATTTAAGAACGCGTGCATGCAAAGTAAAAACGCGAGCCGCAGCACTTGTGTTGAACAGTGAACTTTCATGCTTTGCGCGCGCAAAGCGATTAGTGAAAACATCATAAAGATATCTCTTACCGTTCCGAAGTTATGAATTAATAACTGCAACTTTTTCAAAAAAGTGCCAAAAATGACATATTTTGACCCCTATAACTCCGGTAAAACTCAAAATTTCGCAAAACCTTGCAAATGAAGTTCTTATATTTTCGTTGTGAACCGGAAAAGTAAAAAAGTTCAATGAAAATCGGACCTTCGGAACAGGGGTGGCCCACTTGGCACTTTTGTTTTATCTTCGCTTTTGGCGCGTGCCAATGATCATATACCCTTTCTGAAACCGTAAATATCCGACTATATCATTTTTATTTGTTTAGTACTTTTTTATAGCTGTTAATAACACGGGTTTACAAAAAAAAATGTATGAAATACGCACTTCATGAAACTATGATTTTCGGTTAAGGTACATCTCCCTGATTAAGAAAAGGGAACTTTTAATTTTTTGTATGGTACAGTTTTTTTTTAAAGTGTAAAAAACGTTTTTTGCACTTTTTTAATTTTTCTTTTGTAAACTGGTGTAATAAAGAAATATTAAAGGACCAATTTTTTAAACTTATAAATAACAGACCGGCCGAAATTTGTCACTGCTAGCGTCGAGTGCAGTCAGATTATAAGACAAAGAAAGAGAGCGCAATAAAAAATATCGGCTATTCTTTCTCGCACTTTGAAGCTGCACCGACTGCTCTGCTGACGTCGGCATCGGCCGTGCGTTTGGACAAGTGAGTTTTGTCACCGACGTGACGCCAGAACTGAAGGGATGTTTGTGTTTGTAATTTGCACTGGGCAACTCATCGATGTGTGTGTGTGCAGACCACTGTTCTACATTGTACGTGAGAGGAAACTGCTATAATTTTGTTTGTTGCAAATCTACATTTAAAATTTTTGTAGTTTCAAATAGAATAGGAATGATCTGCAAGGGTATATAAACTTCAGCTGGCCGAAGTTAGCTTTCTTTCTTGTTTTTACTATGAAATATTTATGATTAAAGAGTCAATTGTATATGAACACATGGTTTATAGTAGTCATTGTTTGTACATCATTTCAACAAATTTCCAAATTAATTCTACATAATATTTACATGATTTTTAAGGGTTGATCAACGGACGAGTTATGCCTTCTAAAAACGACAAATCTCCGCGCTTATGAAAACGACGCAACTCCGCGCGGAGGTGTGACGTTTAAAAACGAAATATTTTCGGGCGGAGATATATCGTTTTTAAAGTCATATCTCCGCGCAGAGATATTTTCGATGCGGAAAAAATAGTTTTTTCCTTTCTTATTCCTGTTATATAGTTTCAGACGAATTAATAATATTAAAATATAAAGGTAGTTTTTAATCCATTAATATTGTATGTACCTTGAAATCGTCATTAGCTGTGACCACCTTTTAAATTGCATTTTCGGGACATTTCCGTTTTCGCTTAAAAACAAACTTTAGCAGGGACCGTAACAGTTATAAGTTTTACTTTAAAAGTCATCGATTAATCGTTATTCACCACCTTTTATTTATAAGTCATGAAGTAACTGTTATTTCAGACTTTTAAATTAAAAGTCAGAGAATAACAGTTATTTTTTGACAAAAAAATAAAAGTCCTCCGTAACTTTTATTCATGACTTTTATAATAAAAGTCTAAAAATAACTGTTATTTTGCGACTAAAACACAAAAACTAAAATATCTATTGCCAATGAAGTCACAGAATCTTATCTGTTGAAATTTGGTTGGAATTTGAACTTATGTTCTTATGGTGGCAATTTGTATACATTAATTCTTTAATACAACGACACCGCAAATTCTTTAGGGCAAGAGGAACCAATATTGGCCATCGTAAAAAATTTTTTAGACTTTTTTTTTCCTTACCAATTAAACGCATACATAAATTCATCAACACAAAAATACCGCGAATTCTTCAGACCAAGAGGAACCAATGGTTCGCCAAGTTAACAATTTCGCACCAAAAGTTTGGAATTCGTAGCTATGTACGTATGGTTGACATTGCAGGTTCCCCCAGTGCTAAAGAATTCGCGGTCTCATAGTGTTAAACCCATACATGCTTTAAAAATGTCCCTCTTTTCAGATAATTTGTAAAATCATAATTGGTTCCTCTTGGTCTGAAGAATTCGCGGTCTCATTATATCGATGAATTCATGAATGGCTTTATTGGTTAGCACTAACAAAATTGTTACTATGGTCATTATTGGTTCCTCTTGGTCTGAAGAATTCGCGGTATTATTGTGTTGATGAATTCATGTATGGGTTTAATTGGTTAGGAAAAAAAAAGTCTAAAAAATTTTTTACGGTGGCCAATATTGGTTCCTCTTGCCCTAAAGAATTCGCGGTGTCGTTGTATTAAAGAATTAATGTATACAAATTGCCACCATAAGAACATAAGTTTAAATTCCAACCAAATTTCAACAGATAAGATTCTGTGACTTCATTGGCAATAGATATTTTAGTTTTTGTGTTTTAGTCGCAAAATAACAGTTATTTTTAGACTTTTATTATAAAAGTCATGAATAAAAGTTACGGAGGACTTTTATTTTTTTGTCAAAAAATAACTGTTATTCTCTGACTTTTAATTTAAAAGTCTGAAATAACAGTTACTTCATGACCAATTTCAAAAAAGTTAAAAAAATTTAGGTCATTGCGGATATGAATAGACCGCATTAAATTGGTTAAGTGATTTTTTTCTCAGATTTTTAGTGTTATCCTAAGCGTATGATTTTTTCGTTCAAAAATAATAAAATAACTGTTATTTTCGGTCCCTGAACTTTAGTGTGATAAATTGCAAAATCAATAAGGGCTGGAAAATTCGAAGCTTCTTCTGCACTCATAGATAAAGTTGAGGGTAAACAATGTGTGAATACCGTAAATATACAACGGAAAGTGTCAGGTGCTCAAGACTGGCTGCGTATTAACCCCTAGAATCTGCATGCCAAATCTCAATCTTCTAGCTTTTATAGTTTCCAAGATCTCAGCGTTCATACAGACGGACAGACGGACAGACAGACGGACAGACGGACAGACGGACAGACGGACATGCTTCTTATTATTTTATCAGATTTGAATTTCGAAGCCCAGTGATTTTAAAAACAATTTGTTTTTTAATGTAAGACCCTTTCGAATTAATCCTTTCTTTTAGCTTGACAACTGCTAGTGCGCGGTTGATAAAGTATACCGATGCTTTTATTGTAAAGCATTGAGTCAAAATCTGCCAAGTAAGCCACCCCTGTTCCGAAGGTCCGATTTTCATCGAACTTTTTTACTTTTCCGGTTCACAACGAAAATATAAGAACTTCATTTGAACGGTTTTGCGAAATTTTGAGTTTTACCGGAGTTATAGGGGTCAAAATATGGCATTTTTGGCACTTTTTCGAAAAAGTTGCACTCAGTCATTAATTCATAACTTCGGAACGGTAAGAGATATCTTTATGATGTTTTCACTAATCGCTCAAGAATTATTATTATTTTTTTCAGTGTTCTTCACAAGCTATAGAGTTTAAAACCATTTGAAAATGAAGATTGATTCATTACGAAACAGATAAAAAAAAAAAAAGAGTGGCCCGGCCAAAGGTTTTTCGCAATTCGAACTTTTCGGTGGGGGCACAGCTATTTTCCATACAAAAATTTAAGAACGCGTGCATGCAAAGTAAAAACGCGAGCCGCAGCACTTGTGTTGAACAGTGAACTTTCATGCTTTGCGCGCGCAAAGCGATTAGTGAAAACATCATAAAGATATCTCTTACCGTTCCGAAGTTATGAATTAATAACTGCAACTTTTTCAAAAAAGTGCCAAAAATGACATATTTTGACCCCTATAACTCCGGTAAAACTCAAAATTTCGCAAAACCTTGCAAATGAAGTTCTTATATTTTCGTTGTGAACCGGAAAAGTAAAAAAGTTCAATGAAAATCGGACCTTCGGAACAGGGGTGGCCCACTTGGCAGATTTTGACTCATTGTCCGCGAACTTTCTAGGTTATTTTGCGAAACACATAATTTAAAAACCTTTTAAAATTGGTGCAAATTCACAAAATCTTAACATTAAGATTGCACTTACCTGACTTTATTTTTTATAGCACTTGGCACAAAAATAATTGATACGCTAAGTAACACTTGGTAAGAAATTAAATAAATCGCTGAGCAACAAAAAACCTCCTTCTCTTAGGAAATCCTCAAAAAGAATGTGATTGCACCAAGTCTTTTTCTCACCACTTTGCATTGCTTCTTTTGTTTTATCTTCGCTTTTGGCGCGTGCCAATGATCATATACCCTTTCTGAAACCGTAAATATCCGACTATATCATTTTTATTTGTTTAGTAAAATAAAACTTTTTTATAGCTGTTAATAACACGGGTTTACAAAAAAAAATGTATGAAATACGCACTTCATGAAACTATGATTTTCGGTTAAGGTACATCTCCCTGATTAAGAAAAGGGAACTTTTAATTTTTTGTATGGTACAGTTTTTTTTTTAAGTGTAAAAAACGTTTTTTGCACTTTTTTAATTTTTCTTTTGTAAACTGGTGTAATAAAGAAATATTAAAGGACCAATTTTTTAAACTTATAAATAACAGACCGGCCGAAATTTGTCACTGCTAGCGTCGAGTGCAGTCAGATTATAAGACAAAGAAAGAGAGCGCAATAAAAAATATCGGCTATTCTTTCTCGCACTTTGAAGCTGCGCCGACTGCTCTGCTGACGTCGGCATCGGCCGTGCGTTTGGACAAGTGAGTTTTGTCACCGACGTGACGCCAGAACTGAAGGGATGTTTGTGTTTGTAATTTGCACTGGGCAACTCATCGATGTGTGTGTGTGCAGACCACTGTTCTACATTGTACGTGAGAGGAAACTGCTATAATTTTGTTTGTTGCAAATCTACATTTAAAATTTTTGTAGTTTCAAATAGAATAGGAATGATCTGCAAGGGTATATAAACTTCAGCTGGCCGAAGTTAGCTTTCTTTCTTGTTTTTACTATGAAATATTTATGATTAAAGAGTCAATTGTATATGAACACATGGTTTATAGTAGTCATTGTTTGTACATCATTTCAACAAATTTCCAAATTAATTCTACATAATATTTACATCATTTTTAAGGGTTGATCAACGGACGAGTTATGCCTTCTAAAAACGACAAATCTCCGCGCTTATGAAAACGACGCAACTCCGCGCGGAGGTGTGACGTTTAAAAACGAAATATTTTCGGGCGGAGATATATCGTTTTTAAAGTCATATCTCCGCGCAGAGATATTTTCGATGCGGAAAAAATAGTTTTTTCCTTTCTTATTCCTGTTATATAGTTTCAGACGAATTAATAATATTAAAATATAAAGGTAGTTTTTAATCCATTAATATTGTATGTACCTTGAAATCGTCATTAGCTGTGACCACCTTTTAAATTGCATTTTCGGGACATTTCCGTTTTCGCTTAAAAACAAACTTTAGTGTGATAAATTGCAAAATCAATAAGGGCTGGAAAATTCGAAGCTTCTTCTGCACTCATAGATAAAGTTGAGGGTAAACAATGTGTGAATACCGTAAATATACAACGGAAAGTGTCAGGTGCTCAAGACTGGTAGGGATGCATAATGCAAGTTTCGAGTGTTTTCCCGGAGATTACCGATTGAAATTTATGATAGAGCTTTTCTTTATGATTAGGGTCAGTTTTATGATTGCTCTTCTTCCCCTTGATTGATTGACCGAGTTTGTTAAAAATGTGGAATACTACGAGGGTGAAGAATCATTTGGACTCAGCTGTTGTCGAAAAATGTTTCGCAAAGAGAGAGAAAAGCGTAAACGGAACTTACGCATGTAATCGAATATGTCTTTTTCCTGGTTATCCAACTGCATCCGAAACCAAGCCAGCAAAAGGGAAGTGGTAGAGTCTGGATTGCCACTTAAATTACAAAAAATAAAAATGGAAAGCCACCCCCAACCCGAAACGCACCCTTACCCAAATTACACACACCCAAAGAAGACAAGGTCACATATGCACCAATCATCCCTTAAATTAAACCACTTTCCTTTCGTGACTTTCCCTGTGATCGGGTGCAGATGTTTGCATTTATTGTATAATTACTTTCACGCATTGTCATCCTCAAATCAAATAAAACGAATTCTCATTTGCCAAGCTCACCGATTCTGTAAGATTGAATTGGTTCTTGGCGCGTCAGCTTCGTATTCCGGGTCCGATTTAAAGTTTCCTAACTAAATGGATCCATAGTCAAAGGCGGCAGAATTGGTAACCCTTAAAATGAATTAATATTTTAAGAAGAAAAATTCAAAAATAATGAATAAGGCTCATTCCACGTCAAACGTGACAGGCAATTTGGGTCAAATCTCAGAAAAACTCAAAACTTTTTTTTCGATAGAGGATTGAAAAAATATTGACCCCATTTTGTTTTTGTTTTCTGTATAAATACTGATATCTCCGACTATAAAATCTAGAAAATTGGTATTTGGCATGCATATTCTAGGAGTTAATACGCAGCGCAAGTTTATCATGCCGAGGTGCCATCCTCCTTTAACGCACACAAACCGCAATAAGCTGTGACGCCCACAGTTTTTAAGGCATACTACAGTTTTAAAGGCAAATGTATTTGTTTCTTGAATACACAGAGAAAAAAAACCAAGAACCTTGCACTCAAATTAAGAACATTCGTTCTTAAAAACCGGGTAAGCACAAATGTTCTCATTTAAAGTTGAATGTTTTGAACATCAGAACGAAATGGTGTTAGCTAAAAATCCGACATTAAGTTCATTCCGTTCTATTTTCAAGTTAATGTTGTTCTTAATATAAGAACATTTTTAAATCAAATGGTTACAACATTTAGTTCTTCTGTTCTGTTTTTTAGAACTTTTGCTCTCAATACTAGATTGATTGAAAAATATATTTTTTATTTTTTATGTTATATTTATATTTTAATCTAAAGAAATTTTTTTTTATTATAGAGAAGTTTTTAGCTAACTCAAGGTCATGCCGGCTTAGACTTCAAGAAGTTCAAGACGTCGGCATTATGCCAACACACAACAAGGAGCGAAGAGGCTTCACTGTACATGCACGTTTCATGTAGTAGCCAAGTACAATCATCAGCAGTGAAATCGCTGTCTTGGTCAAGGGTTACCATGCAAGCCGCGCTATAACTGGTTGGGAATTATAGCGTCACCAGAGCGGTAAACTACGAAAAGATGATAAAGCCCTTAGTGTGTGTTGGACTTGATTCTGTCTTTAATCTCTATCATTTTTTATTATTTAATAATTATTTGTGCAAAGTTGCGCTCGAAAAGAAATTATATTTTTAATAAGAACGGATGTGTTTACATTTTCTTTAAATTTTTCATATGGCCCGTAGTGCCTATTACATATGTATATAAACGTGAAAATTACATTATTACATTATTGGAGAATACAGTTTTGAATCATATTAAGTTGAAATGCAACTTAATTTTCGTTCTTTCTTTAGTCCTTTTCGTTCTTACACTAAGAACATTTTGAGATATTGTGGTTTTTGAGAACAAAATCGATTTGATATAAGAACCATGTGCTAAAATAGAAAAATTTCGTTCTTATTTGAAGAACATTTTAAGCTCAACCAGATTTTAAGAACCAATTCAACTTAATTCAAACACATTTAGAACATTTTGAACTTAAAAAAGGCCGTTCTATTTTTAAGAACATTTTCAACTCAGATGAGAACGTCAGAATTCTCTCTGTGTAGATGAAATCCCTTGGATTTTGTGAGTGGGCTTGCATATCATTCTTTTAAGTGTATTCGTTTCTGCATCATATTCAAGAAATTTAATAAATTACTATTTGGTATTTGGTTTGGTAATTAGTTTTCGACAATATAGTTATACTAAACTTTAATTATGTTTAATTTCTTTAATCTTTAATTTCTTAAAGCAGATTTAGAGAGTGGAAAAGAAATGGAGATGGGGGGTAAAACTTTACCGAAGAAATTTTCGAAATTCAGTTTAAAAGTGTAATTTTTCGAAGTTTCAAGAGATTTTTGGCTAAATTCTAATTTTAGAACGGGTACTAAAAATAGTAAAAAGCATTAAACATTTATATTGTCCTTAACTTTTTTGGCGAAAACATGGAATCGATTGGGTAAACTAGGTTTTCACTTCCTTCCAAGAAGTGAACGTAATTATTATGATTTTTGAAATAAATAATTATCTGCAGTTATTTGCGGGTATTTCTGATTTTTAAAATAAATAATTATCTGCAGTTATTTGCGGGTATCCCATAATCTTATGAACATAACATTTTGAAACTATTTTTACTAAATGTATAACTCGACTATCAAATAACCGTTACCCAGCTAAAGCAAGCAGATGCATTCAGGGCAAACCAAGCAGTCGCTTTAAAGTTGCGCCCTCTATGTGGAGGACAATTTATTATTTGCTTTTGACTTTTTATGGAGTGGTCGGCACATCGGCATGTGCGTATTAACTCCTAGAATCTGCATGCCAAATGCCAATCTTTTACACTCATAAAAAAAAACTGAAAATTTCCATAAAATCTAGAAAAATCGTTCTTGAATTTTGGCCAAAGGTGACCCCACCTTTGTTTTAAGAAATTTTCTTTTAGAAAGGCACCTTTAAAACAAGAAAAAATATTTCTTAAAACAAGAAATGTAATTATTGTTTTTAGGGTAGTTTCTTTCTTGTTTGAAGAAAATATATTTCTTAAAACAAGAAATGTTCTTTTAGAAAGACGCCTTTACAACAAGAAAAAATTATTCTTTTTCCAAGAAAGCATATTTCTTAAATTGTCTGCTTAGACTACAAAAAATTATCAGCAGTGATATCACTGTCATGGTCAGCAGTTACCATGCAAGCAGAGCTAGAACTAGTGCGGGAAAAAATGGAAAAACAAGAAAGAAAATTCAATTCTTAATGGTTGCTTTATCCCGAATTCAAAGGCGACTTCGCCATTAAAAACGAGGCCAATTTTTTTTTCAGAGACAGCCCAAAAAAAATGACAGATTCGAATTTTTCAATTTTTAAGAAAACTTCTTTCTTGAAATGTTGTATTAAGAAAGAATTTCTATATTTACGGGCGAATTTTCTAGAAACAATAAATATTTTTTCTAAATTTAGAGGCTAACCGATTCAAAGACAAGATTTCTAAAATTTAGAAAGAAATTTTTTTGAGTGTAGATATTATCAAACAAAAACACCTCTTAACGAGGTAAAAAACTTGTGACGATCGCACCTTCAACATACAAAAGTTCTGATATCAACATTTGTGACGAAAGATGATTACAACCATGATTAAACGTTTATTTTATTTAAAAATACCTTTAATATGAGGTGAAGCACACGTCTGTAGCATTAATATTTCGCAAGTTACGGACTTACGAAATGTAGCCTTTTCTAGCGGTTTTCCCGCCAAACTAGCTTGTTTTTTCAAAAGTCGGAAAACAAAAGTTTCCTAAATAGACTGATTTAAAACAATTTTAACGATTCCTTGACCCTACAGTTTCGATACGCACTTACAATATTCAATGCTTAGGCAGCGTTAGTTGTTTTGGGCTGGCAAAAGTGGCGATTTTCGTTTCTGAATAAGGTGACTTTTTACAGTAATGTGTTATATACCAAAATTTAAGGAATATCAAGGGCTATACAGTTTAAAGTTTTAATGAAAATCGTTACAGCCGTTTTTGAATAAAAAAAAAATAAAAATCAACTAAAAAAAAAATTTTAAAAAATTTGTTTTGTTCATATCTTTTTAACTATTACATTTACACAAATTGCATATAGGAGGCGTTTATAGCATTTAAAAATGCCTCTTAAACGAGATGCAGCTTCTGTAGCTTTAGTAGTAGTAGAAGTTACGGCTTTCCGAATTTCCGAATTTTTCCCGCTAAACTAGCGGGTTTTTCCAAAAGTGGTAGAACTAAAGTTTTTTATATCGATCTGATGAACATCATATCAAATTTTCAGAACTTAAAAAACATGTTTTAGACAAGCTGACAAACAGACAAACGGACAAACTGACAAACAGAATTAAGTTTTCAATTTGACTAGGCCCCCACAAATTGGTTTTCGGTATAACTTTTGAACGGAGCGTCCGATATGACCCCTCATATTAAGCGCATTTTCAGTAGGAATACAACTAACGTAGTGGGAAGGGGGGCAATTATCCCCACCGGCCCCAACAGATCCAAATTTCTAAATTTTCACTTTTACACTTTCACCGCTCTCTCTGCCAAACCAATTAATTTTCTTGTGGTCTTGGTATGCAAATCTTTACGTTGTAGCAATACCTTAAATTTGGTGTATTACTCATTACGATCGGACCATCATAGCAGATTTTCATTTTTTCGTGTATATATAGTAGTCGCCTTCGCACACTCTGCTGGTGCGCTTTGTCACTACATGGACTGCCGTCCATAGTGATAGTTTTTAAGACAGTGATCCTCCGGATAGTGATCCTAATCTCAAAATGAAAGACCGATTTTTATGGGGATAGGACCCCAGCCCAAACCGTTAGAGCTAGAACAGCCAAATTTTTGCACAGTGTCCTTTACATTAATATTTGGAAGAAAAAACAAGAGAGAACGCTATAGTTGAGTGCCTCGACTATCACATACCCGTTACTCAGCTAAGGCAAGCAGTCTCAAGAAGGGCAAACCAAGCAGCCGCTTAAACGTGGCGCCATCTACCGGACATTTCATTATTTGCTTATAACTTTTTACTGAGTGGGCCGATTTAAAAAATGTCTTCAACATTTCAACATTCCCATTTGGTCAATCAATATGTATTGAAAAAACGAATACACACTCCCTTTCCCGTTAATCTAGCTTCAAAACTGTTGGTGCCAGTTTTTCGCGGTTTGCGGGCGTTAGAGGGGGCGTGGCACATCGGCGTGAAAAACTTGCGCTGCGTATTAGCCCCTAGAATCTGCATGCCAAATCTTAATCTTCTAGCCTTTATAGTTTCCGAGATCTCCGCGTTCATACAGACGGACAGAA
The DNA here is from genome assembly GCA_037075245.1 of Drosophila mimetica. NCBI lineage: Eukaryota > Metazoa > Arthropoda > Insecta > Diptera > Drosophilidae > Drosophila > Drosophila mimetica. Next base: position 31,083,771 of record JBAMCH010000007.1, read on the forward strand.
AGACGGACGGACAGACGGACGGACAGACGAACGGACAATCGGACGGACAAACGGACAGACAGACGGACGGACAGACGGACGGACAGACGGACAGGCGGACATGGATAGATCGACTCGGCTAGTGATCCTAATAGTGATCCTAATAAACCCATAAAAAATAGAACAATGCCCAAAAAAATAGTAGGTTACCTATAAAATAGGAGATCACCTATAAAATAGTATTTTATAGGCGGACATGGATAGATCGACTCGGCTAGTGATCCTAATCAAGAATATATACACAACAAGAGGGAACGCTATAGTCAGCTAAAGTCAGCAGTCTCAAGCAGGGCAAACCAAGCAGCCGCTTCAAAAAATTTAAAAAATTTCTTCTACATTTCGGTAGGCGTTAATAACCCAAACAAAATTGCGTTTACACTTTTGCTCTAGCTTTAAAACTATGGGCGCCACAGCTTTTCGCGGTTTGTGGGCGTTAGGGGGGAGGGGGGTTTCCAACTTTGGTCTATCAATATGTATTGATGAAACGAATACACATTGCTTTTCCCGTTAATATAGCTTCAAAACTGTGGGTGCCACAGTTTTTCGCGGTTTGTGGGCGTTAGAGAGGGCGTGGCACATCGGCGTGAAAAACTTGCGCTGCGTATTAACCCCTAGAATCTGCATGCCAAATCTCAATCTTCTAGCTTTTATAGTTTCCAAGATCTCAGCGTTCATACAGACGGACAGACGGACATGGCTAGATCGACTCGGCTAGTGATCCTGATCAAGAATATATATACTTTATATGGTCGGAAACGCTTCCTTCTGCCTGTTACATACTTTTGCACGAATCTAATATACCCTTTTACTCTACGAGTAACGGGTATAAAAATAAAAACTATGTAAAATCAACGATTTAATAGTGAAAACTGCCTCAACTCATAAAAAATAGAACAATGCCCAAAAAATAGTATTTTACCCGAAAAAAATGGTTGTTTTTTTAAATTTATTTTTTTAACAGTTTTTATTTTTGATTTAATTTGTTATATTAATTTATATCGAAGCTATTTATAGACACTTACATTTCTCAGATACTTAAACTTACAGCCTCCGCTGGGAATCGAACCGGGGCCGCAGTCATCGGAGTCGAGCACTCTAACCAGTAGGCCACAGAAGAATGATTTTCGTAGAGGAAAATCTATAGACTTGAAATCAACATTTACCAAAAAAAAAAAAGGAAAAACATCATCTGCAAAGGCGGGACTTGAACTCACGACCCAGAGATTATGAGTCGGATACTCTAGCCACCCTAAGTCCAGAAAAATAGTTGACCTACAACTTATAATTGTATTTCTAAAACAACAAAATACATGAAGGAAAAAAATAGTTGTGTTACGATATTAATTTTGGTGTCACTATTCAGTGCCCCAAAAAATAAAACAACAAAATACACGCGAACAAATAAAATAGTTTTGCTACGATATTAATTGAGACGTTACTATTAATTTGCCAAATGAATAAAACAACAAAATACATGACAGTTTGGTAGATAGGTTTTCTACTATTTTAATTGTTAAATACTATTCAATAACCCAATAAATAAAACAACAAAATACATAAAAATTTCAGAAAATAGTAAACTACTATTTTTCTATGTTGATTTTACATAGCTTAATTTTTTGTGTGTATATACTTTATATGGTCGGAAACGCTTCCTTCTACCTGTTACATACTTTTGCACGAATCGAATGTACCCTTTTATCTATTCTATTTAAATGCTTAACTTCTAAAGTGTTTGGAATTTCAAAATGTTGATTTTTACCCAAATTCAAGTTTCGAAAAAGCCTACTTATAAATAAAAAAAATCTAAATCCCATATAACTTGGGCACTACATGTAAAATTATCTTTTGGACTTAAAAAATCTAAGCCGCTGCTCCAATCAAGATTATTTTAGGATTACTAGTTCTTTAATGGCTTAAATACTTTAATTTCGTTTTATAATTTCTAGGCATTTTTAAAATGTTTTTTTTTTTTAGATTTTGTGACTGCGGCCGTCGAGGTCTCAAACGCCAAGAGAGTTATGGCTGAGGGAGCAAGACCGAAAGCGCAACAGCAATAAAACAGTTAAAAGGGATGGGAGGAGCTGAGAAGGAATGGCATAAAAACAAATCATAAATAAATAGAAATACTCTTTTTGAATTTAAAAACTTATAGCGCTGCTCCGATCAAGGCAATTTTTTGATCAAAAGTTATTTCTATGGTCCAAGTGCTAAACTTTAAATTTTCCAATTTTAAGAATTTTTAAAGAATTTTTTAGATTTGGTGAGTTGCATTTCGTTGCAGCGAGCGCTCTCCGAAATGAACGACAAGGGAGCAACCAAGAGAACAGTAGAGAAGTGATGTAGAGCTGTTTGGAAAGGGGAGAAAGCCATATAATAAACCATCAACATGGTTTTTTGATTTTTATACCCTGGCAGAGAGTATAATGATTTTAGTCACAAGTTTGCAACGCAGTGAAGGAGACGTTTCCGGCCCCATAAAGTATGTATGTATATACAGTTGCAGCAACAATAATAGCACCATTGTGTAGGCAATTCTTATTTGTGCTATAAAATGGCTATTTTTTGCGAAATTTGCATTCTGTTTTTATGAGTAAGTAGGGTTACATATCTAGTTACTAAAATAAGGGTGGTTAGGGAAACAATAGGCACGGTTTTTATAACTTGAGTTCATTTATCAAAAAAGTAGCTAGATAAAGCGGCAACAAAAATAGCACTATTAATGATTTTCGAGCTGAAACTATTTTTTTGAGCTTTTTGGTGTTCTAGTTTTTTTGTTTTATTAAGAATAAGTACTCTTATATGATTCGATTAAAAAAATTAATAATATAGTTTCCCATTTGTGCCATGAAACTCACTATATTGAGAAAAATGAGAAATTTCAAAAGGTTCATTTCTGGAGGCAATGCAAAAGCTAAGTTACGTTGAATCGCCGAATTCTTTAAAATAATAATTAGTAGTCACCTAAAAAAAGATCCCAAATGGATAACATGAAGTAGGAAAACCGCTATGACCCCAAACCTGATAAAAACTCAGGTGCATAAATGCAAATAGGTACCAATTAAGCCGGCTATTAAGTTAAAAAAAAATTTTTTAATGCTTGTAAGGATACAAATTTTTAGACATTATGTACATAAACCAAAATAAGGCGGTTGAAGTCCAAGACCAAAATCTTTCTAGACTGCAAAGCATGGGTCAATTTGAAGAACGTGTCTTAAATAAGGTGCACAACAAGGGGGATTCCCATTTTGTGGTCTGACGGCTGAAAATTATTGTTGCTTGGATGAAAAAGCATTACATTTCACTTCAAACAACCAACAAATATTAAATAGAAGACCAAATTCACATTTGAAAGGAATAAACAAAGTTGATCTAGTATCATGGTATAGACATCTTTCTCGTACTCTCGTACTACTCAGCCTGTCCGTCTGTCTGTCCGTCTGTATGAACGCTGAGATCTCGGAAACTATAAAAGCTAGAAGATCGGGACTTTGCATGCAGATTCTAGGGGTTAATACGCCCACAAAACCGCGCCCCCTCTAACCCCCACAAACCGCTAAAAACTGTGGCGCCCACAGTTTTGAAGCTAGATTAACGGGAAAAGGAATGTGTTTTTGTTTCTTCAATACCTATTGATAGACAAAAAAAAGTAAAAAAAATGATAAGGGCTCTTTTCTTAATTAGAAAGACGTACCTTAGCGGAAAACAAAGGTTTCCTTCGTGGTATATTTCATTGATTTTTTTTTGTAAACTGGTGTTATCTGCAAGCTTTTTTTCTTGTTTTATATTATTTTTTTGATACCAGAACGAGTATATAAATGAAATTATTTATTGCATAATAAGAAATATAAACTCTATACTTTCTAGTTTCTTTTCTATACCAAAGAGTCTAGAAATGAAATTTTTTGACATTATTTTGAAAGCCCTTACATTACATATTACAGTTTAAAATGAGGACGGAACCTAACTTCGGCAAGCCGAAGTTTTAATACCCTTGCAGTCTGATATAAGTCTTAAAGTAATAAAAAGAATCCTAATTCGGTAAAAAAAACAAGAAGTCTCCTTAATACAAGGGACAACTTTTGGGCCGATTTCACCCTAGACGTCCGATCGGCACGCGCTTTTACCCTGATCAAGGTATGCGCAAAAAAATACGATTTGGAAAGATTCATGTTAGTAGCTTTTACACTGCGCGAAATATCCTGAAAAACATAAAATCTTAACCGATTTCAACCTATTATTCCTATGGGAGCTATAGGTTATAGACGTCCGATCGGCACGCGCTCTTACTCTAATCAAGGTATGCGCAAAGAAATATGATTTGGAAAGATTCATGTCAATACCTTTTACAATGCGCGAAATATCCTGAAAAACATCAAATTTTAACGATTTCACCCTATTATTCCTATGGGAGCTATAGGATATAGACGTCCGATCGACACGCGCTTTTACCCTGATCAAGGTATGCGCAAAAAATAGGATTTGGAAAGATTCATGTCAATAGCTTTTACAATGCGCGAAAAATCTTCAGTTTTTGCAAGTTATATCCGATTGTTCCTATTACTGTGTTTATTACTGTGTTTATACGATGGCGAATTCACGCTATCATTTCACGCTTTCAGCCGATTCGTGTGTGTATAAACGCCGTTTCGTGAATTCGACAACACACGAAAGTTGACTATGATTTCAGCCTGAAAGCGTGATTTGGTGGTGAGGAGCTCTGGTAACTCCTTATAAATTGTTGACGTTGCCAGATCGATAGAAATTACCAATTTCGTGTTGCCCTTAACAGGTTGGTTATCCACTCAGAAGCATTAAAAAATAAAATTATACATTTTGTATGATATATTTAAACGATACCTCTAGTATAATTGCAATTTTTCCAACTTTTTTGTTAAAAAGTAATTAGTTATGATGCGAACCACATCAATTTTTCATCGGTCCGGCGACTCTACCAGCTGAGAGTGTATAAAAGCATGAATTTGGCTGTGTCGTATAAACAGCGGCTTTTTTATTTCGCGCTTTCAAGAAATCGTGAATCCCATAGTATAAACATAGTATATATGATGCCGAATTCACGCTATCATTTCACGCTTTCAGCCGATTCGTGTGTGTATAAACGCCATTTCGTGAATTCGGCAACACACGAAAGTTGACTATGATTTCAGGCTAAGAGCGTGATTTGGTGGTGAGGAGCTCTGGTAACTCTGCATATATTGTAGGCGTTGCGGGATCGATAGAAATTAGAAATTTCGTGTTGCCCTTAACAGGTTGGTTATCCACTCAGAAGCATTGAAAAATAAAATTATACATTTTGTATGTTATATTTGAACGATACCTCTAGTGTAATTGCAATTTTTCCAACTTTTTTGTTAAAAAGTAATTACCTATGACGCGAACCACATCAATTTTTCATCGGTCCGGCATCTCTACAAGCTGAGAGCTTTTTTTATTTTACGCTTTCAAGAAATCGTGAATCCCATAGTATAAACATAGTATATGGGAGCTATGGGACATAGACGTCCGATGTGGTCGATTTTCAAACTTGATCTGCGTACACATGTTTTCGGATGACTGTAAAAGTTTTAAGTCGCTATCTTTTTATTATTATTGAAACAGACGGACAGACGGACATGGCTATATCGACTCCCCTCGTGATCCTGATCAAGAATATAACTATGGATGGCAGTCCATGTCGTGACGAAGCGCATCAGGAGAGTGTGCGAAGGCGACTACTACATATACACGAAAAAATGAAAATCTGCTATGATGGTCTGATCGTAATGAGTAACACACTAAATTAAAGGTATTGCTAAAACTTAAAGTATTGCATACCAAGACCTCAAGAAAATTGGTTTGGGAGAGAGAGCGGTGAAAGTGTAAATGTGAAAATTTAGAAATTTGAATCTGTTGGGGCCGGGGGGATAATATGAGGGGTCATATCAGAAATTCGGACGCTCCGTTCAAAAGTTGTACCGAAACAAATTTCTGGGGGCCTAGTCAAAATGAAAATTTAATTCTGTTTGTCCGCTTTTCTGCATGTCAGTTTGTCCAAAACATGGTTTTAAAATTCTGAAAATTTGATATGATGTTCAACAGATCGGTATAAAAAATTTTAGTTTTACCACTTTAGGAAAATCCGCTAGTTTAGCGGGAAAACAGCTATAAATAGCTTAAATACGGAAGGCCGTAACTTCTATACTACTAAAGCTACAGACTTGTGCTGCATATTGTTTGAAAGGAATTTTTAAATGCTAGTTAGAGTTAAAAGTTATTCAAAAACGAAAATCGCCACTTTTGGCCCAAAACAACTAACGCTGCCCTAGAATTTAGTTTTGTATGGGCGTATCGAAACTGTAGGGTCAAGGAAACGTTAAAATTGTTTTAAACCAGTCCATTTAGGAAACTTTTGTTTTACGACTTTGGAAAAAACAAGCTAGTTTGGCGGGAAAACCGCTAGAAAAGGCTACATTTCGTAAGTCCGTAACTTGCGAAATATTAATGCTACAGACTTGTGCTTCACCTCATATTAAAGGTATTAAATAAAATAAACGCCTCCTTAACAAAATGTATGTAAATGCAATGTTTAAAAAACCATAAGCAAAACAATTTTTTTAAACTTTTTTTTTTGCTTTTTTTTTTTCAAAAATGGCTCAAACGATTTTCTTTTAAACATTAATCCGTAGAGGCCTTGAGATTCCTTAAATTTTGGTATGTAACACGTTATTGTAAAAAGTCTCGTTTGAAAATTATTCAAATACAAAAATGGCCACACTAGTCTAGTTTTTAGGAACACACGATCATTATACCCGTTACTCGTAGAGTAAAAGGGTATATTAGATTCGTGCAAAAGTATGTAACAGGCAGAAGGAAGCGTTTCCGACCATATAAAGTATATATATTCTTGATCAGGATCACTAGCCGAGTCGATCTAGCCATGTCCGTCTGTCCGTCTGTCCGTCTGTCCGTCTGTCTGTCCGTCTGTATGAACGCTGAGATCTTGGAAACTATAAAAGCTAGAAGATTGAGATTTGGCATGCAGATTCTAGGGGTTAATACGCAGCGCAAGTTTTTCACGCCGATGTGCCACGCCCTCTCTAACGCCCACAAACCGCGAAAAACTGTGACCCGTTCTGTATGAACGCTGAGATCTCGGAAACTATAAAAGCTAGAAGATTGGGATTTGGCATGCAGATTCTAGAGGTTATTACGCAGCGCAAGTTTTTCACGCCAAAGTGCCACGCCCCCTCTAACACCCACAAACCGCGAAAAACTGTGGCACCCACAGTTTTGAAGCTATATTAACGGGAAAAGAAATGTGTATTTGTTTCATCAATACTTATTGATAGACCAAAGTGGGAAACCCCCCCTCCCCCTAACGCCCACAAACCGCGAAAAACAGTGGCATTTGTCTGTATGAACGCTGAGATCTCGGAAACTATAAAAGCTAGAAGATTGGGATTTGGCATGCAAATTCTAGGGGTTAATACGCAGCGCAAGTTTTTCATGCCGATATGCCACGCCCCCTCTAACGCTTACAAACCGCGAAAAACTGTGGCACCCACAGTTTTGAAGCTATATTAACGGGAAAAGCAATGTGTATTCGTTTCATCAATACATATTGATAGACCAAAGTTGGAAACCCCCCCTCCCCCCTAACGCCCACAAACCGAGAAAAGCTGTGGCGCCCATAGTTTTAAAGCTAGAGCAAAAGTGTTAACGCAATTTTGTTTGGGTTATTAACGCCTACCGAAATGTAGAAGAAATTTTTTAAATTTTTTGAAGCGGCTGCTTGGTTTGCCTTGCTTGAGACTGCTGACTTTAGCTGAGTAACGGGTATTTGATAGTCGAGGCACTCGACTATAGCGTTCCCTCTTGTTTTCAATTCCAGAGTGCCAAAAAAAATAAATTTTAAAAAGTGTATTTAAAAATGTGTGTAATCATCTTTCCTCACAAATGTTGATATCAGAACTTTTGTATGTTGAAGGTGCGATAATATATATATATATATACTTTATGGGGTCGGAAACGTCTCTTTCACTGCGTTACAAACTTCTGACCAAAATTATAATACCCTCTGCAAGGGTATAAAAAAGCTACCGGAATCTGTCTGGATGTAATTGAAAAATTTGTGCAAGTCGAAAAAATGAATAGTTCAAAGCTGGTACCTTTCCGATAATAAACAAGAGGGAACGCTATAGTCGAGTGCCTCGACTATCAAATACCCGTTACTCAGCTAAAGTCAGCAGTCTCAAGCAGGGCAAACCAAGCAGCCGCTTCAAAAAATTTAAAAAATTTCTTCTACATTTCGGTAGGCGTTAGTAACCCAAACAAAATTGCGTTTTCACTTTTGCTCTAGCTTTAAAACTATGGGCGCCACAGCTTTTCGCGGTTTGTGGTCGTTAGGGGGGAGGGGGTTTCCAACTTTGGTCTATCAATATGTATTGATGAAACGAATACACATTGCTTTTCCCGTTAATATAGCTTCAAAACTGTGGGTGCCACAGTTTTTCGCGGTTTGTGGGCGTTAGAGGGGGCGTGGTATTTCGGGTTGAAAAACTTGCGCTGCGTATTAACCCCTAGAATCTGCATGCCAAGTCCCAATCTTCTAGCTTTTATAGTTTCCGAGATCTCAGCGTTCATACAGACGGGTGCCACTGTTTTTCGCGGTTTGTGGGCGTTAGGGGGAGGGGGGTTTCCCACTTTGGTCTATCAATATGTATTGATGAAACAAATACACATTTCTTTTCCCGTTAATATAGCTTCAAAACTGTGGGTGCCACAGTTTTTCGCGGTTTGTGGGTGTTAGAGGGGGCGTGGCACATCGGCGTGAAAAACTTGCGCTGCGTAATAACCCCTAGAATCTGCATGCCAAATCCCAATCTTCTAGCTTTTATAGTTTCCGAGATCTCAGCGTTCACACAGTTTTTCGCGGTTTGTGGGCGTTAGAGAAGGCGTGGCACATCGGCGTGAAAAACTTGCGCTGCGTATTAACCCCTAGAATCTGCATGCCAAATCTCAATCTTCTAGCTTTTATAGTTTCCAAGATCTCAGCGTTCATACAGACGGACAGACAGACGGACAGACAGACGGACAGACGGACAGACGGACAGACGGACAGACGGACATGGCTAGATCGACTCGGCTAGTGATCCTGATCAAGAATATATATACTTTATATGGTCGGAAACGCTTCCTTCTGCCTGTTACATACTTTTGCACGAATCTAATATACCCTTTTACTCTACGAGTAACGGGTATAAAAACCAAAAAACATTTAATTGGTAAAAAAAAATAGATGTTATAATACACACAAAAAAAAACTTTGTAAAATCAACGATTTAATAGTGAAAACTGCCCCAACCCATAAAAAACACCAGTTTCCAAAAAAAATTGATGAAATACGCACTTCATGAAACTATGATTTTCGGTTAAGGTACATCTCCCTGAGTAAGAAAAAGGCACTTTTAATTTTTTGTATGGTACATTTTTTTTTAAGTGTAAAAAACGTTTTTTGCACTTTTTTAATTTCTATCTCGAGTTGTGGTAAACCGATTTCGGTCATCAAAGACTAATTTTAAGGGTAAAAGAAGGCCCTTTAACTTTTTTATACACAGCATTGAGTTCAATTCATTGGCTACACTTCGTCAAAGCTGAAAAAGTTGGAAAAAATGCAAAAAAGCTGGCATAAATGGCTACTTTAAAAATACACGCCTAAAAACCGAAATTATTTTTATTTTAATTTAATTTGTTATATTAATTTATATGGAACTTATTTATAGACACTTACATTTCACAGATACTTAAACTTACAAGTCAGGTTTTTTGCCACCGCTGGGAATCGAACCGGGGCCGCAGTCATCGGAGTCGAGCACTCTAACCAGTAGGCCACAGAAGAATGATTTTTGTAGAGGAAAATCTATAGACTTGAAATCAACAAATAAAACAACAAAATACATGAAAAATTCAGAAAATAGTAAACTACTATTTTTCTATGTAGATTTTACATAGCTTATTTTTTTGTGTGTATAGTTAAAAGGCAACTGGAATTTAACTAGTTGTAATTGTTTAGTTGTGTCCCCTCCTGCCGGCAGCTCGGGGTCATAGAATTAAGGGGTTCCTTTAGTCATACAAAAACACTTTGGAAACTTATATAATATAATTTCGCTATTTATTTGTGGAATTCAAATGGCTTATATATAACAAGCAATCAACAAGAATAACGCAGCTCCGTTAGCCTCGCCGTGCAGTTCCAAACTCCGACTACTCTTTTCCTATCTCTCCAGTCGTAGCGAAAGCTCCCTTTGCCCACATTCTTTGCAGGTATTGGCACCGTGTGTCCAGATCGTCAATCTGAACATGCCGCCCGCCGATGCTAGACCATAGCATTAAAAGTATCCTGAATGTCCTGCGCTGTACCTAGAATCTGGGAGGAGAAAGAACAAGAGATTTGTGTGCGTAAGCGCGAGCGACTTGAGCTGATTTGAGAGACGCTATTCTTGTATCGGCAAGCGAAAGATTTTTAATACCGATTGGCGATGGTTGGGTTGGCGTGAAAACACCGAACGCATTTCCGTAGCACTCGCTGTACGGATCGTTTTCCGGTGATAATGCAGAATCGCTGGCGCGTATGAACTAAGGTCAGCTGCGCACCTAGCTCGATGAGAATAAGGTGGCGCTTGTCCGGCGGCAACGCAGAGAACCTAAGGCGACCTCTTACCCGTAAAATATCCTCCACCAGAATGGGGGACAGTCGCAACAGTTTGCTCTGGGAAGGGAGCGGCTTTTAGCATTTTACAGATCAAAGGTCCTCCGCGAACGATTCCTTCTGAACCATCCGTACAATACAAAACATGGCGTCGTCGAGCTCGGGTATGCTCAAGAATCCTGCGCGTTGGCTCGGTTTGTGCGAAGCGTTGAACACAAAACGCCTTAGGTAGGCGACCACTCGAACGGCTCGACTATACGTGGAAAAACGTACGATAAATGAAGGGACTGGAGAGGCGTGGGGCATTCGGAGCTTATCCGTTTTCGTTTCCAACGCTGGCTCGGTCGGTAAAATCACGCTGGGAAACTGCTACGGCCAAGAATCTCGCTCGAGCGACAACCAGCATGGCCCTCTCCACCACAGGGTAAAGTTCTGCAATTCCTTAGGTGTCAATCCTCTGGTCGCGCAGTCCGCTGGGTTGTCTTCGGTACCCACGTGCCGCCATTGACTTGGGTCAGAATGGTCCAGGATGAATCCGACTCGATTGGCCACAAAGGTATTCCACCTTTGTATGTCTCCAGTCAGCTAGTGCAAGACGATAGTGGCGTCCGTCCAAAAGAAAGTCTCCACCGGAACTCCGCTAATTTGAACCGCTGTGGATAACCACGTGACAAGCTTGACTGCCAGTACCGCTCCGCTTAGTTCTGTCCTGGGTATGGTTAACGGCTTGACCTTTGTCTTGGCCGCAAGCAAGGTCGTGCCGACGGTCCCGTTGACGTGCTCGACTCGCAGGTAAACAGAGGCAGCATACGACGACGACGACTTGTCGCAGAACGCATGCAGCTGCACACCGGCTACGGAGGCCGTATCGTACTCAGTCCACCTGGGAGGTCGGAACGAAACGCTCGCCAACGCTCCAGAATCGCTGCTGGCAGTGGTGAGTCCCAGGCCGACGATACCTGCACTCCCTCGCTGTTCGCCACCTTGACCGAAGTCACCTTCTTTAAAATGAGCTTTCCAGTTATGATCACCGGAGCTATCAGACCTAAAGGATCGAAAAGAAGCGCGATAGCGGCCAGCAAGGTCCTTTTCGTCGTGCAATCTGGAAAGTCAAAATTCAGTCGGAGTCTGGGAGTCAATACATCCCCAACGCCTTTACCGGATTCCTTGTATCCCAATTTAAAGGCGTCTGGCAACATCGATGCTCCTGCGGAACAGAGCCTAGCAGCCGCGGGTCGTTACTCGATCATTTTAGCAATTCCATCCGAGCGGATTTTATAGCTCCCACGACCTGCACCCGTTTCTCCTCCGCATCCTCAATAGTGTGACCTCCGGATAATATGTCGTCCACATATATCTCCCCCATTAAGACCTCGGCGGCCCTTGGGAAAGAACCCTTTTCTTTCTTTTCTTTCTTTCAGAGTCGACAACGCGTATGTCTTGATGTGTCCAAACGTCGGCCGCTATAAAATCCGCTGAAATTGCGTGTCCTCTGGGTGAACGTCAATGCAGCGATACATTTTTTGAATGTCGGCTGCAAAAACATAGCGATACTTTCGCCAATTGAGAAGCACTGCCCTCTTCGTTTTGAAGAGGGGGACCGGTGACTAGAACATCAGGGATCTTCCGCTGCTGGTCTTCGCGGAGGCGTCAAACACTATCCTCTGCTTCGTGACAGAACTTTCTGCTTTGTAGACGGCATGGTGGGGTAGCACACAAGACGCATGATGCATTCCTCGCTCTCGGATCCTTCCGCGGCTGCGATTTGTCGCAAGGTAAAATACTCCTCAATCTCCTCAGCGTACTGTCTCCTTTGCACTGGGCGTGCCGAAAGCCGCCTCTCGAGCTGGAGAAACCGACTAAGTGCTCCTTGATGAGATCGTCCCAACACGATGTTGTGATACAGATACCTTTTAAAAGGGAAACGCACTACTTAACGTCCATCCGTACGTCTGGAATGCGTTCTTTTTGGAAGAACGACGCGCCGTCCTCTCTGGCCCTTCCGAAGCGACTCTGCCTCGGAGACTACATGATGGCAACGGATCCTGGTGGAGTTGGTCGCGTCGGCGGCTTCACCTGAGAGAATCCATCCCAGCTGAGTCTGTTGAGCAATTAGCTCCGTAGAACTTCCTATTCGCATACCGGACATCATGACCTGCGCGATAAGGTCCGCTCCCAAGATAAGGCCAATCCTCTTCGAACGGTAGTACTCTGGATCCGCCAGCGGAAGTCCATGAATGTGGGTCCATCGTTGCGGCGAGAAGCTTGTGCTGGGCAGCAGCGAAGTGACTGTGTCCAACACGTATGCCGAAGAGACGTCTAACGAAAAACAATTATTAGTGCTTAGAACCTTGCAGTTAACCATTTACTTGCCCCTGGACCCAACCCCTTGGCCTACCCTCCTGAGATGAAGGGACTGCACCACATGCTCGGATGCGATGGTCGCCACGGAGCCCTGATCGATGAGCGCAGTGATGACAGCTTGGAGCCCGTTGACTGGATTCTGAACCATGATACGTGCCGTAGCCAAAAGTACATTGCCCACGCGATTATAGGGCGATGAGGAAGTATAGCATCGATGTTCGGAGCCGGCTTCCCGATGAGGCTGATTACCAGTACTGAGGTCGATCGACGAGATTCGGTTTTCGATCGCATCCATGACCACCAGCCGATCGTTCAGAAACGACTCCAGATCGGCATAGGACGGGACGGTCGTCGTACTACCTTGATGATGCTCCCATACGCTGAGTGTTTCCTTTAAGAGCCTGGAAGCCGCGTGATACGCCAGCCAATGATGTGCCTCCCCTTCTAAGGCCTTGACGCGCTTGAAGCGCTTCCGACGACTCCTTCTGCATTTTCTGCAGCAAAACAACAGCGTTCATGTTATGAGCGAAAACCAGGCGCGGGTTGTTGTAGCGCTTTAGCATCAGGGACCAAGCTACTTGCCACGTCCTTTCTATAATTTTGCAAAATGCCCTTCAAGGCGTTGTGCCTGTCAACTTGGAGGTTAATAAAATGATCTAAAGACAGCGAAGTTTCTGGTTCTAGATCCATGTTGAATAGTGTAAATAAACCTTCCCAGCTAATGCAGCTCAGCTATGACACTTATCACGCAAGTAAAACTATTTTCTTTTACTTACCCAAAAATTCCAGTACAAAGCCAAAGCGGAGAAAACAAACGGTACGTCCCGCCTGAGCGCAGATAAGCGATTATCTAAAGCAGCGCTTAACAATAATCCGGTATGTTTTATCTGGGTTCATCGAACCACGTGGAGTTGCACTGCATGAACTAACGGAGCTTGCGCCACGCATTTCTGATAACCTTCGTAGTTAGGCTTTTATATATAGTTAAAGTGTTCGCCAATTATTCACAAATGCTTGCAGACGCTCCCCTCATGGGCCACCATGTTTAATTGTGTCCCTTCCTGCCGGCAGCTCGTGGTCATAGAATTAAGGGGTTCCTTTAGTCATACAAAAACACTGGAAATTTATATGATATAATTTCACTATTTATTTGTGGGCTTCAAGTGGTTTATATATAACAAGCAATCAACAAGAATAACGCAGCTCCGTTAGCGTCGCGGTGCAGTTCCGAACTCCGAAGCGAAAGCTTCCTTTGCCCACATTCCCTGCAGGTATTGGCACCGTGTGGCAGATCGTCAATCTGAAAACTACATATAACATTTTTGCAATTTTTAATTGAATAGGAATGATCTGCAAGGGTATATAAACTTCGGCTGGCCGATGTTAGCTTTCTTTCTTGTTTTTTTTTTTTGTTTTTTGGGTGGGACATCGGCGTGAAAAACTTGCGCTCCGTATTAACCCCTAGAATCTGCATAATTATAGTTTCTCAGCGTTCATACAGACGGACAGACAAACATGGCTAGATCGAATCGGAAACGCTTCCTTCTACCTGTTACATACTTTTGCACAAATTCAATATATAATACATATATATAATTCAATATATAATATAATATATCACACAAAATGTGATGCAAGTATGGCTCAATCAGTTATTATGTTTACAAATACAAAGGTCTCCGGTTTAAGTCCAAGAGAGGGCCACATGCCTCAAAAAAGTAAGTTTGTTTTATTCAATTTATTTATCATTTGCCGGATTTTATTACAAATTACAATCGGAATTCCTTTAGGGGACTGTGCCTTACGTTTGGCTACACTGAGAAAAAAAACAGTCTAAAATTAAGAGAAATATTCTTAAATTAAGAACGTTTGGTCATAGGAATGAGTCAAGGCCGATTGTTCTTATATTAAGACAGAATGTTCTTAAATGAAGAACACTTATTGTAGACCAAAAAATCTAAAATTAAGAAAAATTGATCTTTATCTAAGAACATATTTTATTAATTTAAGATTTAAATGTATATAATTTAGACTAAATGTTCCATATTTAAGAGTATAATAAACGAAAAAGTGATCTTCTTTTAAGATTAAAACAAGAGGAAACGCTAAGTCGAGTGCCCCGACTATCAAATACCCGTTACTCAGCTAAAGCAAGCAGTCTCAAGCAGGGCAAGCCAAGCAACCGCTTCAAAGTGGCTTCATCTACCGGCCATTTCATAATTTGATTTTTTTACTGAGTGGGACTATTTTCTTCTACATTTCCGTAGGCATTAATAACCCAAAAGAAATGGCGTTTACACTTTTGCTCTAGCTTTAAAACTGTGGGCGCCACAGTTTTTCGCGTTTTGTGGGCGTTAGAGGGGGCGTGGCACATCGGCGTGAAAAACTTGCGCTGCGTATTAACCCCTAGAATCTGCATGCCAAATCTCAATCTTCTAGCTTTTATAGTTTCCGAGATCTCAGCGTTCATACAGACGGACGGACGGACAGACGGACAGACGGACATGCCTAGATCGACTCGGCTAGTGATCCTGATCAAGAGTATATATATTTTTTATGGTCGGAAACGCTTCCTTCTACCTGTTACATACTTTTGCACGAATCTAATATACCCTTTTACTCTACGAGTAACGGGTATAAATACTTTATTTAAGAATATAAATTCATTTATTTATTTCATTACATTGTGAACAATAAGTAGATGAGCGATACTTGTCAACTGTTGATCATATTTAGTTAATATTTCATAAAAATATTTTTGGATAAATAGCCTTGATTGCTGACAGGCGGAAGGATATTTTAAATTAAGCACTTGAAATATTTGAAGGCAAATATTCAAACTATTCAAAAATTAATCAAGTTTATATAACATTTTTTCAAGTAAACAAAGAAACTATGAATGAAATTATCAGCTAATCCAACGACCACTTAAAAAGGTTGAACGGTCATACCGACAGAGTAGATATTGGATATTATTTTTAGCTTTTCTTAATATCTATGTCACTGTAAATGTCAGCCCGTATAATGAAGCACTCCTGGGAATCTATAATATTTGTCATTTTGAATTGCTTTACCGACCAATGTAAAGGTTCTACAATTTCCCAGTAACTAGGTAAAGGTAAATGGTAAAAATATTGTTTTTTTAATTTTTATATATATTTTTTTTTAATTTGTTTGTGTTTTTTTTTTAATAAGACTAGGTTTCAGTTTACAGTCATCTTAAAAATATATAACGTTATCTTTTCATTTTATTTCAATCACAATTTAAAGATAACCTTTTTTTTATCATAACTAATGTTTCGAAAAACTCGTCCCCCTGCCTGTTTCGTTTTGGTGTTAAAATTTGACCTCCACAACTGAACAAAGAAAATCTTTTATAATTATCCGCTTTTGAGCACGGTATCGGGTCAACTGTATTCTTTTGATCCTTCACCTCCTCAATGTTTTCATCAGGCTCCAAATCCGAAAGGTTTATACGCTTTCTTTTAACTTTAGCCGGCATTTCAAAACGCACTGCTCTTTTACCCATTTTTTCGATTTCACAACCAATAAGCCAGTCATGCACGCGAACAATTGGGAATGGTTCAGTGTGACCATTCCGCTAAATCTTCGATATCTATTAAGAAAATCGATGTTAAAAATATTACTAGTTTGAAGGAAATGAAAAAAGGGATTGAAGGTGTGGGGGCGTCGCAAGTCTTTCTTCACGATTGGAGGCAGCTTCTTGGCGGGCGTTGCAGCGGGTTGCATGTAGCCGATGGCAAGCTGTGGGAAGAGAAAAGAAAGCACTTGGCGATCGCGGTGCGAAATGCAGAAAAAGGAAACACGAAATGACTTTTCGGTATTAGCGCGGACCGGTTGGGCGTGTATTAGTTTCACAATAAGAACTCATCTTAAGCTAATTGCGCGCTGTGCTTCAGAGCGCCGTGGAGAGATTTTAGGGAGCGGGAAGGCGGGTGAGCCTGGAAACCGCTAGCGTCCAGTGCGGGAGAGCCTGGACTTGCGAGAGAGCGATTAGTCATTCCAACGGGGGAAGAGCGGGGGGATTTAAGAGCAGGGGGAGCGGCGTAAACAGGGATTTTTTAATTAATATTTAATTACCATTTGTTTATTAGTGTATTCTTTTTATTGAAGCGCATTACTAGTAAATTAATAGGATCCGATATTCGATATTATTATCGATAATTTTATGTTTAATTTTTATTATCGTACGCACATACACAACGAAAACATTAAAGAAGGAAACAATAAACAAGCTTGGTATCAACGAAATTTAAGAAACGTAGACGTTACTTGCCAGCATTCGAAACTCGGAATTTAAAGGTACGCTCAATTTCTGACCACGGTACGCAAGAAATAATGTAAAGTCGTTATTATTTTTATTTTATTTTAGAGAAACAATTATCACTTACCTTGGAACATCATGTACGCTTGCTTCAGGTGCTCAAACAAATTTTTTACCGGAAAACTTTTACTTCATCATTTAAAGTGTGATCACTTTGTAACATTGACCTCTTTTCCAGTACAATGTATTGTTCAAATTGCAATCAGCTGCTCTCAAACTTTTCGGCACTTCAACTGCATTTGGATACCCAGCATAGAAATCAACCCAACGTTAAGAACAATTCACCATATATAAAGGATGAAAGGATCGCAGATCAACTTAATGATATCTTTGAAAATTATACCTACATTTCATTTGACGCGGCAACAGATAAATTTGAAATTCTAATCATTGATAAATTTCTCAGCCCTCCTTTACATGTACACCCAATAAGCCATGGAAAATCGTATCTTAGAATTAAGCCAATTTAAGTAAATTAACATTGTAAGATTATCAATGTATTATGACTGTATATAATAGAATCGTATTTTAAAAATCATGTTTTTTTTTGTATAAAATTTTTTTTTGTAATTAAGCTCAAATTTTTCAGTTATGCATCACTTGAGACTCGTTTTAGTTATATAAATTGTTGGTGTGCAACTTTGTGGGCTATCTTCATATCTTTCAGAAAAATATTTTAAAAAAATTTTTAATTTAAAATAAAGTATTTTTTAAGGATATTTAAAATTAAAAAAATTCTGTACGACGGAATACACGCGATTTCCGAAAATAATAATTATTCTCGTGTAGCTTCATCAATTCTTAAAATTGTTGTTAAAATTGTTGTTAAAAAAATTTTTTGTATTTGCAAGACCTAATATTAAAGAAGACGATTTTAGTCTATCAACTTTTCATCAAACAATAACAACAGTCATACAGAAACAGAAAAACAAGGATATTTTGACAGCTTTTAACTATGGTTCCTATGGAACGATCGGCACGCGCTTTTACTCTGATGAATATTAGGTCTTTGAAAATATGATATGAAAAGATTCATGTCAATAGCTTTTACAATGCGCGAGATATCCAGAAAAACATCAAAATTTAACCGATTTCACCCTATTATTCCTATGAGAGCTATAGGATATAGGCGTCCGATCGGCACACGCTTTTGCCCTGATCAAGGTATGCATAAAAAAATAGGATTTGGAAAGATTCATGTTAATAGCTTTTACACTGCGTGAAATATTTAAAAAAACGTAAAATTTTTAACGATTTCACTCTATTATTCCTATGGGAGCTATAGGATATAGACGTGCCATCGGCACGCGCTGTTACCCTGATCAAGGTATGCGCAAAAAAGTACGATTTGTAAAGATTCACGTCAATAGCTTTTACAATGCGCGAAATATCCTGAAAAACATCAAATTTTAACCGATTTCACCCTATTATTCCTATGGGAGCTATAGGATATAGGCGTCCGATCGACACGCGCTTTTACCATGATCAAGCTATGCGCAAAAAAAGTACGATTTGGAAAAATTCATGTCAATAGCTTTTCCAATCCCGCGGAACCTTCTGAGGACCGCTTCCTTGGGATGTTGTCCTTGAATATTTGGTGATATTTTTCTAACAGCTCCTTCAAAGCCACTAATCTTGAGGCATACTCATCGCCGGTAGGTAATGCCGCTTTCTCGACCTCTTCATCTAGGTCACAGAACTGTTGCCAGAGATCGTTCAACTGGCTTAGCCTACCGGCATAATAGCCATCTCGTTTGCGTCGTTCGGACGAAACCTTGCTATAATTCTTTAAGACCTGTTGGATTTGCCCTTGTACCTAATTTTGATCATCAAGCAGATGATTGTGTAAATCGACTTTGTTTTGACTTATCTCCTCTATGAATGAGGTCGACATAGTAACGCCGTTACTACTCGAGTTTGAAGATGACATATCCTAGGACGCTGGACAAGCCAAAAGGGTAAGTGATCCTGTGAAGCTGGATAAACTATGCTGTCCTGTGAAGCCATATAACCTGTTGTTTTTGAATTGAATGGTCGATTTGGCTAAAGCTGTGTATCCTGTAAAGCTGGATAAGCTATGCGATCCTGTGAAGCTGGGTAAGCTGCGTAGCCTGTGGAGCTGGATGAGCTGGGTATCCTGTGAAGCTGGATAGCTATGCGGTCCTGTGAAGCTGGATGAGCTGGGTATCCTGTGCCGCTGGATAAGCTATGTGGTCCTCTGAAACTGGGAGAGCTGCTAAATCTCTTTTTGGACAAAGAAATTAACAACTGCTCTCATGACTTCGTCAGAACTGACGCCGTCCATATACAGGACCATATCAAGCTATATTTAAGCCATCAGATCGGGTCTTCGTTATTCGCATTAAAGGGAAAGATTCAGTTTTATCAATTGATAGACTAAAACCAGCAATTATGTTACCTCTTCTGAAAACTTGGCTTCACAGACCAATGCTCCTCAGTAAATAACATATGCGAGATCGACCAGAAATCCTAGGCTCGTCTAGAGGGGAGTACTGTGGGCACCATTAACCACAGCCTAACCACAGATCTCGGAAAATATAAAAGCTAGAAGATTGGCACTATACATGCAGATTCTAGGTGTTAATACGCAGCGCAAGTTTTTTACGCCGATGTGCCACACGCCCACAAACCGCGAAAAACTGTGACGCCCACAGTTTAAAAACTAGGCTAAGAAGAAAAGAAATATGTATTCGTTTTTTTTATACCTATTGATTGACTAAAAAAATAAGCCACCCCCCCAACGCCCAATAACAGCGAAAAGCTGTGGCACCAAAGACCAATATAATATTGTAGCAGAGTAAAACACGCACCAGTTCAGGTCGGGATCACTCTCAAGACTGACTCTCTCTCATTTATTCTCTCCTTGGCTAACATTCTCTTAACAGCTAGAAACTTTAACAGAGTGTATACATATATATAACAAGCCATGTGTATGTGTGTGTGTATTTACAGGGATGCTTAGGGCTACTATCGGTATATATTTACAGTTATGCTTAGGGCTACTATCGGTATATATTTACAGTTATGCTTAGGTATATATTTACAGTTATGCTTAGGATTAATATTTACAATTATGCTTAGGATTAACATAGGTACTTTATGTAATGTGTGTATAAATACATATATAGGGCTGCCACAATATCTAAGATGAGTAACGGCCATACATACATTCATACATTCACCTTCTTTCCTACGCTGCCGCTGTTAGAAGTGCTTTAAATCGCTCTATCTTCAAACGAAGTTTTCTCCGTGTAAAATCTGTGCATTTCGACCAGAATTTTAGCGAACTGTTGGTGACTTTGTGATCCTTAACAATCCGAACAAACTGGATCGTTTTAAATAAAGACAGTGACTTTTTATTTCGCAAAACTACATAAGTGAAATATTTCCCTATCCGCTTTGCCGCCTCGTTCTTGTGCATTGCGTTTTTAACTCCTGGTGTTGTTGTTGCTGTTGCAATAGCTCTCCAATCGCTCTCGTGCATTAAGCTTATCGCTTACCAGTGTGTTTGTTGTTGGTGTAATTGCTCTCCGGGCATCTGCTGCCGAACAATCTCACACACTTTATTTTCGGAGCTTAAACTCAAAGCTTTAACTGTGCTCTTCGCTTTTTGTTTTGATCGGTGTCTTTGCCGCGATTATTAAATCAATTTATATATTAAATCAAACGAAATGAGTTCTTGCTGCGCCGCTTCCTGTTCTTTTGGCCACAAAATAACTTCACGCCAAACTTCGGTTTGCTGCTGGATTTGTGACAATTTGGCGCATCCTATCTGCGTGGAGCTAGGGCGGACAAGTGGCCCAATTGTGGACAAGCTTAAATTACGGATTGGCCTTAACTGGACTTGCCCAAACTGCAGGCATATTGAGGTTGATATGAAATCATTCATGCGACAAACCCACCTGGAGTTCCAAGCCCTGTCGACTGGTTTCCGCGAGCTTCAAGAGAAATTCTGCTCTGCAGAATCACATTTTAAGAACCTGAAAATGCTAAGTGTCCCCCAAACATGCTCTTCGCCTAATAATAACTTAAATGTTCCACAGTCTTCCGCCTCAATGCAACTGAGCCCTATTGCTAGAGCACTTATGGACTTCAATCGAGCCTCCTCCACCCGCACCACTTCTTCCCTGCCGGTAGTTGGTGCAGTTGATGAAGACCATATATCTGCAGATCACTCGTTATCAACAGTTGCCCCGGTGACGGCTCAGGGTTCTTTTCCTCTGCAACCACCAACTGGACTGCATCTTGACTCTGCTGCCAACGTAGGCCAGGCATCTACGTCACATGCCGCGGCACCAACGGGAGCTTTGCTAGCCACCGCCCGGTCGTCTGCTATTTCCGACTACATGGATGTAACTGATTCTAATTGTGCCCCCAATGCTGCAACTGATACACGTTCGACGCCTGTAAAAATGAACTGTGGAATCATATCTGGAGTCGCGCCAAGGAAATCTGTGCCCATAGTTGGCGTTGCACCCAAACGGTTCATTTTTGTCTCCCGTCTGAATCCTGAGGCTTCTGAAAACGATGTTAGGACCCACCTAAGTAACAAACTGAATGTTTCTGGCACCGAAATTACTGTCTCAAAGTTCAATTTTAAGCAAAGAAGCGAAATATCTTCGTTTAAGATTGGAATTTCTGACACTCTAATTGATAAAGTCCTTAATATTGAAATCTGGATGGAGCATGCCATCGTTCACGAGTACGTTAACAAATTAAATTCTCGAGTTCGTGGGCCTCAAACCCCTTCGACCAGTGTCCCAAAAAACTAATTGATTCATTCTCCCTACACTATCAGAATGTACGTAGTTTACTGGGTAAACTCAGTAATCTGCACGTCAATAGTGTCTCCTTTGACGCCAATGTGATTGCCTTCACTGAAACGTGGCTTAATTCCTCTGTGTCTGACTGCGAAATATTTGCGGGCAACTACGTCATCTATAGACGTGATCGTACAGTTCGTCTTGGCGGCGGTGTTCTTATTGCCGTTAAGTCCGATCTGGTTTCAGAATTAATTACGTTAAAGGACACTGAATGCACTTTAGAATTTGTTGCTGTTCGTATTAACGTTCATGACATTTTGTTTACGTCTCATGCTCGTATATTCCACCACGGTCCGACATTAATGTATATCTGCAGCATCTTGCTCATATTCCACTCCACCCTCGGAAATAACGACCATCTTATTGTTATGGGAGACTTTAACCTACCTTCCATTTCCTGGATGGCATCACCTGACTCAAATGTTCTTATTCCCACTTTACCTCACGAGTTGGTACATGGCCTTATCGACCTCTCAATGGGACAATTAAACTCTATTCAGAACTCCTCGAATAAAATCTTGGACCTTATTTTTGCGTCGGAATTCGCCAATGCCTACGTTTCTAGAATTGACCCGCTTGTTAGTCCTGAAGACAAGTATCACCCTACACTAGAGGTCGTTCTGGAAGCATCGGCTCATTTATTGCCAGGTCCTGAAATCGAATTTGCATATTTTCGTTGCTTTCGTAAAGCCAACTTTACTGATATGAACCTTTATTTATCGGAAGTAGATTGGTCCTTTATGGAATTAAATGAAGAACCTTCTAACATTGTTAAACAGTTCTACGGCATTCTTGGCACGGTTTTCGATTTGTATGTGCCTGCATTTCCCTCACCTAATGTTTCTTATAAGCCTCCTTGGTTCACTCGTAGACTCTCTTACTTAAAAAACTGCAAGTTCAGACTTTTTAAGAAATTTAAAAGGACAGGGATGCAAGTTGACCATTCGAGATACCTTACTGCTCGTTCTGAATTCATAACTCACAATTCCCAATGCTACAAGAATTACCTTGATCGTTGCAGAAATGAGTTTCATGATAACCCCAAGCAGTTCTATGCATTCGTTAACTCTAAACGCAAGTCTCAACAATTTCCATGCTGCCTTCATCTCGACTCCGTATCTGCTTTTAATGACGCCGATATTGCCAATTTATTTGCGAAATTTTTCCAATCCACATACTCATCCACTAGCTACGATAATACCTCCGCGTATCCCTTTTCACTTCCGCACTCTAATGGTATGTTTATGCCTATAATCAGCGTAGATGACGTCTTTCAAAATCTACAAACAATCAAGCCATCCTTCTCTTCTGGTCCTGATCTTGTACCAAGCTGTGTTTTAAAATATTGTGCTAGTGCATTATGTGAGCCACTGTCAAAACTATTTCAATTATCCCTGCAGCACTCATTTTTTCCAGAAGTTTTGAAGGAA